>JAFEMH010000446.1:0-600000 GCA_022495995.1 Adenophora triphylla var. japonica
CGTGGCATCCGCGAACCTCGTTCTTGTCCCTGGTAAAAGTGGAACGTGACCTCCTTAAATTAGCTGTCTATCGTGTCCTCCATGTAGGCATAGTACATCTCGCAGTACCGGTCCACGCTTCTCCACTTATTGGACACCCGATTGATGATTAGCCGAGAGTCTCCGTACACCTCCAACTTTTTGACATTTCTCGCTCCGTGAGTCGCCGAGGGCTCGCCTATATAAGCTTCGTATTCCGCGAAGGCCAAGGCAGAAAGCCGGAAATTCAACCTGATAGCAATGGGGGTGTGCACATCCTTTGGATCAACCAAAGACTCATGCCGATACCACAGTCTCCCTTTTTTGTTGGCGGTACCTCATCAAAGAACAATCGCCAAATCTGCCTCGTACCTTCTATCATGAAAATTCCATCGTACGGAAATTGGGGTTCGAACTCGGGTGCTTCGAAGCTCGGAAAATCTCGCCAAATGATCTCGACAGAAGCTTGGCCTTCGATTACCTTGCATGGTCACGAACTTGATATCAAATTCTACTAGAAAGAAAGATCACTTTCGCAAGCCTCGATGACAGAGAAGACTTACCGAATGTGCACTTCACGGGATCCATCTTCGACACCAGCGTAGCTGTAGCGCGCCAACAGGTAGCCGTCTCAATTTGCCGACCACCCATACCAAAGCTGCAATGTGTTTTTTCTTAAAGCCGAATAGTTCAACTCGCCGCCCGGAGTTTCCTAATGACGAAGTATATTGCATTTTCCACTTTTGATTCCGGCTTTTCTCAGGCGAGTACGGCTCCGACGCCGTATCTCAGAATCACAAATATAAGAATAGGTGGTCAGTTCTTGCGTGGGAGGACACAAAGGATTGGGGGATGGACTAAGTAGGCCTTGGATTGTCTCGAAGGCGTTCCGACACTGCCGTTCGCTTCCATTCAACCTCCCCGATTCTTCCCAGCAAGCAAATTGGAAGATTCTGGCCTCACAGTACAGAGGTTAATGCCGGGTGGATGAATCGACCGATATATCGGGAGACTCTGCCCACGAAAGCTCTTTACTCTCTCGCGGGATCCGCTGTCTACGCTTCATCTCCACGATGTGCTTTAATCTTTCTTGGATCGGCTTTGGATTCCTCGTTCCGTGACCAAGTATCCCGTAACCTTTCCTCGGACTACGCCAAAAGTGCATTTTGCCGGATTCAACCTCTTCATCTCATGCCTCCCGTAAATTCTCTGGCTAAAAGAACTTCCTCAAGTCGATCAAGCGCCGACTATCTCGGAACTCTTCTTTGGAATGAATAATCATATCATCAACATGTAAGACCTCGCATCTTTCTATGCGTGGATCATGTCATGAAAAAGTGCAAGGATCGCCAGCCGGTAAGCTGCGCCTGCATTCTTCTCGCACTAAAAAGTGGCATGTAACCGTGTAAACAAAAGGTTCCTGCCAAGTGGCCGCGGTCATGGCAAGGCAAGGCTTTTTCCCCGATCTTCTTCTACGACTTTAATCTCGATTGTAACCCGCAAAAGCCGTCTTACAAATGACTTGACTTCCAGTGAATCTCACGTGAGTATCTACCAACAGATCGATATTGGGCAAGTGCGGAAAATCGTCCTTTGGGCTAGCCTTGTTTCAGGTCCCCGAAGTCTACACAAACCCCGAATTTGCCATTCGACTTGGTTACCGTCACTACGTTCGCACAACCACTGGGGTATTCGACCACTCTAACGGGTAAACCCACTCGGAAAGCAAATTTTTCTATTTCTTTCTTTTGGACTCGGGAGAGACCATTCTCGCTTCGATCCGGCGAAGTTTCGCTGACCGGCTCGGCTTCCGGGGTCCGGGGTATTCTATGCTCAGTCACAGCTGAAGTATCCAACCCCGGCATGTCTTTGTAGTGACCTAGGTGCAAATACATATCCAACGTACTCCTCGAGCAAATCAACGAAGGCTCCCGTTCTTGCCCGCCAAGAAAATCTCAGCTAATCTCGTGGCTCTCTTCGGGCTCTTCAAGCAGTTCCCAAATTCATCAGTTAATACCTCATCGACTGGGGCCCTGATTGTCGCTCTCGATCAAAAACTCCGCTTTTATATATTATCATTTAAAAAGTTTTCATCTAAAAAGTCTGTGTCCTCTTCAAATGAATCATTATTAACCACTTTTAAGTCATTAAGATTTGTCTTAGTTAACTTATCATTTGTTAAGGTGGCAATTAAGGGATACGCAGAAAGGTCAACCATTTCATTCAACGCAAAAGGGAAGACAAAGTTAAAGATACGGCGATGATCATCAACCGTGAGAGTATCAGACCTATCTAGAGACTCGAACTGAATAACAAAAGACTCTGAGGACTGGGATTCGAAGATCCTTGACTGACTCTTGACCCTACACTACTTATTTGACTCGAAGCTTTTGACACGGGTTGGACTTTTACTTTCTCCTGTTGTTGTTTTTCAGAAAACTGGAGACTTCAGGCCGACCGGGGAACCTGTCGGAAATCATTGGTAAGCTGGTATTTTGGAAAGACGGTGCGGGGAGCTAGAGAAATCTGATGCAATCCCTTAGCTAGCTCGTTCATGACAAACAGACTCATTGGCTGAGGGGTCTGACTCATTTTGTCAATACCCTGCGGATAAGTCATCTCCTCTTTACTGATCAACACCTTATCTGTGCGGCCAAAAGGAGGGTTAACCTGGATGATGCTGACGAAGTTTTCTTCGGGAGATACCTTGGTTCTGCCTTGGTTAACTCTATATTCCATGGGAGTCTTATATTCTGCCCCCGCACGCCCGGCTTTTTGTCTGACTTTGCAGGCCGCGATAAACTCGTAGTTCTTTATCCCAAGAGGATTAATGACAACGGGAAGGTTGGGCTGGACTTTGTCTTAGCTGATTGCTTCCTCGGTGGGCTCTTTGGTGTAACTGACGTAATAGTCGAATTTGCCTGAGGGTTCTCCCAAAGTTCCCACACTCTCGTCTCCAGCTTCGTATCCCTCTTTCAATTTCTGCTGCATGGTCTTCCTCTTCTTCTTCTTTCTTGAAGGAGCATCTTCGTTGATCCAATTCTGATAATCATCTTCCAAGCAGCCCTCACAATCACACACATCATACCAGATATGGGGTATGGGTTGAGCTGGGACAGCCCCACCTAGCAATTGGTCATCAGCATTGTTGACTACCACATCGGCCATCCTTATACTGGAATGCTGAAATTGACTAACCGACCACCTGGAACTCTGACCCAATACTTGCTCGCTATAAGGGGGAGAGAAAGGTTTTAGGTAGGGGAGATGATAGGCTTAGGACGGACTCATGCATATGCCCCTTTTTTTATATTTGTATATTTTTTTTATGAAAATGATTTTTATTAATCCTAGGAATGGTTGAAAAAGGAGGACACCTTCTTTTTCGCATTCTACGCTATTCCCGGGATCGCTTTGGGTTCCATCACTATGTCTATAGACCCCCGTATTCCACCTCGTATTGCACCTCCGGATGGACAATCCCTACAGAGGTCCCATAGGGCACGTGGAACCCACCAATCGAAAGGGAGAACGGTAACCTATGGGCATACAGTCAAAACAAGTCAAACTCGGGTTTTCAAAACCAAGTTCAAGTCAACGTCTAGACCTCGGGAGGAGAGAGGGCCGAACGTACGCTTGAATGTACGAGACCGCACTTGGTGTGTAAAATCCTCGGAAGAATTGGGCATGACCTCTCCTCTTTTCGTGTTGAAAATCCCGCACGGCCTCTCGTCGCTTAACGGCGAAATTTCGGCATAACTTCCGTTAGTATGCGCCAAGAATTCGACATGGTCCCGCGTTGACACATGTCGAGAACGCGTCATGACCTCTTACGAAGCCAAGTCGAGAAATCGATATGTACCTACGTCGAGGTATGTCAAGATCTTAACGTGTACTTACGTTGAATTATGTCGTAATTCCAACATGAAGAGGGAAAGTATGCCAAGATTTTGAAGCATGACTCGGACTTTGTGAGAAAATTTTGAAAACCGAGTTTGAATAATGTTTTGAAAAGCATTGGCCAAAAACCAACCGATCACGGTAGAAAGTGTGTCACGGACAAGTGTTGGCTGACTCACAGGCTAGGAGGACTTTAGCGCTCAAACGTAGCGAAACATCGTCACCGTCCGCGATGCCGTCCGTACACTCCCTGGGTTCTAACTCTATGCGCGGGTAGCGTGCGAGTAGTGTGAAGGTATTTTTCTAGGAAAAATATATTTTTTTGCTTTTTTGTAATTTTTTTTTTTTATATATGCAATATGCAAAAAGGAAAACAAGAGAATGAGTCCAAAGCACGACAAAAGTGGGACCGCCCTAAATGTCCAAATTTACCAAGCAGCTATAGTCCTGAATCATCCCGCCCGTTCCGATCGACTAATAAGCAAATAGCAAGTGGGAAGCTCCGCTCCCAAAAATGCCACACATCAAAGCATATAGATCATATAGGCCCACATGAAAGCACACAAAATGACACAATGCACACACAAGGAGAATGTAAGAAATTGTCCAAGTTGATTTTAAAGAAAGTTAGACCCTCTTAAGAAAAACTTTTCTCTTTTTTTTTTTTTCAAAAAAAAAAATGTAAGAATGATATCGGGTACGTGGGATTGTTAGACCACAATTTATCCCAAGCCCCGTTGTGGAGTGATACAGCTGAAGGTTAATGGTTTCCACCTATATACCAAGTATCGTCTTCATTTTTTTTTTTTTTTAAAAAAAACAAAGGTTTTTCAATGTAAGTCCCCAGCGGAGTCGCCACTGAAATGAACGCTCGCCGAAATTTTAATGAAAAATTTATGGTTTTGAGAGTCGCCACGCCGTTTTTAAAGGAAAACATTGAAAACCTTTTTTGTAAAGAGATTTTGAGTTCTGGGTCTGGTTACGTGTCAAAGAACTCGAGAGTTCACCCAACATGCCTCTTTCGAGACTTTCAATCAACATTGGACAATTATAGACATTCAAAGTGTGTGTGCAATATGTGTCGACAAGTAAGGCATGCAAATTTGGAACTTTCATTGATGGTATGTAGACCGGATACAACTTGTGAGCTACGATAGGGGCCACACCCTTTACATATGATGATTTTCATCACAAGGCGTAAGGCCGAGACAATCCGCTCGTAGCTCGATGTCGTCCGACACAGACTTCCCATGAAGGGGATGTCTGACTACGTAAGGCCTCATGGCCGATTGTCTCTTACAATGACAAGGCTACTCGAACCTGAACAATATTATTTAACCCAAGGAAAGACACTATTTAGTGGTCTAAGTTCATTTTGGGGTTGATAGAGTGAGCAAAGTCATGATTGACTTTTAATGATACGAATGCCATATGACATAGAACATCCGAAGTTGTCTATGTCATACGGCAAACCGCCTCCATCAATAGGATTGCATCCAAACAGACCCAGCACTCCAAATAGCGGCTTAATGAGCCAAAATACTTAGGTAAGCTGAAGTTACGAAAAGTGGGACAATCTTGACAGATCCAAGTCCAAGAAAAGCTTTACGCCCATCTGGGAACTCCATGTGTCGTATGACACAGACCTCCAGAGAGTCGTGTCGTCCGACATGAGCACTGCTTCAGGCCCTTCATTGTTTGATTTCCCCTTGTTCCCAAAGCAAACCAAGCAACTTTATTAACCGAAAGCCGTAAAAAAGTAATATTACTTGAGTATAATGGGAGGATCACATGGCTTTAATGGCCAAATGTGACGAATCACATGTTTATTTAATTACTTTTATGTAGCCATCACCTCCTAACTCAATGGAAACTAAGAAAGATCCAAACTTTATTGATGCTAATGTCACCAAATGTTCAGATTCGAGCGGGAGAAGCTTAACATTGAAGATTCACTTCTCCACCACCATTATCATGCAAAAACCCCAATATTTCACATAATATCTAAGCAAGCGAACATGCAAGGTGATATAAATGTATGGAAGAGTTTATTAAAGAGAGAGGGTTTAGCCTGCTACCTATTATAGTCCACAAGGTAAGAACACCAAGCAGTATGATGTTTACCCCTTCAACACGCCAACAAAGGGAACCTTTCTTGGATCTCGACTTTGCGATGTGTGTGTGTGAGGAGGGAGGCGAGCGTGTGTGTACGAGAGAGAGAGGAGTCTTTATTTCTACGTAGTTTCCCTCTTTACCGATATCCTCCCAAAACTCTCCAAAAATCCTCCCTAAAATGATCGCCCACGCCTCGTATTTATAGGCGTGCCGATGGGAAGCTCCATGTCGTCCGACAGAGGAGTTAAACCGCCTTAGTGTGTCGGACGACAACAGACAACTTTTGGCACACGCTTGGGCCGAATGAATGGCAGCTCCAATGGGTTGATTGAATTATTGGACAATTGGACTCAATTTGCTTTTTAGCAAATGCATGAGCCCAAAAATCAATGCAAGCGGACCCAAAACATGAAGTTCGGGTCAGGGTACTCACAATGACGCGACATGCGTAATGGGGCGACATGTGTGATTATGCGACATAGGCAAGACTGAGCAGAGTACGGCTAAGAAGAGGTAAAGCAAGCGAGAAGCATAACTTCTCTGTGATGACTCCGCATAATGGGATAGAAAGGCGGATCTCACTTATTGTAATGTTCGGGATTGATGGCGACCTAAGAATTGTCGCCTTACCTTTCGTTGTCGCCTGGGCGACTTCGCGGTTCGGTGGCTTCTCGGGGCGTCGTTCGTGTCGAGCCCTTAAGTTTTACCATAACCGTCTATCGGTGAGGTGACGTGACAAGTTGAATAGTATAATTCCACTAACTTTCGAGTTGGTTGAGACCCTAAGTGGATGATCGACAAATGTTCCCCACGCCAAGTAGCGTATACGGGGCATAGGAGTATATAAGCCTTTGAGTCAAATTTCATGGTACGTTTCTCTCTCTACTCTCTAAGCTCTCTCTAAACTCCATTGTTGATCACCTGTTTATAGCAAGAAATCTTACTCACGCCGGAGGGGTTTTACCGGAGCCACCCCCGGCTTAGTTCACGTTTGTGCATGTGTAGGTGACCGTCAAAGGAGAACAAATGTTGAGTATCTTCATTTTTCGCTTCCCGAGCAACCATTTTCGATGGCAGCATCAATTTTAATCTTTTAAATAATATATTTACTTATTTGTATATTATTTTTATTAAATTAAAATTAAAATTGCAATAAAATTAATTTTTTATTTAAAATAAATATTTATTTTTGAGATGAAAAAAATTAATATTAATTCAATTGGTCCTCTTATCCATTTGTATAACTTGTTGTTTTCAACCTATTTCATTTATGGTTGTGATCTTAATGGTTTGGTCCCCAATCCGTTTGCTTATTCCAACATAAATATTTCAATTTTGTATGTTTTAGCCCCATACTTTCTTTTATACATTTATAGCCGTTTGATAACAAGATAATGATAATAGGTGGAATATAATAAATAATACTCCCTCCGTCCCTAACCTAAGTGCATATTTTTCATTTTGGGTGTCCCAAATCCGTGCACATTTTCTAAAATGGAAAGAAATCTTTACTATTTCCTCTACTCATTATTTTAATACTCTCTCTCCTACATTATTTTAATACTCACAACACCATTATAATTTACTATTCCCTCCACTCATTCTCTCTCCTATTTTATTTTCACACTCACAACACTTTCAATATAATACTTCCTCCTTAATTTACGTGAAAAGTCACGCATTCTCTCTCCTATTTTATTTTCACACTCACAACACTTTCAATATAATACTTTCTCCTTAATTTACGTGAAAAGTTAAAGTGGGCATGTAGGTTGAGGACGGAGGGAGTATGTAAACTGTTAATAAATTACAAGAGTGATTCTTATTAGACTTTCCCTCTTTATTTATTTACTAGAATAAGTCCGTGTCCGAGAATACGTAATTTTTTTTATTTTTTTATTTTTTTTTTTAATTAAGCCCATGTTCGAGGACACTTTTTTTTTTTCTTTAATTTTTTTTTTTAAAAAAAAAAATCTTTTAAGGACAAAATGGGAAAGGAACAAATGTATGAGAGCAAAATGAAAATTTCGTCACTTACTACTGTTCAAAGAACTGTAGCAAGGACATCCCTAATTTATACTATAGATTTATTCAAGGGAAGGGAAGGGATTGTATTATAAGTACATTTAAGGTTTTAAAAACTGATGGTTTCAAAAAATGATAGGCGGATGTCGAGCCTAGCGGTATAGGCGAGGCCGGATATTTAGACACAAAAATTATAAAACATATGAAAATAATAAATATATTTCTATTTCATAAACCAAAACATAAATTAAGGTCAAATCATATTAAACTTTGTGTATTTTGTTTTCATTTCAACCGACCGTAGTTTTAGGGCAATACCAAAAAAATATTTTTTTTTTTACTTAGACCCTCTCAGGCCTATCTAAAAACTTGCATATACGTGCCTAAATTCGCTCGAACCGCCTAATCCGCCTATCTTGTCTATACTCGGACCGCCTAATCCGCCTGACTTGTCTATACTGTTTGGGCCGTCTAACGCCTAATAGAAAATTGCGGTGTCTAGGCCTGCTTATCAAATAACAAATAAGTGGTATTAATCCGCGATAATAATAATCAGAAATAATTATTACAATGCTAAATAACTATGCTTATTTTCTTCCCCATCCAATTAATGAGTTTTAATTTTTATTTTAGAACTTTTATATTAAACATGTTTTTAGTTACAAACTCTCATGAAATTAAATTAATTAATCATTTATTTGATTCCAAAACTTAATGTATGTAAGATTTTATTTGATTGATGGTTACTTAACAGTGCGGAAATTAATTTGTGATGTATTTGCCCTCTCATTAACGGTACCCCTTACACGACCGGCATGTGTTAATTAATAACACCATTGCGTGGAACAGCGACTGCGACTGATGGAGCAAGCTCTTCCTCCTCCGGAAGTAATGCGATGGATCATACGTTGTCAACGTTGTCGCTCTCCATACGTTGTCTACGTTGTCATGCGAGGAATCATACGTTGTCTACGTTGCCCTCCCTAGCATAACTAGGCGCCTCTGTGAAGTGTATCAAGGGGGGAGCGATGAAATGTGTTGATCTCCTTTAAAAAAAATAAAAAAAATCGAGTTGATTTATTAAGCTATGAGTTCCACCAAATTCAAAATCATCTCGTCCATCAAACACAAAAACATAAATATCATAAATCTTGATAATAAATAATAACACTATTGATAATAAACAATAACACTACACCCGATATAATGCACGAGCAGTTCCAAATCTATAATCGTATGAACAGAAATATGAAAGAATAATTTATATGGGAAGTGAATGATGAAAGGGAAAATAGAGTGAGAATATGTTTCCTATTATAACAAAGGGAGTCATGGCCATGCCCCTATGGAATGTCCAATTTGCACGCCTAGGCTACTAGGCCCTATCTATTAATGTTAAAAGCCTAGTAATATAAAGCATCCTATGTTTTATTTTGTTTCTTCTCCTCAAATTAATTACTCTTTTTTTCGTTTCGATTTAATGTTTTTAATTTAATATAAAATTTAAGAACAAATAAATGTGTGAGTGTAAAAAATGAAGTAAGAGAAAAAGGAAATTTTTATTATAAGGATGACAAGTGGATCCCATTATTCATTAAGTAATAAAGCAAACAAAAACTTTAAACTGTGACATACTTAAAATAAAATAAAAAAAAAAGTAAAAAACTTAAACCGTGGTGGAGGGAGTAATTGACCTTGTGCCATGGAGCCATCCAAATTACTTTTTTGTCTTTTTATTCTTCATCATCCATGTTATATAAATCCACTATATCTATATTTCGAAAAGCTAGCTAGCTACTAGGTTGAAGTTGAACCATCATAATATGACATTTTCAAAAAAAAAAATCATAAAAATTCATAATATGACAACAATCTTGATGAACAATAAATATAAACACTTGAGGATAAAAGCTTTAATGTAGAGTGTTCTAGCTGAATTCGGGATATACAATAAATATAAACACTTGAGGATAAAGGTTTTAATGTAATGTAATGCATAGTATTCTACCTGAATTCGGAGTATATCAGTCTAAAAAAATCTAAATATATATGATAAAATTTGAACCATTAAATCATTAGTTAAAGTCGTTCGTTAAGGATATTATTATCTTGACCTCAATCCCTTCTAGCTTCCCCTCTAAATTAAGGGGTCTAGTTTTGTTTGATAATTATCTCTTATACTTTTCAGATATAAAGGAAAATTGTCATAACATGTACCATCACCGTTGACAGTAAAATTAAAAGGAAAATGTCATACCAAATCGTCCGTCTAATCCGAAATCGGGGGTAGAATGGTCGTTTTCCATCAACAACGGTCCCGGATTTGATTTTAGGCTATTCCTCATTCTCGGTTACAAGTAATGCTACCAACAAACGATGAGTTAATTATCAAGTTCGTCATTAATATATTGATCTTTTTATTTGTCCGTTACTGAAGTATTTATATTTACGATTTCATCCTTAACCTAATTACTTAGTTTATCATTTCATCATTTCGTCTCATTTTCATCCAAACTGCCGTTAGAGCTGTATATGTGACACACTGATGTCATAAAAATGGTGAATTTCTAATACACTTGGTCAAGATTTGTTGATGATAGTTATAAAATGGGGTATAAATGAAAATTATTTAACTAGAGACCCCGCACACAAAAATTCAAAGTATAGAGGGGTTAAAATTAAATTATGAATTTATAAATAAACCCCTCCTTATAAAAAAACATTTTTTTTCAAATTTTCAAAACAATAATATGTTGTAATGATTTTAAAACAAAATTAAAAAATTAAGTTATTTATTATTTTAACAATTAAAAATTATTTTTTCTTAAAAATACTAGATCTTTTCTTATTATTTTTTTTTTTCAAATTTTCCATTTTTCTTTACTACATCATACAACCTCTCACCACCACAAATTCCTAGATTCCACCTTCCAACTAACAAGTGGGGAAAAAAAATTATTAAAATGACAAAGATTAAAAAAAAAACTAGAATCACAAAATTTCAGATCCAAAGGATGACCAAGAAAAAATTCAAAAACTTTTTCTGACACCCATGCGAAAAAATCTAGAATTTCCAATGTCTCGAAATTGAAATTAAGTCGGGTAAGGGCAGCTTTAAGGAGCAGTTTGTGAACGCAACGTTGCTTGCAGTCTTCGACCTAGGCGCGACCGGGTGAGAGGGAAAGGGATCGAGGAACGAGGGAAGAAATGAGAGAGATGAGAGGGAGACCGTAGCAGCGACGGTGGTGGTGGATGCAATTGATATGGTGGGTGCCGACACTGTGAGACGAGAGGAGAAGCGGCCATAGATGAGAAGGGAGCCGAATTAGGTGGCTGATTGTTGCTGGAGATGGTGTTGTAGGCAAGAGTACAGAAGGGGAGGAGGTGGTGTGGAGAGGGGACAACATGGGTGAGAGAGGGAGGACGGGTGGGTGGAAGGGGGAGAGGGAAGAGGACGACGCTGAGTTTCTCCAAATCTATGTCAAATGCAATGAGGGGAGGGTTAAATTAGGGGGTTTAGTTTGTAATGTTGTTTCCACTTGTTTTTTTTTAATTTTTTAGGGTCACTAGTTTAATAAATTGCATTTTCAATCATTTTATTTTCACATCAACAAATCTTGACCAAATATATTGCCAACTTAGCATTTTTATTACGTTATGTCACATAGGCAGCTTTAACGATAGTTTGAACGAAAATGAGACGAAAAGATGACATGATAAATTAAGTACTTAGGTTAATGATGAAATCGTAAATAAAAATACTTCGATGACGAATAATAGGTAAAAAAGTAAATAAGTTAGTGACGAACTTGATATTTAACTCAATAAACGTTTAAATCATCTGCTAAAGAGGTGTTATGTTTTAACCAAATATTTAGGGTTTTGAGCAATAAAAATGGAATAACGTTAAAAATTTGTTTTCGAAGAGCTTTGCCGCCATTGTACGTAATTCCATACGATGGCGGCCCATATTGGGTACAAACTTCAGGAGTCCAAGCCCAATTGCATTTTCCAGCAACCAGGCATTTTGAATGGGATTATCAAATTAGGGGCCCATCATGTTCTCTACCGGTGGCACCTCACATGTCCCTCTCCGGTTCCATTCCATTCAGGGAGGGTTTACGGAGAAATCGGAGATGGATTTGTATTCATGGCTCCGGCGAAACAAAAAGACGCCGGTGACCTCGGCTACTACGACTCAACGGGACAAAAAAGAAGAAGAAGACGAATTGTACGGAGTGACAGATGAATTGATTGATTTAATCAAGTCTTTCACCATAGATACCTTTAGGAATTTCCCTCTTCAAGGTACTTCATTCCATTCAAATTTCCCTAAATTTATATTGTTGTGTATGTAAAATGGTGTTCCTGTGTGTGTACAATCTCCATCCAGTAGAATAAATAGGTTTTGATTTTGATTTTTTAAAATCAATTTATGGATATATATTTAATATACCCTAGAATTTAGACTCATTTCTGAAAAAGGGCATACTTTCTTGTGCAGGTATAGTTGTATTCTTTATAAAATTGACTTATGAAATGGTATCGTTTGAGTTGTTTGGGTATGTTTGTAAACCTCAATTTCGAAAGTTGGAATTTTGGATGTGTAAGAATAAAATGAATTTGGTAGATAAAAAATAACTCTTTCAATTCCAATGGCATGGCGTAGTATTGAGTTGCCAAATATAGTTTTATGGAAAGTAAACTTATAAACTATGGAAGCTATATTAGAAAGTAAAATAGGCATGCATTATTTTTGTCCAAAATATGACGTAAACTTGTAAGGATGATGCGTTACTCGCACGTACATTCTTGAAATCAAACTAAAATTGGTGTTTTATTGAGAAATAAAACTATATTTTTAAGGGCATACCAAAAATTGAGGTGTTTGGGAATTGGGATAGAGGGCGTAGCTTGTCTTTGAAAAACAAGATCCGTAAATTAGTCAAAGTGACAAAATATTTAAAGTGTACCTCCGCAAACAAAGTGGAGGGAAGTATATGTGGAAGTGCATGTCTTTGTAATTGTGTGTGCGTGTAAAAGTGTGTGTGTTGCAGATGATGAATCTGTTGAGGGTGGAGCTCCTGGAGCCTCTGGAAACATTCAAAAAGTTTTGTCTGATTGGCAAGAACGCCATGCTATCCTTGTCCTTTCCAAAGTCAAGGTTTTCTCTCTCTCTCTCTCTCTCTCTCTCTCTCTCTCTCTCTCTCTCTTACGCACACACACACATGGATTTAAATTATAGTTTTGAATTCTTAATTGTGGACTTGCCACTGTTAAACTCTATATGATCCGATCAAAAGTCTACATTTGAAAAGTCCAATAATAAAGTCCTTAGTAGTTAAGGTCACAGTTAAAGACACAATTGAGCGAGGCCTCAAAGTGCTTGCTTTACTATGAAACATCAGAAAGGTCCCCGGAGCCATGAGCAGAGAGACAGTTTTCATAGTTAAGATTCTTAATCTCCACTTCATACGAGGTACTTTACCTCCGCATGAAGACTCATGTTTGATACTAGCATTAAGATAGCAGAACCGCGCTCTACGAAAGTATGTAATAATTGGAATATAGAGATAGTATTTATAGTTTGTAGCAGTTCATCTAATGAATAGTTGGATTTTTGTCATAAATGAACAAACAAAATGGCAACATATTAAATTTTGGTTTGCTTTTGTTGATATATGACCATTCTATAGTGAATATCATTTCAATGCTTAGGTCATTCTTGAAACTTCTTACATCTTTCATTTTAGTTGTACTTCCATAAGATATATGGTAGACTGGTAATGGTGCCTAAAGTACTTGATATGTGTTGGTTAACATATATGCTTGGCCTGACGCCTTTTTGTCTAGGACCTCAAGAGTCCAGAGTGGAAATTGAGACTGATTAAGTGAGAGGAAAGAACATAAAAAGCTAGTGTGTGGGAGAGGGATCTATTCAGGATGCTCTTTACCAAAAACTATTCTAAGCTTTTTATTTGACGTTTCAGCCAAAATAGCACAAACCAAGAAAGCAATTGATTTTTATCAAATGTCCCCGATTACTCTTTCTCTTTCCTATTAAATGTAGAGACAAAGAGAGATGAACTTTCAATCTTTCTGCCTCTACCAAAACCCTAATTCCTGGTCCTTTTTCCCCTCCACCTCCCAAATGCCATACACAATTCTCTGAGGGGAACATCTGATATATATATACACACATGAAACCAGTTTTTTAATGCTTGAAGTGAAAATAGTGACTGACATTCTATATGAAAGTGGGGTTGAAGTCACTGAATCGAGTATAAAACAGCAATGAAGTTAAAAACAAGTTATTTGTTTTCGATCTCATCTGATTTAGCTATAGCTACAATCAGGCTAAATGTTTTTGGGACACAATCTTTTTTCAAATTACCAGGAAATGACTAAAAACCTTTAAGATGGAGGGATAAATCTCCTCAACTTCCTCGATTCAAAATTACGAGTATTATGGTAGGAATCGAGGGCAGCCATTGACGGCGGATCTGTCGGCGGTGAGGGCAGATCCATAAACCATCTTGCTTGAAGAATGACAATCTGGTGAAGATTTTTTTAAAGGAGTTGAAGAAGGACGTGAAGAGATAGAGAGTGAGACGGACGAAACGTAGTTCATATTAATGAGGGATAAGTATAATTTCGTAAATTGTAATAATAAGAATCCACAACGTCAAATAATTTGGAATCTAACTAGAAGTTTAGAACGTCAAATAAAAAGGAAAGGAATGGTGGGAGTAGTGAATAATGGATTGCATATATAACAAGATTTTGTTCTAGGTGTCACCATACCAATGTCTTCAATGATCATAGGGTAAGTGCCTGTGAGTTGGCATCACAAGCTCTCCCTCTCTCTGCCATGTTATTAGGTCACACTTAGCATACATGCTCATCGCATACCTGCAACACATAATGCTTGCTCTTGACTTTTGACAAATCCCCTCAAAATGTTATCTGGACCAAGCTTGAAGGTTGATGCTCTTGTGACTCGGCTCACTTCATGGACCTAAAAACCCTTGCCTCTTTTCTCGTGTTATTAGTACGTTGTTCCTTTTGCTCTTGGTCATAAAAGTATTTCCATGGGACCCTCTATGATAGAAAGTTGAGGCTTGCAGCCAGCTCAGCCTCTTAGGGTCATCGATTTGGCAGCTGGAGTAAAGAGCAAGTCAAAAAATTTCAGAGAGGGAGAGAGAAAAAGAGAGATGATTGTGGTCTGTACTCTGCACTCACAAGCAACTTGTCCTATGATCTTTGACAAGCACTAGTATGATAAAATCAGGCAATTAATCTTGGAATAGTCCTGGTGCGATCCGCTACTCATTCTAAATATGGGTCCTTATCTCATCTCTATTGGGATTATGTGCTCAGACTTGAAATAGTGTTTAGCAGAGAGCATCTCGAGTATATAAATAAATCTCTCTCTCTCTCTCTCTAAGCAGTTTTACTGCCACTTTCTCTCACTTAGTAGTTTCAACTTCCTCCAGAACCTATAACTCTCATGATTCCTTGATTGCAACATGTCATGCCAAGCCAAGCATAACTTACCCAAAAGACATCTTCGCCCAAGGACACTCACGTTCCACACTATTGTAACTTTGAGCTCCATTTTGACCTAAAAGTGTGAAATGAATACAAGCTAAATCATTGTGGATTCTTGCATTTCTTGATGCTTCTGGTGAGCCAAACTGGCTGAATATTGTCCCTTGGACACTTGATTGCAGTTTTTTCATCTTTCTGTTCAATGTATCTCCAATTAATTAGCCAAACTTGCTTTATATTTTTTTTCTGCCGTTAGCTCTAATTTTTAAATTTTCACTCTTCCAGGAGCTGTCACAACTTAGGTTTAGGCTTTGCCCGGGTTACTTGAAGGAGCGACATTTTTGGAGGGTATATTTTTCGTTGGTGAAGACCTGTCTGAATGAGTAAGTTCTATGGAGTTTCAACGTTTATATTCACTCATAAAATTTTAAAGAAGATTGAGAACCTTGAATTTTTTTGTTTCGTGATGAAACTTTTTCTTTTGCTATCTTGTTACTTATATCAGATGATTGAACATGAGCATTATAATGAATTGCTTTACTCCTTTCATTCCATTTATTAATGTTGTTCTTTTTATCCCGTCTTGGTTAAGAGTTTCATATTACCATGTGTCAGAAGACACTTAAGGTGTTTGAAAATCTTGAATTTTTTATAGGAGGAGATTTTGGTGGAAATCTTAATGAATATCACGTAGGTCAATAGGCAGCTTAAACCATTTACAATTGATTTGATGAAACATTTACCTAATGATCAGAGCCCAGAAGAAGAAATCTATGTGGTGAAAGCTTATGCTAGTAAACTTTGTTTACCGCTCATTAAAGCCTTACCTCAGATGCTTGCGGGATACAAATCTTATTTACAGCACCATATAGGGTCTTAGGCTCGTTATAGCCCTTTAATAGAGGAAATATTCGGCTCGCGATAAACTTGGGCAGTTGGGCAGCCATATTTTTCATGTTTCATACAAATATCTATTTGTGGCTGTGTCTGTCTTGTAACAAAATGTTGTTTATTGCATCAATTATCAGATATGAGCTGCGTGCAGTACGATTAGAAAAATTGAGACAGATGGCAACAGAAAATAAGAAAGTTTCAGATACGAGTGCATGTGAAGTTGAAATGTTAGAGACAACGAAGCCAACAAGAGTCGAAGCTGCAACTTCCTTTGAACAGAACTCCGATTCCTGACAGGATGCAAGCGAGCAATAGGTATTAGTTTACTTGTTCTTCCTTCTCTTTAAAATTATTATTTAGTCCTATCGTCCCAAAATGAGGGCCAAATAGCGTTACCCCCCCCCCACCCCCCAAAGTATCCACCCAATCACACTTTGCTCCCCTTGAAAAGTCGACTTATTTGGTACTTTAATTTTCAAATCGTCCCAGCTTCATGATTTATTTTAGTTTATGTGCAGATCATGCAAAATCAGGTTGATGAGTTGATCTACCACCAACAATCCTTGCCTGGCGCCCTAGCTACCAGACCGTTGCAGGTGTGTACAAACATCACCGAACAATATTGGAACCCGAAATGCACAAGGAGTCATTGTTTCGTCCATGTTATCCCGATTCTGACAAATTTCTCTTAACATATCTTGTTAAACGCCAAAATTTACCTTTATCGGGACTTAAGGTTGATCTCTTATTGTTGTTTGTACTATATTATCGAAGTGAAAAAGAAACACTTGTATCGGTGTGTAGACATTGGACAAAACCTTCAAAGAACTTGAATTACAAAACTCGGGGACATAGGCAAGCTATATTTCCTATCGCTCAGTTGGAGAAAAATTATCTATGATTGTGGCTTCAAATTACCTTCAAAGTTTATGTTTTACCCCCTCCGTCTCAAAATGATTCTCTGTTTTTTTCAGAGTGAAAAGGGACACTCATTTTACCAAGTTGTGATCACAAAAGTGAAACAAACTATTAGGCTTCCAGGTTCCAAACTGGGCACAACCCACGAGTATGAGCCTACTTGGCCCATTTGACCCGTAAATCAAGTGCTTGCTCTGTGATCAAATAGACCAATGTTCTTTTTTCAAAATGATTCAACCGTAAATCAAGTGCTTGCTCTGTGATCAAATAGACCAATGTTCTTTTTTCAAAATGATTCAACGGCTATACATCGTTGTAGTAGGCATCATGATGATCTAAACCCTAATAATCATTACCGCCGCAATGAAGTCAACCCTAATAATCATAACTGTAACCGTAAGATTTACTGTACACAACGTGATATACAAAAGATAATGCTGTACCCAGGATTTAAATGTTGTACATAAGATTTGGTCTCGCCAAGTTGCTTGCAAACCGAAGGTGATGCAAAAAAGTCAGCATCAAAATCCCGCCATCCAAACATGCATAGATGTAACAGGCAACAATCTCAATAATGGAAATGAAATATCAATTAAGAACAGAACAAGTATTTGGGGCAATTTTCTGGTTGTACTCAAAAGGAAATTAATACAATACTGGAAAGGAAATTACCGCTAAGCTTAACCCCGAGAAAACGATAAAGCTAAAGATAGAAATAAGCAAAAATGATAATTCATCCACACCTCCATCAATCCAGCTCCCTCTTTTTATAAGCGTGCTCATGTGCTAATTTGTTGAAGATTCTTCCCTCCGTCCATCTTAACAAACTCATGAGCTCTGCACCTGCCCTATTTAAGGAATTGCCACCATGTCCTTCATTAACGCCGAATAATTACCAAAAGTACCCCTGAACACATAACAATTATAACTGCCATATTCCTTTGCTTATTTCAACTGTGACAACTCCCCATCCCTTAAAATTTGCCTTGACCTCAAGGAAAGAACTCAGGAAATTGAGCATTTATCAAAGCTGCATCTTCCCATGTTGCATCTTCTGAGAGTAAGCTTGACCACTGAATTAAAACTTCTGGAACTGCTCTGTTTCCCTTTTTGACAACCCTTCCGTCTATCAATTTATAAGGCTGTAACAGAAATTGACCATCTTCTCCCACTTTAGCAAAGCTTCGCCACACCGCCTTCTTCTCTCCAATCTTCTTTTTAAGCAATGAAACATGAAAGATGGGATGTATTCATGAATCCGGGCCTGGGTAAGGCTAACTCCGTAGGCCACCTTTCCTATTTCTCAATTATTTGGTAGGGCCCATAGTACTTGGAAGAGAGCTTCAACTTTTTCCTCAATACCACTGAATTCTGCCTGTATGGTTGTAACTTCAGGAAGACCCAATCTCCAGTTTTAAACTCCCTCTCGCCCTTCCCCGTCGCATAAGTTTTTGCACTGCTTGCGCTGCCGGTGCTAGTGCGCCTCGATGACTTTGCTGATAGCTCCCCGTCCTTTAAAAAATTCCCCACTGCGACTCGCAAGTATCACCAATAGGAATGTCGAGCCGTCTAGGAGGTACCATATAAGGCTTGAAAAGGGGACATGCCAACGCGACACGGGATGAGGTGTTATACCACCATTCACCAAAGGTAACCATTTGCACCATTGTTGTGGTCTTTGTCCTATCATCCGAAGATAGGATTCTACACACCCGTTTACCCTTTCTCGCTCGGCCATCTCGTTTATGGATGGTAGGCACTACCAAGACCAACTTAGACCCCATATTCTTGAATAGCTTGCCAAAAATGGCTCAAGAATAGTCTATCCCCGTCACTCACTATGGTCTTAGGTGAGACTATGTAGCCTATAGATATTATCAAGGAAAGTCTCGAGCTAACTCAATGGCCGTAATAAAGGGTGTGATAGGGCAATAAAATGGGCATACTTTAAGAACCTCGTCAACAACTACCAAGATTGTACCCTTTGCTCGAGATCTAGGTAGTCCTTCAATGAAGTCCATCGATATGTCTTCCCAAACTTGATTTGGAATAGGCAAAGGCCGGAGTAGTCCTGGATAGTGACAGCTTTCACTTTTGTTCATTTGATGATCTCACATTCTTGTACATACTGACTTCCGCCTATCAGTAGGCCAAAAGAAGAATTTCAGCTATTCTCTTGATAGTAACATCTCTCCCCGAATGCCCTCCAAAGCTACCCCCATGCCATTCTCGCAATAATTTCTTTCCTCGATCCCCTTTGCTTTCCCACAAAGATTTTGCCATCCTTCCTTAAGAGGCCTCACAGACCGTCCACCCTCCATTATTATCCCTATCGTAGCCGCCGGGAGGAATTCTCTATGCTCCATCCTCTTCATAGCTAGCAAAAATATCATATAACCAGTGTTGGAGACATAGCAGGATGGTGTTACAAGCCCCTTGCTCCATCGGGTAATCCGGAGAGGGCATCACCACTTTGTTCTCCACTCCTTTTTGTAAACTATCTCATAGTCCATCCCCATCAATTTTGCAAGCCATTTCTGTTGAGAGGGCATCACCCACTTTGTTCTCCACTCCACTTTTCAATAGCCATAATGATGGCTAGCATTTCCTTCTCATAGGTAGAGAGAGTTTTGTTCTTTTGGCTCAATCTCGCTAAGGAATGCTATTGGTCAGCTCTTTGCCGCATTAAGATCGCCCCCACACCGTAATTGCAAGCATCCGTCTCTAACACAAAGTGGTAGTGAGAAATTAGGCATAGCCAAGACAGGGTGCCGCCATGGCTATCTTTAGCTCAAATGCTTCATCACCCTTTCATCCCACTCGGAAACCATTCTTCCTTAACAACAACGTAGCGGCTTCGGGCAATCACTCCATAATTCTTGACAAACCTTCTATAATAGCCAGTGAGGCCTAAGAAGCCCCTCAATTGCTTGACATTCCGAGGTACTGCCAGATCTCATAGCTTCTATCTTCACTGGATCTCGCAAAGAACTCCCTTATCGTAAATTATGTGGCCAACTATTCCAACTCTTGTTTTGCAAAGGAGCATTTGCTAAGTTTAGCAAATAACTCGGTGCTTTTTCATGACTTGTAGAACATCCCTGATGTGCGCCAAATGTTCCTCCAATGTGCGGCTATATATCAAGATGTCATTAAAGAAGACTAGGACATTTTTTCTCAAGTAAGGCTCAAAAACCTCATTCATCAAGGACCGGAAAGATGTCGAGCATTTGTTAAGCCAAAGTGGCAATGACCTTAAACTCAAAGTGACCATGGCGAGTTCTCAAAGCGCTTTGTGAACATCTTCGGGGCCACCCTAATTTGGTGATAACCGTACCTTAAGTCTAGTTTGGTGAACCATTTAGCTCCACGCAGCCTCATCAAGAAGTTCCTCAATCACTGGACGGGAAACTTGTCCTCGATAGTTATATCATTTAGCTTCTCGAAATCTACACAAAGCCTCCAACTACCATCCTTTTTTAAAACCAATAGTACCGGAGCCGCAAATGGGTCATCTTACCGAATTATTCATGCTTCCAACATTTCCTTGACTTGCCTTTCTATTTCACTTCTTCCGTATGTAAGGGATTCTATAGGGCCTTTGATTTGTGGGGTTACTTGTCTTTTTTTGAGAGGAATCTTATGATCACGCCTTCTAACGGAGGCAATCCTTTTGGTTCAGCTGAAAATATACTTGTTGATTTCAATGATGCTAGCCGCACTTCCTTCAAGACAACCTCTTCCTTGCTTTCCCCAAATATAGAATAGGTAACCAACAAGGCTCGCTTGGTTTTCTTCAAAAGTTTATTAAGGCCCTTCCCACTTATCATTTTCAATGACCCTTCCCGTGGAGTTCCTTTTAGTACCACCTTCCTTCTTCCCCTGGCTCAATGTTACTTCCATCCTATTCAAGTCAAAGGTGACAAGGCTGCACCCCTTAAGCCATTCCACTCCTAACACAATGTCACAACCCCCTAGAGGTAACACCCTAAGATCCGCCACAAACTTCTCGTCCCGCATGCTCCAAGCAAAATCGCTGCATTTAGAGTCACTTACTAGTTTATTTCCATCGCCCACACTAACTGCAATGGAATGAGTAACCTCCCCGTTCTAAACCCAACCGCTCTCAATGTCAATGGATCCACAAAGTTACGTGTCGCCCACCGTCACCCAGTATGGTTAACACTTCGCCTTTTTACCCATCCTTCGAACCTTGATAGTATTACGGGCCACCGTACTGCCTAGAGCATGAACCGAGATTCGCATTCCTCTTCAACTTCAAGTTCTTCTATCTCTCCTCCTATCCCTTCCATTTACTTCTGCTTCCTCGCTAACCTTGCCTCCAATTCCTCCCCATACAAGCTATATAGTTTAGACTTACAAACATGCCCCCGAGAGTACTTATCATCACAATGGAAACACATTCCCTTCTTCCTTCTTTTTCATGTATCTCAAGATTGCCGAAAGTGTTCTCGAGGAGGCATTTGGCATCGGGTTACACTCGTGGTATTGGTTTGGGTTTTAGCAAAAGGATTTACGGGTATTTTAGACAGGGATAGGTTCGTGTTTGTAAATGTGGGTTTGGATTTGTTTTTTTATATGTTATACTCACTTGCTTAGCCAAATAGACGACTTCATCAAAGGTACCGGGTGCTTACGACCACTTGCTCCTTTTATATCCTCCCTCAAACCACTACCGAAACTCGAGATGAAATACCGCTCGAGAAACCCTCTCTCTCTAAGACTTCGTTCTTAATTCTTCAAATTCATCTAAGTATACCTCCACTGTGCTAGTTTGTTTGAGTTTATTAAACTCGCTCGGATCGAAATGTTCAATGGAGTGCGAATTTCTTTATCACATCCTCCACAAATGTCCTCC
This sequence comes from Adenophora triphylla var. japonica, assembly GCA_022495995.1. NCBI lineage: Eukaryota > Viridiplantae > Streptophyta > Magnoliopsida > Asterales > Campanulaceae > Adenophora > Adenophora triphylla. Next base: position 22,301 of record JAFEMH010000446.1, read on the forward strand.
ATACGATCCCCTCTCTCCCTATTTGATAATGTTGGTACCACCTCGCCATTGCCTTTAAAGTAAGTTCGAGGCAAACCCTGGACTTCCTTATATCCTCCATGTGATTAAATTCAAAATACTGGTTGCATTGGATTGACCATCCCCTGGGATCAGTCCCTTCAAACGTAGGAAAATCCATTTTTGGTCTATTATTGGGCCACTGGTTCCCAAGCATAGCTCCATAATTTGGTCCATTCTGCTGATAATAACCCACCGGAGATTATTGGAATACGGGTTCTCATGGAGGATAATTGGGGTTGTGGAGGTAAAGGCCGGTTAGTGGTCAAGTGGTATTGAAATAGGTTTTGGGAGGTGGCCGAGGGTGGTTCTCGTGCCTCGGAGGTGATTTGGTGGATGATTCCTGTGGATGAACAAATGAGGCGTGCTTGGTCAATTTGAATGGTGTTGATATGGGATGCTTGAGTGTAAGGTTGCGAGCGGTGACAGGAGCGGAATATGCATATTGGTAGAGAAAATAGGTATAAATTGAGACATGGGTGGTATAGGAGCGTAAGAATGAGTAGATTGGGAATTAGTGGTATACCTTTGTAGATTTTCCAAGTCTGGTCTATTATGGACAGATCCATGAAGATTGAAGCTGCTCCCAGCCTGATTGGCCAAATCCCTCCCCTTCTGTGGTTGATTCCCTTGTGCCTTCATTTCCTTTAACATATTCTTCAGCTCACCCGAGGAATTCTCCAATCCTTCGAATTTTTGATCATGTTTGTTCAACTGGTTCCTCACCTCCTTCAACTCTTCACGTGCACTCCCCTCCGTTTTTTCTCATTTGTCTCTATCTTCCTATCGATCTCCTTAAACCTCGCTCCATCAGCCCATAGCAAATGCAATCTCGCGGAAGGATCAAGCTCGATACCAATTTGTAACAGGCAACAATCTCAATAATGGAAATGGAATATCAATTAAGAACAGAACAAGTATTTGGGGCAATTTTCTGGTTGTACTCGAAAGGAAATTAATACAATACTGGAAAGGAAATTATTGCTAAGCTTAACCCCAGATAAAGCTAAAGATAGAAATAAGCAAAAATGATAATTCATCCACACCCCTCCATCAATCCAGCTCCCCTCTTTTATAAGCGTGCCCATGTGCTAATTTGTTGAAGATTCTTTCCCTCTGTCCATCTTAACAAACTCACGAGCTCTGCACACCTGCCCTATTTAAGGAATTACCACCATGTCCTTTATTAACGCCGAATAATTACCAAAAGTACCCCTGAACACATAACAATTATAACTGCCATATTCCTTTGCTTATAACAATTATAACTGCCATATTCCTTTGCTTATTTCAACTGTGACAATAGAGTTTGACCAGTAACAAACATAATAGTAGCATCCAATCTATCCTCACATTATTTACAACTATGAATCAATACAACATTTAAAAAAAGAAAAAAAAGGAAATTTGCCAAATTTACACCAGAATAATACACCCATGAGCTGCCAGTTTTAGTTACCCAATAATTATTCCACACTCTCCGTCTCAAAATAAATGTCACATTTGATCAACTCTCCGTCTCAAAATAAATTGCACATTTGATCAATTAAGTTAAACATTGACCGACATTTTATGAAATAATTATTTATCTTTATGAAAAATTTAACTTAGTGTTTCCATTGGTGTATCAATAACCAGTTTCAGTTTCATAACAGTATGAAGATAATCAAAATTTCATAACTTTTTGGTCAAAGTTCAATTTAAGTTGACCAAATGCGACATTTATATTTATTCTGGTGACGGAGGGAGTAGTACAAGATCAAACACCACGATCAACAAGGCCAATATGGTTTTAGACGTGATATAGCCATTCTCTTCCACCAATTTCACAAGGGAGATTGATTGCCAGTTTGATCAGGAAAAACTGTACCATCTTCGATGTCAGGAAAAACTGTACCATCTTCGATGCCATCGGAAGATGTATTGTTTTCTGGAGTTTCTGGGGAAGCGAGAACAGGAGCCGGAACAAAGGGCAAATATGCTCTAAACATCGGAAAAGATAGCGGTATTTGGACCTTTTGCAACCTGTGTTCTGGGGTATGCTGCTGATTAAACCTGCCAGGAAGCTTGGAACGAGTATTATAACAGTCTCCACAAAGGTCGAAGCCCATCTTCTCCTTGCAGTCTTTGCATTTATACCTGTCGCCAATTATTGGAACCATCTGTTGGAACAAATACTTGATTTAATGGACAAGTGGATAATCTTAAACTAACATAATGAAAACACTGCACGGAATATGCATCATTTAGAATTAGTCTGAGGCAGGGCGCATTATAACACTCCCTCCTATATATGCAAATATGTGGAATATATTTTACGTTTGAAAGAAGCATGCTTTTGTGGGGATATAGGTAGTAAGTTTATCAAATACAGCTCAAGGAAAATCAACAAATTTCGTTAAATTCTTGGGCGCATTATAACACTCCCTCCTAGACCCGAAGACACTGTTATTCAGTTCGTTCTTCAATACCCTTGTTGAACCTTTGTAGCTGTTATGGGCACCTTGTTTTTTCTAATTGAAACTTGCCAATCAAATAAACAGATAAAATAAACATGACATTGCTTTAACAACAAAGTAGATAGGGGGGGGGGGAATGAGTAAGCAACTTACACCACAAGAATCACATCCAACTCCAGCATGAAAGTTCGAGCCATTTTCGGCTAACCATTGAAAAAAATTATCATCTGTTGGGAATGAGGGGAGACTACCTTTCTTAGAGGAGGTCTCTGTAGAATCCGAACCTTCTTTAGAGGCTTCTGTAGAATCCGAATGCATAAATCAGATTATCAGATTACCAATGCGAAGTAAAACATATGAAGCAATTAAATCGCAAACACACATATATAAACCCCCCCTCCCCTCTTTCTTCTTTCAACTAGTTCCACGTTTGGTCTATCAACATTCTACGGAACTCATATTTTGGTTGTTTATCTTCTCTTTTTCTCATTCTTTTTTGGCCATAAATGTTGATAGATGAAGATATAGTAAATACAAATCTCCATTGAAATATATTGTGATTCAAATAAAATGTAAGAATCATCTATGGATTTGGCTCGTAAGTCATGTGTGATTACACCCTGAAAATCCTCAACGCCTAAGCCATATAATGGTCATAGGCAGGGCTTAAACTCAATTCAATCAAGCCCTTTGTCCCAAAAAAGATATGATATGAATCCCTTGTGATTTGAATGAACCAAGGGTGGCCCTCAAATGAGAACTATAGTACTCCCTCCATCCCAAAATGGATGTCCAAAAAAACTTCAAATTTGCTCTTGATCCAAGAGCAAATTTGATTTTTTTTTTTGACGTTCATTGTGAGACCTATAGTACTCCCTCCGTCCCAAAATGGGTGTCCAAAAATATTTCAAATTTGCTTTTGATCCAAGAGCAACTTTGATTATTTTGGACATTCATTGTGAGACAGAGGGAGTAATAATATTAATAAAAGGCACAAGTAAACTCGTGGAACAATGACATCTACATTTGAACTTGCTAAGATAGAATGAACAAGTAACACATGGATACATACCCATAGTCGGACTCCCCTTCTGATCTTGGGTTTGTTTGAGCTGAGCAATAGCCTTTCTTTGTGCATACTCTAATGAAAATTGTTCCTCCAAAAACTGTTCCAGCACTAAGCAAACTTTTGGAAAACCCCCTGGATGGGGACATTCACAAACTTGACATCTAAGCTTCTCTGTCGATGGAGTGACAATGCACACCTCACAATATACTGAACCAAAATTATCAAGAGAGAGTAAATGAGTTCATCGCCAATATTTGATCAAAAGATTGCAAGCGGACAGAGAAAATCATAAATATAAATATGCGGAAGCGTACAGTGGCCACAATTAAGAGCAACAGGTCGATATAACATTTGCTTGCATGCAGCACAGAGGACATCAGCAACTGAAACCTGCCCACAAGTTTCATCAACAGCAGCAGAACTACCAAGATCTGGCGAAAAATCCATATTTTCCTTCTCCATCTCTATAGAAAGGACAGAAGTAAAAGAAAAGAAATATAAAAAAAATTAAAATTTATAGACGAATTTACATTGGTAATTCAATAAAAGTTGATTGAATAACACGATAGAAAATCATGCCATGATCAATTGACTTTACCTAAGATCTGAGTTTCCCTTTTCTTATAGGTAATGGGATATATCTTATAGAGTAAGAAGTGAAGCATCTTGCTGATGGCTGGAAAATGTTGATACGCATGTCTACATACAGGGCAATGAGATTCACGACGGAAACTCATGGAGTTATGAACACACCAGAAGCAGGAGATATGGCCACAAGCTGCCAACATACAAGTTAAAGTTTAAAAAGGAATAAACAAAGAAATAAATAAAGTTTCAACGGATAATAACAGCATTGATTAATCAGTTCTCTGATACTACATATCTCACCCAAAATAATAGGCTTGTATACGAGATCTCTGCAAGAAAGACAAAACATTTCAGATAGAAGATGAACAATTTAACGAGGTAACACCTAAACAACTAAGAAAGCACGAGTCGTCTTCACATCATTTTATATCCCGTAGCAAAATAAAACTTTAAGAAACAAACTTATTTTAAATAGACTTCTAATTCCCCAAAGAAATATTTGTAAATCTCAATTTTAACTAAAACGAGTAAATAAACGGCCAAAAGTAGATAAATGGCAAGCAAAAAAAGATATTTGAACAATGTTGAACTCCCCTTTCCCTAGTTCAATATCAGTATCTACTTCCAAATTTAATTCTACTTTATCAAATAAATCTCAATAGCAACACTGACATCACACACGTAATAATTAAGATACTGCCAAGTCCCTCCAACCGACTTCCATTCCATTTCAAGTGTCCAGTTTCTAAAACCAATTTCATTTACTACGATGGATAAGTGAGTTTGTGTGGATTGAGATGGTTAAATGATGGTTTCAAAGTCCCTGAATCATGTTTGCAAAATAATTTTAGTACTACCCCCCCCCCCTCCCAAAAATGAATGTCCATTTTTGTTCTTATCAACAACAAAAATAAAACTAAAAGTGGAAATTATTATTCTTTTTTGGGATGCAATTAGTAATAGAAATGAATTGCAAATTCACCCCTAAGAAACATATTACATTTCCTAATTTAGTTCAAACACAGCTAAATCAATTTCCAGTTCATAAATGTAAAGAAAACATAATCACACACACACACACACATAATAATCAATAAATTAGAAGAAAACATTGAATTCAATATAATCTCTTCTGAAAAAAAAAAAAACAATTATTGATGAATCAGAAGCAGGAAAATTAAATAAAAATCTCAACCCAGCCCAGCACACAAACAAACTAGTATAAATCTATATAATTCACACACACACAGATATATATATATATACTATATATATATATATAGAGAGAGAGAGATGATGGTGGAGATGGAGTTACAGGCAAACGGCGCAAACGAAAGAATCGGAAATATGTTCAGATTGAATCTCATCTTCTTCCTCTTCCATTGATGTGTGCTGATGATTTCGCATAATTCTGCTGCTTCTGGAGAGAGAGAGAGAGAGAGAGAGAGAGAAGTAGGTAGGCGTTTTATTTGGGCCGACGGGCTAGTGGATTTTGATGGGCTGTCTGAGGAAGAATATGACTGTGTGGACTACTTTACTAATGTTTAAAGGGCCATAAGAGGGGCCAAAGTGGGCCTCATCTGTCCTCTCTGTCCCTGAATCATTTCGATGTGCTCAATGGAAGTAAACATTGTATTCCCCCATTTCCGTCCCTAAATAATCATTCCATTTTTTTTAGTCAAAATACAAAGTATTTTGAAAAATAATTTCAAAGTAGGAAAATCATTTTGGAACAGTGAGAGTATATACTGTCTCGATTTATAACTGATCAAGTCTAAAGTAAAATATGTCGTAAAAATACTATTCCTTCCGTTCCATTTGAAATTATAAAATGTTGACAAAAATTGTCTGCCAAATTACATATTAACCAGGAAATAATAGAAAATTTGATAATTCTAAAGAGATTCAAAAAAATATATTATTGAAAGTATTTTAGTGGTGAATCAATACAAATTTCTAGATTTTCACTAAGATCATCAAATCAAATATTCTATTAATTCCTAGTTAAAATGCAATTAGATTGATCATTTTGGTCAATATTTTGCAATTTCAAATGAAACGAAGAGAATATTATCGAGAAGACAAAATATATTTATTGGCAATCACAAATAGTAATGAGTGACTATAAAATATATACTCCCTCCGTTCAGTTACATACTTCACACTTTCTATTTTGGGCGTCCAATTACATATTTCACACTTTGTCTCCTACATTATTTTAATACTCACAACACCATTATAATTTACTATTCTCTCCACTCTTTCTCTCTCCTATTTTACTTTTACACTCACAACATTATATCATTATTTTTTTTCTTAATCCACGCGTGAACAGTAACTGTGAAGTATTAACTTGGACGGAGGGAGTATGCCAAAACTTTTGCATTACATTTAATATGAATTACTAAAAAAAAGAAACATTAGTTGACAATGAAAACTATTTAGTACAAACTAAATTAAGCGGTCGTTATCACATCGTATTCACATATCATCTTATTATGCTTCGACTAATTTCCTTAGGCCTATCTTCCATCGAACACCTTTTCTTATAATAGCTTGAGTTGCGCTGATGCAACTCCAATAAAAATTTGGACAATGCTTCACTTTGACATTCAAAAAATTCACATACTAGAAAAGATTTCGCTTTTAGCACACTAGTAATTAATAGTGCACTCTGGATCAGTGATAAACTGAATAATAAATACAAAATAAAAAACACAAATGCTCTTAACAAATCAGATAAAATACAATGACTTTTAACAAACGGAAAAAAGACGGTATCTCTCAACAAACGGAGAAAATATATGAGACAGAAGGATTAGTGACATAAATCGCTATATTATTGTGATATTGAATCCCAATAAAAAATAGATTTGCAAAATCTATATATAAATTTGAATAGTTAAATATCTAATCTTAAAATTATTAATTGACAATTAATAAATATAAAATAAGGGATGAATCAAAGCAAGAACAGAAGAATCAGATTACAACAAGAAGAAGAAACGAGAAAGAAAGATGAAGAGACACGAGAGAGAAGAACAGTTTCTTTCTTCTGTACAAAAAACTTGAAAAAATGTAAAAATCAATTACACAATATAAAATATTTATAATCTACTCCCTCCGTCCCACTTCACTTGGCACTAATTTCTATTTTGGGTCGTCCCACTTCACTTGGCACTGTCCAAAATGGAAAAGAATATTCACTATTCCCTCCACTCATTCTCTCTCCTACTTCACTTTTACACTCACAACATTCTCTCTCCTAACTATTCCTCCCACTCATTCTCTCTCCTATTTAATTCTTCATACTCACAATATTTAACTTTTTCTCTTTCTTACATCACTTTTCCTTAATTCCTACACCCAAAAAGTTGGTGCCAAGTGAACCGGGACGGAGGGAGTATATTACAATAGGCAATGAAGGTAACCGCTGAGACAAAGAAGGGCTGAAATTCATGTTCAAAAATTGATCTGACGGCCTATATTCTCCCCTCCCCCAAAAATCGTGTAATAACTTCCCATCTTCTTAGTATTAACCGCTAACACAAACAAATAAGGGCTAGAATTAAATTTCAAAAAATAATCCCATGGCCTAAAACTAATCCACCAACTTAACCCTAACTGCATACAAAACTACTATCTCAATCCCCTAATTCTTTCACTGTTGCAGATTTCAACTTTCCTGCAATTGTAGATCCGTACATAAGAAGAGAAAATCATAATCATTTGATTTTTGATTATTGATTTTTAAGGATCACATATTCTGATTTCAAAATAAAATAAAATAAAAAATTACATACTCTTAATCAATTGTTTCTCTCTTTTACTTTTTGGTTGTGAATCTTCTTTCTTTCGACAGTGGTTAAAGAACATTAAAAGGGGAGAATTGAATTTATTAGAGTCACAATTGTGTAGGCGTCACTCCGTGCCTTTGACACGGGGTTAGTACTAGTGTAAAACATTAAGTAAAACAGTTAAAAATGTTGAACATTAAGTAGTACACTTAAAAATATACCTTTCTTTCAGTTGGATTTTCCCCTTCTTCTCTCTCTCTCTCTCTCTCTCTCGCAGTTTTTCATTATGATTATTGATGGGTATTGACTATTCTTTTATCATTGTTGAGCTTTTGATAATGTTCCTTTCTTTTTGTTGGATTTTCCCCTCCGTTTTCTTATTGGGGACAAATTATACCTTTCTTTTAGTTGGATTTTTGGAATTGAAACTTAGAATGGTGCTCTTTTACTCTAGGGTGATTTTCTCCCCTTCTTTTTAGTTCGTTGCATCCAAATCTGATTCTGCTTGATTAGATTTGATTGTATTTAATTGACAAAATCAAACAAAACAACCAAAAAAGTCTTTTCTCTATCAAACCTTCAAATCCTTTATCAGGTTTGGGTTTCTCTTTTCTCCTCCCATTTGTTTATGCTGATCTTTGCTTTTTTTCTTCTGCATTTGATTGTTGCAAATTTTAGTTTTGTAGAAAATTTATGTTTCCATTTTTTCTCATAAATATATTGAGTGATTTTATGACACTTAGAAAGAAAATTAGCAGAAAATAAAATTCTAACTCCGCAGTAGTTCACCCGTTGAAATGAGACAAAGAGTGGTCATTCGTTCGCCCCCCTTAGATTTAAGTCCTAACTCGAGTTGTCCATTCACTATTTCTCGGTAGCATTATCATCTTGGCTGCATGTATTGTTTTTTATGAACGTCTTTTCTCTTCTAATTATGTTGTTCAATTTAATTTGATCTGTGATCGAATTTCTGAATTTTTAGGATTAACAAAGGAGATATATCCAACATTTTTGTAAAATCCATCGCTATTCCGTCGGCATTTTAAAAAGAAAAATATTTTTTTATTTTTTTATTTATAAAGTGACGGAATATATCCACCGTTAAATTATTTTTGTAAAATCTGTCGCTATTCCGTCGCTAATTTTAATTTTAAAAAGAAAAAAAATATTTTTTTTTATTTTATTATTTATATAGCGACATAAAATATCCGTCGTTAAATTATTTTTGTAAAATTCGTCGCTATTCCGTCGCTAATTTTAATTTAAAAATATTTTTTTATTTTATCATTTATATAGCGACGGAAAATATCAGTCGTTAAATTATTTTTGTAAAATTCATCGCTATTCTGTCGCTAATTTAAAAAAGAAAAAATATTTATTTATATTTTATTTATATAGCGACAGAAAATATCCGTCATTAAAATTCTAAAAAAAATTTGTTATCCGTCGTTATTCCGTCGGTAATTTGTCGACAAAAATGGGCGGACTTTTTTGGCGCCACTACTGCGACGGATTAGTGACAGATTCATGTCCGTCGCTAAATCTGTTGTTAAATCCGTCGGTAACGTTGTCGTTAGCAGATCTTTTCGTTTTATTTTGCTTTCGTCGTTATTCCGTCGTTAATAGCGACGGATTTTGGTCCGTCGCTAATTTCCGTTGCTATTTGACAGTTTTCTTGTAGTGATTTTATTTATCAATTAGGGTTTTTAGTTGAGGGTGTCGCCGCTATTAACTAATATCAAAGAAGAGATAGAAATTTTATATCTCGTGATCATGTGATTAGGGAAAGAAAAGAAAGAATGAACCAATATATTGATTGATAAACAATGATAGTTTTATTTATTCAAGGTGCTTTTAAATTATTGTTTACAATCCAATCTATTTTCTTGCTTTAGTATAAATTCAACAACAATTCAAACAAACCCCCAAACTGGTCTGTGACTATAACATAAACAAATAACCGTTTTTCAGTGGATCGACCCTGGACTTGTCATTACTGCAATTTTGTAGCCGTGTCTTGATAATTAATTTGTAGGCGTGCGACTTCAGCCTGTCAGTGACCATAAAACCAACATGATCTTATTCACCAGAAGCAAAATTACAGTCAATTTACAGATCATGATTCGCATACCTTTTTTTAGGATTAGGTAATTCTTTCCGATAATGACATGTTTCCCCACAATTATAACATTTTCTGTTACTTTGACCAAATCTAGACTTGCTTCTTTTTCTCTCATTATTCTTGCTTGATTCAGCCTTATCATGTTGCTTATTCTGATTATTAGTACTTTGATTCGATCGTCCATATTAACCTCACCAATAGTTGATTTACCCTTACTCTTAATTCCAATTCTTTGCTTTTAATTCCGTTAATCACAGTATCAAGCACAATATCATTTCTACCATACTTAATAACAGATCTAACATCATCATAAGAGTCAGGTATAGCATTCAAGAGCACAATAGGTGTATATTCTTCAATGTTTTTATCATAGGTTTGCTTAATATCTTGCACAAGTTTAGTAAATCGATCAATGTTATCATCCATGTCGTTGTTCAAGTGTAATTTAAACTGAAAGAACTTATAAAGCAAATACATCTTAATAGGTAACGATGTTTCAACATATAATTATTTCAATTTATCCCAAAGAGCTTTAACACTATCATGTTTACTAACTTTTCTAATAACAGCGGTAGATAAGTTCAAAATAATTGAAAAATAAGCATATTCATCCATTTCAATCCTTAATTCTTGTTTATCCGATTCAGAATATTGTTCAGTTATAGCTTTGAAAACTTTTTTTTATATTAAAATGTCTTTCATTTTTTGTTGCCGAATCGAAAAATCACATTTTCCATTGAATGACTCCATCATATAAGCATTCATATTAGTAGTCATACAAAACAATAAATTTCAATTCCCAAAAAAAAAAAAAAAACAGACAGAATATCTAAAATGAAACAATTATCAAAGCAGCAAAACACAACTGAAGAAAAAAAAAAAGAATTAAGAAAGTAAATTCAAGAGAAAAAAAATACTTTTTTATTTTTCTTACCTAAAAAACCTTGTAATAAGTTTTTTATTTATCGTTCACCGTTCGCGAATCAACCGAGCTCTGATACCACTGTTGAGTGAACTTACCACTCCGTTGCCAAAGATCCGCATATAAAACAATGCAAAAGAAAACAAAACGAATATTAGTAACAATTGAAGAATAAATAAATGCAAGTAATAAACTGAAAATAAAGAGAGTAATATAAGAGTTTCGGCTCATGTCTAAGTTTCCTTTGCCCGTATCCAGTCACAACCAAAACATTTCGATCCAAGGAGAAGGAAAAAACTACACCAATACCCAGTCTTACTCCAGTAGCAGCCAGCACAACAAAACCAGCCCCAACACCCTTCTAAACCACGCCTGAACACACACATACACTGGACAGATCAAACCTAACATGAGAGAGAGCACCTAAACAGACCAAAGAGAGTAGAAATAGACCAGTCCTCCTCAAGAACACCTTAAAACACCTCTCAGCTAAACCAACTGTTGATTAAGCTCTCAGAATCTCACTATTGACCCAAAGAGAAACCCTCAAAGTGTGTAAACCCGTGTTTTCGCAGCAAAGGGGGAAGGGGGTTTAAATAGGGCTACAAAGGAGTAGGATAAGGGACAAATTGGAAGAATATCAAGCTAAGATGATCACCTTACTCGAGAATTTTAAAATACCCCGATGAATGCGCATAAGAAGATTATTATAAGCAACAAAGGGAGCGGCTAGATTAGAAGGGCGATATTAAGGAAACATGGTTAATGGTGATCTAAAGTCTTGTGAGTTTACTTGAGATTGGAAAAAATATGGTGTTAAAAAGAACGGAACGGGAATGGAGGGAAAAAATCATGCAGGATGATGAGATTTTTTTTCTTTCCAAATTTTCTTTTCACCTATTTTTTCTTCAAAATTCTTAGTTTTCACAATTTTTATTTTTATATTTTTAACCAATACCTTGTTTGTTTATGAGTAATTAATTCTTATTTAATTCTAGACATGATAATATAAATTGAGCAATGTCATAAACCCAAGGCTCTACGAAAAGAAAAATGCTTAAAATATGGCTTGACATTAAAAACATCACCTCGCACTAATTTAATTATTAGGCTAATAATGGAAGTATAAGGTTCACAGGAGGATTAGGTGATTTGATCAACCATCAGATAAGAAAGCTTTAAAAAATAGCTCCATGCATACAGTATGGGGATTTCACAATTGGACTTCCAAATCTTGCAGTTGTACTCAACCACTCTTTCAACATTAAGCTTTTAAATCTTATAATTAAAATTAAAATTAAAAAAATAATTATTTATTTTGAGGAGGAGTAACATTTAAGTAGCACAACTCACATGATTTCATTAAATGACCACCGAAAACTTCATTACATTACATTGACCCATGCCTTTGTTTACCTTTTGGTCATTGAACTATATGCTGATTTCCAATGTCCTCACTATTTTTTTATTTTTTTGATTGTCCTCACTCACTGAACTATCCTACTTTTTCCAGTGTCACTATTCCGTCCTCAGAAATATAACAAAATCATTAAAAAAAATAACGTAAGTTAGTCATGTGACCATCGTATATGTGAAATTTCGCTAACTAATCTATAGTATAAATGGCAGTGGTACTGTGAACAGTACTATGAACAGTACCACTTGCCAAATTTCTCATTTTGTCCTCATTAAGTTGTCTCTTTCCCATTTTGTTCTTAAATTTTTTTATTTTTTTTTAAATTAAAAAAAAAAAAAAAAGGACACGGGCTTTTACTAGTATGAATATAAAGGGAAAATAGAAAAAGAAAAAAAAAAGAAAAAGAAAAGTAAAACCAGCTTTCTCTACCTCGCTTCGCCCGTCTTTCCACTCTTATCAAATTGAAGCTAATGGTATATAATATATTTGGACGTGTGACAATGAAAATAACATAAAAATTTGTCAATTATAGACTATTATGAGCCTACATATGTTATGGTTATAAAAAGGGACATTTTCTACTTAATATATTCACCAGAATTTCACTTTGGGTCATTGACTAACAAAATTTAACATAAAGCCAACTAGAAATATTTGTAACCACATCAAGTCTCAACCTAATGGATAGTTAAAATCATCACTAAATTATTGATTTCCAATCTGAATTGCGTAAACCCTCTCGTCAAGATTTGATGAGAGGGGAGTTTTTCACTTCGTACGAATACTAAAATAATCAAAAGATCTTAACATCGAAAATCCTAGAAATAAATAACATGCTTACAAATATTTGAATATTATGGAACGGATAATTAATTTAGTAGTTGAGTGAAATGAGAACTTTGGTAAGCGACTTTGAGAATCTCTCCATCGTCGATTTCATCCCTGAAGTTCAAGTTGAGCTCAGAGACAACAATAGCCGAATCGGTTAGGCTTTTTCTCCATTCTTCCAAGTGAAGATACCCACTGTAGTCTGCATACTTGTCGCAATACTGCAATCCAAAATCAAGTACCAAGATCTTTAATAACAAATTAAATTGCGAGTTAAAAATGGATTGGTTTAGTATTTTTTTTTTCTTACCTCATGATCTGCTATTGTATGTGTATAATGCTTTGGAATGCCAGCGGCATCCTTAGAGTGATAAAATTCCTGAACAGATTTCATCATATCGTCGTGTGATGGCAGTTTTGTTTTCCCTGACAACAATTGAGCTACCCATTTTGCTTGAGACTCGAAGAAAGGGAACCCTATGATCTACATCAACCAGTTATAACACAGTTTATTGAGGTATGTACAATTTACATGTAAGTGTTACTCGTTTGTTGTTACGCTTTATTACGTACAAATGAATGACCGTGTCATATAGAAATAATAGACCGAATCTCCTATAATCACAATGTGTACTACAGGTAATCCAATGATTGTTATCAATTAGTAGGGCTGACATCATGATGATGTCATAAATGAAGCATAGCCATTGGATCACTTATGGTACACAGTGTAGTTAACAAAAGTAGCACGGAAGATTTAATTTCATCTCTAAAAATAAGTAACTTTTCTAAAAAAAAAATTACCTCTTTGGGAATGCCTATGAAGGAGAGCGATGGGGCAAGAGAAGGGGGGAAAGTGTGCTCAAATAATGGGGTCACCCTGTCATCATCAACAACTACTCCTGTTTTGGTGTCTAAGAATGGAAATGAATATGAATACCTGTAAACGTGTTTATATTTAGAATTCATTTTGAGACATAAGTAATAATGATATCATAATTTTTACGTACCCAGTGGCGTAAATGATGGTGTCAGGAATGAGAGAAGACCCGTCGATGAAATCTACTCGTCCATCTTCGTGTGTAGACTCTACGAGTGGATGGAGATGAATAGTAGGATGTTGGGAGAGGAGTTTTGACAAGCCTTCAGAAATATTGTCAAGTGATTTGCAACTAATATGGATACTCTTTGCCACATTCACCAACTCCATTGCTATATCTCTTCCGCTTTGTGAGTTCCCAATCACCAAAACCACCTGTCAGGTAAAAAAAAAAAAAACGAGACTTTTATAATGGGACGGACGAGTAACTGTAATAATGTTGCGGCGGTATTTTAGATTTAGTGATTAAGTTTATTCTCCAGTAAATGAATTCTGTTAAGCACCTCGTCTCGGAATGGCTCTGGAACTCTGTAAACATGGCTATGCATTTGCTTTCTCTTCCATGTATCCATTCCTGTAGTATTTTTAAGTCAAACTGAGTGGATCAGTAGTCTTACAGTCGTTGCATCCAACTTGGGTGTTTTTACTTAGATCCATAACCCATAAACTTATTTTAGTGGGTGAACTAAAAAAATAAAAAATTAAAGGGCTGAAGTGAAAGAGTTGAAAAAAGTCTAGGGGGTCAAGTGAACCCTCCCTCCTTAGTAGATCCGCCCCAGAATAAGAGAAATGTGACATATTATAGGTTCATACCTTTGACGGAAGGCAACTTAGGCTGAGAATAGTGGCCGGTGGCCACAACCACCGCGTCAAACATCTCTTCCACCGCCTTCTTTGACCCCTCACATTTGCTCTTGACAACCCATTTCAATTCCTTACCAAATTCACCATAATCCAACATTTCAACATGTTCAACCTTAGTATTAAACCTAATCAACTCCCTCAACCCAAAGTGCTCACTAAAATCCTTAAGGTACAACAAGCATTCCTCGTGTCCCGGAAACCTTCTAGCATCCCTACCCTCCTTAGCTATAAATGGGAAATCAGAGTAACCCATTGTCTCTCTAGGCGTTGCGAGTCTACACGAGTTGTAGATACTACTATGAACCGTTAGGGAGTCGCGCTTTCCCATGGGGTCTTCGAGCTCGACTTTAGGGTTGTACAGCCATTGGCCTCCAACGTCATGGTTTTGTTCTAAAACCACCACATTGTGACCTTCCTTCCTTAGCTCCCTAGCGGCCACGAGCCCGGATGGTCCGGCCCCGATCACACACACCTTCTTTGATTGGCCGCTCTCCCTAACCATGGTTGTGGTGGTGCTGGTGTGTGTGTGTGTGGGCCTGTGGTGGTGGGGAGCTATATGTTGATTTGCTTTGGAGGTGTAGAAATGTTCCAGGGGTGAGGGGTTTTTTATAGGTGACAATTGCTTTGGAGGTGTAGAAACGTTTAGGTAGTGTCTCAACCATCAGGGAAAAAAAAAAACATTAAATAATGGGTGCACAGTAATTACAATTGGATTTCCAGATCTTCTAGTAGTTGTACTCCAATCACTCTTTTCAAATTTCAGCAACCCATCCTCTCTCCTCCATAAATTCAATTTAAATCTGTTAGAAATATAATATTAAAATATTATATTTTATACTATACTCCCTCCGTCCCATAATAACTTACTCGTTTACGATTGAGAACGGAAAATAAGGAATAATGTTATTAAAGTAGGAGTTGTGAGTGGTAGGAGAGAGAATGAGTAGAGAGAATAGTAAATTTGAAAAGTGTTGTGAGTATGACAAGTGGGTCCCATGAATAAAGAAGTATTAAAAAGTTTCATTTTAAGGAAAGTGGGACTTTAAGGTGGGACGCCCAAAATAGCAAAATGGGTAAGGTAATATGGGACGGAGGGAGTATATAGTTTAGAAAACTCAATCTTTTGTGTAAATTAGAAAAGTTAATATTTGTATTAGAATATGACTAGTGTAACACCCGTGCGTTAAACACACAACCAAAAAAACTGTGATAAATAACATGAACTAAATCATATAGTTAATATAATTATTTTGATTTGCATGACTGTCATTAAATAAAAATAATTATCTCATTTCTAAGTAACTAATATTATCAACAACTCTATTTTTTTATTAATTTGCGTCTTTTAAAAAATATTTTTTTTGGATATAATCTTATAAAGTCATAATTCGTATTTTCTAACCAATATTATATAATAGTTTTATTTTTTTTTAATTCTTATAGTTTTTATTTAGAAAAACCAATATAAAATAGATTTTTTTAGAAAACTATTTTGAAATAGTTATGACACCATATTTATTGTTTTAGCAATAAATATAAAATTTATAACCCAAAAAAATAATCAAAAAAATAATGAATTTAAAATTCAATGCAAATTAATTATCCCAAAATTTGAAAATCCTTTCTTATACTTTGTATTTACCTTTTTTTTTTTTAATTTATGAAAGTTCATCTAAATAACACTCATTGAAACTTAATTATATATCACTCTTTTAAGAAGATAGTTCAATAAAACACTAAAATCTCAGTTTTTTATTTTATTATTTTTTGAAATTTTAATGAACAAAAAAAAATATCAACATTAAACTCAAAAATTGTATCAAAAAAGTGGCTAAATAAGATTTCAAGCCTATTTTTACTACTCCCTCCGTCCCAAAATGTTTGTCCCATTTGACTTTTTTGTTGAACTTTGACCACAAATTTATGAGAGATTAATTATGTTCATGAAATTCTAATAGTTGTTGTTGATAATATTATTAATGGTGAATCAATAGAAATTTTTAGAATTTCATGAACATAACTAAATTGTCATATATTTGTGGTCAAAGTTCAACAAAAAAGTTAAATGGGACAAACATTTTGGGACGGATGGAGTATTAGCTAAAAAAATCACTTCGTTAAAAAAAGTTAATGAAGAAAAAGGAAAAATATTTTAATAAAAACAAAGAAGAATTTAAGAGAATATAATGAAAACAAATTACAGATTTCTAAACATAATCAATAACTATTTCCGTTTTAAAAACACTCTTCATTTAAGAAAAGTGAAAAAATATATCTAAATATCATTGTTATACATAAGTCTTTAAAAAAAACAATTACTATTAAAAACAATTATTACTATTACCCACATTTCAAAAATATCAATTCATTAAATGAAAAATTTCATGTGTTTCTAAATGTATTGTTACTATTGTTTTTTTATATTTCATTTTTTACTTGCAAAATTAAGAGTTTGCAAAACAATGATATTTATGAATTTGTGAAGAAAGAACTTTAGGTATAGTGGCTAAAAGTAAGAGAAAAAAAGTAATGTTTCATTTGCATTTAATTAATAGGGGATAGAATAGCATAATAAGTTAATTTAAAGACAATTAATTGTTTTCTTGATTAGTTGATTTAAAGTAAAAAGTATTCTAGAACCATCCATGTTTTGGAGGAAAAATGAGCTTGTTGAAGTGCTCTATGCACTTCAACCTTTATATATATATAGATTCTAACTCTCTTTGTAAACCCTATAATATGTAAATCTAGTAACATAATAAAATTGAGTCTTTCATATTATTCCTCTCTACCTTGTATGACTGACTTCGTCTCTCTCTCCTTCATTCTAATATGATATCACATCAATAAGATTCATAATAGGACTTCTCCGCTAAATCCTAAAGTCGTCCCACCATCAAAACCACTACCTCGCTACACCAAAAATCCACCCTCGGTTCAAACCTCTCTACGTACAAGCCGAAACTCTAATTCTTTTTCCTTTTTTTCGCCCAACATCAAAACTCCACCTCCTAAACCTTGGCAAAACCCTACTGCCAATCCCTTTCAAAACACAATCGGCAAACCCTAAACCGCCGAACTATCCCACCCTCGGCAAATCCTAAACCGCCGAACTATCACTACAAGAAAACTGACTTTTTGCGATTGCTTTTGGCGATGGCAAAAAAAAAAAGCAGTCGCGTTTGATTATATAAGGAGACGGCCTTTGTGACTGCATTTAGTGCAGTCACATTAGGTTAGCGTGATGGCTAAGCAGTCACGGATGCCATTACATATATGCTTTTTCTTCTGGTGCCAACAATGTAGTCCGGGCGGGAATGTGAAATTTAACACAATTGTATTTTTATCAAAAGCGATGGCTTTAAAAATCGCATTTTATAAAAATATTAAATTAAATAATTTAAAAATTGGATTTTTAATTCATTTTAAAGGTGACTAATTTTGCAATCTCGTTATATGAAAAAAAATATTAAATTAAACAATTAGAAAACCCTTTTCTTTTCTCTCTCTCATTCCACGACTGTAATTTAGAAAATCATTTTCTTTTCCTCTCTCATTCACTCTCGTTTCCTCTTCCTCTTCCTCCGGCCGATTCCTCCTGCAACGCCAATTCTTGTGATTCCAAGGGACAAGGTGACTCTCTCTCTCTCTCTCTCTCTCTCTCTCTCTCTCTCTCTCTCTCTCTCTCTCTCTCTCCATGTATACTCGGTGACTTAATTTTCTTGTTTCCTAGTTTATTTTGATTACATACTTGGGATTATGGTTGGATGGGCTTAGAAACCTAAATGGGTTAGTTTGGGTAATTATAAATTTGTTTGCTCGGTGCCCTCATCTTCGTCTACTTTGATTCCTTTGCCAGTGAAGAGGGCTTTTGGTTCAGCTCAAAGTTATGAATCCTTCCGCGTGCGAATCCCTAGTTTTGGATTCGCGTGGATGAAACTGTAGTGCAGTCTTGTCCGCGCGGATGGGCCTAAGCCTCAATATTTTTTACAGCTTCGGTTTAGTCACTGTAATTTCCAGAAAGTTAACTGAATTTACAGGACTTAACTGGAAATATAACTGTGAACAGAAAATGAAAGGATTTCTTGGATTTTTGGCATCCATGTTTTGTCCTCTCTTTCCCTAGACTTTGATTAGTGGTCATAATTGATGAATTCACTAAACCAAGCCATCCCGGGGGTACATTAGAACTTGAAAACATATCATTTGCAAAGGAAAAGGAGATTTGACATGAACGTAAATTTGAACAAGGGATAGGTCAAGATGTATCAACTTTTAGAGGAAGATCTCTAAGGTGGTCATGAGAAGACCATCCTTGAGACCTAAACTAGAGTGTATCTTATACATCTTGTGTGACCTATTTTGTGAGTCTAAATGATTTTCATCCATGGAAAGTGTTCCAAGGTGAGCATCTTAGACTAGGGATGAGGAATTTACAAGGAAGTAAAAGATGTAGACCATTTAAAGTGGTCATATATGAAGATGGACTCCAAGATGACCATACTTTAGGTCAAAAGGCAAATACCAAGTAATGTAAAGGGGAAATTGGGATGACATAAAAGTAAAGAAAATGTGGATCTCTTTAGAAGATCATCCATGAAAAGGAATTCCATGGAGATCCTCTTGGATCCTTGGGATAAAAGAGGAGGGGGGAATTGAACAACAAACAACAAGCTAGTAGAACTACATCATTTACACATGAAGTGTGTGCATAAATGAGAGAGATATGAGTAAAGAGAGTGAGGGTTTATCAATCTTTATTGGATTTGTGTTTAGGGTTTGAAAGATTTCAAGGCTTAGAAGTGGTTTTGGAGTGGATTTGAGGTTGGATTTGGTGTAGAATTTGAGTTTCTAAGGTGAAAATGGCTGTTTGGGAGAGGATTTTGACAGCATAACAGTAGGTTTTCATATTTTTTGGCCTTGTTAAACTGAGAGAGAAGGGCTGTATTTATAGGTTGGCTGGATGATGATCTTATCCGCATGGATAAGATTGTAGGTACAATCTCATCCGCGCGGATGACCCCAGCAGCGTGCCTGGTCCTGTGCAGAAAGCAATTTTGGATGTTTGCACTTGGTCAATATTCCCTTTTTATTGGAAATGACAAATCTCAGCGAGGTGTTTGTTCATTTTTTTATTCCTAATAGGCCCTTCCTCATTCAAATTGTCAAAATAATGTCCAAAATACCCCTAAATGATCATAAATCATTAATTTGGGTTGACGGAATTTTAACGACCCAGATTGGGGCACTTACAGCTATCTCAAGTGCTATCGTTGGTGCTGCTATCACCTTAGATATCATTTGTGTTTCTGGCCGTGACAATTTCAACCCTTATGAACCACGCCTGAACACACACACACACACACACGTCAGATCAAACCTAACGTGAGAGAAAGCACCTAAACAGACCAGAGAGAGTAGAAATATACTAGTCCTCCTCAAGAACACCTTAAAACACCTCTCAATTAAACCAACTGTTGATAAAGCTCTCAGAACCTCACTATTGACCCAAAGAGAAACCCTCAAAGTGTGTAAACCCGTGTGTTTTGTTTTTGTTTTCGCAGCAAAGGGGGAGGGGGGTTTAAATAGGGATACAAAGGAGTAGGATAAGGGAGAAATTGTAAGAATATCAAGCTAAGAAGATCACCTTACTCGAGAATTTCAAAATACCCCGATGAATGCGCAAAAGAAGATTATCAGAAGCAACAAAGGGAGCGGCGAGATTAGAAGGGTGATATTAAGGAAACATGGTTAAGGGTGATCTAAATGTTGGAATTTTGCATTTGTGATATGGAAGTTCATAGCATATGTCCTTGGATGTCATTGGGCTTGAACTGATATTTGGTAGGGAGGAAAATCACGTCGGAGACACTGCGAAGGAGGGCGGCCGCGCTCACGCCTAGGGCGGCCGCGCTGGCTTGCCGTAACTCCACCCAATTTGTCCTCCGTTGAGCGCGGTCGCGCATGCTCCTAGGGCGGCCGCGCTTGTGACGAGAATTTTCCTGCCTGGGCCGAATTTTCGTGGGTTTTTTGGGTTAATTAATTCCTAAACCTAATTTTATCACATATGTATAAATAGTTCCTTCTCCCAGCCGTTTTCTACAGTGAATTACAAGGAGAGAACACAATTCTCTTGGCTTTGATTCATTGTTGATTACTCCCGTTCATAGAGATTCGTTCGTGAGATTCAAGGCGACTGAGATAGGACCGCCGGTGACTACCTACCTGTGTGCTATTTTGTGGTACGTAGTTCGTGATCGTTTTATCCTCGGAGAAATTTGCACATACCTGAGTTGCACCAATTGGGGGCAATATTTTCTCTTAGGACAGTCTTCCTAAGGCGACTCGATCAAATCACGATAAGTTTTCTAACTGTTTGTTCTTCTTGTTTCTGTTTGTTTTCCTGATCCTGTTCCTGGCTTTCGGTTTTTGCTATTGGCTTAATTGGTACGTTTGACTTGATCAATAAAATCCCCTACTGTTGATTAAATCGTTGTTTAATCTGTGGTGCTTATTAGTTTAATTTCCAACAGCCTAAGAGAAAATAGTATTTTATTTGATCATGTCTGGTGGTTCCTCTAGCTCTCCCTTTAAGTCCCTAGTTGACACCTCCGATCTTCCTGAGAAGTTTGGTGGCAAGAACGTCAAGCGTTGATCTGAACGCATGAAGATCCGGGCGTCAATTAAGTGGCATGTCGGTATGCCGACATCCAAATGTCCTACTCTGAATGGTGCTGATCCTGTTAGTGTGGCTGCGGTTAAACTGTGGAAGGAGCAGGACGAGGTTGTTCGAGGATGCATTCTGTCAGCTTTGTCGAAGGCACTCTTTGATGTCTATTGCTCTGCTCCTCTCACTACCGCGTCACTGTGGGACTCTCTTTCCAAGAAGTACAGCACCGATGAATCCGGTGTGGAAAAGTACCAAGTGGGAAGGTTCCCGAATTATCACATGAGTGAGGGCAAGTCGGTTACCGATCAAGTGCACGAACTCCAAATCATTTTGCAATCACTCAAGGATGCCGACATGGGACTTCCCGACAAGTTCGTCGTCATGGCTATCATTGAGAAGTTTCCTCGATCTTGGGGAGAATTTGGTATGACCCTCAAGCATCGTCGAAGCTTGTCACTCAATGAGTTGATGAATGCAATTGCGATTCAGAGGTGCATAACGGTAACCAACCTAGTGTACCCGTGGAGGCCGTCGCTAATATGATAACCGGTAAAAGCAAGTTTAAAGGAAAAGGTGTGAAAACTTCTAAGGATAAAGAAAACCATGATAAGCTTAAAGTTAAGAAAAATAACTTTAGGAAGCCAAAAGCAAAACAGAATCCGCTGGAATTGTGGAGAAGGTGGACACTTTTCTAGGGACTCGCCCGTCCAAGAAAGGAAAAGGACCACAAGGCTCATGATGACCATCCCGCTCGCCAACATGGTGTTGGGTCCGAAGGATTATGATGATCCCGACTCGACGCACCTGGAGTTGACGCTCGACCTGCAATGTTACAAAGTATGTAACTTCTTGTCCCGAACTCTTCACTGCTTCTATGAACCCAACGAGTGGCTAGTTGACACCGGGGCAAATGTGCACGTTTGTGCCGATAAATTGCTATTTGTGTCTTACCACTCGACCGTGGTAGATCGCTGACGATGGGGAATTCTAGTGCCGCAAAGGTGCTTGGGACTGGACGCGTGGACCCGAGGTTTCCCAACGGGCGCATTCTTACCTTGCATCGAGTGTATCACGTTCCCGACATTCGTCGCAACATTATTAGTGGTTCTAGTCTAGTTAGGGAAGGATTTGAGATTTCATTTAAGTGTAATAAGGTTATTATTTTGGATTCTCGGTAGTTTTGTGGGGAAAGGTTATTCCTCGGATGGTTTATTTAAAATTAGAGTTGAAACCGATGTTTGTTCGCACAACAATAATTTTAGTTCTATTGATTATCCCGTTTCTTATTCCATTGAATCTTCAAATGTTTGGCATGGTCGTTTAGGACATATTAATTATGATTCTGTGAAAAGAATGATGAATTTAGATATTATTCCTAAACATGCTATTGATAAAAGTTCTAAATGTCATGTATGTGTTGAAGCTAAATCTACAAAAAGGTCCGTTTAAAACGGTTGTGAGACATTCTGAAATTCTAGATTTAGTTCATACTGATATTTGTGAATTTAATGGTGTGTTGACCAAAGACAAAAAGAAATACTTTCTCACCTTTATTGATGATGCTAGTAGATACTGTTATGTGTTCTTGCTTAATTCTAAGGATGAAGCATTAGATAAATTCATTATATTTAAGAACGAAGCGTAAACACAACCGGCAAGAAACTTAAACGGTTAAGGTCCGATAGAGGAGGTGAATATGAGTCTAACCCCTTCATGTATTATTGCCAAGAAAATGGAATAGTACATGAAGAGACTCCTCCCTATACTCCTCAATCAAATGGTATTGCCGAACGTAAGAATAGAACCCTTACCGATATGATTAACGGCTTACTCATAAGTTCTCAATTGCCCAAATATATGTGGGGAGAGGCTTTGAATACGGCTTGCCATATTCTCGAATAGAGTCCCTCCTAAACATAGAAAGGAAAGCCCGTTTGAACTTTGGAGAGGTCGACAAGCTAGCTTGAAACACTTAAAAGTGTGGGGGTGCCTTGCAAAGGTACTTGTACCCGCACACAAAAGGAAAAAGCTTGGACCTAAAACTGTTGATGCTATGTTTATAGGTTATTCTGCAACAAGTTATGCATTGAGATTTCTTATTATAAAATCTGAAATTTCTGGCATAGATGTGAACTCTATAGTTGAGTTACGTGAAGCAACATTTTTTGAGGATGTGTTTCCTATGAAAGACGGACTTCCTAAAGAATCCAACCCGACCACTAATTCCATTCCTGCTCAAGTAGAGGAGCTAACGAATGTGGGGGTTGATTCTAGTGCAACTCATTCTGACGATGAGTTTGAACCAAGAAGGAGTAAAAGGGCAAGGACCACCAAGGACTTTGGAAATGATTTTATCACTTACAATGTCGAGGGTGATCCTCTAACCTTCAAAGCTGCTATGGCTACTTCGATGCCAAGCAAGGAAGGATGCCGTTAAGAGTGAGATGGATTCTATTGTCTCTAATGGGACATGGGAATTGGTCGATCTCCCTCCCGGTTGTAGCACGATAGGATGTAAGTGGGTCTTCAAAAGGAAACCGAAACCGGATGGAACCGTTGACAAGTTTAAGGCTAGGTTAGTGGCTAAGGGATTCAAGCAAATGGAGGGAATAGACTATTTCGATACCTATTCGCCGCCTGCTAGAATGACTACAATCCGAATGCTTATCGCATTGGCCTCTGTATATGATCTTCCTATCCATCAGATGGATGTTAAGACCGCCTTCTTGCATGGCGATCTAGAGGAAGAAATTTATATGGATCAACCTGAAGGTTTTGAGGCCTCTGGCAATGAGAGAAAGGTTTGTAAACTTGTTAAGTCCTTGTATGGACTGAAACAAGCCCCTAAGCAGTGGCATGAGAAATTTGATAAAATTGTCTCATCGTTTGGCTTTGTTACTAATGAGTTTGATAAGTGTGTTTATAGCAAGAGTATTGGTGATAGTAGTATTGTCTTATGTCTGTATGTCGATGATATTCTGTTGTTTGGAACGGATATGAGGATAATTGATACTACTAAGGCATTCTTGAAAAGTAAGTTTGAGATGAAAGATATGGGAGTAGCAAGTGTGATTCTTGGCCTTAAGTTGACTCGTTCAACTAGTGGCATAACCATATCGCAGTCTCATTATACTGAAAGTGTAATTGAGAAATTTGGTTATAAGAATTGCAAAGTGGCTAAGACTCCATATGATCCTTCATCTGCTCTTACTAAGAATGAAAGTGGAGTACCGATGGCTCAGTTGAGATATTCTCAAATAATTGGAAGTTTGATGTATCTTGCCAATTGTACTAGACCGGATATATCCTATTCGGTTACTAGGTTGGCTAGATATACTCAATGTCCAAATAAAGCACATTGGGAAGCTCTTGATAGAGTTCTCAAGTACTTGAAGGGAACGATTTCCCTTGGGTTGCATTACGGTAGATATCCTTCTGTGCTTGAAGGGTATAGTGATGCAAGCTGGATTGCCTATAACTCCGGGAGTTATGGCTGTACGGGGTATGTTTTCACCTTAGGCGGAGCTGCAGTCGCTTGGAGGTCGACCAAACAAACTCGTTGTCTAGGTCTACTTTTGAGGCCGAATTAGTTGCCCTTGACACTACTGGATTGGAAGCCGAATGGCTTCGAGGACTTATGTCTGAGTTGCCCATGGTCGAAGCCCATGCCTGTTATCTCTGTACATTGTGACAACACTGCCACAATTGAGAAACCGAAAAGTGTCAAGTACAATCAGAAACTAGAAGACACATCCAAATTAGATTAAAATCTATAAGGGATCTTGTGTCTCGGAAGGTGATAGCTGTTGATTATGTTGGTACCAAGGATAACACGCTCGATCCTTTAACCAAAGGGCTAGAATTTGCTCTTGTTCAAAAATCTAGGTTGGGGATGGGATCAACCCCGTCTCGACTCAAACGCAGTAGCAACCCAATCTACCTGAGTGGAGATCCCACAAAGGAGATTCAATGTGGTAATAACAAGTCGTGGGGTGAGTCGGAGCACTAATAATAGATTGACATGTTACATGTCCGAGTCTATCCCCGAATAGCCTAGAGGTGCTCATTCTTTGCTAATTTAGTAAAAGTTTGGAACTTTGAATGGGATCAAGTCTTTTAGGCAAGATGTTAGCGGTACATCTTCTGAGATGCCCAGCTAAGTGAGTGTTGTTGTTGGCCGCAACTAGAGGAATTTGGGTTATTCCTTGAAAGCACTCATGATAGAGGATCGGGACGTATGGCTTATAAGCGTCAAGTATTCGATAGAGGGCCTATCATAGCTTTTGTCGTGTTTGTTACCAAAGAAAGGCCTCTACATCCAAAGGCATCAGATTCAAGACACCCGTTCATCTGGTCCTGTGGAGGTTTGCGTTGGATAACATAGGTAGTGGTTCAAGCCGGAAGGTACCATTATTGAAAGCATGGCAATGGACAATCTGTACACGTCATATTTCTATGAACTTGTGGGGGATTGTTGGAATTTTGCATTTGTGATATGGAAGTTCATAGCATATGTCCTTGGATGTCATTGGGCTTGAACTGATATTTGGTAGGGAGGAAAATCACGTCGGAGACACTGCGAAGGAGGGCGGCCGCGCTCACGCCTAGGGCGGCCGCGCTGGCTTGCCGTAACTCCACCCAATTTGTCCTCCGTTGAGCGCGGTCGCGCATGCTCCTAGGGCGGCCGCGCTTGTGACGAGAATTTTCCTGCCTGGGCCGAATTTTCGTGGGTTTTTTGGGTTAATTAATTCCTAAACCTAATTTTATCACATATGTATAAATAGTTCCTTCTCCCACCGCTTTTCACGTTGAATTACAAGGAGAGAACACAATTCTCTTGGCTTTGATTCATTGTTGATTACTCCCGTTCATAGAGATTCGTTCGTGAGATTCAAGGCGACTGAGATAGGACCGCCGGTGACTACCTACCTGTGTGCTATTTTGTGGTACGTAGTTCGTGATCGTTTTATCCTCGGAGAAATTTGCCTGTACCTGAGTTGCACCAATTGGGGGCAATATTTTCTCTTAGGACAGTCTTCCTAAGGCGACTCGATCAAATCACGATAAGTTTTCTAACTGTTTGTTCTTCTTGTTTCTGTTTGTTTTCCTGATCCTGTTCCTGGCTTTCGGTTTTTGCTATTGGCTTAATTGGTACGTTTGACTTGATCAATAAAATCCCCTACTGTTGATTAAATCGTTGTTTAATCTGTGGTGCTTATTAATTTAATTTCCAACACTAAAGTCGTACGAGTTTACTTGAGATTGGAAAAAATATGGTGTTTAAAAGAACGGGATGGGAATGGAGGGAAAAAATCATGCAGGATGATGAGATTTTTTTTTTTCTTTTCAAATTTTATTTTCACCTATTTTATCTTCAAAATTCTTAGTTTTTACAATTTTTATTTTTATATTTTTAACCAATACCTTGTTGTTTATGAGTAATTCTTATTTAATTCTAGACATGATAATATAAATTGAGCAATGTCATAAACCCAAGGCTCTACGAAAAGAAAAATGCTTAAAATATGGCTTGACATTAAAAACATCACCTCGCATTAATTATTAGGCAAATAATTATAATGGAAGTAAAGGTTCACAGGATTAGGTGATTTGATCAACCATCAGATAAGAAAGCTTTAAAAAATAGCTCCATGCATACAGTATGGGGATTTCACAATTGGATTTCCAAATCTTGCAGTTGTACTTAACCATTCTTTCAACATTAAGCTTTTAAATCTTATAATTAAACTAAAATTAAAAAAATAATTATTTATTTTGAGACGGAGAGAGGGAGTAACATTTAAGTAGCACAACTGATCACATGATTTCATTAAATGAACACAGAAAACTTCATTACATTGCATTGACCCATACCTTTGTTTACCTTAGGCGAAACTTGGTCATTGAACTATACGCTGATTTCCAATGTCCTCACTATTTTTTATTTATTTTTTTGATTGTCCTCACTCACTGAACTATCCTATGTGATCTCATCAAATCAAATAAATGTCACACATATAATGATATTTATTTTTCACACGTTTGTATTTTGTGCATCATTTTCTTAGAAATAAATTAGATCAACCTGATTAGTGGTGAAAATATTATACAAATTTTTTCTTTCCCTGATTTATTTAGTTAAAAAATATTGTGATCAATAAAATTGTGGATTTCTTATTTATGGTGATAATGTGTTTAGTGAGAGTATATTTGCGAATCTTTAGGATTTTTCTGGCAGGTATATATTTCACAAAAAAGGAGAAAAGGATTTAAACTCTAAAAGGATCCTTATTATCTAAAGACTTTCAAAAGGTTGAGGTTTTATCCCTCTTAAACTCTATCTCCCTAGGTATCCTTCTCCTATTATGTCTTTACTCTCTCGTACTATCACATCTTAAATAGCACATGTCCGATCAACATAATCACCGCCTCCTCTCTCTCTCTCTCTAATCTCTCTTGCTATCACAAATTCTCTCTGTTGGGGTATCAATCCAAGTCCCACATCGGCAATTGAAGAAGAATTGTCTAATATATAAAGGTGTTCACCCACTCCATTAGTATGAGGCCTTTTGGAAGTTGATCCAAGAGTCAATAAGTGCGGACTGGGCCCAAAGCGGACAATATCATACTAATGTGGAGTGATGGGGATGGTCGCGATCCCATCAACCGGTATCAGAGCCGTGGTTAAGTGGATGGGCGTGACACAGTGGACCGTGTGTGGAAGATATGTGGGATTTCCTCTGGTGGTGTGACCTCGCGAATGGAGCACTATGTGTCTTATGTCGAAAGTCTTCCTAATATTGATGATAAATTAGGCGGCGTGTCCCGCAGGTGGTGAATAGCGGCGGTACAAGATTCGCTAGAGGTGGTCCTTGGTTTTTTTTTCCACTACTCACACACACACACATGCACGCACAGAAGCGCCTAGGAGATAAATCTTAGGGAGAGAAAGCATTTTCTCTAACTTCTGGGGGGATTGAACCCATGACCTCCAGGTTGAAAGCCATAAGCTCTAGCCAGCAGGCCAAATTCCCATGTGCAGGTGGTCCTTGGTTTGAGGGGAGGATTGTTGGGGTATCAACCCAAGTCCCACATCAGCGGCAATTGAAGAAGAATTGTCTAATATATAAAGGTGTCCACCCACTCCATTAGTATGAGGCCTTTTGGGAGTTGACCCAAGAGCAAATCCATGCAGGCTGGGCTCAAAGAGGATAATATCATACTAATATGGAGTGATGGGGATGTGTGAGCACCCCAACCCGGGACCTAACGCGTGTCCCGAGCTTGAGAAGCCCAAACTAAGAAATCCCATCTTCATTTTTAAAAACTTCTTTTATTCACATTAAAAAGAAAATCAATTCTCAAACTTCCAAAATAAAATCAACTGATAATATCTCCACTCGAAGAAATTTAAATAAATATTCCAATAAACCATAACCTGATCAATTACATTGAAAACCCTGATTAACATTGTTTAACAAAAGAGTTTTCCATACAACTTATAAAAGAGTAATACTTAATTAGAACTCCCGACAACCTACTCATATACCTATCCTGACAAGTTCCAAAAGCAAGAGTCCAAACTCTTTCCCCGGCCTAACTGGCTCAGTCACCTGTCTCAGCACGATCTAAAATAGTAAAGGGAGAGGGGTGAGAATAAATCTCAATAAGCTATTATGAATGCAACAAGATGCCAAACAAGATGCAACACATAGCATAGTTACACATAGCACATTATTAAAGCGGTAAACACCTTATGTTACCTCATTTTACCTTTCCCGTCTGAACAATAAGTCGTACAACGTGGGAGTAAAACTCCTCTCTTTGGTGAACTGCCTCCATGCACATTCACCGCTTATAGGACTCATACTCCAGAGATCCATATAAGAAAATCAGATACTTATATGACCCTTAATCAGAGTACCATATAATATCGCCGCTATCTGTAAAGCTTTTGGCTTAATACAGAAGCATTCCACCTAATCACCAAAATCGCAGCGGACTGTAAAGGCTTTTGGCTCAATACAGCTGCTAGCGCTCCCACTCTGTGGCCACAGAGGGGCCGGTCACAGGTATGATGAACCTTCAATCACTTATAGAAAAAATCCATAATTGATTGAATTCAATTATACCCCCGAATATAAACACGTTCAAGCACATAATAGATACTTGAAATAAAATCCACAAAAGGAATAAGAATATAACAACATGGTAATGTATACTCATGCTAAATCAATACTATAGTGCAACATTCATTTAGTACACTATGCATAATACCATCAATGAATATGAATTCAAGTAAGGTAACAATATAACCAAATAATCCACATTTGGGATACGCTATGCCATATAATCATCAATTGAAATACAATATAACAATATACCAAATAATCCACACTGGGGATATAGTATAACAATGAGCCAAATAATCCACACTTGAATACAATACAGGATGTAATACATATACATTCTCAACTAACGCAATAGTGTAACTTATAGTTTCTACACTATTCAATTTAATCACCAAGGGTATGGAAGCAAATAAGGTCACCCTGAACCATAAATCATTCCTACTAAGTCATTACTCAACCTTGAATAATCTTAATAAAAGTTCAAGATCTACTTCTCAAGTTTGAACCACTTTGGTGAAGTTACGAATCAAGCTTATCCACTATTCCTGAACAATATTTAAACTACTCCCACAATTCCATTTTGATCAAATAAGACATCATGGCCTAGCCAAAGTATTCTACTTTAGTCCTAGGTTAAAAAGGATTAATTCATATCCGGGGTAGATTAGGTTCTACTAATTTATAATAGTTGGGAGTCATGCCACAAGGTTATTGGTGAAAATCAGCAAGAAAGGAAAATGGGGAGAATTCTGATGACATGGGCGACCGCCCAAGTCACCATGGGCGATCGCCCAAGTAAGGTGCCAAAGGGTATATAAACTCTTGTGGTGATGAGCGACCGCCCAAGGCACATGGGCGACCGCCCAAGAGGAAAACCGGAAGGCACCAAAGGCTGAGGTGATGGGCGACCGCCCAAGGCACATGGGCGACCGCCCAAGAGGGCTTTTCTCAGATTTGCAGCTGAACAAAAATTCAAACCAATCTTACTCAATTTTTGTGAATCATAAGAAGATATTTACTAACTTTCCTAACATCATTACAACCCATTTAAATCCAAAGTAGTACCAATTTAATACTCAAAATCCATGTCAACATTCCAAACCATCAAGACAAACCTCACCCTTTCACTTACTTAGTTAATTCCCCCATTTCACTATCCCATTTCACACATAACCTTTTTATTTTTACTTAAACCACAACCCTTTTCTCTTTATTAATTTCCATAGACAATAGCATCACATTTAGGTCTTTACCCAAATTTTCAACTCCAAGGAAGTGCTCTAAATTCCCAAACAACAATTATAGCAACATCCTAACACAATCAACATTTCATGATCTAATTTGAAGGAAAAATCATAATAACTCACATTATTAAAAGCATATTAAATCCTTCTCTACCTCTTCTAACCCAAATGAGTTATACTCCTTACATCTCCCAAATCAAAATAAAATAGACATAACCACATACAATAACTCCATTAAAGTCATTACCTCTTACACTCATTATACTCTCATTCCTTCAACCTAAACCCCCACCTCATAACTAAAATCAATTCAACCTTAAATAACCCATTTACTCAAATAACATTATTCAAAAATATCACAATCATTTTCTTTTCACAATATATTCATTAACACATAAGTGAGCAATATTTAGAAGGAAGTCATAATAACTTACTTTAGAAATATGAGATGGATTAAGGATCTTCTTAGCTTGATAGACTCCCTTAGTTGCCCCAAACTCAAAAGTACAATTGGATTGGAAAATGGAGAAGAATTGAATTCTCTAGGAACTTGGAAAGTGAGGCTTCAAGGTAAAGCTTCCATGGAGAATTGAGAAGAATGAAGAAGAAGAGAATGATGAGGTGAAAGTAAGGAGGATGGAGGAAGTATGGGAGGAGTATGGAGTAAGGTTGACTAAGGAGGTGAAGGAGAGGAATTTAAGGGTATGGCCCCCCATCCCTTCTTAATAAAATCTTTTCAATTCCTACACTCAAACCCCTAAATGTTTTAAGAAATGAATTTAAACTCCTTTTACTTCTTTCCCCTACACAAAGAAGCCTAACTACCCACATCTTATTTATTTTATCCATTTCTATTTATACTTCCCTCAAGATGCTTTATTTAATTTCTCTATCATCTCATCCTAATATAAGAAATCAAGGATATAAAATGAACACATAATATTAAAAATAATATTAAAAGCATATAATATGATACTAAAATAGTGCCTAGGGTTAGGGTCGTTACACTCACTCCCCCTTAAAGAAAATTTGTCCCGAATTTTAAAAAGACTTACCTTAAGGATCAAATAGCAAAGGTTACCTCTCACACATTTCAAATTACAACCTTTAAATAGTTCCTTAATGACATGATTCTTCTATACATCTCACAACCCGAATACTCTAGAATTTTGATTAGGACTTGTCTTTGCTAATAACTTTCAACGGTACTCCCGCATAAGTCCAATCCGTCTAATCATCATTAGGAAATAACTCCATACGAAAACGAGGGGTCATGCAAACTAAAACTACTATTATACCCAAACTCGCTAAGGTTAATTAACTTCTCAATTTGAAAGGAAATCCGTCAAACAACACACAACCTATTCTTCAAGAATCTGGATAGTCCTCAAATCTCTTCCTTTCGAGTAACTAATTTCTCCAAACTCTTAGGATCGGTAACAAATCCCAAAAGGGAGCTTCAAAAAGGTAGGGTTCCCACTTTAATAACGTACCACAATTGCAGCCATCCTCGAGTAGAGAATAAGAAAATTCCGCTTCGTCTAATTCAACTTCCTTGAAACATACCCTATTATTTTTCCCATTTCGCATAATATCACAACCTAATCTTCTTTTAGTACGCACTTAATATTCACAAAGTCCTCACATCCACTAGAAAAGGTAAGGATTGGATTGGATCTATAGCCAATCTATTCTCCATCTCTATCAATATGATTCATCCTTATTACATCCTACATCATTTATATATCCTTTAGAGTTAACTAATTCAACGATTTTACAATTCTCAAGAATTCCTTAAAAATTCCTTCGGTAGCACTTGCCAACCCAAAGATCACGGACTCAATCCTCGCAAGATCCATGGTAACCTTCAGGCTTAAGACTATAAAACCCAAAATGTAAAAATCTTCGCGAGCCAACTCACATTTGCTAAACTTCTCAAACGATGAATTCCCACTAAAGGCAAATAACACAACTCACAAATGATCTTCATGATCCTCTCGTAACTTCAAATAAAAAAAGAGGTCATCAGTCATAATTACCATAAAGCCGTCAAGATAAGGATTAAAATTTTGATTATCATACTTAAAATCAACACATGAGATACTTTGATGGAAACACAATTACCATCTACTCACAACTAGCACATAAAATTTCCGGAAAGACTTCTTATGCAAGTCTAACACATACCAAATATCCTTTACACTTTTTAACCAAATTTTCTGGCTTTAACGCATATATAACAAAATTACCACCTAAGGTTTATCTGTATCAAATACCTATATAAGCAAATTAGGCATAAAAGGAGACTCACTTCTTATGATAGTCTACCGATGCACAACAACTACTTACCCGTCCAGTCAAGTATATCTCAAAATCGTAAATTGGTAATCATACCAAATCAACTGGCAATACATGCTCAGCCATAACCACATCACCATCGTGGTAAATCAAGGGAGGTTCGAGGTACTCTCTCATAAGAGCAGAAACCCCTAACACATAGAACAGATCTCAAGCAATGTATGCCACATAGAAGCAAAATGCGATGCCAAACATAAATGATATGAAACAGGATCTTATAAAAATATGACCCCTAACTCCAGAGACAGGGAATATACCTCTAGTGACCTCTGAGGGAGCTATCTCTCCTAGACCCAAAACACATACTCGACCTTAGACCTCTTTTGGTTTTCCTTCATTATCTCTTTTGGTACCACCTCTTTGTTGTCCACCCAGCTGACCGCTGCTTGAAGCTCGTCCCCACTGCACCCTTGGGCAATTCCTCCTAAAGTGTCCCATTGCTCCACAATTAATACACTTGCCTTGCTTATTCCAACACTGATCTTCGGTATGTCCAACCCTCTTACAAAATTTACAAATCAACCCATACTGTTTGGATATTGGCCTAGACGAAGAAGCTACAACAAGTTCCCCTTTCACACTCCCTGAATTTGAAGCCCTTGGCTGTCCTCTAGTGATTTTGGATCCTTGTCCTAGATACTTTGGTTTATTTCAAATCCCACTTTTTATCTTCCACTATTGTCCTCAATGTCATTCTCGATCTTATATGCTTTATCTATGGCTGTCTGATAATTGATGAAGCTATCAATCAATAATTTCTTCCTAAATTCAATCCTCAAACCTTTTACAAACCTATGAACTCTTCTCGCTTCATGCGATACCAAATGAGGGCAACACCTAGCTAATTCCTCAAACCGGACTGAATACTGATTCACCGTCATGTTCCCTTGTTTTAGTCCTAAGAATTCAATCTCTTTCTTATCCCTTGTAACCATTGAAATAAAATAATCCTCAAACTGCTGGGTGAAATTATCCCAAGTCTGGGGTGTATGATCCCGCTCCCAACTTCCCTTCAAAATCTGCCACCACTGATCAGCTGGACCCTCAAGTTTGAAAACGGCATATCTAACTTTCTCTTCGTTGCGACTCTCCATAACCTCAAAGATTTTGTTCATTTCTGCTAACCATTTTTCTGCCCTTAACGGATTCGGATCTCCATTAAAACTCGGTGGATTCATCTTCACAAACCTTTCCAATTCATTACTTTGACATCCTTCAGGTTGATTCGGAACTGATCCTCTAGTCTCCATATTCTGTACAAACATCCTGAATAATATAATCATCTCTTCATTCTGAATTCCACCTATACCCATGTCTCCTTCATTTTCTAGAACCTTCCGCTGATCATCATTGCTTCCGGCCATTAGAACGAACTCCTGCATTAAACACTCGGCGTCAATTACCACACATTCCCCCTTAGTTTAGACATCTACCCTTGACCTCTAAACTAAGCTCTGATACCAACTGTGAGCACCCCAACCAGGGACCTAACGCGTGTCCCGAGCTTGAGAAGCCCAAACTAAGAAATCCCATCTTCATTTTTAAAAACTTCTTTTATTCACATTTAAAAGAAAACCAATTCTCAAACTTCCAAAATAAAATCAACTGATAATATCTCCACTCGGAGGAATTTAAATAAATATTCCAATAAACCATAACCTGATCAATTACATTGAAAACCCTGATTAACATTGTTTAACAAAAGAGTTTTCCATACAACTTATAAAAGAGTAATACTTAATTAGAACTCCCGACAACCTACTCATATACCTATCCTGACAAGTTCCAAAAGCAAGAGTCCAAACTCTTTCCCCGGCCTAAACCGGCTCGGGCCACCGTCTCAAAGACGATCTAAAATAGTAAAGGGAGAGGGGTGAGAATAAATCTCAATAAGCTATTATGAATGCAACAAGATGCCAAAAAGATGCAACACATAGCATGATTACACATAGCACATTATTAAAGCGGTAAACACCTTATGTTACCTCATTTTACCTTTCCCGTCTGAACAATAAGTCGTACAACGTGGGAGTAAAATTCCTCTCTTTGGTGAACTGCCTCCATGCACATTCACCGCTTATAGGACTCATACTCCAGAGATCCATATAAGAAAATCAGATACTTATATGACCCTTAATCAGAGTACCATATAATATCGCCGCTATCTGTAAAGCTTTTGGCTTAATACAGAAGCATTCCACCTAATCACCAAAATCGCAGCGGACTGTAAAGGCTTTTGGCTCAATACAGCTGCTAGCGCTCCCACTCTGTGGCCACAGAGGGGCCGGTCACAGGTATGATGAACCTTCAATCACTTATAGAACAAATCCATAATTGATTGAATTCAATTATACCCCCGAATATAAACACGTTCAAGCACATAATAGATACTTGAAATAAAATCCACAAAAGGAATAAGAATATAACAACATGGTAATGTATACTCATGCTAAATCAATACTATAGTGCAACATTCATTTAGTACACTATGCATAATACCATCAATGAATATGAATTCAAGTAAGGTAACAATATAACCAAATAATCCACATTTGGGATACGCTATGCCATATAATCCACAATTGAAATACAATATAACAATATACCAAATAATCCACACTGGGGATATAGTATAACAATGAGCCAAATAATCCACACTTGAATACAATACAGGATGTAATACATATACATTCTCAACTAACGCAATAGTGTAACTTATAGTTTCTACACTATTCAATTTAATCACCAAGGGTATGGAAGCAAATAAGGCCACCCTGAACCATAAATCATTCCTACTAAGTCATTACTCAACCTTGAATAATCTTAATAAAAGTTCAAGATCTACTTCCCAAGTTTGAACCACTTTGGTGAAGTTACGAATCAAGCTTATCCACTATTCCTGAACAATATTTAAACTACTCCCACAATTCCATTTTGACCAAATAAGATATCATGGCCTAGCCAAAGTATTCTACTTTAGTCCTAGGTTAAAAAGGATTAATTCATATCCGGGGTAGATTAGGTTCTACTAATTTATAATAGTTGGGAGTCATGCCACAAGGTTATTGGTGAAAATCAGCAAGAAAGGAAACTGGGGAGAATTCTGATGACATGGGCGACCGCCCAAGTCACCATGGGCGACCGCCCAAGTAAGGTGTCAAAGGGTATATAAACTCATGTGGTGATGAGCGACCGCCCAAGGCACATGGGCGACCGGCCAAGAGGAAAACCTGAAGGCACCAAAGACTGAGGTGATGGGCGACCACCCAAGGCACATGGGCGACTGCCCAAGAGGGCTTTTCTCAGATTTGTAGCTGAATCAAAATTCAAACCAAGCTTACTCAATTTTTGTGAATCATAAGAAGATTTTTACTAACTTTCCTAACATCATTACAACCCATTTAAACCCAAAGTAGTACCAATTTAATACTCAAAATCCATGTCAACATTCCAAACCATCAAGACAAACCTCACCCTTTCACTTACTTAGTTAATTCCCCCATTTCACTATCCCATTTCACACATAACCTTTTTATTTTTACTTAAACCACAACCCTTTTCTCTTTATTAATTTCCATAGACAATAGCATCACATTTAGGTCTTTACCCAAATTTTCAATTCCAAGGAAGTGCTCTAAATTCCCAAACAACAATTATAGCAACATCCTAACACAATCAACATTTCATGATCTAATTTGAAGGAAAAATCATAATAACTCACATTATTAAAAGCATATTAAATCCTTCTCTACCTCTTCCAACCCAAGTGAGTTATACTCCTTACATCTCCCAAATCAAAGTAAAATAGACATAACCACATACAATAACTCCATTAAAGTCATTACCTCTTACACTCATTATACTCTCATTACTTCAACCTAAACCCCCACCTCATAACTAAAATCAATTCAACTTTAAATAACCCATTTACTCAAATAACATTATTCAAAAATACCACAATCATTTTCTTTTCACAATATATTCATTAACAAATAAGTGAGCAATATTTAGAAGGAAGTCATAATAACTTACTTTAGAAATATGAGATGGATTAAGGATCTTCTTAGCTTGATAGACTCCCTTAGTTGCCTCAAATTCAAAAGTACAATTGGATTGGAAAATGGAGAAGAATTGAATTCTCTAGGAACTTGGAAAGTGAGGCTTCAAGGTAAAGCTTCCATGGAGAATTGAGAAGAATGAAGAAGAAGAGAATGATGAGGTGAAAGTAAGGAGGATGGAGGAAGTATGGGAGGAGTATTGAGGAAGGTTGACTAAGGAGGTGAAGGAGAGGAATTTAAGGGTATGGCCCCCCATCCCTTCTTAATAAAATATTTTCAATTCCTACACTCAAACCCCTAAATGTTTTAAGAAATGAATTTAAACCCCTTTTACTTCTTTCCCCTACAGAAAGAAGCCTAACTACCCACATCTTATTTATTTTATTCATTTCTATTTATACTTTCCCCAAGATACTTTATTTAATTTCTCTATCATCTCATCCTAATATAAGAAATCAAGGATATAAAATGAACACATAATATTAACAATAATATTAAAAGCATATAATATGATACTAAAATAGTGTCTATGGTTAGGGTCGTTACAGGATGGTCGCGGTCCCATATCAAGAAAAGAGAGCAAAAAATTGAAGAAAGAAATTGCAGATTCTGGTTTGTTTTTTTTTTTTTTCGTTTTTTTTTTCAGCGCAGCGGTGGGAAAATTGACGTAGTGCGTTCGTTTACCGTTGGATCGGGCTGATTTTTGGTGAGTAGCTTCGGGACTAATAGATCTTAAATCTGAACGGTGGAGATTGGATTTTAAGGTTCCAGGCATCGGAAATTGTATCCGGACAGCAGCATCAGTTTGAAGAAGTTCATATTTTGAGGAATATGGATATTGGGATATCGATGTATAAAGTCCCGAACTTCGATGGGAAGATGCATTTCACGGTGTGGAAGATGACAATCCAATATGTGTTGGTTCAACAAGGACTTGATGAAGGTTTGAAAGAGAACAAGCCAGATGAGATGAAAGACGTGAATTGTGTTAAATTCAGAAGAGGTCTTCGAGAACGATAAGGTTAGCACTTGCTCCTGAAAATAAATATAGTGTTTTGAAGGAGAAAACACCGAGGGATATTTGGGAGAAACTTGCTAGTATTTATGCATCTAAATCATTGACTAACCGCTTGTTCTTAAAGATGAATTTATATTGTTTGAAGTTTGATGAAGGGGGTAATTTGCATGACCATATTAATTCTTTCAGTCAACTAGTATGTCGATTGTCTAACGTTGATGAGACAATTAAAGATGAGGAGCAAGCTTTGTTATTGTTGGCTTCATTACCTAAGTCCTACAAGCCTTTTGTGCAGACGATGTTGACAGGTAGGACTACTTTAACACTTGATGATATGGTTAAGGCGTTGAGGGATAATGAAAGAATGACAAGGAGTGATAGCTTCTCCAATGGTGACAGAGTACTAGTTGCAGAGGGTTCTGAAAGAGGGAGAAATTATGATCGTGGTGGCTCAAAAGGAATAGGAAGGTCTCAATCTAGGGGAGATAGAGATATGAGTAAGATTGAGTGCTTCTACTGTGGAGAGACTGGTCATATGCAGATGCGTTGCCCACAATTTCGTGAAGATTTGAAAAGTTTGCATGGTGTGAAAGAAAAGAAAAAGGTTGACGAGGAGAAGGTCAACACAATTGATAGTGATGATGGAGATTTTCTTTTGACAGAGACTGTAGCTGCTGCTGATGTGATTGAGGAGAAGAAGTCTGAATGGGTGCTAGATTCAGCTGCTTCAGTGCATATTTGTAAGGATCGAGCTATGTTTGACACTTTGCGATCGGAGGGAAATTTTGGATAAATCAAAGTTGGTAATGAGCAAAAATTGAAGATTGAAGGTGTTGGGAGTGTACGTTTCAAGTTTCATGATGGGATTGTGAAAACGGCTTTGAATGTAAATTATGTTCCTGGTGCGACTGCGAATTTGCTTTCACTAGGAGTTTTGACATCTCGTGGGTATCGATATGTTGAAAGAAGACAGACGTGCAAAGTGTACAAAGGAAAGCGCTTGGTTCTTCAAGGGAGAAAAGGTGCGAGGAATATTTACTACTTGGAGGGGCAATCCTTGCGTGGAAGATCTTTTTGTGATGACAAAAAGGAGAAGAAGTTTGGAAAAAGGGTACGTTTCTCGTGTGTTGATGAGATTTTAGGGAATTTTGGTCAAGGGGAGATTTGTTAGGAATTTGACCAATATTGCTTAAATTCTATTATGAGTAGGAAAAGATTACTTATCCCATCACTACTAGAAACGAGCCTTTTACCGACGGAAATTTCCGTCGGTAATTCCACATTTCCGTCGGTAAATGGATATTACCGACGGAATTCGTCCGTCGGGTTCCGTCGGAAATAATTGGTTGGTAATACCTACAGACAAATTCCGCTGAAATACCGGCGGATTGTCCGCCGGAAAATACGAAATTCCAGAGGAACCGTCCGTCGGAAATGAGTAACGCCGGCCGGTTAACCGGAGCAATTGCCGGAGGTTACCGATGGAAATATCCGTCGGTAAATATTAAAAAATTAAATAAATAAAACCCATTACCGACGGTTATAACCGTCGGAAACCAAAAAATTTACCGTCGGATATGTCCGTCGGAAATCTAAACCCTAAACCGACGGATATGTCCGTCGGTAATGAGTGTTATTTTTTTAATTTTTTATTATTTTCCGAAGGATATTTCCGCCGGAAATTAGTATTATTTATTTTTTTATTAATTTACCGACGGAAATTTCCGTCGGTAATCTGGCCAGATTTTAAAAAAAAAATCTGTTTTATTATTAAACCACCTGTAAAAGGCTGTAAACCTGTTCAAACAACCTGTTTTAAACAAATACAATTACAAATTACAAACACACACAAACAACCTGTTTCGCTTGTACATCAAATAAAATACATATGTTTGTCCAAATCAAGCGACAGGAGAAGGGGAAAGGGGAAACGGTCGGGGAAAGGGGAAACGGCCAGGGAAAGGGGAAAGGGGAAACGGCCGGGGAAAGGGGGAAAGGGAAACGGGGAAACGGGAAACGGGAAACGGGGAAAGGGGAAAAGGGAAGGGGAAACGGCCGGAAAAAAGGGGAAAGGGAAAGAGAAACTACATATGTTTGTTTGTTTGTTTAATTACATGTCAATGAAAATTCATGTTTAACAACCACGAAGGCGCCGCCGCTACCGCTACCACCACCATGCATGTATAAACCTATCAAGATATTAATTAAAAAACAATATATCAATATATATACAAATAAAAAGACAATAATAAAATGTAAACATTATATATATGACATTTACAATTAAATAATACTTACTGGCCACTGGGAGAGATAGATATTTCCATTTTTCCTTCCTCATTAATAATTGCGTCCAAATTAACCCGCCCGAATGGTTCACTACGTCCGAACTGAAGTAGATCCCCTCCCTCCCGTCCTTGGTGAAACAAGACGATGGACAAAACCCGCAACCTTCCCTCTCTTTGAACGATTGCCACCTCGATCCAACATATCTAAACTAGTATATTATATATGTAGACAGAAAATATTATCAAGTAGAACAAAATTTAAATAGTAGGAAGCATTCAAAATAATGACCACATGTCCAAGCAAATTATGGAGTAAGATGTTTGCAGCCAATATACACTATGTGAAAAGAGTCCCACTACCACCATCACTACTACTACCACCACCACTACGTACTACCACCACCACTATTACCACTACTACCGCTACTACCACCACTACTACCACTACTATTACTAATACTACTACGTATACCACCACCATCACAAAATTAACAAAATAGAGAGGGGTAGAGAGAGAGAGGGTTTACATTTATAATGAGCTGGAGTGGAAAATATCAAGTCTTTTGCACAAGCATTTGGCTCAAAGATTGAAACTTTGAAAGTAGATTTATTTGGTAAGCACCTCGGGTATCGAATGGTTAATTTATTTGGTAAGCACCTCGGGTATCGAATGACATATTTTTTATAAACGTAATATTCGCTCCGTCCCACTTTTCATCCCATTTCAAGAGTTCTACTTTTTCTTTTGGTCCATCCCAGACTAAGAGTCTCATTCCATAAATGACATTGAACAGTGTTTCCGACATTTATACCCTTATAATGTAAATATATTTAAAAAAAACATTCATTATGCCCTTATAATAATGTTAACATATTTACAAAAAAAAAACAATCAAAAAGAGCTTTTATCATAAATATTTTAACTTTTACATTCTCTCTCCTCTAATCTTCTACTCACTTACAATTCTTTATTCACTTTTTTAAAAATTTATTAAGAAGCGTGAAATACTACCCTAAAACCCTTGAAGTGGGACTGAGGGAGTACAAGTTTTTGTGAGTATAATCTTACAATGGTATAGTGTTTCATTGTTTGATTTTCTATTTTAATGAATTTCAAGATATTCAGGCGATTTTATTGATGTTTATCTTTATATTTTTTTTTCGCTTGACCAATATGCATACCATCCTGTGCTATTTGCACGGGTATTTGAGTACTAGTATAAAATATTTATAATGTATGTAATTAATAAAACAGTTAAAAATGTTGAACATTAAGTAGTACACTTAAAAATATAAAACATTTACACATTTGAAAATGTTTTACATTACATACAATACAAATGTTTTATATTTTTAATGAAATTTTTACAAGTAGTAATCTAAGAGCGAAATCTATACTTGAACAGTTTCAAATTCCTAATTTCACACACAATATTTTTTTAAAAAAAAGGGGGGGGGGGTTTGTATATCTTCGTCCTGCTCATTTTTCATATTTATTTTTAAATTTTTTGATAATTAATAAAAAAAGTACGAGTGAAGTAGATTGAGAAAATATGGGTCCAAAGAAAGAAAAAAAAAAACCACAAATGTGAACTAATACTTAATATCAAAATTACATTTGAGAACTAATGGATTAAAGATCCCTCACAGTAAATTAAATACATATTTTCAATATTCAAATTTTTATATGCTAGATTTGATTAAATATCGTTGTGTTATAGGTCAATATTACTTAACTGATGCGGGGTAGACAAATGGACCGGGATTTCTAGCACCTTATCGATCCCAATGGTATCACCTAGCCACATTTCGAAATGGTGAACAACCACAAAATCATGAGGAATATTTTAACAAAAAGCATGCACAAGCACGTAATATAATTGAGCATTATTTTGGCGTACTTAAGATGCGTTGGGCAATACTTAGTCCTTCCTATTATCCTATGAGAACCCAAGGTAGAATAGTTATGGCTTGCTGTATTTTACACAACCTTATTCGTCGAGAAATGGATGTGGATCCAATTGAGATGGAGCTTGACCAAAATCATGATGCAAATAATGAAGTCAACGGAGCTGGTGATAATGATGAAAGTGAGGATGAGGTTGAGTTAATAGACTCCGTTGAGACCTCAGACGAATGGACAACTTGGAGGGACACATTAGCTCATCAAATGTATGAAGATTGGAGAGGGGAGAACTAAATGGTGCTATATTTCTTTTATTTTTTTCTTTTGAAAATAGGTTCAACATTTTT
Source organism: Adenophora triphylla var. japonica (assembly GCA_022495995.1). Taxonomy (NCBI): domain Eukaryota; kingdom Viridiplantae; phylum Streptophyta; class Magnoliopsida; order Asterales; family Campanulaceae; genus Adenophora; species Adenophora triphylla. The sequence continues at coordinate 65,325 of JAFEMH010000446.1, forward strand.
TGAAATTTCATTATTATATTATGATGCTTCAATGATGATGAATATTTTTATATGATTTGACTATAATTGATATAATAGACATATATTGCCATATTTTTTTTTTCTGTAGTTATGAATATGGAATCTCAAAGTGAGAAATCCAAAGTTGCGATGTGCCCGAAGAAAGAGACTGTAAAAAAATTGGGTGTTACTAGACGAACTTGGGTATCGATGAAGAACAATCGTTAATGGATTGCCTGAAAGAAATCAACAACACATTTTGGAGGCATGATGGAGTTTCATTTAGGCCTGACTATCTCAAGCAGCTTGAAGTTGACCTACAAAATAAGATATCCGGAGTGAATTTAAAGGCAAACCCACACATTGAGTCCAAGTTAAAAATATGGAAAAGGATACATGGCAGTATGGCACCATATTGACAATGCTAAGTGGTAGGCTTAGTCGCACACCTACTAAATTACTACAAGGACTCCTAAAAATGTAGATAGTGAAAGTTCAGGATCGATCTCAGGGAACAGTATTAATTACGAACTAGTCACGGACAAATGGGGGGTTTGTTTGTTTTTGAATTACTTCCTAAGAACAGAAATTAAACTAACTAAGAGTAAAAACAATGATTTCAAAACACTTCAGATTTGATTCCGTCCCCACCTAATTATGCAATTATCATTGATATCTCTTTTCAATGTCACCCTATTCACCTGATCACGAGATATATTTCAATCTCTGTTTCTTCTTTCAGATTAGTTACTAGCAGTGGCACACTCACTAGAAACCCTAATTAATTTATTAATCTAACTGGCACAGTCTAGATCGCAGAATTAATTGATGAACGATTTAAGAAACTAAGATCAAGAACGCTTTCTACAATTATTTCATATAGATAATCGTCTAATTTCACCCACTTAACAATTTACCATGACACATGCATAAATCGAAAAGATGCTACTTATGAATTCCTACACTGGCACAGTAATAGAGAATTCTAGCAAAGATTCATAAACAGAATAAATGAATTGATCAAGTTCACAAACCCTAATTATAAATCTAAAATCAACACGAGTAAAATTATGAATAGAGATGAACAAATAGAAAAGAAAATACCTCAAATTGATAAATAGAGGTTCAAACAATCAAATCCAAAGTCAAAAAGCTTAAGCTTCCATGAAGGTTCTAAGCTTTTCTCTAGATGAAAAATAACATCAAGAAGGAACCCTAAAAAAATATTCTAAAGGAGTTTATATACTCCTTAAAACTAAAACCTAAAAACTAATTAATAGAAATAATAAAAACATAAAAGAAAAAGAAAATAAACTTTATTAAAAATAATACTCCTCCATGCGTTGGTCATTGTGCCGGTCCACAATTTGAATTCCCATTCACGTGCGTAGCATCAGCTTCAAGCAAATATTTGAAAAACAATTTCTTGACTTCTACTTTGGTCACCCATCTCTTCATACTTTCATTTTGGTCACTGAAGTTTCCACATTGTTGCACTTTGCCCTCCTTGTATGCAGTTGACCTGACTTGACTTGAATATTGACCTTCAATTAGCCTCTCCAAAATACCATTGTCCCAAATTACATACAAATGCTAACAACAATATCCCTATTACATTCTTTCCTCGCGAATACAAAGTATAGCAATTTTAACTCAAATAAACACAACATAAACCAAAATTGCTATAAAATGTCAAGAAAATCGAGGAATTACCATAGCTAAAAATTAACCTATCAAATTCCCCCACGCTTAGACCTTTTACTCGTCCCTGAGTAAATTTATAATTCCTCGCTAACTCCAGGTCTAAAACAGATGCGCGAGGGAAAATGATTTCCCTAACTCCTCTAAACCAATCACAACAAAAGTCAACACAATCAAACGACTCAATCAACGTACTCGGAGAATGGAACTCCGCTCCTTATCACTCCAAAAATACAATGGTATCAATGGCCTTAGCTCGACCCCAACTCCAAATATGCAAAAACGGGACATCCAAGCTAAGGCCCACACATCAAAAAGCCAAGGGGAACTAAAGATGTCCTAATTTTCCCCCACGCTTATCTCGCACTACAATCTCCCTCGAAAATGAAGTCAATGCCCAAGCAAAGACTTACCTCGTGCAAAACACCAGCACCCCTTATATCACCAAGAAGAATTACGAGGATTTTATACCCTAACGCCTCTAACCGAGCCTCCTACATCAAATATGAACATCCTAACCCGAGACTCCAAACCACCCTTATTACTCCAATACCGGTGATATACATGATAGAAAATATTTCACTCACTCACCTTTTGCCTAGGTGCCGTTTCCGGTTTTCACCTAGCCTCTCGTTTTTTTTTTCATTTTTTTTCATTTTTTTTTTACACACTCTCTCCTTTTGCCTAAGTGCCCTCTCGGGTTTTCACTTAGCCTCTCAGTTTTTTTTTCATTTTTTTTTACACACTCTCTCCTTTTGCCTAAGTGCCCTCTCGGGTTTTCACTTAGCCTCTCATTTTTTTTTTCATTTTTTTTTTAAATAAAACAGCATATACAACAACAAACATGTACCCCACCCCCTCACTAAATCATGCATAGTCCCATATGCATTACAAAAGTATAATATAAATAAGACAAGGGTAGGAATACCTCTCGGCACTACTGTGGCGGCCTGAACTGGTAGTCCCACGGACCATGCTGACTGGAGCTGCTCTTTGGAAATGGCCACCTCTGCCATCGCCCATCGTCATATTGTGGTGCCATGCGCACCAAATAATCGTGAAGCTGATCCTGACGATCCATAGTAATCGCAAACTGCATATCCATACGAGCACTCAAACGGTCCACATCACTACCACCCATACTCGCAGCCCCCGAACCAACACCTTCAGCCTCAGCCTCCACCATATAGTCATCATCATCATCGTCGTCGTCCTCCTCTTCAACATATTCAGCTTCCTCCTCAACATGCTCCTCAACAACTCTAGCATTCATCCCTCTTACCTCCCTCTTATTGCTTTCCAGGGAAGCTCGAGAGATGGGTCTTATAATCTTCACTTTGTCACCCCCAAAATTCCACTGCACCCCCGCAGCTTTTACCAACCCGGCAATCAATGATGGGTACGGAAATCCATTCCGTTTATTCTCTCCCACAGCTTGCATATTATCTGAAATGATGTGGCCCAAAGAAATCTGTCCTCCGTTGATAATCAAATGAATCAATAATGCATGCTTCCACGGAACTTTCACATGCTGCGCTGTCGGGAGGATCCTATAGCATACCAATTTATTCACCCCCTTTGCCACTAGATTAAACTGCGTCTCAATCACAAACTTGGGCGAACCATCCGGGTTGTAGGTCCATTGGAGTTGATTACCCTCCAACGTCCTCGCCACATCCGCAAAATATATCCTCCAATCCCCATTTGTTGCTTTAAAATACTCACATTCTTCCCTTTTCACTCTGGGGAGCCCATAGAATTTATTAATATCCTCACTCCTGAATTTAATTGTCTTCCCCCTCACAAAAGAATGCTCCCAATCCATGGGGATTTTGTTCATATTCGAATAAAATTCTTTCACCATCAAGCTATTACCCTCCCCCTTAGGCTCATCACAAAACTGTTGCCACTTCTGAAACCCAAATTTATCAATAAGCCCAAACGATACGATGTTAAACTGTCTCTCCGCGATTATGCCCCTATCCGTATGGGAATAGAAATAATTTTGGGACAAGTAATAATTAAACCTTGATATATCATGAGGATCCTCACACCGGAGAATGGTTCCGAGGGGCGGGGGAGGAACAATAGATGAATTCTCATCAACCCTTTGCTTTTTCTTACCTCCCTTTTTCGATGGCTCTTTAGTTTTACCCATAATCAACTCAAAACAATCACCAATCAACAAATAAACGCCAACTACTCAACCCAAACAAAATTGCAATCCAAATAGAGAAGAGAAGAAGTTCGGACCTTTCAAAATTTCTGGAGAAAACCCACCGTACAAATCAGCCTTCGCCGGAAAACTCAAGGTGCTTGCCGAAATCTTCAAACTTTTCGCCGGAAAACCCAAACAGCCGCCGGATTTCTCAAGGGTTGGAGAAGAAAACTGCCCGAAATTGACCAAGGGTCGGTTAATATGAAGGTTTAGGGTGAGGGAATGATGGTTCTTGGAGGAATGGTGGCGAGATTTGAGGTGGAAAGAGGGGAGTTCGCCGATGTTTATGGGTAATGCTTGCCGGAATATAGAGAGGGTTTAGAGAGAGAAGAGAGAAACGGGTAGATGGGGATTTATGAGGAAATAAAGATTTAATTTCCTTAATACTTGACCCAATTTAGCACCCAATCCGTTTCACATTTGGACCCAACCCAAACTTGGACAAACCGACCCATTTCAACTTTCGTTGACCCGATTCCATAGCAGCCGGGTTCGCGAGGTGGGCGCTTGAGGGAGAGTGAGGCGAGCGCCTCTCGAGCAGTTTCTTGGCCATGGAATTGAGCAATGTGAGGCGGCCGCACCAAGAAGAACGAGGCGGGCGCATTAAACACGGCAACTTGGGTTTATTCTAGGCCAACTCGAGGCGGCCGCATGAGTCTTAGTGAGGCGCACGCCTCGAATGCCGTAGTCTGGAGTTGCTTGGGGCCAAACGGGGCGGGCGCATGGTGCATCAGTGGGCAAGCGCCTGAATAGCAGTTTCTCCGGCCCAAGTTTTTCCTAATTGAGGCGGCCGCATAAATTATGATGAAGCGGGCGCCTTATACTCCTTTGTGCATTTTTTTTTTTTTTTTTTAAGAATAAAGAAATAGGCCCGACTGATTTTGCTTCTCCCTCCTTGCTTTTCCTGCACAACACCATAAAACAAAAACCCTTCAGTAGCACCTATTTTAGACATGAATAAAAATTTGCAAAAATTAAAAATGAAATGTACAAAATGACTAATAACAAAAGCAATTAAATTCCGGGTTGTCTCCCGGTTAGCCGCCCTTCTTTAACATCTTTAGCTAGATGATGGAGAAAATCCCACTGTGTAATAAAAACCTTGCAAGTGCACAAGTTACCGAAGTAGCAATGTACAAATAGTAAGGGTCGAACCACAGAGACTCGTGTGATTTAACAAGTAAATTTAATTAATGCTAAAAGTAACAAATTGGGGTTTTTGATTTGATTTATTAACTAAATTACTAAAACGAGAAATTAAACTATTTAATTGAAGAAAACAAGAAAGCAATAAACTAGGATTTAAATCAGATCAAAGAAATTCACGGATTGGATTTCATAATTGCATCCCCTCTATGCTAATGATTTTGCCAAGAAAAATAACAATTTCATTCAAAGACTCTTTCACTTGGTTAAGGGTTGGGACGTTTGGTGTGCGGATTGCAACCCCAATATTTCTATCTTGTTATCAATTCCGGTAGGTCAAAATAACATTCAAGAAATTCATTAAGTTCACAAGAAATATATGAGTCTAAGTTGTATTGTATTCCGGTAGGTCAACAATCCAACCTAATTGATGAATTAGCGTACTTTAAATAAACCGTCCACGGTAGTGCAACAGTCTAAAACAAATTAAAGAATGATAATTAATTCATCAAATAAGAATGAAAGAGTTTGGAAGAATTCAAACTTGAATTAGCATAGAGGTTCAACAATTACTACATCCAATCCATGAAAAAGAAACTTAGCTACTCATATTCATGATCACAACCACAAAATATGAATAATAATAACAATGCATCAAACCTAGAAAAAGAGCAAAAACCTTCAAAATCCGAAATCCTCCAAATCCTTCACAAACCTAGGCAAGAAAATAATAATCCAAAAGTGCCTAATAATAATAATAAAAAATATATATATAGTCTTCAAAACAATCCTTCCAAGACTAGGAAAAGGGATTAAAAAGATTCATCAAAATCTGCAAAGGATTCTCCAAAATCCTTTCAAAATAAGGAAACTCTTTTCTTCAGCCCGGCACCACTGGGCGTGCGCCCACTATTCCAGGCGTGCGCCTGCCTTCAATCTGAGAGTTTTGGGCGTGCGACCACCCCTTCCAGGCGTGCGCCCACCCTGCATTACAGCCTTGCTCCTTTTTCCTTCAATAATTCCCTTTTGATCCTCCAGCAGAAAGGCTCCTTGACTTCTTAAAATGCCTCACAAGTCCTTTTTCACTTTCCAACAGATCTCCGCTCCATTTTTGTTCCTTTCTTCACTTGAATCCATAATTTGTCACCTAATTCACCTGTACTCACAAAAACACTAGAAAATACATTAAAATAACCTTTTACTCAAGAATTTCACAAGAAATAAGAGTAGGAGTACCTAATTTAGATGTGTAAAAACACATCCATCACTAGACCAAATGCCGGGTAAGCCCCCGTCTGGCATCAACTTTTAAAGTCTTTGACAAGACTCGGATTCCAATGAAATCAAACATATACCGGATCGTGGAGATCAATCTCCTCCAAATTCGCGGTATTTACCACTTCATTTTCAAAATACGGTTTCAACCGTTGTCCATTCACTTTGAATCCTTTGTCCTCATTAGGACTTGAGATTATCACCGTCCCAAGCGGGGACACCTCCCTCACCACATAAGGACCGGTCCACCGGGACCTCAACTTGCCCGGAAACAAACGAAGACGGGAATTAAAAAGAAGGACCTTTTGACCAATCTTAAAGTCCTTTCTAATAATCATTTTATCGTGCCAAATCTTCGCTCGCTCCTTATAAAGGAGGTTATTCTCATACGCATCCCTCCTAATCTCATCCAATTCACTCAAATGCAATTTCCTCTCCTCACCGGAACCCTCTAAGTTTAAGTTGAACTTTTTGACCGCCCAATAGGCTTTGTGTTCAAGCTCAACCGGCAAATGGCAAGGTTTACCAAACACCAACCGATATGGTGACATACCAATTGGTGTCTTATATGCAGTCCGGTAAGCCCACAACACATCATCAAGCCTTTGACTCCAATCCTTTCTATTTGGGTTCACAGTTTTTTCAAGGATGGATTTTATCTCTCTATTGGATACCTCGGCTTGGCCATTTGTTTGGGGGTGATAAGCAGTCGACACCTTATGGGTGATGTGATATCTCTTGACTAGAGCTTCGACTGTCTTATTACAAAAATGTGTACCCCTATCACTGATAATGGCCCTTGGCATCCCAAACCGACACAACACGTTGTTCCTAAGGAAGTTGACCACCACTTTAGAATCATCAGTGCGGGTAGGGATGGCTTCCACCCATTTGGACACATAGTCAACCGCAAGTAAAATGTACACAAACCCACAAGAATTAGGGAACGGACCCATAAAGTCTATCCCCCATACATCAAAGATTTCACAATTCACAATAAGGGTTTGTGGCATTTCATTACGGCGCCCAATATTACCAACCCTTTGGCACCTATCACATGACTGACAAAAAGTGGCCGCATCCCGGAACAAAGTTGGCCAAAAGAAGCCACACTCCAAAACTTTTCTAGCTGTCTTTTTCACACCAAAATGACCACCACACGCATGCTCATGACTTAAGAACGTAAGACACCTCACTATCTAGAATACACCTCCGAATGACTTGGTCAAGACAATGCCTCCACAAGTTGGGCTCATCCCACACATAATATTTGGCATCACTACGGACTTTGTCTCTTTTAGATTTTGACATCCCCGGAGGGAATCTATTAGAAACAAGAAAATTGACCAAGTCCGCATACCAAGGAGCCATAGAATTAACTGCCCAAAGAACCTCATCAGGAAACTCACCCCAAATTGGGGCTTGTTTATAAGGCTTGTCCTCCTCCATTACAAGGCGACTCAAATGATCGGCAACTAAATTTTTAGCCCCCTTTTTGTCCTTTACTTCTATATCAAACTCACTCAACAAGAGAATCCACCGAATGAGTCTCGGTTTAGCCTCTTTTTTAGACATCAAGTACTTGAGTGCAGCGTGGTCGGTGTAAACAATGATTTTAGTGCCCAACAAGTAGGACCTAAATTTTTCTAGTGCAAAGACTACCGCCAACATCTCTTTTTCTGTGGTGGAGTAATTTCTTTGTGCCCCATTCAAGGTCATAGACGCATAATAAATCACATGCGAGGCACGCTCCACTTTTTGACCCAAAACCGCCCCCACGGCATAATCACTAGCATCACACATGATCTCAAAGGGACGAGACCAATCGGGTGCTTGAATAATGGGGGTGGTTGTCAACCTAGACTTCAACTCATTGAAAGATTGCTTGCAATTATCATCAAAATTAAAATCAACCTATTTTTGCAACAAGGTGCATAGAGGTGAAGCAATCTTTGAAAAGTCCCTTATAAACCTCCGGTAAAACCCGGCATGACCAAGAAATGACCGGACTTCACGCACGTTGGTGGGGTAAGGAAGTGAAGAAATGACATCAATCTTAGCTTTGTCAACTTCAATACCCCTTTTTGACACAACATGACCTAACACGATGCCTTGCTCGACCATAAAATGACATTTTTCAAAATTTAGGACCAAATTAGTTTCAATGCATCTATCCAACACTAGTCCTAAATGAGCAAGGCATTCATCAAACGAGTCTCCATGGACAGTGAAGTCATCCATGAAAACTTCCATAAATCTTTCCACAAAATCGGAGAATATACTCATCATGCACCGTTGAAAAGTTCCAGTGCATTACACAATCCAAACGGCATTCTCCGATAGGCAAAAGTGCCGAAAGGGCAGTAAATGTAGTTTTCTTGGTCTTCCTAGGCGATAGGTATTTGAAAATACCCAAAAACCATCAAGAAAACAAAAATACGCCTTCCTAGCCAACCTTTCCAACATCTGATCAATAAAGGGGAGGGGGAAGTGGTCTTTAAGAGTTACCTCATTCAAGCGTCGGAGGTCAATGCACACGCGAATCCCCGTTTGCTCCCGGGTTGGAACCAACTCTCCCTTCTGATTGCGGGAAACTGTGATCCCGCCCCTCTTGGGCACACACTGTGTGGGGCTCACCCACTTACTATCGGAAATGGGATAGATGATCCCCATCTGTAGTAGCTTCAGGACCTCTTTCTTTACCGCCTCTATCATCAAGGCCGAGTCTCCGCCGTGGTTGTCTCACCGGCTTCGCACCCTCCTCTAGGTTGATCTCTGCATACACAAAGATGGACTAATGCCTCGAGATCGCAATAGTCCAACCAATCGCAGATTTTCGCTCCCGATCACCTCAATCAATCTCTTCTTCGATCCTCGCCAAACCGCTAGAAATCACTACCGGAAGCGTCTCTCCTCACCTAGATAAACATACTTAAGGTGCTCAGGAGAACCTTCACTCAAGCTCGTGCCTTCTATATGATGGAACAAGCTTCTCCACCGGAACCTCTAACTTCATGTAACCACGAACCCGGCTCAGAGCAAACATAGCACTCTCTCGTAAGACCCATAATCGCTTCCTTCATCGAATCTGAGATGTCAAAATCCAAGCTAGCATACCCCAAAGCATTCTCTAATGCGGTCTTGAGATCATCATCTCCACTAGATACCTCAAATACCTCCTCTACCAATGGCTCGATCACGTCAATGAAACACAGTGACTCCGTATTCTTAGGGTATCTCATAGAGTCAAAGATATTGAACTCCATCACTTGGCCATCAAATTCCATTGTCAAGGAACCATTAGCCACATCAAGCTTTGTCCGAGCAGTCGACATAAAAGGCCTCCCCAACAAGACGGAGCCTTGATCCGACTCCATCTCTAGCACATAGAAATCTGCGGGAAATATCATCTTCCCCACTCTAACAAGCACATCTTCTACTAATCCCTTCGGGTAGGCATTCGACCTATCCGCTAGCTGTATCACAACTCTAGTATCCTGCAGTGGTCCCAACTTAAGAGTTTCAAACATCGAATAGGGCATGATGTTGATTGACGCCCCCAAGTCTAACATCGCCTTGTGCTCAGAAGCATCCCCCAAAGTAACTGGAATCACGAACATCCCTGGGTCACTGCACTTCTTAGGCAATTTTTGCTGATACACTGCAGACATGTGCTCGCTAACCTTTCCCTTCTTCTTACTCCTCTCCTTCTGATTTCTCTTCAGCGTACACAACTCCTTCAAGAACTTCGCATACCTCGGGACAGTCTGAAGAAGATCCAAGAAAGGAATATTAACCTCCAACCTCTTAAAAGTATCGTAAATCGCCTTGTCGGGCTCGCTTTGATGCTCTTTCAAGGCCTCGGAATGGAACCTCGTGCTCATAAATAGGAGCCTTAACCTCGGTGCAACTTCTTTCTCGATCGGTACCTTCGTACCGCTCAAATATCAACCTCAATCGCCGCCTCTCGCTACAACCCCGTCCCCGCAGCCTCCTTACCACTACGAAGAGTGATCGCACATGCATTCTCGCTTTGGATTCGGTTCGGCCCGTGAAGGCAAACTTTCCCGACTCTCGAGCCTCCATCCTACCCACATTCGGCTATCCGTCCCATCTGTCTCTCCAAACCACCGATACTCGTATCGCCTCCTCTCGCCGATACCGTGAAGATTGCTAATACTCGTATCGGTTCTTCGCGATATCACAAGATCGGTGGATAAGGTGCTCATACTCGAGCTGCCAGGTGACGGAACATATCTTCTGTAGATTGCCCTCGGCCGCTGGCCCGTGGCTGCGGTGGCCGTCCAAATGGTGGTCTATAACCCCGGGATGCTGGCCGGTTGGTAACTCCCGCTGACACAACCGTCGCCCGACCACCCTACCGATTCTCGTCGACTCGTACCCCATCTCAAATTAGGATGATTTCTCCAAATTGGGGTTATAAGTGTTACCCATCGGCTCTGTCCCTCGCGCACAAAACCAACCGCATTGACATCCTCCATCTCTCCCGTCTCGCAACGAAGGGCACGAATCGTAGGGGTGCGTAATGTCATAGCAAATCCCACACCGCTTCGGTTCCGTCCTGCAACCAACCGCTTTTACCATACCCTTAAGATCCTCCATATCTGTCTTAGCTTACTAGTCACCCCATCGCTAGAACTCCGCCGCGCTAACCTCGTCTCGCTGACCTCTCTTGCCATGGGTCCTCGTACTCTTAGCTAGCTCCTCAATCAACTTTTTAGCTTCATCAGTGGTCTTATTCAAAACACTTCCCCCACAACACGAATCCACTAACCTCTTATCCTGAATGGTCAACCCTCCATGAAAATAGACAATCAGCTGATCCTCCGTAAACCCATGGTATGGACAACTCCTACAAAGCTTATGGAAGCGATTGTAGTAATCGTATGTAGTCTCATCTGCCTTTGCTCCATATTGCCGATGTCCCTCTTCATTACATTAATTTGGTCCCAGGTGGAAGAACTCTTCCAAGAATACTTCTTTTCATCTCGCCGCCATGTCGTGATACTCGCTGGGGCAAGTGGTAGTACTAATCATTCGCGTTATCTTTCAGTGTGAAAGAAAACGCCCTCAATAATGTATGCTCTATCTAAGCGACGGCGGCCTCATACTCGGCTGCATTTGCACAAACCGAGATACGTGCCGATTGGGATCCTCTCCGGCATCCCCGAAGTGCGGTAGCCGATCGAGTAGCCCCGGCTTCAACTCAAATGTCACCCCGCAGTAAAGTGGGAATTGGACGGCATGTGGTTGCTCATTCCACTCGGTGCGCTCCTTTGCCTCAGAAAGTCCGTGGTGGAACCGCTTGTTCACCACCACCACCATTATTATTTCCGTCCCGCATCTCTTCGCCTAATAATATCTCCTTAATTCTCCTGCTTTGTTGTCGCCCTTTCCCGAAAGAACGTTCTATTTCGAATCAAGAGGCACAAGTAAATTATTAGTAGAACGGGTGTGCACCATGCACTACACACCACAGGGAGCAGTGGTATAGCACTTAGCAGATAACACAAATACTAAAACAAAAATAAATAAAAAGAAAAAGAAATAGATTAAGAAAATGCACAAGATCGCAAACAAATACACCGTTCCCCAAGAATCGGCGCCAAAATTTGGTAGGCTTAGTCGCACACCTACTAAATTACTACAAGGACTCCTAAAAATGTAGATAGTGAAAGTCCGTAATCGATCTCGTGGAACAAAAGATAATTACGAACTAGTCACGGACAAATGGGGGGTTTGTTTGATATTTTTAATTACTTCCTAAGAACAGAAATTAAACTAACTAAGAGTAAAAACAATAATTTCGAAACACTTCACATTTGATTCCGTCCCCACCTAATTATGCAATTATCATTGATATCTCTTTTCAATGTCACCCTATTCACCTGATCACGAGATATATTTCAATCTCTGTTTCTTCTTTCGATTAGTTACTAGCAAATGCACACTCACTAGAAACCCTAATTAATAAATTAATCTAACCGGCACAGCCTAGATCGTTAATTAATTGATGAACGATTTAAGAAACTAAGATCAAGAACGCTTTCTACAATTATTTCATATAGATAATCGTCTAATTTCACCCACTTAACAATTCTACCATGGCACATGCATAAATCGAAAAGATGCTACTTATGAATTCCTACACCGGCACAAAGAATAGAGAATTCTAGCAAAGATTCATAAACAGAATAAATGAATTGATCAAGTTCACAAACCCTAATTATAAATCTAAAATCAACACGAGTAAAATTATGAATAGAGATGAACAAATAGAAAAGAAAATACCTCAAATTGATAAATAGAGGTTCAAACAATCAAATCCAAAGTCAAAAAGCTTAAGCTTCCATGAAGGTTCTAAGCTTTTCTCTAGATGAAAAATAACATCAAGAAGGAACCCTAAAAAAATATTCTAAAGGAGTTTATATACTCCTTAAAACTAAAACCTAAAAACTAATTAATAGAAATAATAAAAACATAAAAGAAAAAGAAAATAAACTTTATTAAAAATAATACTCCTCCATGCGTTGGTCATTGTGCCGGTCCACAATTTGAATTCCCATTCACGTGCGTAGCATCAGCTTCAAGCAAATATTTGAAAAACAATTTCTTGACTTCTACTTTGGTCACCCATCTCTTCATACTTTCATTTTGGTCACTGAAGTTTCCACATTGTTGCACTTTGCCCTCCTTGTATGCAGTTGACCTGACTTGACTTGAATATTGACCTTCAATTAGCCTCTCCAAAATACCATTGTCCCAAATTACATACAAATGCTAACAACAATATCCCTATTACATTCTTTCCTCGCGAATACAAAGTATAGCAATTTTAACTCAAATAAACACAACATAAACCAAAATTGCTATAAAATGTCAAGAAAATCGAGGAATTACCATAGCTAAAAATTAACCTATCACTAAGTCTTTCAGGGTGGAATTGGAGCACGAGTGATTACATGGTAACAAATGATTCTGAATCTGTATGGATCGAGTACATAAAGGTATTACAGTATATTTTAAATATATTTTTACTAATATTTATAATTATCATTGTAATAATCAGTGTGTTCTTGTTTAATATGTAGAAAGATCCAAATGCAAAAGAAGTCAGAAAGAAGTCTTTTTCGTTGTACCACGATTGGTGTGACATATGGGAAAATGATCGTGCGATTGGTGAGTTTGCTGAAACCCTATAGAAGTTGCTGAGGATTTGCAACGAAGTGGAGTTGCTATGGATGTGGACGTTCATGCACTACAAGAAAACTGTCAAATAGCGACGAAAAATAGCGACGGACCAAAATATGTCGCTATTAGCGACGGAAGCAAAATAAAAAACATTAAACTGAAAACGACAACATTACCGACTAATTTAACGACGAATTTAGCGACGGACATGAATCTGTCACTAATCCGTCGCAGTATTGGCGCCAAAAAAGTCCGCCCATTTTTGCCGACAAATTACCGACGGAATAACGACGGATAACAATTTTTTTTTAACTTTAACGACGGATATTTTCTGTCGCTATATAAATAAAAAATTAAAAAAAAATTCTTTTTTAAATTAGCGACGGAATAGCGACGGATTTTACATAAATAATTTAACGACGGATATTTTCCGTCGCTATATAAATTATAAAATAAAAAAATATTTTTTCTTTTTAAAATTAAAATTAGCGACGGAATAGCGACGGAATTTACAAAAATAATTTAACGACGGATATTGTCCGTCGCTATATAAACTAGATTGACTCCCATGCGATGCACGGGGCATTATTATTCAAAAGACAAAAATTAAAATAAAATAAATCAAGAACTCAATGAATATATACATTATGGAATACTTTCTTAAAGACTACATTGTCAGTACATAAAAATTAGAAAAGAATAAAATAAAAAAGAAATTATAAGGAATATGCATTTCTCTATATACAATTCTGTAGTATTATATCAATTTAAAAAAATAAATAAAACACACGAACTTGTTATTCAAATAAGAAATAAGTTATTGAAATATGATAAAAAAAATGGTTAAGATTGGAAATCTAGTAAAAAGAAATGTGATATTTTATTTCATTTTGATAAAGAGAATTTTTTAAATAAAAACAAAAGTTTTGGTAATACCAATAGGATAGTACAGTTATTTAATAAAAATTAATGTCATTCTTTTTCAAATGGAAACTTTCAATTAACTCATGGTCGTACATAGGGATGGCAAAAAACCCGAACCCGCCCCGAACCCGAAAAGACCCGACCCTAATAGGCCGGGTTTGGGATTCAATTTTGAAAACCCGCTGGGTTTTTATAGGGTTCGGGTTTATCCCGACCCGCCCCGGACCCGCCCCGATTACCTATGAAATTACTGAAATACCCCTGCTGCTTTATACGTAATACGCACCACACCAGTCACCACACATCGACTCCTTAGGGTTAGGGTTCATTTCCATCGCCTCCTTCCCTTCTCTCCCAAATCCCAATTCCTTTCCTCTTCCCTCCCACTTCCCATCCCAGTTTGCGCCGCACGGTGCGGCCCTCACCCCACCGCAGTGTCGTCCTTCCCCCGCCGCAGCCGTTACCGTGAGCCATCTCCATCGCCTTCGTCATCGCAGCTAGCAGCTCGCAGAGTCGCAGCCTCGCAGGTACTTCCCAATTCCTTTAGACTTTGTTTTTTGCTCTGTTTCTATTCTGTTAACTGATGAAGTTTTGATGTAATGTTGTCCTCTTCCCTCCCACTTCCCAATTCCTTTCCTCTTCTCCTATTCGTGCGATTATTTAATTCCCACACACATGATCTTGAGTGCATATCCTCCGTTGGTTTCTTTATAGTTGGTGATCATGTCATGTTTCAGTTTGTCTTGCTCAATTTCAAATGATAATCCAGTGTGACGATTTGCTTCAGCTGTTGTGTTAAGAATGTCTCAGCTGTTGATGTAATGTTGTATCAGTTAACAGAATAGTTTTGATGTAATGTTGTTTCAAATTGTTTCACTTTTGTTTCAAATGATAATGTTTATAATTGTTTCACTTTTGTTGTAATGTTGTTTCAAATTGTTTCAAATAGTTTTGATGTAATGTTGTGTTAAGAATGTCTCAGCTGTGTATATTTCTGTGTATATTTCACTTTTGCATTATCATTTGAAACCAACGGATTATCACTAGAGCGAGAAAAGTTTTGATGTAATGTTGTTTCAGTTTGTACTTTTCAGCCATGTTATGAATTTCTGTGTATATTTTTTTTCCTGTCACAATATTTTCACAAGTAATCAGGCCTTACAAATGGAGTACTCTGTGTCACATAATTCCAGTTTGCAGGTTTGGTCCAAGTCTGAGGTGTTTTCCTCTTGAGCTGACTGATGGAAGCCTCTTGGATTTTCTAAAATTGTTCTATTCTGTTTCTGTAATATTTAGAATTTGGTATTGGAGATGTAAACTTGTAATATTTAGAAGAAAGTAGCTTACTGTCTTGTTCTTAGCATATTGTGTCTTGTTTGGTCTGCAAACTTCGTATTTCGACAGCTGAGGTGTTTTCCTTGTTTATGCAACATTTTGTTCTGGAAACAAATGTAGAAATGATGCATTACTTGATCTGTATGATTAAACTTATGTTCTGTAGAAATGCTGTTAGTATTGAAGTTAAGGTGAGTTATCATATTGATCTAAAGTTGTTAAAATTGGAGTTTTACTGCTGAGTTTTGCAGAGATGAGCCTAAATCGTCTTTTCCGTAGAAACTTGGAGGCTGGTCCCCCCCCCAATCATTTTCTTTAGCAAATATTTTCTTGGTTAATTATCGGGGCGGGGCGGGGCGGGCTCGGGTAGTCCAAGTCACGGGGCGGGGCGGGTTCGGGACAGGGTAGATGATTATAGGGGCGGGTTTGGGAAATGAAGAACCCGTCCCGAACCCGCCCCGTTGCCATCCCTAGTCGTACATCTAAAAAATGATGTCATAATTATTTACATTAACTCATTATGAACATAATTATGATATTTATTTTCTATTTCACTTATTTAATTTTTAGAAGGAAAATAAAAATACTAACAATTTCGTTAAATGAAAAAAAAAATCCCCTAATCCCCCACTTCCTTATCAAAACCAACTCACTTATTCATCTCCCTCTTTTAAATTACCAATTTATACTATTTTTATTTCTTATAATATTGACATACAGTTCAATCGAAATTTTAAAAATTATGGACATCTTTCCTGATATTGGTCTTTATAAATAAACAATATTTTGAGACGAATAGAATTTTTTTTATTATCATTTATAATTAAAAAATTAAAAAAAATTACTTCACACATAATTAATTTTCACTAAAAATAAATTGAAAAATTAGTAAAGGATAATTAACAAATTTATTTATATAAAAAAAAGGATTTTTTTCTGTGTCGAAATAATATGAAATAAGTCTATATTTAAAGAGAGAAAAAAAATATGAATTTTGGTGGAAAAAAAAACAAAATTAATTTATATAAAATTAATTTTTTTTATGTTCACACGTGGCAACACACAGCCGGCCAACGCAAAGCCGACAATTGATAATGCCACAGACGAATCATGCATAATTGGCTAAGCTCCATCCTCATTGTATAACCAAGACAACTCATTTTAATTTGGTTTTTTTTTTAATGTGGGATAAAGGCCAAGGCAAGGCCATGGCATATTTCCCACATCGAAAGAAAACGAATCAAAAATAGCTTTGGCCATGGCATATAATGAGGCTTCAAGTTAAAAGGAGGTGTAATTATATTTATATACATATATAATTATGAATATTAAATATACATAAATCTTGAAAGGAAGAAAAAAAGAGAAAAAAAATTATAAAAAGTAGAAAAAAATTAAATAGAAATAAAGAAAACACCAAATGAAAACTTTCCCTTAACTCATGCTAGTACATCTAAAAAAATATGTAATATTTATTTACATTAACTCATTATGAACATAATTATGATATTTATTTTTAATTTAGCTTATTTATTTTTGAGAAGAAAAATAAAATATATATACCCATCACTTTTATTTAATATTATATTCTTTTTTTTTAGTATAATTTATTATTATTATTATCATTTATAATAAAAATAATTACTTCACACTTAATTAATTTTCACTAAAAAGAAATTAAGAAATTAGTAATGGATAATTAAGAAATCTATTACTATATAATGATTGAAGTCACTAGAGCATTTTTCCCTCCAAAACTCTCACCTAGACAAAATTGAGACTAGATACATTTTCCCTAATCCCTAATAGCAGTTACCAAAAATATCCTTATAAATACTTCCAAAAATACCCTTGACAATCTTGATAACCGAAATAGTTATTAATTATGTATTGGTCAATGTGAACATCAATTTAATACTCTCTCTCTCTTCCCATTCCCCATTTTCCTTCTACTAACACACACTCTCTCTCTCTCTCTCTTTCTCTCTCTCACTCTCTCTCTCACTCTCTCTCTAGAAGCAGTTATATAAATGAAAGAGAAAAGTTGTTGATAAACAACATTTTTATTTTTTGTCATATTCTTATATCATATTTTAATCCCACATTTTTATATTTTATTTTTATGTGTTACAACTTATTATTTTCTAAAAAACTTACAACTAATAAATATTTATTTATTTGTATATGATGATTATATATTTTTTTTAATTTTTGATATTTAGTCTCAATTAAAATATTAAATTTGCCTTTTTCCTTTTTCCTTATATACTTTCTTATAATCTCACAAATATTAAATTTATTACTAAAAATTAATTTATTTGTTCCCATAAATATTTAGTTAAATAATACTAATATTTTTATATTAGTTATTACTCTCTGGCCCAAACAATTGTTATTACTTATTTTTTTACCTTTTCACGAGTTTAAGAAAAAGTATAGTTTAATTTTCAAGTATCGTAGTTTATTCCGACTTGAAGAAAATACAACTATATTATTATTATTTTTTGTACAAAAACTACAATACTTTTTGTATAAAAAGTGAATATTTAAGACATAATTTTGTAGTAAGTGGACATTGATTTTGGAAATGGATGGAGCATTATGAAATAAATATATTAGTACATGTTTGTAGGCCTAAAAAGTTGGGATATTGGGCTTAATTGTTGTTAGCCATTTTTTTCCTTCTTTGAAAAGAGAGTTGTACTACTCAATGACAATTTATGTTGATTATATCATACACGCAATAACAATTAACAAAGCTAATGATCAATCACTCAATAATGTTGTTTGTTTCTAACAAAATCTACTTTTAGTTGTGGTTAGTTATATGTTGATTTGTCTATAATAACAAACCGTGCTCGGTTGATGATTTTAATATACTACGACGAGGGTGAATGGAACCATAATTATTGTGTACATGTAAATTTTTAAAAATTTGTATTTTTTATTATTATTAATGTCAGTGCATATTTTTGTTGAATAAACTTTATTTTAAAAAAAAATAATTTCCTAAATTAACCTTTATAGTTATAATAACTAATACTCCATCCGTCTCATATTAGTGTGGACCAAATATTTGGGCACACAAATTAAGAAAAAGTAAGAGAGATAAATAGTGGAAGGAGGTGTTTGTGAGTAAGAAAAAATTAAATAGGAGAGAGAATGAGTGGGAGGAATAGTAAGTTGATTGGTGTTGTGAGTATAAAAGTAAAGTAGGAGAGAGAATGAGTGGGTGGAATAGTAAAGATTCTTTGCCATTTTGGGCAGACCACACTAATCTGGGACGGACCAAAAGGGAAATAAGTCCACACTAATCTGGGACGGAGGGAGTATAGTTTAGTTCGTCTTATTTGTCAAAAAATTTTAGCCGTGCGTTTAACGCACGGGTGTTAGACTAGTTTTTATTTAAATTAGAGGATTATTTTTCTTTGTCCAAATCAAATGAAAGAAGTCTCTCTTTAAAGAGAAAAAAAATTAAGATTTTAGCTGAAAAAGGAAAATAATAAATATTAAAGAAAGAAATTTTTTTATTAGCGTTTATAATAAAAAAAAATTACTTCACACTTACTTAATTTGCAGTAAAAAGAAATTGAAAAATTAGTAAAGGATAATTACCAAAAATATATTTAAAAAAAATAAAAATTTCTTTGTCCAAATCAAATAAAATAAGTCTCTATTTAAAGAGAAAATAAAATTATGAAGTTTGGTGTAAAAAAAAATTAATTTTTAGTAAATTAATTTTTTTTATCTTGACACATGTCAACACAAGGCCGGCCAAGACCAAGGCCAAGCCGACCAATGATAATGCCAAGGACGAATCATGCATGCTTAGCTAAGCTTCATCCTCATTATATAACAAAGGCAATTCATCTTACTTTGATTTTGTTTTCATGGGGGATAAATGACAAGGCCAAAGCTAAAGAAACGGGAAGGCCAAGGGCCGAGCCAAGGCAAGGCCAAGGCCAAGGCCGGCCGAGGTAGAGGGAAGGCCAATGCCAAGACAGATTTCCCACATCGAAAGAAAACGAATCAAAAATGGTCTTGGCCTTTGTATATAATGAGGCTTCAAGTTCAAAGCAGTTCTAATTATATTTATATAAATATATAATTATTACTATTAAATATACATATATCTTGAAAGGAAGAAAAGAAGAGAATAAAATTATAAAAAGTAGAGAAATATCAAATAGAAATAAAGAAAAAATCGAAAGAAAAATATATTATCATACAATTCTGAAGTATTTAATTATTGATAAAAATTACAAAAAAAACACAACCAATCACATTTTGCCACGTCGCCTTTTCCTCTTGTTAATTGCAAAGTTGCCACATTGTGAAAAGACAGAAATGCCCCTCATACCCCCTTAAATTACTAAAAGCTTGCTATTATATATAGATAGATATAGAATATAGATATAGATTATAATTTATAAATAAAAAATTACTTCACACTTAAATAATTTTTACTAAAAAGGAATTGAAAAATAAGTAAAGAATAATTAACAAATTTATATTTAAAAAAGAGGAATTTTTTTATTTGTCCAAATCAAATGAAAAAGTCTCTATTTAAAGAGGAAAAAAATTATGAAATTTGGTGAAAAAAAAAATTTTGTACACCAAATTTTTTTTTATTTTTTTTAATAAAACAATTATTTAATCATATATACTTTGTAAATACACAATATTTTTTAAAAAATTTTTAAATTATAAATGTTAATAAAAAAATTATTTAATCATATATTCTTTGTAAATACACAATAATTTTTTTTTTAGTTAAAATGGGCCAAGGCCATGGGCAAGGGCCATGGCCGGCCGAAATTACAATGCCTAGGCCAGCTTGAGTAATATTGGGAAGGGATAACATTTTAGTTTGATTTTTAATTGATGTGGGATAAAATCCTCTAGGCCACGCCCAAGGCCAAGGGCCAAGGCCACGGCCGGCCAAGGCAGGCCAAGGCCGGCCAAGGCCAAGGCCATTTGTCCTTTTTAATTGCAAATTTGCCATGTTGTCAAAAGACGAAAATGCCCCTCAATGGCCCTCTATTTATCAAAACCTTGTTATTATATATTTATATATATATATATATATATATATATATATATATATATATTAGTATATTAAATAACCCTATGCTCCCTCCGTCCCACGTGAATGCAAACTTATTTCTATTTTGGTCCGTCCCACGTGAATGCAAACTTCTCAAAATGGCAAAAAATATTCACTATTCCACCCACTCATTCTCTCTCCTATACCACTTTTACGCTCACAACATTCTCTCTCCTCACTATTCCTCTCACTCATTATCTCTCCTATTTAATTTTTCATACTCACAACATTTAACTTTTTCTCTTTCTTACATCACTTTTCCTTAATTCCCACACCCAAAAAGTTAGTCCACATTCACGTGGGACGGAGGGAGTATACTTTATAAATACACAATAATTTTGTTTAAAAAAATGCAACACCATCCCAACTCATCGTCCTATACCCCACCACTTTTACTTTATTTTAAATTCTTTATTTTTATTATTAGTAAAATTATTATTATTATTATTATTATTATTATTATTATTATTATTATTATTATTATTATTATATTATTATTATTATTATTATTATTATTATTATTATTATTATTATTATTATTATTATTATTATTATTATTATTATTATCATTTATAAGTAAAAAAAATACTTCACACTTAATAAAAATAAATTTATATTTAAAAAATAGAATTTTTTTCTTTGTCCAAATCAAATGAAAAAGTCTCTATTTAAAGAGATTTTTTTTTGAATTTTGGTGTAAAAAAAAGTATTTTAAAAAAGAGGAATTTGTTCCTATGTCCAAATCAAATGAAAGAAGTCTCTATGTAAAGAGAAAAAAAAATTATGAATTTTGGTGGAAAAAAAAATACAAAAAAATTATTTTAATATATAATAATTGAGGTTAAAGAAATGGGATAATTTTTTTTTTAAATCAAGCCAGCCAATAAAAAAGTGCCACGTGTCAAATTAAAAAAAAAAAGCAATTCGTCAGTCTTCACGCGACAATGTCGGCGATTGAAGTGCACTCTCCTGTAAAATGACCTAATTACCCTCAACCACACGGACGACACATGTCCAAATTTCCAAAAAAAAAAAAAACACCCAATCACAGCTTGCCACATGCCATTTCAGCTTTTTTTTTTCAAGATTGCCACCGTGTGAAAGGACTAAAATGCCCCTCAAAGTCCCTCTATTTACCAAAACCTTGTTATTATATATTTATAGATAATAAAATAAAAAAAATATTTTTCCTTTTTAAAATTAAAATTAGCGACGGAATTTACAAAAATAATTTAGCGACAGATACTTTCCGTCGCTATATAAATAAAATAAAAAAATATTTTTTCTTTTTAAAATTAAAATTAGCGACGGAAAATTTTATTTTTGATTTTAAAATTATAAAAAATATATATTTTTAAATAAAAATTCTTAACTTTTTTTTTAAAAAAATCACTACGAACAAACATCTCAAATAATTTTTTAATCCATAAAAAAATTAGAAAAATAAAAAAAATACTCCCTCCGTCTCAATAATAATTTCACCATTTGACCCCGGCACGCAAATTAAGGGTGGAGAAAATGTTGTGAGTTTAATAGTAAAATAGGAGGAAGAATGAGTGGAGGAAATAGTAAATTTGAAAAGTGTTGTGAGTGTCACTACAAAAAAAGATATTTTTAGGGACTAGGTTTTTTGGGTCGAACAAAGTGAATAGTCCCTATTACCTGTTAAATAAGACTGTTGCAAAAATCCTAATTAATTTAAAATTTGGGGACGGCAGATTGAAGTCCTTAATTTTAATTTTACGATTTTAACAAAAACTATTAAATTAAATAATGAAAAAAAGACTTCCCCCAAAACCCACCTCTCCCTCTCCCTCGTCTACTCTCTGATTAACACGCTGTCGACTCCTTCGGTTTCTCTCTTCATCGGCGGAACAGGTAACCACGCCGCCTCCATCTTTTTCTCTCATCTCCCTCTCCCTCTCCCTCTCCCTCGTCTACTCTGATTAACATGCCGTCTCCATAAGAGGGACAAATTCCGTCTTGACTTATCATTCTTCCCTACATGAATCCAATCGTGCTAACATAGCCCTTATTGCTATCATATTAAAGATAGTGTTAGACTATATCAAACATGATCTTCACCATGTGGAAGACGATGATAATCTCAGGTACAAAGGATTCAATAACACGACTATCATCATGAGATTTAATCATGACAAAAGACCATGTCATAAATCTCATAAGTAGGTCATGTTCAATACTTGTTCTCTAGCAAGTATCCATAAGTGTAATGTGCATCTCCATGCATATAATCATCTCCATAATTATCCATTATCAACTTATACTAGTTGTTCACAACAACTAGGGACGCAGTTCAATATAATAAACATGCAAACATATAATGAACATAATAAACATGCTCTATGATAAATTATAAAGATAATATATAACGGTTCAAGTTAAACATAACTATAGCCTAGGGCATTTCACCAACAGTTAAATACTCCTTTCATCCCAGAATAAATGATATAGTTGACTCATCAACTTTGCTTTATTAGTTTGTATATTATCTATCTATATCTAAAAACAAGATTGTTATTCCATAAATGGCAAAAGCCCGCTAAAAATGTCATTGTCAATGGCAACAAAAATGGAAACATTATGCGGCCTTGTTTTTGTTCCAGCTAGGCACGCGATTTGAGGAAAACTAGGGGAAGCTTACTTTCACGTGACTTCTTGCTTCTAGGGGAAGCTAAACTCGAAAATCGAGGCGATTAGTTTTTAGCTATTTCTACTATATTTGACTTTCTCCACTACACCTTATTTCCCAATTTCTCTTTCTTTTCTCTTATCTTCTCTCTTTCCTCTGCATTTACAACTCTCCTCCGGCCCATGATCCTCCATGTTTGAGTTATAGAAGGATACGATGATAACAAAAATGCAATTAACATTGATCTAGAACCGTATCTTGGCGGGGCAACCAGGAAGGCACGAGAGACTCTCTCCATGCAACCTACGGTTGCAGCCATGGCAGATTTCTCTTTCACTTGCTTGATTTATTGTTGATTTGATATTTTCTATTTCTTTCTACTTCTTCATTTTCGATGTTTCTTGGGTAATGGGTAATCTTTTTTAGAAGATTTCAATGAGGTGGGACAAATTACATTTGAAGCTGGTGAAGAAAGGGAGAGAGAGGCATAGAGAAAGAGTGAGAGAGAGAGAGAGAGAGAGGGTAGGGTTTGAAGATGACGGGGGGAACAATGTTATGGATGGTTTTGGTGTGTCGGTGCAAATGGGTAGTATGGGTGGGGCGGACTAGATTAGAAGATGAAGAAGAAACAGAGAGAGGCATGGAGTAAGGTTAGGCGGCGACACTGGTAGTTGGTGGTGGTGGGTAGGCGGGGAGGTGTAGCCGTGTGGGGAAGATGAAAGAGAAAGAGAGAGCATGGGGTCGGAAGAGGACGGGGGCGATAATGGGGAAGAGGCAACGATGAGTTTGGGATTGTGGTGGTGCGGAGAGAAGGGGAAGTGGGTGGTGGGAGATGGAAGAAGAAGAGGAGGGAGAGTTAGAGAGAGAAAGGAAGAGAGTATATGTTATTCTAATTTAAATGTTGAGATTAAAATGTGAGACATTTGGGGATGGGAAAAGGCATGGGAAAATGAAAGGTTGGTTGTGGAATACAGCTCATTCGAGCTTTCCAAAAAAAAAAAATTGAATTTCTGTTCTTTTCAAATGAGCAATTAGAGAGAGAGAGAGAGAGAGAGAGAGAGAGAGAGAGGGAAAGGAAAGTGAAATTATGGGGTGATTGACATTCTCCATTAGATTATATTCAATTAATTACCATTAATTATTCACTCTTCCTAAAAAAAAAAAATTGATTACCCACCTTGACTAATATGACTAATAAATATTAGCAATTGCTTTGAATTTTTTTTTCTACGGTCCCAAAAAATAAAAGGATGAGGAGAAAATAGTGCATATGAAAATGTAAACTAGAAGAAGAAAAAAAATCAATCTACATAATTCTTAGATAAGTTTGAGGTTGTGATTTATAATTGAAAAAAATAAATTTATATTTTTTTGAGGTTGTGATTTATAATTGAAAAAATAAATTTATCATAAACTAATATAAACAGAGACCTATTCATATTATTTTTATTTGTTCGTTCCTTGGACAATTTTTACTTGCGCATTAGGATTCATGGTTGGGATTTATATAATTTGGAGAAGATAAGTGGGTTTATAAAGTTTTTTTTTTTTTTTTTTTTTTTGTAAATAAATGATTTTAATAATTCATCTCATTCCTTCAAAAATTATATATTTCTCATAAAATATATTTTAAATTTTATTTATCAAAAAAATAATTATTATATTTACTTATTTATAAAAGAATACTCCCTCCGCCCCATTAGTAGCAACACACTTACTATTCATGCGTAGATTAAGAAAAATAATAATGATATAAATGTTGTGAGTGTAAAAGTAAAATAGGAGAGAGAATGAGTGAAGGAAATAGTAAATTATAATGGTGTTGTGAGTATTAAAATAATGTTTATAATTGTGTTGTGAGTATTAAAATAATGTAGGAGAGAGAATGAATGGAGGGAATAGTGATAAAAACTTTCCTTTTTAGGAAGTGTGTGGTTTGTAGTGGGACGCCCAAAAAGAAAAGTGTGTGGCTTGTAATGAGACGGAGGGAGCATATAGTAGTATTTCTGAAAAGACATGACATTTCTAATATGGTAATTGGAATGACGATCAAAAGAACAAAATAACGTGTTTGAAATCTGAAAGAAATGGAGCGGCTAGGAAGTGCACAGAGGACTGATGTGAGTCCTGATGCTATCGCACCAGCACTAGCACAACAGTGAAATGCAGCGAAATATTAAAACAGAAATGAAATGAACACAGGTTTAATACTTATCTACAGCAATATGCTGTAGACAATAAACTTCTCTTATTAAAAAACACTTTTGAACTCGATTACAAAGAAATAATAAGAGAATAACTAAAAATAACCAAAAGAACTCTCATATAAAAACACTCCTCTCAAGTCTATATTTCTTCAGCCTTTCAAAGTGTATATTTCCGTATCTTGTTATCAGCCTTGGGACTTGTATTTATAACCAAGGACCTCCAAGCTAACGGGTAAGGATAAACTTGGATAATGAACTTCTATCTCTTCAATCTTCATTATCACTTCAAGTCTTCATTTATCCATATGAGAGCCCTAATTAAATCACCAAAATAATACTAAACAAATAACAATTTTCGGTTAATAGGTTAGTGAATATAAATAAAATATTTACATAATTTAATTATAAAAGAAAGTAACAAAACATAATTAAGTCAACCTTTTGACTTGGCTAAGTGTGATGCTATCACACTTTCAATCTCCCCCTGTTTTGTTGCTTTCTGTTCAAAAAACAAATCTCAAGCATAATATATATTAACACAATTAAATAAGCTAAATATTATCCAAAACATGATATGAGATGGAGAGCTCGAATGCTCCCCCTAAAAACTAGCTAATAAAAACCATAAGCCACCATGTTCAAACACATGTCCAAAACAAACTAAAACAAACCAAGCAAAAGCAAATCACCATTGTTCCTAAAAAGCAAGAAATTAAAATTGTTCTTTAAAACATAAACCACATCATAACCCATTCAGTTTATGGGTCTACTCCACTTCTGATTTGGGTTGGCGTCCATTTCTTCTTGAGTTTCTGCGAGTAATTCCCACCTAAAATCATGACTTACGTCTTGAAACACACGGCTTGAACTAGCTCCCCCTTTTTGATCAGAAAGCGCATCCTTTGCAGCCAATAATTTGTTCCTCCTAGCTGAAACTTCTTTGAATTGCACCCTCGTATTCAGCATCCACCTCTCCAAAAACTTGACTTCATCTGTGATTACCTTTAATAGATCCACAGGTGGTGAAGGAGATGCACGTACATCATCAGTAGCATCAACTGGTTCATCTTCATCCACATCTTGGGCATCAATTACTGGATCATCTGGGAATGCTACAGGAAGATCTACAGTCCTTGTGGGACACTCTAACACAGGTTGGATGTTAAAAGGTTCAATCTTATCCACAGACCTATCAGACATGAGAATTTCTCCTCCTTGTTTCAAGTACAAACCAAGAATTAAACAAGGGAAAGGAAGGTCCGAGGAAGCTCTTTCTCTGCAAACTGAACAATACTACCAAAAATAACTTCACCCAAGTTGAACTCAATACCATTGAAAATTCTATAGATTAGGTCAGCATGAGGAACTGTAACAATGTTTTTGTTGGAAGATGGTTTCCAGTTGAAAGTTGAAATTTTGAATAAGAAACCACACAAGGAGGTGAGCATGGTACATTTGAATTGTGTGTGCAATGTGGGGTCAAGTCCATTGGTTATAGATTTGGCAATATCATTTTTTGGTGCCATGGGTGGAAGGATGTGAGGAGAGGGAGAATGGAGGAAAATGTTGATCATAGCAGGAGAGAAAGAAACACTTTGACCACGGACATTCACCCTTTCAAAACTATCAGACCTAGGGTCTTGTATTGATTGGACAAGATTAGCATAAAATTCACTAACAAGTGAAGGGTAATAGAAAGTGGGGTAAGACACAGAGTGTATGAGTCCTTTTTCTTCCAGAAATCTTTTCATACCAACATCCTCAAAAGTTTTGTCAATGACCCTCTAAACCAAAAACCCTTTCTTTCTAAAGAACCCAAACCTTTCCTTAACCGACTTAGACATATATTTCTCAGGAGAGTGGGGGCTTACCTTTCTTGCAGATGGCTTAGTTCTTGGGGAATGCCTAGGCTTAGGCAACTCAGCTTTGGAGGCACTAGCCTTTCTTAGGCTCCGTCTTGGTGAGGATGCAGATGTGAGTACATCTTCAGCAGCATCCTTCTTTCAGCTTCTAATTCCTCTCTCCCAAGCTTATAAGTTTCATCCTCTCGCTTCATCATCATCTCGACCCAATGTCGGATGCTTGCGTAGATAGTCCCTGCAGCTTTAGCCTTAGCTTGCCTCACTTTGCCTTTGCCTTTCTTCAGGTCCAAGAGAGCTTGAAGGGGGATATGCTCAGATTCATCATACTCTTCAACCTCATCAGTCTCAGAGTGTGCCCCAGAGTACCAGTTACCCGGAGATGATTGAGCAGGGGCTACAGGCGAGTTGGTAGGAGGTGATGGAGTTGGAGATGTAGTGGTACCTTTGGTAGCATCAGTAGGGGACAGCTGAGGTGTGGAGATCTTACTAGGTGGCAAATCCCCAGGCATCACAATGACATGAGGGAAGATGTTACCTAGGTCTTGAGCTGCAGAATCAACTATCTCATCAGCTTCCTTCAGTTCCTCAAGATCTATTGACTGAGCTTTTCTGGACACAACTTTAAAGGCCTCAGCATCACCCTCATCTGATTCGCTTGAATAAACAGTCAGTCCACCCAAATATTTCCTTCGTTGAGACACAGGCTTACCAGACGAACTACCAGAGCCACTAGCCGTTGTTTTTCCTCTCTTCCTCTTCAAATCAGCAGTGGGATCATACTCCTCATCATCATCTTCAATGAAATCTGGTTCGGCCATGTTAGGGCGTACCTTAGGAGTATACTCTCCCATGTTGGGAGAAAAACCCCTCTGCCTCAACGACCAGTTAGGGCCTCTAGACAATCCCGTCATTGCACCAACAGCTTTCAAATCCCCGGGATTATCAGCATCAATTGCATTGTCAACAGCACCAGGGAGCGAAATTGTGACAGGGGTAGCCTCAGTATCGACAAACAGCTCCACGGCAGCTTCGGTTGGGGCCACCGGAGATGGAGGAGGCGAACGATCGGTGGTCGGAGATGAGGGTTTGGAAGGAGACGCCATGAGCAGAGGGAAAGAAACAGAGAGATTTTGGAATTTTTAAGGGTTTTGATCACAATGGCCGGTGAGGGTTTAAAGGAGGAGAGGGTTTTGGTATTTATGTTGATGTGATTGCACTTATTACTCACACTAGGCTTAGGTCACTTAGGAGAGTTCTAATTTAATTTGAACTAAACCATCAACTGAATCCCTTAGGCCGGTTGATATCCTTGGAGTAAATGATTTCTAAACATCCTTGGAGACTTAGATGATAAAGATAAATGCCAAAAATTAGTTTTTAATATTTAGATAATGTACTTGCCATAGATACATTAAAAATCCAAGAATTATACTCCCCCTAAATATATGGACATTAAAAAAAATTTAGGTAATTTCGTTGAGCATAAAATAATTTAACAAAAATAAATTTGAAGTAAAAAAAAAAGCATTTGATTGAGATTTTCACCAAGGACCAGGTTGACAGAAAAAATTCTAAAAATTAATGATGCATAATTTACACACATGTGAAGGATACATCTCAGTATATGTGTGGCATAGTATGTGATTACATCAAGGTACGCATTTCCTCTAAGAAAGTCAATGAATCAGAATCTTGTCTTGCTTGGCCTCTAGAATGCTTCCACATATAATTTTTTTTTTTTTTTGTGGAAAAATATATTATGGGTAGCTTTCACTCTTCTTAAACACATGGATAGCCCTCTTTCGAATGATCTTATCAATTTGACTCAAACTTTCTCTTGAAGTCATTTTGATCATATTGAAATGACTTCATACCATGGATGGAGTAGCTGTTTCCCAAACATTTTATTTTTTTATTTTTGCACCCACCAAGAGACATCTAGTAAGATAATTTTAGAGTCAACTGTTGTTGACTACTATATAAGAAGGATTCACAATTCAGAGAGGAAACACAACAAGGATGTAATACAAGTGACCACACTGAGATAAATCATGCAATGTATTTTTTTTTTTGTTGTTGTTAGAATTGTAGAATACAGGTGTTAGTTATGATGTGATCACACGGGGGATCACATCATTCTATTGCACACAAACTCAGAGATTTCCTTAGAGTGGAAAATCTCTGAAAGTCAAGGGCTTTGGTGAAAATGTCAGCCAACTGTTTTTCAGTGCTAATTGATTCCATGCTAATAATTTTTTGCTCAACAAGATCACGAATAAAATGATGTCTAATGTCAATATGTTTAGTACGTGAGTGTTGAACAGGATTTTTTGATATTTCTATGGCACTTAGATTATCACAAAAAATAGTTAGGATATTACTTTTAAGACCATAATCTTTAATCATCTGATTCATCCAAAGGAGTTGAGAACAACAACTCCCAATGCTCCACATATTCCGATTCGGCAGTAGAAAGGGATACACAGCTTTGTTTTCTACTATACCAAGATACTAAGTTGTTTCCAAGATAAAAGCAACCTCCAACAGTGCTTTTCCTATCATCAATCGTTGCAGCTTCGCCCAATCGTAGTCACCGAATCCTACCAGATTTGTATTGGTTTCTCGAGTATAGCTTAGCCCTAAATTGATAGTTCCACCTACGTATCTAATGATTCTTTTTACAGCTTTGAGGTGGAATAATTTGGGGCAAGCTTGATATCTAGTACACAAGCAAACACTGAACATGATGTCTGGACGACTTGCTGAAAGGTACAACAAGCTACCAATCATGCTTCTATATAAGGTGGGGTCGACATCCTCACCATTTTCATCTTTGCACAACTTTTGGGAAGATCCCATAGGGGTTTTAAAGTGAGATGCATTGTCAAGAGAGAACTTTTTAACCAAGTTTTTGGCATATTTACTTTGAGAGATAAAAATTCCTTCCTTATTTTGTTTTATTTGAAGTCCTAGAAAGTAGGTTAATTCACCAACCATACTCATTTCAAAGGTGGTGGTCATACTTGTGACAAAGTAGTCTAACATATCTTTGGAAGATGATCCAAATACAATGTCATCAACATAAATTTGGGCCACTAAGATTCCTACATTTTCTTTTAGAATAAATAAGGTTTTATCTACTTCACCTCTCTTAAATCCCATTTGTATGAGGTGTTCAGTTAGCCTCCCATACCAAGCTCTAGGGGCTTGTTTTAATCCATATAGGGCCTTTTTAAGCTTATAAACATGATCAGGAAAGTAGGGATCAGTGAAGCCCTTAGGTTGTTCAACATAGGCTTCTTCATTTAGGACACCATTCAAGAAGGCACTCTTAACATCCATTTGATGTAAAGTGATGTCCAAGTAACAAGCAATGGCAAGTAAAAATCTAATTGATTCTATCCTAGCAACAGGAGCAAAAGTTTCTTCAAAATCTATTCCTTCTACTTGGGTGTAACCTTGTGCTACAAGCCTAGCTTTATTTCTGGTAATTTGACCATTTTCATCAGTTTTGTTCTTATAGATCCACTTAGTTCCTATTACATTTCCCCCTATAGGCCTAGGAACTAAAGTCCATACTTCATTTTTCTCAAATTGATTTAGTTCTTCTTGCATGGCAATAATCCAATTATCATCTTTCATGGCTTCTACAACATTCTTTGGTTCAATATTAGAAACAAAACAACATGAACTAACCTTGTTTACTTGAGATTCAACACAGCTTAGCCCGGCCAACTCACGGTAGTTGACCCTAGGCTTTTCCCTTGTGCTAATTTTTTCGTTTACATCACCCACTACTTGAGATATTGGGTGATTCTTTTGCACTCGCCGGGTATGTCTTTAGTCCTATCCAACTTTTCTTCTTCACATTCGTAATCTTGATTCAAGCACCGCATTTTGTTTGCTCGGATGTAGGTGATGATGTGCTTGCATCGCACGCACTGCATCTGTTTTCTTCATGCCCATTTTGCCGCATCTGTTCGCCTTGATTCTCGAGTTTCGCATTGTCTCTATACAATCCGAGACATCATCTTCAAGAGATTTTATATTTAGGTCACAGTATCATCAAATGTAACATTAATTGATTCCATAACAGCTTTTAGTTCTAAGGTTGTAAACCCTATATGCACGACTATTTGTGGAATATCCAAGAAAAACAAGCTTTGTCACTCTTGGAATCAAATTTAGATAGATAATCTCTATCATTTAGAACATAGCATATGCACCCAAAGACATGAAAGTACTTGAGAGTAGGTTTTTTACCGAGGAGTATTTCATAAGGGGTCATGGTTGATCCAACCCTAAGATAAACTCGTTTCCTATATGACATGCGGTGTTAAGTGCTTCACCCCAAAATCGTTTAGAGATGTTCTTAGAACTAAGCATGACACGGGCCATCTCTTGTAAAGTACGATTTTTTCTTTCGCAACTCCATTTTGTTGAGGAGTTTTAGGGGCTGAAAAATCATGGGTGATTCCTTTGGAGTCACAAAACTTTGAGAACAATGTGTTCTCATATTCAGCCCATGATCGACTTAATTTTGATAACTTTCTTCCCATACAAGTTTTTCACCTTTTATACCATACTTTAAATACTTCGAGTGCTTCTGATTTTTCTTTTAAATAAAGCACCCAAGTATACCTAGAGAAATCATCTACACAAACAAATGAATATTTCTTTTTACCTAAGCTTTCAACCTCAATTGGTCCCATAAGATCAGTATGTATTAATTCTAAAATTTCAAACGTGGAACTTTGGTCCACTTTTGGATGAGAAGCTTTGGTTTGCTTCCCCTTCTGACAAGGACCACACACACTAGATTGTTTAAAGTCGAGCTTGGGCAAGTGTTTAACAAAGATCAAACCTAACTAATTCTTCTATTTTCCTATAGCTAGCATGTCCTAATTTTTGATGCCACAGCTCAAGTTCATTTGTTTTGGAGCTAAGGCGTGATAAGTTGTCACCAAATTTGTAACAATTATCCCGAGACCTTACTCCGTGAACAAACATTTGTTAGTGTTATCAAACACTTTACATTCATGTTTGTCAAAATTGACATGTAAATTGTCATCACATAGTTGACTTATACTAATCAAATTAGCTTTCAGTCCTTCTACATGATAGACATTTTTCAGTTTGGGCATGTCATTTACACATAAAGTACCTTTTCCAACAATCTTACCTTGTGCTCCTCCCCATAATTTACATTCCCTCCTTTGATAGTGATGTAATCAAAGTGAGAAATTCGGCATTACCCGTCATGTGCCTTGAGCACCCACTATCGAAGTACCATGAGCTAGCACATACCGCTCTTGAGGGAGGTAAACACTACTTTGCATTCCATGTTTTTCTTTTCAACCCATACGAACCGACTGTGTTTTGGCGATGTGAGTTGTGATGTGATAGCATTCGTTCACTCATCCGAGGAACATCTTTCCCCGCATCACAAATCCTCTTGTAAATGTAATGGTCTTATATGACCCGGTAAGAAGCGTAATGGCACACAAATCTTTTCTTTTTGGTTGATGATTTTTGGTTATAAAAGTTTTAGGTTTTGAGGAACTACTTTCTCCCTCTCTCAAAAATTCGATTCAAAACCAAGACCTGTTTTTGAAAACTTGCTCACTTTGAGAATCTCATCAAGAGTTGCCTTTCCAAGATTCTGTTTTTCAAAAGTTTTCTTGGCCTCGTGAGTTCGGTTTTTGTTTTCTCAAGCTCAATGTCACGTTTAGTGAGCATGACCTCAAGTTTGGCTATAGAATCTTTTTGTTTATCATTTTCAAAGTGGATACATTTGTCGGTTCATCTTTAACTTTAGATAATTCAAGAGAGAGTTTTTCGCTTACCTTTTCAAAGACAAAGCAATTTTTTCAACACGCTTTTCCCAATCGGCATATAGTTCAAGCATAGGCATCCAGTAGCTCGTTATAGTTTTCATTATCTTCTTCTTCATTTTCGGACTTCGTTTCAGTGAAGAGGTATAACAGCTTTATAAAAGATTCAAGATGTGATAGTAGATGTGATAACATCTCGAAGCTACATCGATTGATGTTCATGATTTGGAGGTGAGATTTCCATAATTGCTAAGTTTAGCGATTCATCTTCGTCCTCACTATCACTAAGGGTCGCACTTAGGCTCATCCCCTTTTTCTTCGCAGTATTGGCACATTCATTTGCATAATGCCCAAACCCTTTACAGGCTCTACACCGAATCAAGCTTCGCATCTATTTTTAGAAAAACTAGTGGGTTTCTTGAAAGTATTCTCATTATCCTCTTTTGATTTATCAAAATTAATTGGTTTCTTAGAAGGAAATTTGTTGTCTCTTTTATTTTTAAGAAAAGAAGTAAATTTTTAGTCAAAAGAGCAACATCTTCATTTTCCAAATTTGAAATATCAATTTCATTTGAGATTTCCTCAATTTCTTTTGGAATTGAGGATGCTTTAGAAAGAGCGTAAAAGAGCAACACTTTCGGCTTTATGTTGTTGCTTTGAATAGAAATATTTAATTCAAACATGGTTAGTTTACCCACAAGAGTATCTAAAGCCATGGTTGCAGGTGTCATTTGCTTCTTCAATAGCAGCCTATTTTAATGTTGAACTTATCGGTGACAGTCCTTAACATTTTGCATACTAGTCTAGCATTTGAGATAGGCTCACCAAGTGAGAGACATTCATTTGAAATTTCTCTTATTCTAGCGGAATAACTTTTTATGTCCTCGCACTCATTCATCCTCAAGTTTTCAAACTTGGTCATGAGAATTCTCAACCTAGTGGCTTTGACACTATCATCACCCTCACAGGTGAGCTTGCAAAATATCCCGTGCTTTCTTTGCTATATTTTGATTTAAAACAAGTCTAAACATGTGTTCATCCACATGACTTGAAATAGCACCAAGAGCCTTGGAATTGTAGTTTGCACTAGTGACCTCATCTCAGTGGTCCATTCTTCCTCAGGTTTAATTTTATACACCTTTTCTGAGGTTTCACCCTCTTCTTCTTTATTTTTCATTTCAACCTTAGGAGGGGACCATGGAATAATAATGCTAAGCCATGCTCGTTCATCAATTGCTTTGATGAAGAGACGCATCTTAGCTTTCCGTATGGGATAGTTAGTTCCATCTAAAACCGGGGACGGTATTGACTCAAGTGTCCTTCCATAATGACCACTCTTCCTTGGATCTCACTCGCAGAGTCGAGTGGAGCTACGATACCAATTGAAAGAAATGGAGCGGCTAGGAAGTGCACGTAGGATCGATGTGAGTCCCGATGCTATCGCACCAAAGACTAGCACAACAAATGAAATGCGGCGGAATATTAAAACAAATGAAATGAACACAAGGGTTTAATACTTATCTACAATATGTCAGAGACAATAAACTTCTCTTATTAAAAAACACTTTTGAACTCGATTACAAAGAAATAATAAGAGAATAACTAAAAATAACCAAAAGAACTCTCATATAAAAACACTCCTCTCAAGTCTATATTTCTTCAGCCTTTCAGAGTGTATATTTCCGTATCTTGTTATCAGCCTTGGGACTTGTATTTATA
The DNA here is from genome assembly GCA_022495995.1 of Adenophora triphylla var. japonica. Taxonomy (NCBI): domain Eukaryota; kingdom Viridiplantae; phylum Streptophyta; class Magnoliopsida; order Asterales; family Campanulaceae; genus Adenophora; species Adenophora triphylla. The sequence continues at coordinate 100,518 of JAFEMH010000446.1, forward strand.
ACCAAGGACCTCCAAGCTAACGGGTAAGGATAAACTTGGATAATGAACTTCTATCTCTTCAATCTTCATTATCACTTCAAGTCTTCATTTATCCATATGAGAGCCCTAATTAAATCACCAAAATAATACTAAACAGATAACAATTTTCGGTTAATAGGTTAGTGAATATAAATAAAATATTTACATAATTTAATTATAAAAGAAAGTAACAAAACATAATTAAGTCAACCTTTTGACTTGGCTAAGTGTGATGCTATCACACTTTCAAAATCATATCCTTTTTTTTAAATACAAACTTTTACAAATCACTCGCCGACGGGGATACCGTTAGTTGTGTACAACGATAACATTGTGCATGATCACTTTTCTTATTTAGAAAATGTAATATTTTTTTTAGAATGCATCAAAATGAGAACTCCGTCATCTATCAATATATAATAACAAGCTTTTGGTAAATGTTTGGCCAATGAAGGGCATTTTGGCCTTTTCACATTGTGGCAATTATGCAATAAAAGAGGCAGAAAATAAACATGCAAGTCTCTGATTGGCCCAAAAATATTTTTTTTTTTTAAAAACAAATTGGACACGTGTTGTCCGTTGAAGCGAGGTTAATTTCGTCATTTCCATGGCGCGTGTGAAGCACGCGCCGACAACCACGCGTTAATCCAGCATTTTCACCTTTTTTTTTTTGGTTTGGACACGTGGCGAAATCCTATTGGTTGCTGGTTTTCAAAAAAATAATTTTAATCCTCTTTCTTTAACGTCAATTATTATATATTAAAATAATTTTTTTTAATTTTTTTTTACACCAAAATTCATAATTTTTTTTCCTCTTTAAATAGAGACTTTTTTCATTTGATTTGGATATAGAAAAAAATTCCTCTTTTTTAAATATAAATTTCTTTATTATCCTTTACTAAGTTTTCTATTTCTTTTTAGTTAAAATTAATTAATTGTGAAATATTTTTTTATTATAAATGATGATAATAATTTTACTAATAAAAAAAATGAATATAAAATAAAATAAAATTGATGGGATATAGGATGATAAGTTGTAATGGTGTTGAATATGTATAAACAAAATCATTGTGAATATATAATGTATACTCCCTCCATCCCACGTCATAGTGAACCATTTTTTCGGGCACAATAATTAAGAAATATTATTAAGATAATGAAAATGTGTGGTAGGAAATGAAGAGAGAGAATGAGTGGAGTTAAAGTGGGTTGGTTGAATAAATTGTATGGTGAAAAATGAAGAGAGAGAATGAATATAAAATAAAATTGATGGGATATAGGATGATAAGTTGTAATGGTGTTGAATATGTATAAACAAAATCATTGTGAATATATAATGTATACTCCCTCCATCCCACGTCATAGTGAACCATTTTTTCGGGCACAATAATTAAGAAATATTATTAAGATAATGAAAATGTGTGGTAGGAAATGAAGAGAGAGAATGAGTGGAGTTAAAGTGGGTTGGTTGAATAAATTGTATGGTGGAAAATGAAGAGAGAGAATGAGTGGGTGGGGTAGGGTGAATATAAAATAATAAATTTGTTTCCTTTTTGGGTAGTTTGCATTCACGTGGGACGGACCAAAATGAAAATAAGTTTGCATTCACGTGGGAGGAGGGGGTATATGGTTATTTACTCTAAAATAATAATAATAATTTTACTAATAATAAAATAAATAATATAAAATAAAATAAAAGTGGTGGGGTATAGGATGATAAGTTGGAATGGTGTTGAGTTTCTATTTAATAAGTGGGATGGAGTAACATGGTTATTGAGTTTATTTTATTTTGATACATAGAATAATTTATTTTATTTAAAAAAAAACATCTTTGAAGCATTGTAAATAAAGTATTATAAAAGTGTCCATTTTTCTATATGTCTCAACAAATTATGTATTTATACAGACGAATATTGGGAAAGATGTCCATCATCATTAATACATTGCACTTTGTGTAAAACGGCGACACTTTATGGCTTCGGGGGTCCCAGACTTTCACGATATGCGTTTCACACCGAGGCAAAACTGCAAATAATTCTTCCTGGAAGCCACGTGGCAGGCTGTGATTGGGTTGACTACGGCGAGTATATACTAGGCGATTTTTTTTTTTTTTTACATTTGGACACATGTCTCCCGTTCAGTGAAGTCCATTTTAGAACAAAATATCAAGTAACTAAATGAGTTATAATCTCAATTTTTGTGAAATGAAATAAATTTCTTTTATGAACAATAACCCAAATAAAGTGGATAGTAAATGACTTATTTTCTTTCTTATTTTTTTATTGGTTAAAATTATGATAGCCGTAAATTACACGGGCCTAAATAGGCGCGTGAATGTATTAGAGTTTTTTTATTTTTTGTAAACATTGAACACGTGTCGTCCGTCTATGGAAGTGCAATTACAACATTTCTCTGGCGTGTGTACTTCACGCGCCGATAGTACACGCGCCGTCAACGGTTCGTTTATGCAGGTTTTTTTTTTTAAAAAATTTTTGACACGTATCGCCCTTTTATTGGCTGGCTGAATTATCGATTTTTTTTACATTCGCTTTCTTAACCCTCAATTATTTTATAATAAATTAATTTTTTAAAACTTTTTTTAACACCAAAATTTATTATTTTTGTTTCTCTTTAAATACCTACTTTTCCCATTTGATTTGGACAGAGAGAAAAAAATCCTCTTTTTTTAAATATAAATTTATAATTATCTTTTGTTAATTTTCATTTTTTTCCAATATATTTTTAATAAAAATTAAATAAGTGTGAAGTATTTATTTTTAATTATAAATGATAATAATAATAATAATAATAATAATAATAATAATAATAATAATAATAATAATAATAATAATAATAATAATAATAATAATAATAATAATAATAATAATCTCTATCTTTATATACTCCCTCCGTCCCAACAATTGCTTCACCATTTTTCTTGGGCACGGGAATTATGGTAATGGGAGGGAAAAAAAATGTTGTGAGTGTAATTTGAAAATAGGAGAGAGAATTAGTGAAGGGAATAATAAATTATAATGGTGTTGTGAGTATTAAAATAATGTAGGAGAGAGAATGAGTGGAGAAAATAATAATATTTTATGTCCAAAAAAGGAAAGGTGAAGCTTCTAACGGGACGCCCTTTTGAGTAATTGGTGAAGCTTTTATTGGGACGGAGGGAGTATATAAAAGGAGGATAGTCTGGTATGAGTTGTAAATTTCATCAACTCTGAGGGCAATTTCGGAACAAATTCAGACAGCTCATCACAAAGGGTAATTTCGGAATTGAATATTTAATGGATTTCAAATTTCAAATCTATTTCCTCCTTATCTTATCCAAGACACACAGCAACAAACACAAACCCACACACGGTTTACAGAGAGCACACACACACAATTTGGTTAACAACAAAGTACACACAAATTGCTGATTTTATCTCCTCTTTTCTTTCTATCGATGGCTGGTGTGATTTCGGTTTTGAAGGCTATGATGATTGAATTGAATTTGAGTTGACTCGGTTGATTAAATGAGATAAATCCGTATCTTGGCTAGGCAACCATCGGATGGCGATCTTTGATATTGCAACCGAGGTTGCAGCCATGGCGGAGTTCTCATCTTACTTGATTTTCTACAAATCTGAGCCTTGCTCTTCCGATAATGGAGTATTTAAAGGGCGGCGAAAGTTTATAGAAAATGGGTATAGAGGGGATTAGAAGATATGAAGACGAAATTGCGACGAGAGGATTGTCATCGACATCATGGATTGCGGATTCAAAATCATTCAAGCTTCAAGGTAATTTTTCTCTACTTCCAATGAATTAGAATGAGGTTTAATATGACGTTTTCGATATTAATCTTGGTATAATGGCTGTCGTAGATTTGAGGTGTGGTGGTGGCGGTGGTGTCAGTGAAACCGTGATGGTTTTTGTTGCGGTGACAGAGGCTTAGAGTTGTAGATTTGAAAACAGATCAATTAGTAGAAACACTTTTGCATCTCCAAAATTCGCCGGAAAAGGTAGAAGTGTATCTCACAATAAAATGTAGATCGTTATGGTCGGAGAGGGGGATGGTGAGCGAGAAAAAAAGGAAGTCATGCAAGAACGATGGTGGTTGTGCTTGGCCGATGCGATTGAGGGCGACAGTGGGTGTGAATCATGATGATGATGCGGATGAGAAGATATTGCTGGTGAATGCATTACTTGAATTTCACATTGGGTGTATTGATTTTAATAATTAGTGTGGGTTTAGAGAGAAAGTTTGATTTTGATAATTTGTGATGGATTTTAGAGAGAGAAAGTGAGTATTCTAAATTTATAGAGGGAGATAAATTTAGTGTTAATGGAAACAGGGATGGATAAAATTTTTGATTGAGAAATATTAGGAGGATGAAGGGGAGGAGGGATAACGGGAAAGGGGGAGGGGGTTTATGGGGAGGGGGAGCAATTTGTGGGTTATTGTTTATGTGAATGATTTTTTTTTAAAGAAGTGAAATGAGGTAAAAAAAAAATCTCATATTTGGCAATTCTTAATTTCTTAATTGAGAAGGATTATTTTTTTTTTTAACTTATTTTCTTTTTTTTAAAAAAAAATAAAAAAAATATATATAATCTCCAATGTTAAAAATGTGTACTTACCCTTTTTTTTTAAAAAAAAAAGAAAAAACTTATTTTCTTGATGTTTTCCTCCAACCACCTTATTTGCAATCCAATTTTATCAATATATATATATATATAATCTTATTTTATTTTGAAAATAAGATTCGATTTCAAAAGTCACCACAATACAAAATTTAAAAATAAAATCTGTCTTTTATAGTGAATAAATTTATTTATTTTCCAATGGTGAAGTTGAGTAAATATTAGAATTGCTCTTAAGGTGGGAGAAAGAATAGAGATAGGGAGAGAGTGTTGTGTTTGGAATGAAAAAGTGGTTAACATAGATTTAATTGTTAATCATTTTAATTTTTAGAAATCATATTTTTGGAATATGTGAAGTAGTTACCAACAAATCAATTTCTTTTTTATATTTTATGTTTTCATCACTTGCAGATTAAATGAAATATATGTACATACATACACACATTTACATATATACTATACTGCGTAGTACTATATCAGGGAAAGTTGATAGAATTGAGTTTTATTTGTGTTTTCCTTTTTTTTTTTTTCAATAGTAAAATGATATTTTGACCTTGATAAAAAAAATAAAAAAAAAGTAAGTTTTTTTTTTTTAGTCAAATGAAGGTGTGGAACGAAGAAGTGGTCGGGTGGGATTCGTGGAAAGACCCAAAAATAAGGTGGGATTTCATGTTGGGAGAAAAACAAAAATTCTTTAGTTTTCCATTTTCCTTATTTCTTTAATAGTACTTAATATCGAGAAAATTATATTAAGCATTCATTTTTTTGGAATTAAAAATTTTAAATACAAACATTGGAAGTTGAAAGGTGGGAGGGTATATTTTGAAACTATTAAGGGCAAAATTTGGGCTTTATCATTGAAAGTTATTTTCATGAATATTATTCGGATAATAGTTAAGTGAAGGGGTGAAATGTGGAAGGAATGTAATTTGCTAAAATGATTGTTTCCTGTAAAAAGAAAAACAAAAATTTTAATGGTTATTTAATGGTGTAAGCTAGAGAGATTTGTCATTAATTATATAGAAAAAATTGGAAGGAGATATGGTCAATTTTGGAGGAATGAACTGATTTTAGGGATTGATGGTGATAGGAAAGTTTTCTAAAATAATTTAAAAATGATAAGATAAATGAAAGAGATGTAGGATAATTTGGGTGAATGGGTTTTCTTTTAAAGTTGAGAAATATGGAGATAAGTTTGTAGTTTTTTTTTTTTTTTTTTTTTGTTCTTTGATCTCCATGTTTTTTCATGTGTTCAAATAGCGACGTGTATATTTAAAAAAAAATTACATTTTAAAAAAGATATTTTTGTTTCTCAAAAAAAATAAAAATAAATTCGCTTTTTTAATGTACTATTTTAATTTCCGCCGTTTGAATATATGTAATATCCCGTGCATCGCACGGGTGTAACACTAGTTTATTATAACACAGTTGGAAGTAAATTTCCTCTACTAAGTTCAATTAGCAAAAAAAAAATCTCCCCTCCCAAATTAAATATTATTTTTTTTAAAAAAATTCAAAATTTCAAAAATTGAACTAACCCTACTCGTGATCTCAGCAAATGATCTGACAACGCCAGCTAGATAGGGGCCATTATAGTAATTCACTCAAATTAATTAAAAACGAGAAAAAAAAAAAAAAAAAGAAACATTCAAAAAAGGCGTGTTGATATTGGTACATTCTAGAAAGTCATAGAGGGCGCTGCGCCCTCGTGGGTTTCCTCTTCCTCTTCCGTATATATAAACATCTCTCTCCGCAGGCCTATCCAATTCTTCTTCGTTGACGCAACCTTTGTTCGCTTCCTATCTCACAGGTAAACAATGATCTCTCCCTCCGTTTTCTTCAATTTTTTCAATTTATATGAAAATTGAATAGAGTAAATTTAATGTACGCACCTCTTGTTGATGAATTATGTGGTGGATTTTGATTCATCTGTCAAATTCAATGTTGATTTTCCATGGTTTATGGTATTTTTTTTTTCAATTTTTTGTTGATTCGTTGGAGATGTTATTGTATTTGATTGAGCTTAAGTGCATTATGTTTGCAATTGATTAGAAAAGTATGGTAAATTTGTATTTTCCATATGTGAGAGCATGATGTTGAGATGAAATTGGGTGTTGAATGTTACCAGATATTAGATTAGCTGATGGTTTAATGTTTGATTGAATCTTTATAAAGTTCGTCACTGTGTTTTTGTGGAATTTATTTGGTCTACAGAACAGAAGAGAAAAAAGTGTTGGATTTTTTAGGCTTCGAATTTGTCTGTTTGCTCGATTTAATATAGAGGTACTAGATGGGGAGTTCTGTGTCTTATTGGTTTCTCCGGATTGTTTCGTTTGGTAGTGACCTTTAGCTAGTTGATCTTAGTTCAGATCATGGTGGGATTGGAACATGTAATGGACAGGCGTTGTTGTTGTTGTATTTCACCATTGATTATCTGGCAACATTCTCAAAATTAAATTTATTATTTTAAATGTAGCTAATTAACGAGATAGCCGACCCCAAATTATTTTGGGACTAAGGCGTTGTTGTTGTTGTAGCTAATTAATGAGTTGTGTTTTTTGTCTAAATGCTGTGTGATACTCCCTCCGTCCCGGAATATTAGTCCCACTTTTATGATTGTTAACTTGCGTTAACTTTCTCTTTCAAAGATAAAAAACTTGAGTCAACTTTGAGCAATAACTTAGGTTAGTTTTAATCTTCCTAATGAAAATCTAATACTTGTTATTGATAGTATTTACAATGGTATATCAACAATAAGTTTTAGATATTCATTAGGATAGTTAAAACTAACCTAAATTATTGTTCAAAATTGACTCAAATTAACAACCAAAAAAATGGGACTAACGTTCTGGGAATAGCATTTTTTTTTCTTAATGACAAACATGTATCTGTATTACTCCAACAAAGAATATGTTTGGTTTATGGCCTGCAAGTGGTCGGAAATGGATTTGCTTGCATCAATTCTTTGTTGGTCTAAATGTTGTGTGATTTTTTTTAATTAAGGAAAACTCTGTTTTTGTCCATCGTACTTTGGAGCGTGTGTCACTTTAACCATCGAACTTTATTTTTTTCATTTTTACCATTGTACCACAAACAATAGTGTCATTTTATACCAAATCTGCTATTTATACCCAAATTTATTTCATTTTTACCATCGTACTCTATTTTTTTGTCATTTATACCCAAATTTGGTATAAAATGACACCATTGTTTGAAGTCAGATGGTAAAAATAAAGCTCGATGGTAAAAGTGAAATACATTCCAAAGTACGATGGACAAAAATGAAGTTTTCCATTTTTTTAAAGTTTCCTATTGCCAACCATACCACTATTTTGTAGCATTTGCTACACCGATTATGTTTTGGTAATGCTTATTGAGATGGTTGTTTTGTTTGGATTATAGGGTTCATACTTCCATCTTTACCAAAGAATCAGCACCCAGCATCTCATCTACAGGCTTCTCATAGTTGAAATTTTCGTGTTGGATTTTATAGGATGGCTGAGGTAAGAATCGTTGTTTGACATAGTTTTACTCTGTGTATCATAGCATGCCTTAACTGTGTGTTTACTGTTAAAAGTTCCTCGATTTACGGGTTTTCTTTTGCAGGAGGGTCACAAGGTCACCTTGCATGTTTATGACTTGAGCCAAGGAATGGCACGTCAGCTCTCCATGCAATTTTTGGGGAAAGCTATTGAGGGAATATGGTATGTCTCCCTTTTCTGTTTCTGGTTTTCTCAGGCATCAGCAATGGAATTTCATCCGACTAAGGGCAGGGCTGCATGTCAACCTTTTCTCAGTTCTAATATTTACAACATTTAAAGTTAACATAAACATACTGAGAAATTAAATTTGTATGAATAAATCTCAGTGGCTGCATTAGTTTAACTAAAAATGTATCTCGCCTTGTGTGATATGATTTTGTTGGTGAGGTAGTGTGTTTTTTGGTCCTATTGCCTATGCATATTGAGTTATGAGTTAAGGTATTTTCTTGTTATGATATGAACCTACCTGCACACTTGCTTCCCTCTTGGCAGATCTGTGGGTATTTTAAAACATTTTTAACTATAGGCATGGTCTTCATCTTAAGCTTATTTATTATCAAGTACTCCATCCGTCCCAAAATGAATCACCTTTTCATATTTAAGGACACCTCTTTAAAGGTTCACTTAATAGTAAAAAATCATAAATATTCCTTCTATCCATTTTTAAATTTTTAGTTTTGCAATTTTAAAATGAAATATGAAAAATAAAGGTTAGAAAATCATTAAGAAACACATTTTGGGACAAAAAAGGGTCATTATTTTTTCCCCAACATACCCATTAAAAAAGAAAAAGGAAATGAAAGAGAACGAAATAACCCAAATAAACCTTGATGCATTTCTTGTCTCTTCATCAACAGGCACACAGGAGTAGTGGTTTATGGTACTGAGTACTATTTTGGGGGTGGCATACAACAAGTGCAGGCTGGAAGTGCTCCATACGGGACCCCTCTCCGAGTAGTCGATCTTGGTGTCACACATGTACCCAAGGATATTTTTGAAATGTATTTGCAGGAGATCAGCCCTCGATACACAGCACAAACATATAGCTTGCTATCACATAACTGCAACAATTTTAGTAATGAGATTGCCCAGTTTTTAGTTGGTGGAACCATCCCAGAATACATTCTCAACCTCCCTAATGAAGTTATGAGCAGTCCAATGGGTGCACTTATGAGTAAGTTCTTGTCTACACATTTTATTAGCCGCTCTTCAAGTTATTTGCTCACTAAGCAATTTAATATCAGTGACTATATTCTGGATTTCAAGTTTGACAACACTTGGATATAATTTTATTATTTTTCTAAAGTAAGCCGTGTACTCCCTCTGTCCCAAAATGAATGACCATTTTCAACTAAATTTTGTCCGAAAATGAATGAGCTTTCCTAAAAAACTGCCCCTATGTGATTTTTTGCTAATTTTTATATTCTTATAGTTCATTATATACTTGCAAATCTAAAAGTTTGAAAGTGGATAGCAACTAGCAAGGATAATTATGCATTTTTTTTCTACTAAAAATCAACATTTTCAGTATGTCCCTTGAATAAAAATGGACATTCATTTTGGGACGGAGGGAGTACTATTTTCTTGCTTAATCTGTGAAACTCCTTAAAAGCCAAACAAGTTATTATTATAATGTGATTGAAAAACTGTTAATGAGAAATGTTTCTAAATCAAGATAGCAAATTACTTACCTAATTATCAGTCCATACATAATGTTTTTATGTTTGACCCCGTTTCTTCTAGTTAGGATAAGGCTTTTCTTATCAAGCAGGCCTAATAATGAGTTTTGTTATTTTAGTGCCTATGATCCAGCAATTGGAGGGTACATTGAGAGCAAATGCTGTTCCCCAAGTTCCCCAATTCCGATCATCAGCAGTGGCCCCATCTCCAACTCCTCCGATAACAAGCACTGCTGGCAAACCCTTAGGCAGTATCCAAGGTCAACCCTCTGCTGGAGCAAAATCTTTGGAGAAGCCTGTTAGCAAGAATGACGAGTCAAAGTCAACAGCATCCGTTAATGGAGTTGCAGGAGACCCCCTTGGGAATGCCCGAAACAAGGTGCAGGAAGAAATAGGCCGTGAATTTGCTGCACTCATGGCAAGTGGTACTTTGCGTGCAAGTGAGGCTGCAGCACTTGCAACCCGAAAAGTAATGCAGAGATATGGACTTGCAAATTCCGTCCAAAGCTAGAATAAATCAAGCTTTGTACTATTCAACCCAATTCCCTCATTCTTATTGCATTATTCATTCCGTGTTCATCTGGAACATGTGGTTTATGATTGGCACTATTCGTAGCAACTATTGATGTAATGCTCATTCTGAGGCATTGTATCATGTACTCTATTTACAAAGAAATCCCTTTTCCGTACGTTTTTATTGGATTTTACAGCCTATTGTTCTAATATTGACCGGAATGGCCATTTTAAAGCCCTACAAAATGAACTCTGTTTTGTTTCTGTTGTGGTTTGAGTTTCAGCCAAGCATCAGGCTGCAGGCACACAGCTATGGGGGCATAAGTGGAATAACAGTGTACAAAGTAAAGATTGATTGAATTTAAACACGGCCTTAATCGGTTATACTCCCCCGTCCCAAAATAATCTTCACTCTTTTTTCTCATTACGAATGAAGTTTGAGCAATTATGATTGTTAGATTTAGGTTAGTGAGATTAAATCAACTCATTATTATTGCTTAAAGTTCATTTATAATAATGGCAAAATAAATCAATCCATAGTTATTAAAGTTCATTTATAATAACGACTAAAAAAATAGGAAAATCATTTTGTGAGGAAGGGATCATATGCAACTCAAAAAGGATGCTGAATGTCATTCCATAGTACTCCCTCCGTCCCCGTAAAGATGTTCCCAATTTTTTCGAATAGAGGATGTTGAATATCATTCGATTTTCGGATAATATAATTAAAGTAACCAATAATTATTGCTCAAAAGTTCATTCAAACAAACAACAACAAATTGGGAACATCTTTCCGGGATGGAGGGAGCATACTACTGTATAAATCAAATTTCCACATGTACTAAAAATTAATAATCGTAAAAGTTTACAGAAGTGAATCCGAAAAGAGCAAAATCCTGACTCAATGAGTGAGCAAAAAAAATGGCAATGTTGTCATTGTAGTTCAATCAAACATGCCACAGGCTCAACATTCACTGGTTTGCTAGTCTCTCAAAATTCTTCTTCTGTATCCAAAAAAATGAACAGAAAAGAATAAACACTAAGAACTTGCAAAGGGTTGTCTGACTGGAACTGAATTCAGAGCACAGCTCGCGAACGCAGTTATGAACTGTCTAAAAGGGTTGTTGACCGGTCTCCACACAGCTCGGCCGTTATGCTTTGGAGCAATATCCAGACTAGCCTTCTGTACTTTGTTGGACTTATTGACCAATCTCAGCTTAAAAAAGCTAAAGGACGCTCTCAAAGACTCAAACACATGAACTAGTATTTGATTTCTTTCTTACGACTTACGAGCGTTTTCGAACTCGACCAATTAGGGGTTAAACACCAAGAATCATCAATAAGAAATTGTGGCACGTGAAAAAGTTTGACATGTCAAATGAGACATTGTTACGAGACGGAAGGGGTAAACTTTGAATAAAGTAATTGCTCTTCTAATGAAATATTTAGTCATTCATCTCCTTTAGGCGAAGCAAGAAGGTGATGCATATTCATACTTCAGTTAAGAGAATGAAAGATTTTAAGCAGTTTTATGAACTGCTGATAGGTAGGGTAGGGGGGAAATAGAAGGGGTCTTCCTTGGTTGTGTGCAAGTTTAGTTTCCTTTGTGATAATATATATATATATCCCATATTGGCTTTGAGAAGAAACGGAAGAGAGAAGCTTGGTACAAAAACTGAGGCTGGCCAGGGAATAAGCATACCTTTCTCGGCCTTTTGGCTAAGATCAAGTGTAGTATCTGTTCTTATCAGTTTAATATCTGATATGTGAGCCATTGGCTCACACGATATTAATCTTATTTATTGAGGGGGAAGGCCCACCACAGTAGCTTGCTGCTGGGGTCTTCACGAGTCGCCCATGCCTTACACTATTGCAAGGGCCTGGCTCACCCCACCTATGCATAGTTAAAATGTAATTGATGCTTACTTGAACAGGATCTGTTCTGTAGGAACACAATTAACAATGGCTCAGCCCTTGTGTTGCACCATAGAGATGATCGTTGCTGGCTTCTAGCATAGTCACTCATGTCTGACGGCTTTTTTTTTTTTTTTTTTTTTTTTTGCTGATATACTACCATTTTTTTCCTGTCTTTCTATCTGCAGTGTACCCGGTGTGCTATTCTGCCATTTTTTTTCTATCTGCAATGCAGTTTGCATCATTCAAATGGTTCATGGGCCCCATTACGGCTGTTTGGTATGATGGTTAAAGGAGCTCTTACCTTGAGCTCGAGTCTAGTTTTCGAAACATTAAAGCCCGGTCTTTGTAGTTTCCAGATTAGGAGGCTTATACTTGGGAATTATTATATGACTAGTACTGTAACGTTAAGCAAGCATTTTGTCAATAGAGTTTTCAGTATAGAGAAAGACTGTTTAGCATTGATAGAACTAGTTACGTAGTTGTTCTAAGCTACTGCAGTCCAAACATGAGCATTGTAAATCATTCTTAACTTTAATGGCAGATTACGGGGCCAGAAACTGGTTAGATTGTAACCATTTGATCCGTTTCTCTTCTTCTTAATTTTCTGAAGTGGGCTGGCTTTAAACGAATCTGCAATTCACGTTTGACATAGTATTGCAGGAGCAGTATAGAAAAAGAGTCCAGTTTATTTTTGTAAGGACTTGATCAATTTAACATGTAACGCAGAAGATGTAAACTGGTGAAGGGTTCATATTATACATACAGCACATTGACATGAATTAACTCACACAAACATTCACGAAAAGTAGAGAGACTAAGCAGATTCTTTCACGAATCTCAACTCAGGAGAGGAAAAGTACTGTTTTTCAAACACACACACACACACACAAATATATATATGAGAAATTGCTTTCTAGTGAAGTGGTATGTATCTATTGAGCGACATATTTTTAACGTATCTCTTAGTTCCCCAAAAGAACTAAGGTATAAGAATACTGTTTGTTTCGTACAAGTATATTTTCACGAATATATATGACTTCTAAAATTGATCAGATGAACCATTAGGATTTCCGTTCTCCAGTTCAATACCGGTAGTCCCTTTTGATCTTGAAAAAGTATCTGAAGGAATGTTGTTTCCTGCAAATCCAACCATGACAGCTGCGGCTCCGTAATAATCCATGAAATTTGTTGCATTTCCCATCACTGAATCCACAATTGCCGCTAATGGGAGATGAATTGTGAGTCCTGCTGTTGCTACTGTGGTGGTCGTAAGAAGAACAGCCTTTGCCCACAGATAATCGCTTAGCACGTTGTCCAACAAACCTAATGATCATAGTAAAACAACCATAGATGGCAAGTTAAAAAAAACTTGCAAATATTCTATATTATGAAGCAAAAGCAAGATAAAGCTAGCTCCTAAATTCACTATTATATGCCGGATCAGATACATCCTCTTGTTACCAAATATGGTGAAACTATTTCATCCATTTTTTCTTGTTGGAAAATAGTGTGTTTTTGAAGGAAATTTTGAATTATTTTCTAAAGGGTAATTTTGTCAAATGGCCTAAATGTTTATGAGTTTGTGTTCAACTCCATGAGAACAAGAAATCAAATATTTATTTAAATGGTTGTTGGATGAATAAGATATGAATGCTCAAAGTAAGTGGGTTGGAATGGGAAAAACTTGAGTTATCCCATATTGCTAAGGAAATGAAGTTATTTCACATTGGTTGAGATATAAATGCTCAAAGTAAAAGGAAAGTGAAGTTATCCCACATTGAAAAGAAACTGAACTTGGTGCTAGTATAAACACTTGGACACTAAAGTAATGCATAAGAATGTATAGCATGGTGTCCCTCTCATTCGAGGATTACAAAGTGGGGTTGCATATCAAGTTTCCAATTTGGCTTGCGTGTGCACATCCCGACTAGTCACCTTTTCAAAGCCATCGATCGATATGCTCGGCCGAAGCGGCCGCTGTGACTCGCCCGAGCAAGGCTTTAAGCGGTAATTTTACGGACAACCATGCTCGTGACGACAGGTTCTGAAAGCAGAGCAATGTTGCCAACAATGCATAAGAATGTATAGCATGGTGTCCCTCTCATTCGCAAGGGGTTACAAGCTGGGGGTAGCATATCAAGTTTCCAATTTGGCTTGCGTGTGCACATCCTGACTAGTCACCTTTTGCTAAAGCCGATTGACGATATGCTTCAGCCAGGCCCGCCGGGTGACTCGCCCGAGCAAGGCTAAGCGAGAATTTTACGGGACAACCATGCTCGGCGTGACGGTTCTGGCGAGCGAGCAATGTTGCCAAGCCATTGGTGATATCTTCCGGCGAGCCACCGGCATTAGTGGCTTCCGAGCAAAGCATGACGAGAATGGGCACGTTGCCAAGCCATTTGATATCTTGGGCGACCAACCGGTGGCTCGCCCGAAGCAAAACATGACAAAATGGGCGGTTTACGGACGTATGCTCAGGAAAGCACTACTCAGTGACTCCGCCCGAGCAAGGCCTAGGCAAAAGTTTTTGGACAACCATGCTCGGCCGAGGCATATGCCTGCTCGGCCGAGCAAAGCAATGTTGTCAAGCATTGACTAATATGCTCGGCCGAGCCAGCTAGTGACTCGCCTGAGCAGCTGGTGACTTGCCCGAGCAAGGCCTAGGCAGAAGTTTCTGGACAACCATGCTCGGTCGAGGCTTATGCCTGCTCGGCCGAGCAGTTCCTGAGCAGAGCAATGTTGCCAAGCATTGACTGATTTGCTTGGTCGAGCAAGGCCTAGGCAGAAGTTTTTGGACAACCATGCTCAGCCGAGGCTTATGCACCTTTCAGTAGAAGCGGTTCTGACGAACAATGTTGCCCAGCATTGGATCGATATGCTCGGCCGATCCAGTAGTGACTCGCCCAGCTGGTGAGGCCTGGCGTAAGTTTACGGACAACCATGCTCGGTCGAGGCTTATGCACACTCGGCCGAAGCGGTTCAGCGAGCAATGTTGCAGCATTGGCGATTTGCTCGGTCGAGCCATGGGTGACTCGCCGGCGAGCATGGCGTAACATGGGCAATTTCACGGATAGGTATGCTCTACTCGTAGAGCACCGCGGTGACAAGGCCTGGCGAAATTTACGGACAACCATGCTCGGCCGAGGCTTATGCACGCTCGTAGAAGCCGATTCTGGCAATGTTATTGCATTGATTTCAAATATGTAACAGCCAAGGCATAAATATCAAAACTGAAACCGAAAATTAAATGGGTTTAATATTTCGGATTAATGACCGAAATTATTAGTGTGTTTTTGAAGGAAATTTTGAATTATTTTCTAAAGGGTAATTTTGTCAAATGGCCTAAATGTTTATGAGTTTGTGTTCAACTCCATGAGAACAAGAAATCAAATATTTATTTAAATGGTTGTTGGATGAATAAGATATGAATGCTCAAAGTAAGTGGGTTGGAATGGGAAAAACTTGAGTTATCCCATATTGCTAAGGAAATGAAGTTATTTCACATTGGTTGAGATATAAATGCTCAAAGTAAAAGGAAAGTGAAGTTATCCCACATTGAAAAGAAACTGAACTTGGTGCTAGTATAAACACTTGGACACTAAAGTAATGCATAAGAATGTATAGCATGGTGTCCCTCTCATTCGCAAGGGGTTACAAGCTGGGGGTTGCATATCAAGTTTCCAATTTGGCTTGCGTGTGCACATCCTGACTAGTCACCTTTTGCTAAAGCCATTGACTGATATGCTCGGCCGAGCACCGCTGGTGACTCGCCCGAGCAAGGCCTAGGCAGAATTTTCTGGACAACCATGCTCGGCCGACAGTTCCTGAGCAGAGCAATGTTGCCAACAATGCATAAGAATGTATAGCATGGTGTCCCTCTCATTCGCAAGGGGTTACAAGCTGGGGGTAGCATATCAAGTTTCCAATTTGGCTTGCGTGTGCACATCCTGACTAGTCACCTTTTGCTAAAGCCATTGACTGATATGCTCGGCCGAGCACCGCTGGTGACTCGCCCGAGCAAGGCCTAGGCAGAATTTTCTGGACAACCATGCTCGGCCGACAGTTCCTGAGCAGAGCAATGTTGCCAAGCCATTGACTGATATGCTCGGGCGAGCCAGCTGGTGACTCGCCCGAGCAAAGCATGACAGAATGGGCAATGTTGCCAAGCCATTGACTGATATGCTCGGGCGAGCCAACTGGTGACTCGCCCGAGCAAAACATGACAAAATGGGCAGTTTCTGGACAGGTATGCTCGGCAGAGCACTACTGGTGACTCGCCCGAGCAAGGCCTAGGCAAAAGTTTTTGGACAACCATGCTCGGCCGAGGCATATGCCTGCTCGGCCGAGCAAAGCAATGTTGTCAAGCATTGACTAATATGCTCGGCCGAGCCAGCTAGTGACTTCGCTGGCACGGTAGTGACTTGCCGAGCAAGGCTGGCGAAGTTTACGGGCGGCAACCATGCTCGGTCGAGGCTTATGCCTGCTCGGCCGAGGCGGTTCTGGAGCAATGTTGCAAGCATTGGCGATTTGCTTGGTCGGCAAGGCACAGGCGAAGTTTTGGACAACCGTACTCAGTAGAGGCTTATGCACGCCTGCAGTAAGAAGCAGAGTTCTGAAAGCGAAGCAATGTTGCCAAGCATTGGCCCGATATGCTCGGCCGATCCAGTAGTGACTCGCCCAGCGGTGAGGCCTAGGCGAAGGTTTACGGACAACCATGCCCGGTCGAGGCTTATGCACCTTTCGGCGGCGGTTCCTGGCGAGCAATGTTGCCCAGCATTGGCGACGGTTTGCTCGGTCGAGCGGTGGTGACTCGCCCGAGCGAGCATGGCGAGAATGGGCAATTTACGGATAGGTATGCTCGGCCGAGCACCGCTTTGAGTGACAAGGCTGGCGAAATTTCTCGGACAACCATGCTCGGCCAAAGGCTTATGCACGCTTTCAGTAGAAGCGATTCGAGCAATGTTGACTGCATTGATTTCAAATATGTAACAGCCAAGGCATAAATATCAAAACTGAAACCGAAAATTAAATGGGTTTAATTTTTCGGATTAATGACCGAAATTATTAGTAATAATTCTCGGATTAATGTTTATATTTCGGTTTTGATTCTTGGTTAAAGGCTATATAATGGAGTAAACCTCAGTTGTTGACAATGAAAGAAAAAGAACAACCGAGAGAACAAGACACCTACTGCAACTACAATCCTCCTCCATCTCATTTGCTGCATATTGTCATTATATTCCTTGACCTCCTTGCATACGTAGTAATCAAGAGGTGATACTGTCCAAGCTCGGTTCAGCTCGCCGGGATACTTAGGTGCAAAGTGCCCCCGGTCTGCACGTTCTATCCTGGGAGACAGGTGTCCCACCAAAGCTCAAGCTCACTCGGTGAGGGGACAAATATGTCTTAAGGAGACAGTGATTAACATTGGGCTCGTGCAACAACAACGACTTATCCTTTTTGTATTTTCAGTTTATTAATTTTCTGTTTTATATTTTCTGTAATCTTTCTCCTTCTGCAAGTTTGTAACATTTCTCACCCTTACTCTTTCTTCTGTCCCATATATTTCTTTCTCAATTCTCTTTTTCTCTTTCAAGTATATGAAGTGAGGAAGGATTGAGACCTTAGCTTATTGATTGACCAATAAAATTCTCAACCTGAAAGAGATATAGGCATGCCTATGCTCAAATGGAAAATTCATCCATATTGACAGCCACATCGTGTGCAGGGGCAAGGTTGCATACATCCGACCTCCCCTTACCCCCACCGTAGGTGGGACCCTTTATAGCATGTTATGGCACATGCATCGATACAAAGAAAGATGAAATAAGTAGGTATTTCCTTCATTATCACCGGACAAGTTGTGACGGGGATGGTTGTAAAAACAGAACAGTTCTTGAGTTTTAAGTTTTAAGATCATTCAAACAGCAAGAAGTAAATGACCATATGAACACATGTAAGAGCAAAACAGTTCTTGAGCACACGTAAGATGTGGATAACTGTAGATCCAATATGCATCCACACAAATGGTGTAGAGATGGAAACTAATGCGAGTATGACAAACATGTATCTGTATTACTCCAACAAAGAATATGTTTGGTTTATGGCCTGCAAGTGGTCAGAAATGGATTTGCTTGCATCAATTTTTTGTTGGTCTAAATGTTGTGTGATTTTTTTTTAATTAAGGAAAACTCTGATTTTGTCCATCGTACTTTGGAGCGTGTTTCACTTTAACCATCGAACTTTATTTTTACCATCGTACCACAACAATAGTGTCATTTTATACCAAATCTGCTATTTATACCCAAATTTATTTCAGTTTTACCATCGTACTCTATTTTTTTTTGTCATTTATACCCAAATTTGGTATAAAATGACACCATTGTTTGAAGTCAGATGGTAAAAATGAAAAAAATAAAGCTCGATGGTAAAAGTGAAATACATTCCAAAGTACGATGGACAAAAATGAAGTTTTCCATTTTTTTAAAGTTTCCTATTGCCAACCATACCACTATTCTGTAGCATTTGCTACAATGATTATGTTTTGGGTAATGCTTATTGAGATGGTTGTTTTGTTTGGATTATAGGGTTCATACTTCCATCTTTACCAAAGAATCAGCATCCAGCATCTCATCTACAGGCTTCTCATAGTTGAAATTTTCGTGTTGGATTGTATAGGATGGCTGAGGTAAGAATCGTTGTTTGACATAGTTTTACTCTGTGTATCATAGCATGCCTTAACTGTGTGTTTACTGTTAAAAGTTCCTCGATTTACGGGTTTTCTTTTGCAGGAGGTTCACAAGGTCACTTTGCATGTTTATGACTTGAGCCAAGGAATGGCACGTCAGCTCTCCATGCAATTTTTGGGGAAAGCTATTGAGGGAATATGGTATGTCTCTGAACAGTATAGACCGAGATACGAACATGGGCTTGTTCGGGTCAGGCCCAAGTGGATTGGGCTATAAACATAATCCATATCTGAGTTACGAGAGACAACAACAATAGGTTTCCTCGGTCTCGTACCTCGTCATCAATAAGGCTGACCTAGGCCCAACAAGCAAGCAAATACGCCCCAACTATGAGGGCCAAGGAGACCTCCCTCGTATGCCGAGATCAACACCTTAGAGGACGAGGTGCCTTCCTTGGCCTTGACGTTACCAACGGGCTCTCTATGTTGCTTATTCTTTCCCCGGCTCATCATGGACCGAGAAGGTCATGAATGACGAGGAGAGAAAAGTTCGCACCTCGGCATATCTCCATATGTCGAGGAGCCAAAATCATTCTCCTCGGCATACCGTCATATGACGAGGGGGCAAAATCATGCATCTCGGCACTTCTTCATATCGACAGAGCTTTAAATGACGAGGAGACAAATTCATGCATCTCGGCCTACCTGCAAATGACGAGATAAGGAAATTACTCTCCTCGGCTTACCGGCAAGCAGTTACAAAAATCCTAGTCAAACAAGGATTCCGCAGTTACAATCTTATAAGAATTGTAACCGTCTCCTACAATTCAGATCAAATAAGGACTCTCTAACAGATATAATAATCCTAGGATTATACCTTATCTCTTTACAGTCCAAGTTCAACATGGATTCTGACAATTCATCCCTATAAATACAAGCCATATATCACATTATTTGGTACGTTACTTTTGAGATATCGAAACTCTGTCAATTTAGTTTCTCTCACCATAAACTGTGAACTTATTCTCACGTCGGAGGGCCTTCGCCGGTGAAGTCCCGGCTTAGTTTACGTGTTTTGTCTTATTTTCAGGTTAAGCAATCGCCGGAGCAAACGATCGCTTGGATTTGGGCTGATTTGACGATTTTGTCATCATCAATTGGTTCCATTGCCGGGAATCGACTCAAACACCCTTTGTTTGGCCTGGAAAAAGCTCGCTTGAAGCCAGATTTCTTGCTGAATCACTTCTTGATTTGAACGGAAATTGTTATTCCGTCTTGCTCTGTTCTTAATTCCACCGGATTCTGCAAAATTCGGCCGGAATCTGCCAATTTTCGTCTGAAGTAAATGTTTTAGCCGGAAATTTTGGGGTCTTTAAAATCACAAATTGAAATCTTGTATTGGTGTTCGGAATCTGTCCCAAATTTTGGCTGGAAATCTTGGTCTGTTGGAAAATTTTCCGTTTAGTAATTTGCTGTTTACAATCGCTGATCTGCAATGGAAGACGGACAGTTTGCAAGCGTTACTAACGAGGAGCAGACCCAAGTGAACGGGATCCCTCCCAATACCGAGGTGCTTCCACCTTCTCCACCTCAAAACGACGAAATACCCCCCCTCGGCACAACACTCCATTCCATGGGACAGCCAGCTGCCGGGGAGGCTGGTACCAACCCCCCTCGTCCCACTCGTCCACGAGGGAAAAGGACGGGAAGGAAAATGACGAGGAATGCCGACGTCGGACGAGCTGAGAGCACCCAGCCCGCCGACCAACGTACCTTGTTACATCAACAAATGGAGGCGTTGCAAAGGATTTACGAGACGCAGGCTGCTCTCTTGCAATTGGACCTAGAAAACTCCATGGCTGAATTCATTCTGCCTTCGACGGGCAACTCTCGTGGAAGGGAACAGGGTGAGCGACGAGGTCCTCCCCGTGATCCTGCTGTACCACCTAAGAAAGCCCTCCGAGACGTTCCCCGTCCTCGTCCTAACAATCAAGAAAACGACAAGGTGATAGACCTAAGGAGCCAATTGCATTCCAAGGACCAGGAGGTAGACTCAAGAGACCTACGGACGAGGCTCAATCTGTCCAAACGTTTATCCCCTCCTCGTCTCGGCTTGGTACCTCATCGTCGTGACTCTCCTCGACCTCGGCGTGACTCTCCTAGACCTCATCGCGACTCTCCCCGTCCTCGTGAGTTTGTACGGCCGAGGACTCCCCAGCCATACAGAATGGTACTTGGTGGCCATGAGTTAGAACCAAGGTAAGACAAAGCACCTTCTAGACAAGGAGAAAATCATCGAAATGACGAGGAGCACAGTAGGGTGAATGGTCGCCCTAGAGATAAGTCAACTCGTAGCTCCCAACGCAGCACTTACTCTAGCACTTATAGGGGAGTGGAAGCTAGACAATGGCAACTCTTGAAACAAAGGATCGATGACATAGAGATGGGAAAGAAGGTTGATGGAGACGACGATGACTGGTCCACTCGTCCCTTCTCCCAGAGGATAACTGATGCACCACCTAATCCCCTATTCAAGGTCCCAAACTTCGAAAAGTACAAAGGAACCACCGACGCGAAAGACCACGTGCAAAGTTTTGAACAAACCATGAACTTCCTCACCAAAGCTGATGACTTGCTCTGTAAAGCTTTCGCGAGCACCTTCTCCGGAACAGCCTTGACCTGGTTCCGTGAGCTGAAAAAAGGTTGCATCGATAGCTGGAGAGGCATGAGGAGAATGTTCTTGGACCACTTTGCCACTGCTGGAAGGAGGAAGAAGAGGTTGACCGACCTTGCCAATATCGAGCAAGGGAAGAATGAGACCACCCTCAGTTATTACAATTGGTTCCGAACCATGGCGGAACAAGTGGAAGAAAGCCTCACTGACAGAGAGGTAATTGTTTGTTTCAACTCCGGATTGAGATCCGGACCCCTCATCTATGAACTCTCCGCTAGAGAACCTAAATCTAAGGCGGATCTATACAACGTGGCTTATGCCATCGCCATGGCGGAAGACAAGAGCAAGAAAAGGGGATCCGACAAGACGGAACCAGAAGTGGCTGGCACTCGCCACGCTTCTAATGACCATGGGAATTGTAAGGGCTCCAAGGGGAAGAATAGAACGAGGAGTACTGAAAAGCCTGAAGTATTTACCCCTCTTACCAAACCCATCACTGAAATCATACAGTTAGTAAACCTTCCACCGCCTCGTTCGCTGAGCGACAAACCAAAGTTCCCTCGCGACACTTCTAAATTCTGTGATTTCCACAAGGACCATGGTCACAACACCGAAAGGTGCATCTCCCTCAAGCGCATGATTAAAAGGTGGGTCGACGAGGGAAAGATCGATCGCTATGTCATGAAGAAAGATGGCAAGCGGAAACGGAAGGAAGAGGAAAGTGAAGATGATGATAAGAGCGAGGATAGAGAACAGAGGCCTCCTAGGGCCAAGCTGCATGTGATCCGAGAAGAGACAGTCTCTACTAGACAGTTAAGGAACCAGATCCATGAACTAAGCAAGGTATACCACGTTCCTGCTTGGGTTCATAAAGCAGAGGAGGTCATCAGTTTTTCTCCCAATGAATTGGCAGGGAGCCGTGCTACCCGTGAACAACCCTTGGTGATAAAGGGTCGAATTGATAGCGTAGAATCTGAAAGACTTCTTGTTGACACGGGGGCCTCCCGTGACATTCTATACTACTCCGCCTTCCAACAAATGGGCTTGAAAGATACCATGCTGGAGCCTTATCATGGAAGATTGGAAGGTTTCACCAACCATAAAGTCGGTGCCAAGGGAATTGTTGAGCTAGAGCTAGAAGTCGGCGAACATCCCTTCCGATCCACGGCTACTGTCACCTTCGTAGTCATGGATCTAACAAGCGATTATCATGCTATACTGGGCATTCCAAGTCAAGCAAAACTTGGATTGGTCGCCTCCTTCCCTCACCAACGGGTTAAATTTCCTACTCGTGCTGGAATTGGATGCGTGAGGGCGACCGCCAAGGACTTCTTGGAGCATGTTGTGCAGAGCCGGAAGAAATCTAAAAGCGTGGAGATAGACACCCCCGAGGACAATATCAAGATCTCTAAGTCCTTGAAAACTACCCATACCAGCTCTAAGATGAGCTATATCCATGAGGTCCCAGATGAAGAGCCTATGGTCCTAGAAATTGCAGCTGACCAGGGCACAGTTCCGTCCGTCTCTGAGACAGATCCTGTTCTCGTCAACGTTTAGAACTCGGAGGCCAACCCTGACTTGAGGATAGCCGATCTGCCCGACGTTGATGAACTAATGAAAGAGGAAGGCCTCAACGTGAATGATAATGAGGGTAGGAGGATTAGAGAAATCATCATCGAATCCCTGGAATTCCGAGACGGTCTGAGAAATGGAGCACAGCCAGACGAAGCTGGAAGAGGTAGTCATCAATCCTGACTATCTGGAACAAAAAATCAAACTCGGGCGCCAGCTATCCCCAGAAGAGAAGGAAGAAATCATCTCCCTCTTGAAAAACAGTCTCGACGTCTTTGCTTGGAGAGTCGAAGACATGAGGGGGATCAATGAAGAAGTAGCCCTCCACCGCTTGGAAGTTGATCCATTGGCAAAAACCATCTCACAGACAAGGATAAATTTTGCAAGGGACAAGGAGGAAGCTATAAAAGAAGAGGTGCAAAAATTACTTAGCGCCGAGATTATTCGAGAAGTAAAATACCCCGTTTGGTTGGCCAATGTGGTAATAGTGAAGAAGCAAAATGGGAAGTGGCGAATGTGCATAGATTTTACGAATCTTAACAAAGCCTGCCCTAAAGATAGTTATCCTCTTCCCAGAATTGACAAGTTGGTTGACTCCATTGCTGGACACCGGACACTTAGCTTCCTAGATGCCTATTCAGGCTATCATCAGATTAGAATGGCGGAAGAGGACATTGAGAAAACGGCCTTCCAAACACCTGGGGGAAATTATTGCTATGTCATGATGCCCTTTGGGCTCAAGAATGCGGGTGCTACGTACCAACGCATGGTGAATCAAGTATTTGGCGCACAAATTGGTCGAAACATGGAGGCCTATATCGATGATATGGTCATAAAGACCAAGGAGGGCAGACATGCCCCGGACATGGAAGAAACAATAAACAATCTTCGAGCCAATAACATGAAGTTAAACCCAAGCAAGTGTGTGTTTGGGGTGACAGCTGGAAAGTTCCTAGGCTTCATGGTATCACAAAGAGGAATAGAGGCGAACCCTGAGAAGATCAAGGCCTTAGTTGACATGAAGGAACCTACCAACATCAAGGAGGTTCAAAGATTAAATGGAAGAATAGCGGCATTGGGAAGATTCATCGCCAAATCCGCCGAAAAATCATTGCCATTCTTCAAGGCATTCTGTGACTCCCAACTTGTTGTCAAACAAGTGAAGGGAGAGTATAACACCCAAGATCCCACCCTTACCAAATATAGAGACCTTGTCCTAGACATAACAAAGA
This sequence comes from Adenophora triphylla var. japonica, assembly GCA_022495995.1. NCBI lineage: Eukaryota > Viridiplantae > Streptophyta > Magnoliopsida > Asterales > Campanulaceae > Adenophora > Adenophora triphylla. The sequence goes on from JAFEMH010000446.1 coordinate 124,988, forward strand.
AGATGGAATTTTTCGAAATCAAACAAATAGGCAGGGAAGACAACCAAATTGCAGACGTTCTATCTAAACTAGCGACTATGGATGTGTCTAAATCTAAGTCCAATCCATAAGTAGTTTTTGCTGAGGAACCTGCGTATGAAAGATTACAAATCATGCTCCTAGATGGGGAAGAGAGATGCTGGATCGATGACTACATAGACTACATCGAGAAGAGCCAACTCCCGGAAGATGAAGCACACGCCAAACTTATCAAGAAGAGGTCACCAAGGTTCGTTGTGATGAACGGAGTCCTCTACTGAAGATCTTTCACTAAGCCCCTGCTGAGGTGTGTCTACCCCAAGGAAATTGAGAATCTCTTGGCAGAAGTACATGAAGGCGTATGCGGCGGACACCCGGGGGCCAAAACCTTAGCTGACAAGATCATTTCGCTAGGTTATTATTGGCCAAACCTGAGGGAGGACGCGCACGCCTATGTTAGAAAATTTGATAAGTGCCAGAGATTCTTCAAAATTCCTAGACTACCGGCAGTTGAGCAGACACTTGTAATACCTACGTGGCCATTTGATATGTGGGGGATCGACATCATCGGACCTTTCCCTCCCGCCCGAGGTAATTGCAAGTACGTGATAGTAGCTGTTGATTACTTTTTCAAGTGGATAGAAGCGAAAGCATTGGCCAAGATAACGAAAGAGAACGCAATCAACTTTGTACACGACTACATCTGGTGTCGATTTGGCCTCCCTCACACAATTGTTTCTGATTATGGACTCCAATTTTCTACGGCATTTACAACGGAGTTGGCAAGGGTGAAAGTCTGTCATGCAAAATCATCCGTAAGTAGACCTCAAGGCAACGGACAAAGCGGAGCCGCTAACAAATTGGTCCTAACCTGACTTGACTAAGAACCTTGAAGGACGCGAGGGCAGATGGTTGGACGAACTTCCCCTAGCCTTATGGGCTGTTCGCACAACCACCGGGGGGCTAATCGGGGAAACCCCATTCACACTAACCTTCGGTTCTGAGGCTATGGCACCAGCTGAGATGGCCATCCCTACTGTGAGAAATTCCCATTATGATGAGCAAGTCAACAAGGTTAATAGGCTCCTAGACCTAGACCTTATAGATGAAAAACGACTAGCTGCGCAGATGAGGATGGTAAACTACAAGCAAAGGACCAAGGCATACCATGACAAGAGGGTCATCAGAAGAGTATTCCAAGTAGGCAATTGGGTACTTAGAAAAATCGAAGCAACTGGACGGAAGGCAGAACAAAATAAGCTCTCCCCAAATTGGGAAGGTCCCTATATTATAACTCAAGTCATCCAAGAAGGGACCTACAGATTGAAAACTAAGGAGGGGAAAGAGCTCAAGCATCCATGGCATTCTGACAACCTTCGAAAGTATTATCATTAGTATTTTACTTCTTGTAATAGATTAGTTTCCAATTATTAGTCTTTTACCTTTTCAGTATGGTAGGATTGTAGTTCGATGTAATCAAATTCAGTTTATGAAATTTACTTCTTCAAATATGTAAAGTAAATGCCACTACTGACACATGAGGACGAGGATCCTATCCACGACTCTTCTACACACGAAACAACGAGGACCCTGTCCTCGGCCTACAACATATCAAAGTCGAAACGACTACCTGACCAACATTTGAAAATTCTAACAGCCAAGACCGAGGACCCTTCCTCGGCCTACCGGCTCGCCTTCCGTCTTGACGAGGTCCCACCTCGACTCAATGACTAACAGGCTCTAACAGCCAAGACCGAGAACCCCTCCTCGGCCTACTGGTTTACCTTACGTCTTGACGAGGGTCCACCTCGACTCAACGACTAAAGGATCTAACAGTCAAGACCAAGGACCTCTCCTCGGCCTGTTGACTCGCCTCACGTCAAGACAAGGAGACACCTTGTCACACCGACTACAGGCCTCCCCCGTCTAAAACCTGTGCACGAGTCATCTTCCTCGGCACAAGGAGACGAAAAAGAAGAAAATACCCCAACAGTCAAGACCGAGGAGCTTTCCTCGGCCTAGTGACTTGAGGTTCAGTTAAGACCGAGGAACCTTCCTTGACTTCCCCCAAAACAATACTTGTACTTGTGCAGAGCCCACAAACAAGCATTCAAACAATTCATATTATCAACACGGCATGAATTGAAACAAAAGGACTTTTGCATTACTATTCAAAGAAAAATTACAAGTCCTAACACTATTACAACGAACAAAAAGGAAATCCTAATCCTAAGTCTGCTCATCTTCGAAGGGTTTCTCCAAAAACTCCTCGGTCGCGGCATCAGTGGGTGGCTGAGTGGCATGCTCGGTTTGGGCAGTTGCATGAGCCTCCTCACCAAGTGTCCCCTCGGCATCTACCCCCTCGGCTTCAGCCTCCATCTCCTCATCCTCAATCATCTCAACCAAGGCCTTGAGATTGCCAGGATTGACGAACGAGGGGACCCAAGCCTCCTTACCAGCACAAGCATCCTCCCTGGCGATAATACCCGGGTTGTACTCGGAGAAAGGGACGAGATGATGAAGGGCCCTAACTTCCTAACCAAATTGAGCCTGGCAGATCAGCCGAGCTATGGTATTTAAATCAAGCCCAATGGAGGAATCAGCTAAAAGACGACGAGCCAGATCCAGGTAACCATCCTTGAACATCGTGGCCGTCTTCTCGTCTACTGCATCTTTAAAGGCCTGGCTTGCCTTAAATCGAGCGATGGCCTCCTCTTCCTTAGAAGGAATAGTGGCTTCCAGATCTCGGCATCTAGCCTCAGCCTCCTCGGCCCTCACCTGGACCTCGGCCTTGAGCTTCTCCAGCTCGGCCAATTCAGAATTCTTTTGCCGAAGGGCCTCCTCGGCTTTCACACTGGCCTCCTCGACTCTTTTCACCTCGGCCTCAACCTTGGCCTGGGCAGCCTCAAGCTCAGTATCCTTAGCCTTCAACAGCTCGACTAAAGCTGCCTTCTCAGTCTTACCCTTCTTTTGGGCGACCTTAACCTCATACAACTGCTTATCCGCAGCCTTGGACAGAACGTTCTCATAGGCCATCACCGTAGCAAGCTGCAAGATAAATCAACATTATAAAATATACCAAGTGCAAAGTTACAAGGTCAAAGGTACGAGACAGTTACCTCGGAGATCAGCAGCCCCTTGCGGCCTAGCAAGTTCTCCCTACTCGGCTTATCATGAACAAGCTTCTCGTAAGCCGTCTCATCCAAGGCCCTCTGCACGGGAGCCCGGCCTAGCCTCACGTGTGTGCCCGTCCTCGCAAGTAAAGGGATATCCCTCAAGGGCTGAACATTGGCCACCAGTCGCCGGGCAAGATCCTCAGCATCATCATAATTTTTTATAGTATGGACAGTGAGGGCTGGAGGATCTTGAGGGTTTGAAGACTCAACGGCAGCCCATTTTGCTTGAGGCTCCTCGGCAGCAGCACCTTGGGGCCTCTTTTGACCCGAACGCCGTTGAACGAGATTAGTTGCCTCGTCAGACGGGATGTCGGACTCCAAAACGACATCAACATGGGGGCTATATATGCCCCTCGACAGTTGACGGGTTATCTCGGCCTTCGGAGGCCCCCTCCTCAGCATCCACAAACTCCCCTCGAAGCTTGTCAGGGAGAGGTTGATCCCCCTTGGCATTCAGGAGAAGGTTACGACGGGTGGCCTCATCCTTCCTATCTGTTAGGGCCAAGATCTTGGCCAGACGCCTTCTCTTCTTGATCAGATCGGTGGCACTCAAGTTTTTCATGGTTAACTCTGCTTCCTGCTCGGGGGTTAAGTCTGCAAATATGTGGAAGAGATGGTCACATTACGAAATGGAGTAAACCAACAATAAAAAACACAAGTATCAAAGGCAGGGAAAAAGTAATTACAGCCTACGACGTCTGTTTCCCTAAGGCACTGATCCCTAGGGTTGAGCTTGCAACGTGCACTTTCATCGTGAAATATGAGACCAGGATGGGTCCTCCAGTCGTTAAACCGTCTTCCCCTTTTAAAGGTGACGAGGGGCTCCACGTCGTCCTTCGGTCCCGGCATCTGTCCAGCTTGGACATAGTAGCGCTCATCAGCCTCCAAGGCAGCCCAGTCAAGGAACCCAACTTCAAAAAAATTGTAGAGGCGCTTGATTAAGTCTTTAGTCCACCCAAACTTCTGCACTTGACTAGACGCAGACGGCACGTCAGAAGGAGAGGGGAACTCCCAGCCTCGTCGGCTCTCTACCCTAATCACATGGTTCTCTCAGCCTCCTACCTTGCTGACATAGGGAGGATAATCTTAGGCTAATTTTTATATTCTTATAGTTCATTATATACTTGCAAATATAAAAGTTTGAAAGTGGATGGCAACTAGCAAGGATAATTATGCATTTTTTCTACTAAAAATCAACATTTTCAGTACGTCCCTTGAATAAAAAATGGACATTCATTTTGGGACGGAGGGAGTACTATTTTCTTGCTTAATCTGTGAAACTCCTTAAAAGCCAAACAAGTTATTATTATAATGTGATTGAAAAATTGTTAATGAGAAATGTTTCTAAATCAAGATACCAAATTACTTACCTAATAAAGTCCATACATAATGTTTTTATGTTTGACCCCATTTCTTCTAGTTAGGACAAGGCTTTTCTTATCAAGCAGGCCTAATAATGAGTTTTTGTTATTTTAGTGCCTATGATCCAGCAATTGGAGGGTACATTGAGAGCAAATGCTGTTCCCCAAGTTCCCCAATTCCGGCCATCAGCAGTGGCCCCATCTCCAACTTCTCCGATAACAAGCACTGCTGGCAAGCCCTCTGTTGGAGCAAAATCTTTGGAGAAGCCTGTTAGCAAGAATGACGAGTCAAAGTCAACAGCATCCGTTAATGGAGTTGCAGGAGACCCCCTTGGGAATGCCCGAAACAAGGTGCAGGAAGAAATAGGCCGTGAATTTGCTGCACTCATGGCAAGTGGTACTTTGCGTGCAAGTGAGGCTGCAGCACTTGCAACCCGAAAAGTAATGCAGAGATATGGACTTGCAAATTCCGTCCAAAGCTAGAATAAATCAAGCTTTGTACTATTCAACCCAAATCCCTCATTCTTATTGCATTATTCATTCCGTGTTCATCTGGAACATGTGGTTTATGACTGGCACTATTCGTAGCTACTATTGATGTAATGCTCATTCCGGGGCATTGTATCATGTACTCTATTTATAAAGAAATCCCTTTTCCGTACATTTTTATTGGATTTTACAGCCTATTGTTCTAATATTGGCTGAAATGGCCATTTTAAAGCCTACAAAATGAACTCTGTTTTGTTTCTGTTGTGGTTTGAGTTTCAGCCAAGCATCAGGCTGCAGGCACACAGCTATGGGGGCGTAAGTGGAATAACAGTGTACAAAGTAAAGATTGATTGAATTTATACAGTAGTATGCTCCCTCCATCCCAGAAAGATGTTCCCAATTTGTTGTTGTTGTTTGTTTGAATGAACTTTTGAGCAATAATTATTGGTTACTTAAATTATATTATCTGAAAATCGAATGACATTCGACGTCATCTATTCAAAAAAATGAGAACATCTTTACTGGGACGGAGGGAGTACTATGGAATGACATTCAGCATCCTTTTTGAGCTGCATATAATCCCTTCCTCCCAAAATGATTTTTCTACTTTTTTTTTAATCGTTATTATAAATGAACTTTAAGCAATAACTGGTTTGCTAGTCTCTCAAAATTCTTCTTCTGTATCCAAAAAAATGAAAAGAAAAGAAAAGAATAAACACTAAGAACTTGCAAAGGGTTGTCTGACTGACTGGAACTGAATTCAGAGCACAGCCCGTAGTTATGAACTGACTAAAAGGGTTGTTGACCGGTCTCCACACAGCTCGGCCATTATGCTTTGGAGAAATATCCAGACTAGCCTTCTGTACTTTGTTGGACTTATTGACCAATTTCAGCTTAAAAAAAGCTAAAGGACGCTCTCAAAGACTCAAGCACATGAACTAGTATTTGATTTCTTTCTTACGAGCATTTTCGAACTCGACCAATTAGGGGTTAAACACAAAGATTCATCAATAAGAAATTGTCACGTGTGAAAAAGTTTTGACATGTCAAATGAGACATTGTTATGAGACGGAAGGGGTAAACTTTGAATAAAGTAATTGCTCTTCTAATGAAATATTTAGTCATTCATCTCCTTTAGCTGAAGCAAGAAGGTGATGCATATTCATACTTCAGTTAAGAGAATGAATGATTTTAAGCAGTTTTATGAACTGCTGATAGGTAGGGTAGGGGGGGAAATAGAAGGGGTCTTCCTTGGTTGTGTGCAAGTTTAGTTTCCTTTGTGATAATATATATATATATATCCCATATTGGCTTTGAGAAGAAACGGAAGAGAGAAGCTTGGTACAAAAACTGAGGCTGGCCAAGGGAATAAGCATACCTTTCTCGGCCTTTTGGCTAAGATCAAGTGTAGTATCTGTTCTTATCAGTTTAATATCTGATATGTGAGCCATCGGCTCACACGATATTAATCTTATTTATTGAGAGGGAAGGCCCATCACAGTAGCTTGCTGCTGGGGTCTTCGCGAGTCGCCCATGCCTTACACTACTGCAAGGGCCTGGCTCACCCCACCAATGCATAGTTAAAATGTAATTGATGCTTACTTGAACATGATCTGTTCTGTAGGAACATAGTAAACAATGGCTCAGCCCTTGTGTTGCACAATAGAGATGATTGTTGCTGGCTCCTTAGGGTGTCTAGCATGGTCACTCATGTCTGACGGACCAATACCTATTTTTTTTTACTGATATACTACCATTTTTTTCCAGTCTTTCTATCTGCAGTGTAGTCTGCATAAACTAAACCCGGTGTGCTATTCTGCCATTTTTTCTATCTGCAATGCAGTTTGCATCATTCAAATGGTTCATGGGCCCCATTACGGCTGTTTGGTATGATGGTTAAAGGAGCTCTTACCTTGAGCTCGAGTCTAGTTTTCGAAACATTAAAGCCCGGTCTTTGTAGTTTCCAGATTAGGAGGCTTATACTTGGGAATTATTATATGACTAGTACTGTAACGTTAAGCAAGCATTTTGTCAATAGAGTTTTCAGTATAGAGAAAGACTGTTTAGCATTGATAGAACTAGTTACGTAGTTGTTCTAAGCTACTGCAGTCCAAACATGAGCATTGTAAATCATTCTTAACTTTAATGGCAGATTACGGGGCCAGAAACTGGTTAGATTGTAACCATTTGATCCGTTTCTCTTCTTCTTAATTTTCTGAAGTGGGCTGGCTTTAAACGAATCTGCAATTCACGTTTGACATAGTATTGCAGGAGCAGTATAGAAAAAGAGTCCAGTTTATTTTTGTAAGGACTTGATCAATTTAACATGTAACGCAGAAGATGTAAACTGGTGAAGGGTTCATATTATACATACAGCACATTGACATGAATTAACTCACACAAACATTCACGAAAAGTAGAGAGACTAAGCAGATTCTTTCACGAATCTCAACTCAGGAGAGGAAAAGTACTGTTTTTCAAACACACACACACACACACACAAATATATATATGAGAAATTGCTTTCTAGTGAAGTGGTATGTATCTATTGAGCGACATATTTTTTACGTATCTCTTAGTTCCCCAAAAGAACTAAGGTATAAGAATACTGTTTGTTTCGTACAAGTATATTTTCACGAATATATATGACTTCTAAAATTGACCTTGATCAGATGAACCATTAGGATTTCCGTTCTCCAGTTCAATACCGGTAGTCCCTTTTGATCTTGAAAAAGAATCTGAAGGAATGTTGATTCCTGCAAATCCAACAATGACAGCTGCGGCTCCATAATAATCCATGAAATTTGGTGCATTTCCCATCACTGAATCCACAATTGCCGCTAATGGGACATGAATTGTGAGTCCTGCTGTTGCTACTGTGGTGGTCGTAAGAAGAACAGCCTTTGCCCACAGATAATCGCTTAGCACGTTGTCCAACAAACCTAATGATCATAGTAAAACAACCATAGATGGCAAGTTAAAAAAAAACTTGCAAATATTCTATATTATGAAGCAAAAGCAAGATAAAGCTAGCTCCTAAATTCACTATTATATGCCGGATCAGATACATCCTCTTGTTACCAAATATGGTGAAACTATTTCATCCTTTTAGAGCAAGGAAAAAACCTATATCAAGTTCCCGCAGTCATTTGGTAATATATTTCACGTTAAAGAGTACAAGATTTTGATACGAAGCCAATTTACAGAAACATGTGAACTCTCTTGAAGATACTGTTGGAAAATAGTGTGTTTTTAAGGAAATTATGGGTTATTTCCTAAAGGGTAATTTTGTTAAATTACTAATTTTTTTTATGAGTTTGTGTTCTACTCGATGAGAACAAGAAATCAAGTATTTATTTGTCCAAAATGGTTATTGGATGGATGAGATATGAATGCTCAAAATAAGTGGGTTGGAAAGGGAAAAATTGAGTTATCCCACATTGGAAAGAAAATGAACTTGTTGCTAGTATAAAGACTTGGGCACTAGAATATTCTTCAAGATTATGTAGCATAGATATTCTCTCTCGCGCTTAGGTGTTGCAATTCATCTCTATTTTGGTATGCGAGGTGTGTATATGTACGTGTTCTATGGACATGAATTTGCATTGCTGATGACCTCTTTTTTTTTTTATTATTTTGATTTTGTAAATCAAAATAAAGAGTTGATCTTATAAAAAACTAGTTTTTTCTTAAGATAAGGAAAAACGTGTTTTCAAAATAAACGGTGACAATTTTGTAATTACGCGTAATGTTTAAAATAAACGGTGGTATTTTCGTAATTAATGGTTCCCGTTTATGCCGAGGTGCATTTAACAAGCTGCCAGTGTGACAAAGTGTCGGTGCGTATGTAACAAAGTGCGCGAAAAAGTGCCGTGAGGTTTAACAAAGTGCCGATGTAAGCGAGTGCGGCACTTTGTTAACCGAAACCGACACTTTTTACACGGCACTTTTAAATACATGTGAGCGGCACTCTTCACACCGGCACTCTGTTACACTAACACTGGCACTTTGTTACACTAATATTTTTGTTGGCTCTCAAAAATACAAGCACTGGCATTCAAAAATACATGGACTGGCATTTGAAAACACATTTACTGGCACTCAAAAATGCATATACTGGCACTCAAAAACACTGATAATTATTTTTGCTGATATTCAAAAAAACATGAACTGGCATTCAAAAAAACATGGACTAGCAATCAAAATTACAAGAACTGGCATTTAAAAAATACATTGACACTCAGTTACACACTTACTGGCACTCTATTATACACTAACTGGCACTCCAAAATACATGGACTGGCACTCCAAAACACATACACTGGCATCTAATTACCCAGTCCACCAATGCATCAAATTTTCAAAAACACAAGCACTGACACTCCAAATCACATACACTGGCACTCCAAATCACATTCACTGGCATTTAATTAACTATCCCCTTGCACACCATTTTTCAATTTACCAAATTGAGTTTCCTCTGTACAAAATCGGAAACAACCGTGTCCGTCGACACCCATTTCTCTCTCTAAATCTCAAACTAAATCAACTCAAAACTCAATTCAAATCCTTTCCCAGAAAGCAAAGACGGTAAGAACTTTGATCCCCCAATCGAGACAGAGCTGTACCAGCAACTTCAATGATCGAAAACCAGCAACATAACCAGACGCAGAAGGAAGCCCTCTGATTTTAGCCCATCTCCTGTTCCTGTCCATGATAACTGCAACATGGTTCGGCAATAAGTCTCGCCGGAGCCCCGCCGGCAGTGAATTTCCGGCATTATTGCTGGGAATCGAGAGAGATTGTGAGTAGAGAGAGAGAGAGATTGGGTCGTTGTTCTTGCGAGTAGAGAGAGAGAGATTGGTTATTGTTCGTTGTTCTTAGACGCTTAGACGCGGAATAAAAACACGTTTTTTGTTAAGCTCACAAAAAACGCGTTTTTTATAAGTTTTTGGCCAAAATAAATGAGCAGATAATATCTTTTTGATTTCAAAAATGTGTAACAGCTGAGACTTAATTCCAAAATTAAGTTTGAATTAAAACTGTAAACCGAAATTAATAGTGTTTAATTTTCGGATTAATGGCCGAAATTAATAGTGTTTAATTTCGGATTAATGACTGCTATTCAGTTTTGATTCTTTGGCCTGGTTGCAGCTATAAAATGGAGAGTCCACAACAGTTTTCGACACACTGAAAAAAAGCAATCCTCCTCCATTTCCTTGCAGCATGTTGTTCTTCATTTCCTTTGACCTCCTTGCATACGTAGAATACAAGAGGTGATACTGTCCAAGCTCAATTCAGTTTGACGAGATACTTAGGTGCAAAGTGCCCCCAGTCCGCATGTTCTATCCTGGGAGACAAGCGTTCCACTGAAACTCAAGCATAGATACTCTCTCTCGTGCTCAGGTGGTGCAATTCATGTTTCCAATTTGGTATGCGAGGTGTGTATATGTGCGTGTTCTGTGGACACGAATTTGCATTGCTGATGACCCCTCTTTTTTTTATTATTTTGATTTTGTAAATCAAAATAAATGAAAGCGAATAATATCTTTTTGATTTCAAAAATGTGTAGCAGTGAGACTTAATTCGAAATTAAGTTTGAATTAAAAGCGTAAACCGAAATTAATAGTGTTTAATTTTCGGATTAATGGCCGAAATTAATAGTGTTTAATTTCGGATTAATGACTTTTCGAGTTTTGATTCTTTGGTGCAGTTGCGGCTATAAAATGGAGAGTCCACAACAGTTTTCGACACACCGAAAAAAACAATCCTCCTCCATTTCCTTGCGGCATGTTGTTCTTCATTTCCTTTGACCTCCTTGCATACGTAGAATACAAGAGGTGATACCGTCCAAGCTCAATTCGGTTTGACGAGATACTTAGGTGCAAAGTGCCCCCGGTCACGCACGTTCTATCCTAGAGACAAGCGTTCCACTTTGAAACTCAAGCATAGATACTCTCTCGCGCTCGGGTGGTGCAATTCATGTTTCCAATTTGGTATGCGAGGTGTGTGTATATGTGCGTGTTACGTGGAACCACGAATTTGCATTGATGACCCCTCTTTTTTTTTTATTATTTTGATTTTGTAAATCAAAATAAATGAGCAGAGATAATATCTTTTTGATTTCAAATGTGTAACAGCTGAGACTTAATTCCGAAATTAAGTTTGAATTAAAACTGTAAACCGAAATTAATAGTGTTTAATTTTCGGATTAATGGCCGAAATTAATAGTGTTTAATTTCGGATTAATGACTGCTTTTCAGTTTTGATTCTTTGGCCGGGTTGCAGCTATAAAATGGAGAGTCCACAACAGTTTTCGACACACTGAAAAAAAGCAATCCTCCTCCATTTCCTTGCAGCATGTTGTTCTTCATTTCCTTTGACCTCCTTGCATAAGTAGAATACAAGAGGTGATACTGTCCAAGCTCAATTCAGTTTGACGAGATACTTAGGTGCAAAGTGCCCCCAGTCCGCACGTTCTATCCTGGGAGACAAGCGTTCCACTGAAACTCAAGCACACTCGGTGAGGGGACGAATATGTCTTAAGGAGACAGTGACTAGCATTGGGCTCGTGCAACTGCAACCTTAATCCTTCTTTTGTATTTCCAGTTTGATTCTGTATTTTTTATATTTCTGTAATTGTTCTTTCTGTATTAACTCTAACAGATACTACGTACAAAATGACCGGCACATAGGCAGGGAACCAATTTAGGGTCTTTGCTTTCTCACCCATCATTTACTCCACTTCCTTTTACTCTTGTTTAATCTTCATATCTCTCCTCTGTGGCTAATCATGAAGTAACATATCCATTTTCTCTCACCCTTACTCTTTCTTCTGTCCCATATATTTCTTTCTCAGTTCTCTTTTTTTCTTTCAAGTACATGAAGTGAGGAAGGATTGAGACCTTAGCTTATTGATTGACCAAGAAAATTCTCAACCTGAAAGAGATATAGGCATGCCTATGCTCAAATGGAAATTTCATCCATATTGACAGCCACATCGTGTGCTTTAATACAAGGGCAAGGTAGCATACATCCGACCTCCCCTTACCCCCACCGTAGGTGGGACCCTTTATAGCCAGTTATGGCACATATATCAATACAAAGAAAGATGAAATAAGTAAGTAGGTATTTCCTTCATTATCACCGGACAAGTTGTGACGGGGATGGATGTAAAAACAGTTCTTGAGTTTTAAGTTTTAAGATCATTCAAACAGCAAGAAGTAAATGACCATATGAACACATGTAAGAGAAAAACAGTTCTTGAGCAAACGTAAGATGTGGATAACTGTAGATCCAATATGCATCCAAACAAATGGTGTAGAGAAGGAAACTAATGCAAGTATGACTATAGAAAAAGCCCAAAGCAAAAGGGCAATAGGTAGGAATATCAGCATGTTGAAGAGCCCTAGAAAACCAAGAAACTGGGCCATACTAGCTCGGCCAGTTTTTGCATTATTGTCTTCATCATCATCTGGTAAATGCTTACGAATGAGGGTAATGTAAACAGCGTAAAATGCAGATGAAATGAGAGCAAGAATATCCCCAAGAGCAGGGTTTGAAGCAATGTCACTTAATACAGTCTCCGAGTCACCCAAACTGACAATTACTGTGCCAGCCATACAAAACAGAACACTGATAAACTCCACCCACGTGAACTTCACCCACGTGAAGCCACCCTATAGCAATGGGGGTCAAGTCCCCTTAACTTTTGGGAATTGTCAACTTGGTACCTGAATATTTTTAAATGCATTAAAATAACGTTTTGTCAATTTTGACCCTCTTGATTTTTGGTAAATTTGTACTAAAATATATGCCAAATTTCTATATGATAAGTGTAATTTTTATCCCCCAAGCAATCTTGACCCCCTTAGCAAAAATTTATGGCTTCGCCAGTATAAACTACTAAAATGTCGAGTCTACCATGAATTTGGAACTTATAAGGAAAGAGAAAATAGGTTATAAAGGTCAAATATGCTTACCATGACTGTCGTGTACTTCAGGGAAAGATTAAACGTGAGTTGTGCTAGAAACCAAAATGGGCCTATCAAAAGACTGACTTTCACAACTCTTGCGCGAGTCCAACGCCCTTTTGTGTCCAACCCTTCAATGAAATTTTCCTCTGCACCATTTTGAGCCAAGTCAAGACTGCCATGGATTTTCAAACCATCGGCCTGAACACCAGCTTCGTCTTCTTCAAGAAGAACGGTGTCCTCAGCTTCTTGCAATAGTTGCAAACCATTATCTTTTTACTTCTCCGAAACAACAAACTTCCATATTTATCCTCCAACATCTACAGGCTTCTCATAGTTGAAAGATTTGTGTTGGATTGTTCAGGATGGCTGAGGTAAGAATGGTTTTTGACATAATTGTGTGTTATATTGTTAAGAGTGTCCTCACTTTACGGGTTTTATATTGCAGGAGGGTCACAAGGTCAGCTTGCATGTTTATGACTTGAGAGCAAATGCTGTTCCCCATGTTCCCCAATTCCGGCCATCAGCAGTTGCCCCATCTCCAACTCCTCCGATAACAAGCACTACTAGCAAACCCGTAGGCAGTATCCAAGGTCAAACCTCTGCTGGAGCAAAATCTTTGGAGAAGCCTGTTAGCAAGAATGATGAGTCAAAGTCAACAGCATCCGCTAATGGAGTTGCAGGAGACCCCCTTGGGAATGCCCGAAACAAGGTGCAGGAAGAAATAAGCCGTGAATTTGCTGCACTCATGGCAACTGGTACTTTGCGTGCTAGTGAGGCTGCAGCACTTGCAACCCGAAAAGTAATGCAGAGATATGGACTTGCGAATTGCGCCCAAAGATAGAATAAATAAAGCTTTGTACTATTCAACCCAATTTCCTCTTTCTTATTGCATTATTCATTCCATGTTCATCTGGAACATGTGGATTATGAGTGGCACTATTCGTAGCAACTATTGATGTAATGTTCTTTCCGAGGCACTGTATTATGTTCTCTATTTATAAACAAATCCTTTTTCCGTATGTTTATATTTGATTTTACAGCCTATTGTTCTAATATTGACCGAAATGGCCATTTTAAAGCCTACAAAATGAACTCTGTTTTGTTTCTGTTGTGGTATGAGTTTCAGCCAAGCATCAGGCACACAGCTATGGGGGCATAAGAAGAATAACAGTGTACAGAGTATAGATTAATTTAAACAAGGCCTTAAACGGTTCCGTCCCAAAATGATATTCCCACTTTTTTGTCATTACTACGAATGAAGTTTCAGCAATTATTTTTGGTTGATTTAATTATTCTAATAAAGATTTAAAATTTGTTATTGATAATATTGTTGATGGTGTATCAATTACAAGTGTTAGATTTACATTAGTAAGATTAAATCAACCCATAATTATTGCTTAAAGTTCATTTATAATAACGGAAAAAAAACATAGGAAAATCACTTTGGGACGGAGGAATTATATGCAACTCAGAAAGGATGCTGAATGTCATTCCATAGTACTCTCTTTGTCCCGTAAAGATGTTCCCATTTTTTTTGAACAATGGAAGATTTTCATTAGGATAATATAATTAAAGTAACCAATAATTATTGCTCAAAAGTTCATTCAAGCAAACAACAACAACAAATTGGGAACATCTTTCTGGGATGGAGGGAGCATATTACTCAAAATTAATAAATGGTAAACACAAAAGTAAATCCGAAAAGAGCAAAATCTCGACTCAATGAGTGAGCCATAAAATGGCAATATTGTCATTGTAGTTCAATCAAACATGCCATAGGCTTAGCATTCACTGGTTTGCTAGTCTCTCAAAATTGTTCTTTTGTATCCAAAAAAAGAAAAGAAAAGAAAAAACACTAAGAACTTGCAAAGGGTTGTGTGACTTTCTAAGTTTAAAACTTCTTCTTTTTTAGCCTTCCCAGTATTTAACTTTGCAAAAGTTCAATTTGCCATTTCAAGTTCAGATCTGGTCTACTCAAGTTCAACATCACGTTTCGTGATTATGACCTAAAGTTTGACTATTGCATCATTTTGATTATCATTTTCAGTGGAATTTCTCTCAAGTTCGTTTTTCAAAGATGAGACTTCAGTGGAGAGTTTCTCATTAACTTTTTCAAAAACACTCGGAGACACAGAAGAATTAAGACAAGCTCATTCCCTTTTTCTTCATTCAGAGTGTTGGCACACTCGTTGGCATAATGGCCAAAGCCCTTACAAGCTCTACATTGATCAAAATCTGATTTCTTCTTAGTGAAACTTCCCGACCTCTTGAAACTGATCTTAGTATCTTCTTTTGGGTTTTTAAAAGTGTTTTAAATCCTGGAAGGGAATATGTTGTCCCTTTTATTTTTTAAAAACGAAGTGAATTTTTTTGTTAATAGGGCAACATTTTCTCTTTCCAAATTAGTTGTATCAATTTATTTAGAGATTTCTTCAATTTCTTTTGAAACTTTGGATACATTTGAGAGAGCAGTTGCAAGGGCAATAGTATCAGCTTTATGTTCCCGTTGAATTGACAGATTCATCTCAAACATGGTTAAAATACCCACAAAAGTATCTAGTCCCATAGTTGTGGTATCATTTGCCTCTTCAACAGCAGCAATCTTGATGCCAATTTTTTCAGTAATAGTTCTGAACATTTTACTTACTAACCTTGCATTTGATATAGGCTCACCTAGGGAGAGACATTCGTTCGAGATCTCCTTTAATTTCGCCGAATAACTTTTGATGTCTTCATTCTCATTCATCCTCAAGTTTTCAAACTTGGTCACGAGTATCCTTAGCCTAGTAGCCTTTACGCTGTCATCACTTTCATAGTGACCCTGCAAAATATCCCCGTAGATTTTGCAACATTTTAGTTTAATATTAAATGGAAGATGTCTTCATCTACCTGACTAGATATAGCGCCTAGCGCTTTAGAATTATAATTAGCGAGCGTTACTTCATCTGTAGTCCAGCCTTTCTCAAGTTTAAGTCTACAGAGGTTTCACCCTCTACCGCTTTAGTTTCAACTTTAGGATCATGTTCCGCGACTTTCTCCTTTTATTCCCTATATGCATAAACACTCCAAAATTCCATCAAACAACCCAAGATTGAGCGCAAAATAGGTATAAAAATATATCATTTTGATGGGTGAAAACAAATCCAACAATAAACTAAGTCAACTTTGATCACCAAAAACCGTGTGAGTGAGCTCAAACTTTCAAAAGTAAAGATTGGTTGAATTTAAACAAGGCCTTAATCGGTTATACTCCCCCCGTCCCAAAATAATCTTCCCCCTTTTTTGTCATTACTATTACGTACTACGAATGAAGTTTGAGCAATTATTTTTTGTTGATATTATTATCCTAATAAAGATGTAAAACTTGTTATTGATAATATTGTTGATGGTGTATCCATTACAAGTGTTTTTTTTTTTACCATTACAAGTGTTGGATTTACGTTAGTAAGATTAAATCAATCCATAGTTATTGCTTAAAGTTCATTTATAATAACGGCAAAAAAGTAGGAAAATCATTTTGGGAGGAAAGGATTATATGCAACTCAGAAAGGATGCTGAATGTCATTCCATAGTACTCCCTCCGTCCCCGTAAAGATGTTCCCAATTTTTTTGAATAGAGGATGCTGACATTCGATTTTCGGATAATATAATTAAAGTAACCAATAATTATTGCTCAAAAGTTCATTCAAACAAACAGCAGCAACAAATTGGGAACATCTTTCCAGGATGGAGGGAGCATACTACTCTATAAATCAAATTTCCACATGTACTAAAAATTAATAAACATAAACACAAAAGTAAATCCGAAAAGGGCAAAATCCTGACTCAATGAGTGAGCAAAAAATGGCAATGTTGCCATTGTAGTTCAATCAAACATGCTACGGGCTCAACATTCACTGGTTTGCTAGTCTCTCAAAATTCTTCTTTTGTATCCATTAAAATGAAAAGAAAAGAAAAGAATAAACACTAAGAACTTGCAAAGGGTTGTTTGACTGGAACTGAATTCAGAGCACAGCCCGCGAACGGAGTTATGAACTGTCTAAAAGGGTTGTTGACTGGTCTCCACACAGCTCGGCCATTATGCTTTGGAGCAAAATCCAGACTAGCCTTCTGTACTTTGTTGGACTTATTGATCATCTTAAAAAAGCTAAAGGACGCTCTGAAAGACTCAAACACATGAACTATTATTTGATTTCTTTCTTACGAGCGTTTTCGAACTCGACCAATTAGGGGTTAAACACCAAGAATCATCAATAAGAAATTGTCGCACGTGAAAAAGTTTGACATGTCAAATGAGACATTGTTACGAGACGGAAGGGGTAAACTTTGAATAAAGTAATTGCTCTTCTAATGAAATATTTAGTCATTCATCTCCTTTAGCCGAAGCAAGAAGGTGATGCATATTCATACTTGAGTTAAGAGAATGAAAGATTTTAAGCAGTTTTATGAACTGCTGATAGGTAGGGGGGAAATAGAAGGGGTCTTCCTTGGTTGTGTGCAAGTTTAGTTTCCTTTGTGATAATATATATATATATCCCATATTGGCTTTGAGAAGAAACGGAAGAGAGAAGCTTGGTACAAAAAATGAGGCTGGCCAAGGGAATTCTTACTTTTGAGGGGGGGAGCCTAGTCACAGTAGCTTGCCTGCTTGGGCTTGGTTTCCCCCTGCAATGCATAGTTAAAATGTAATTGGCCTAATGGATGAAATACAATAGATGAGAAATTTGATGCGTATGAGATGAATGATTTGATATGTTTGGGTGCTGAATAGGAGATCTGTTGTGTATGTGATGAATTTGGGGTGCTGTATATGAATATGTTTCGTGAGGTTTGTGATGAATCCCGGCCATGGCTTAAGAAATCGAGAGATTAGTTACTGAAACTGAGTTTGGAGGGATCATCAAAACACCAAGTGTCTCTTACAGAAGCGATTCCACGGGCTTCCGTCTCTCATTCAATGATTATCAGAAGGGAATTCCCGTGCAACTTTTTTCCTTTACTTTACTAGGAGGAGAATATGATATACTCTGGAACTAGCTGCATTCAAAACCCGAAATGCATATAATTGTAGTTCCGTCAAGGTTTCTCCGTTTCAGGATATTGTTACTTCAGCTTAGAATAATCGGATTTGGCTTTGGTCACTCAGCTGGCTGTCAGACCAATACCAATCATTTTGCTAATATACTGCCATTTTTTTTCTATCTTTCTATATGCAGTGTAGACTGTGTAGTCTGCATAATCCAAACCTATAATTCTGCCTTTTTTTTCCTATCTGCAATGCAGTTTGTACCATGCCAATGGTTCATGGGCCCTATTATGGCTGCATGATCTTCCTACTTTTTTGTTATTACATACTCCCTCCTCCCACCAAAACTGATACTTATTTCCTTTTTGGTCCGTCCCACCAAAACTGATACTGCCCAAAATGGCAAAGGAATCTTCACTATTTACCCCACTCATTCTCTCTCCTATTTCACTTTTACACTCACAACATTCTCTCTCCTAACTATTCCTCCCACTCATTCTCTCTCCTATTTAATTCTTCATACTCACAACATTTTCTTTCACTTTTTTTCTCACTTACTTTTCCTTAATCTCCGTACCCAGAAATTTGGTATCAATGTTGGTGGGACGGAGGGAGTATGTATTTTGAGCAATAAATTTAGCTTAATTTATTTATCCTATTAAATAGTAAAATTTGTTATTGATAGAGCTTTCAAAAGGCAATGCAGAAGAACTGAAATACGATACCATAGTCATGCTACTGTGTTACAGATTGCAAAGGGAGAAAAAAAAAATACAAAATACAATTTTAGCATAAATTTGGGGAAGGAAAAACATTTGGGATATTTCTCGATTTGTGCGTGTCATCCTTGCTCAGGGGCCATGCTAATCTTCTTTGTGATTCTGATGTTCCTGTGCAAGTGGGCGACCGCCCAGGCCTTGTGGGCGACCGCCCAGCACCTGTTTCTCATAACGTTATTTCCTCTGTTCAGATGGGCGACCGCCCAAGCCAAGTGGGCGACCGCCCACGTTCAAAGCCAAACGAAGTGGAAGTGTCTGTTCATGTGGGCGACCGCCCAAGTCCCTGTGGGCGACCGCCCATGACCAAAATCTGACGAGATTGTGTTACCAATTTCCGCCTGTTTCCTATTTTCTTTAGATTGCTTTTCCTTTTTCCTTTTCCAATAAGAACTCTTTTGACACGGAATCATTGTAACATATATATTCTAAAAGTTCATCAATGAAATTTCAAGTTTTGGGAAAATCATAATTTGTTTTCCTACATGGTATCAAAGCAACAACATACACAATTTTGAATCAATGGCGGGGAACGATGCTATCGTTAATAACCCCCCTAAAATTGAGTATAATTCTCCGTTCTACCTTGGTCCTCAGGATAGGCCAGACGATTTTATTACCCCTACTCATTTCAATGGTGAAAATTATGATGATTGGGCTAGTGATATGCAGACGGCTCTTGAAGCTCGCCGGAAATTTGGTTTCCTAGATGGTACGATTACTCAACCTGTTCTTCCCTGCACCACATCTGATTGGAATACTATTCATGCCATGTTGATTTCTTGGATCATGAATACTATTGAATCCAACGTTAAAAGCACTCTCTCAAAATTTAGAGATGCTAAACGTTTGTGGGACTCCCTTAAGAATCGATATGCTGTGGTTGACGGTCCATGCATTCAACAATTAAAGGCCTATATTGCTCATTGTGAGCAAACTAAGGATATGTCTGTGGCCACATATTTTGGTAAATTGACAGGGTTGTGGGAAGAACTCCATAGTCATGAACCGCTGATCAATTGTACCTGTTGTGACAACTGCTCGGCTGCTCAGCAACATGCAGATCGCAGAGAGATAGGGAAGCTTCATCAATTTCTTATTGGTTTGAATTCCGAGTATAATGCCAATACTCGCACCAATATTTTATCTATGGATCCTCTCCCTGGTCTTGATAGGGCATATAAATTGGTGGCTCAGGATGAGCGGGTTCGTCTTGCCAAACATGTTCTTGAAGATGTGGTTAGTTTTGCTGTTCGTACTAGTGGAACTCGTAGTCATGACAATCCTGATAAGTCCCATCTCACATGTACTCACTGTAAGAAAACGGGACATGATAGTACTACATGCTTTGAATTGCATGGATATCCAGATTGGTGGCTTGAGCAACGCAAATCCAATCCCCGCGGCGGTGGTCGTCCGCAGAATGGGCGAGGTAGGGGCTCTTCTCGCATCGGATCTACAACAACACTAGATCGTGGCCCTGTTAATGTTGGTGCAGCTGCTGTAGGATCTCCATCTGTGGCTTCCTCTTCTTCATTTACAGCTGAACAATGGCAGGCTTTGGCAAGCCTCGTTGGTAACACCCAAATCTCAAATGATCGCCTTCATGGTAAATTTGATTCAGCTTCATGGGTAATTGATACAGGTGCTTCAAATCATGTAACCGGAAACGCCTCGTATCTTCTTGATTCTCGGACTATACCGGCTTGTCCTGTTGGTTTGCCCAATGGGTCATCAGTTTTGGCTCATACTGAGGGTTCCGTTCGTCTGACGGACACCATTACTCTCTCTCATGTTCTTTTCATTCCAAACTTAAGCTGCAATTTAATTTCAGTTTCTCAACTGTCTGACGATATTCATTGCACTGTCCAATTTAACTCATCTATGTGTGCTATACAGGACCTGTCGAGGAACCTGATTGGAATGGGTGTTAGGCGGGATGGACTCTACTACTTTCGCGGCACATCTTCAGCATACAATGTCTCTATTACCGGATCACCTTCTGTGTTGGATTTGTGGCATAATCGCTTGGGGCACCCTTCCGAGAATGTAGTAAAGCTTCTTCCTCCTGTTCGTGGTACTTCTGGCAGTTTACTTAAACCTTGTGATACTTGTTTTAGGGCTAAACAATCTAGAGATAGTTTTCCTGTTAGTGACCATAAGTCTACTAGAATTTTTGAGAAAGTTCATTGTGATTTGTGGGGTGCATACACTCATTCTTCCTCTTGTGGTGCACGATATTTTTTAACTTTAGTAGACGATTTTTCCCGAGCTGTTTGGGTCTATTTGTTGGTCGATAAAACCGAAGTTTTTCGTATGTTTATGGCTTTTATTGCAATGGTTGAACGTCAGTTTTTTTCAGAAAATTAAGGTTGTTCAATCTGATAATGGGACTTAATTTAATTGCATGCTTGATTATTTCTTCTCCACTGGCATCACTTTTCAAACATCTTGTGTTGGTACCCCCCAACAAAATGGTCGAGTCGAGCGGAAACATCGAGTCCCTCATGGCCAAGATGGTCACCGTTCGAGCCTTTCTTGCCATTGCTGCCTCAAAGAATTGGGAACTGCATCAGATAGATGTGCATAATGCTTTCTTGCATGGTAATCTTCAAGAAGAGCTCTACATGAAACCTTCTCCGGGTTTTCATTCCAATCAACCTAATATGGTTTGTCGTCTTCGCAAATCCCTTTATGGCCTGAAGCAAGCCCCGCGTTGTTGGTTCGCTAAGCTTGTGGCTTCCTTGAAACATTATGGGTTCTTGCAGTCTTACTCTGATTATTCCTTGTTCACATTCACCAAAGGTACGATTCATATGAACATTCTTGTGTATGTTGACGATCTCATTATAGCTGGAAACGATTCCGCTGCCTTACAGTCTTTCAAAAAGTATCTAAGTGAATGTTTCAAGATGAAGAACCTTGGCTCCTTGAATTATTTTTTGGGTATTGAAGTTGCTCGTAGCTCATCTGGCCTGTTTTTGTGCCAACGCAAGTATACCTTGAACATTATATCCGAGGTTGGGCTATTGGGAGCTAAGCCATCTGGCTTTCCTATTGAACCGAATCATAAACTCGGTCTTGCCACTGGTGATCTTCTGGATGATCCAGAACGTTATAGACGATTGGTTGGTCGTCTCATTTACTTGGCAGTTACTCGTCCAGACTTGGCATACTCGGTTCACATTTTGTCTCAATTTATGAAGGAACCTCGCAAGGATCATTGGGATGCAGCACTGCGAGTTGTTCGTTATCTCAAAAGCACACCTGGTCAAGGTATCCTTCTTCGTGCTGATAGTGACCTCACACTGCAAGGATGGTGTGATTCAGATTGGGCAGCCAGTCCTATTACTCGCCGTTCTCTCTCTGGATGGCTTGTGTTTCTTGGTCATTCTCCTATCTCTTGGAAGACGAAGAAACAAACCACAGTGTCTCGTTCGTCTGCCGAGGCTGAATATCGTTCTATGGATGCCCTTAACTGTGAATTGAAATGGTTGAAGGGATTACTTTTAAGTCTTGGTGTACATCATCCGAAGTCGATCAACATCTTCTGCGATAGTCAACCAGCCCTTGATATCGCCAAGAACCCCGTATTTCATGAACGGACAAAGGATATTGAAATTGACTGCACTTTGTTCGTGATGCCATTTCGGACGGTCTTATTTCTCCTTCCTATGTCCCTACTAAGACGCAGCTGGCAGATATTTTTACTAAGGTTCTTGGAAAACAACAATTTGATTTACTTGTTAGCAAGTTGGGCATTCTAAATTCCCATGCTCAACTTGAGGGAGGGTGTGAAGATGATTCTGATGTTCCTGTGCAAGTGGGCGACCGCCCAACACCTGTTTCTCGTAACGTTATTTCCTCTGTTCAGATGGGCGACCGCCCAAGCCAAGTGGGCGACCGCCCACGTTCAAAGCCAAACGAAGTTGAAGTGTTTGTTCATGTGGGCGACCGCCCAAGTCCCTGTGGGCGACCGCCCATGACCAAAATCTGACGAGATTGTGTTACCAATTTCCGCCTGTTTCCTATTTTCTTTAGATTGCTTTTCCTTTTTCCTTTTCCAATAAGAACTCTTTTGACCCGGAATCATTGTAACATATATATTCTAAAAGTTCATCAATGAAATTTCAAGTTTTGGGAAAATCATAATTTGTTTTCCTAAATCTTTGTATCGTTCCAATTTTATCGGATGTCCCCGAAGGGACATGCAAAAGCTAGTTCAACAAACTATTTTAACAGCTCCTTTTCATAATAAGTTTCTGTGGGACAGTTTTAAACGACGATGCGACTGACGTTTTATGCAGCATTGCAGGATCGGTATAGAAAAAGAGTCCATTGAGTAAGGTCTAAATTGATTTAACATGTAACACAGAGAGAACGTTTGATATTTCCCCATACATCAATTATAGTACAAAAGAAGCATAAAAAAACAGAACCAAAAATGTATACTGCTGAAGGGTTAATTTGGACCATACTATAAAGTTAACAGACTCTCCTTAGATTTATTAACTCGTCCATTCTTCGTTAGTTTATATTCTGCTTTTCACGAGGACTATCTCTACAACACACAGACGACACACATATAATTGAACGCACACGAACGTGTAGCAAGAAAATCTTGACCCACTGTAATTTTCTCGGGTGTATCAATGTTTGCTTTCTTATGGCAGATAACATACAAACTTAAGAGCAACTATAAAATTACATAGTATATATTTTCTGGAATAATCAAGAATGGCTTTGACTTTAATAACAGTGAAATAAGAGAGGGTAATTTCTTGTTGGAGAATTCAGAAATATTCCTTATCTTGCTAGTACCCTTCTTTTTTTGTTGCTATTATGCCATGGTCACACAGCTGTCTAACAAACAGATACCCTTCTTCTTTCTTGCTACTCTGCCATTGTTTTCCTCTGCCTCTGCAACATAGTTTGCATTATTTTTGAATGGTGAATCCCAGTCATCGCTCTGAAATTAAGAGGATGAGATTTGATGTTTTCGTGATGATACCGGGTTTGGTTTTTCAAGCTGAATTCCAGTCATGGCTTAGGAAAGTGAGTGAGATTCGATGTTTCGTGATGAATTTTGGGTTTAGTTTCTGAAGCACATGAGGTAATTCAAGAACAGAAGATTGTATTATGATAGATCTAAGTGCATTCTCAAGTGTCGAATTTGGGTATTGGTTTGGTAACACATGAGTTTCTGCTTGTTAGAACAGAGCCAATAAGAAGCAATCAAGAACACAAATCCCACACACGAACACAAGATTTACGTGGTTTACCAACTTGACTACGTCCACGGGCAGAGAATGAGATTATTATTATCACTTGGAAATCACCAATTACTAATCTCTAATCTATTGCACGAATTTTGATCACAAAATTCACAACTGTGCAATCCCTAGATCTAGAGAAAAAACATACGAGAAAATTGAACTGCTAAAACCCTAGATTAGTATTTATACTTTTCCTAAATTCTCTAACCATAATATTTTATGGTAAGAGTATAAATCTCCTTGTTGAATAAGTCAGCCGGCCAAGACAAACCAAAATTGCCAAGCCCATTCCACCAGATCCAGGTCCACTCGGCCAAAGCCAAGGGCAAGGCGCCTAAGCCATTCCTGGCAAAGAAGAGTTGATCAGTTGGAAATTGACACACCAGACCAGACTAGACTATGCAGGCTGACAGATCATATAGGAACGTTCACTATAAAGTTTATCAGTTTTAAATTGCAGACAAGGTGCAACTAAATCAAAGAAAGTACACTTAAGCTGGACTGCAAGGTAAATCTTTTGTAATGTTAATGGCAGATTACGAGGCCAACGACTGTTTAGATTGTAAATCTCTAGTATATATATTCCAGAGGGAGAGAAAAAATATATGCTATAAGCTGGACTGCCAGGTAAGTAAGATTGAAGAAATTGTTTACGGACGATTTTAACAGTTTCTCTTCTTTGGTATTTTCTGATGTGGGGTGGTTTAAAACAACACTGCAAGGATCACCATTCACCAGAGCAGTATAGAATACTAGTCCAGTTTGTAATATCAATTTAACATGTAACACAGAAGATGTAAACTGGCGAAACTAGATCCTGGAAATCCCGTTGATAATTTCCTCAGTGCTTGCACCCTTATTTTCCATGTCTGTCTATATTGTGAAATCATCCTACAAGCAGCAGATAACATACAAGATTAAGAGTGGGGTTCATTGCTAGTAAACTTACAAGCAACAACGGCAGACACCAAAGAGCTCTAGCTCAAGCGGCATTCAATTGTCCCTTTTCATACGAGAGGTCAGGGTTTCAAATCCTACCAAATGCAATTTCTAGCACTTTCAAGTGCATGCCACTCTTGTAATAATTAAGCCATTTATTAATAAAAAAAACTCAATTAGAAAAAAAGGAGGGCTGTGTAAGCAAACCAAGCAGATATATCACTGTCAGTTGAACTGCAACGAAGAAACTGCTTTATGGAGAAATGGTATGTACTCCTGATGTAAACGGGTTGCAGCGGAATAATAAAACGGATAGGCAAATAATTGATTGAACAACTATTTGACCTAATTCAAATTAATGAACTATGGTTTGAACAAGAAAATCACCAAGATGATGATAATCTTCTGCAGATCAATTAAGACCTATTAAGTCAATTAAGACTCAGTCAAGAATCTCCTAAGAAATTCAAGGAACAAGCTAAAAAGCTTCAAGGTAAAAAACCTTCAATTGCAAAGCAATTCAATTTAATTCAATAATTCAAAAGTCTCCTAAAGCAAACAATGAAAGGAGTATTTATACTCTAAATAAATCCTAAACTTACTTGGAAAAGGAAAAGAAATAAATCCTAAACTTACTTGGAAAAGGAAAAGAAATAAATCCTAAACTTACTTGGAAAAGGAAAAGAAATAAATCCTAATTAAAACACTTCAAAAATTAGGAAACAAAATCAATCGAATCTCTTGACCTCCCGGGTTTGCTTTGCGGCTTTATCTTGGGATACATCATACACCCCCACTTCAAAAGAATTCGTCTCCGATTCGGCATTTAGAAAAAGAACATGATTTTGTAGTGTTTGACCCTCCATTGTTGACCTTCCGCCCCATCCTCCCCGCGATCAACTCTTTAGGTGGCGATGCACTTGGCGTACCACAGGACCGGTCAATGAACCTGAAAAGACATAACGTGACATACAAAAGGAGATAATCCCTTTTCTCTTCCTCGGTTTATTGCAAGAGATAACCCCTTTAGCCTTTAATGGACACAGAGAAAATCCAGCTCCATCCTTTTCAAAACGAATCACATTCTCTCGACCACTATGGATAGAATTAACATCAAAATGCCAAGGTCGACCAAGTAAAAGTTGACAAGCACTCATATCCACAATATCACAAGTAACATTATCCTTATAAGCCCCAATGGAAAGCGAAACAATGCATTGTTCTCTTACCATCAAAGTGCCCACACCATTAATCCAACCGACAATATAAGGTTGTGGATGTTTCTTAACAAAAGTGACGATTTCTCCACAAAACTACGTGCTACCAAGTTTTCACTACTTCCACTGTCAATAATTAAATGAACCACAACATTATTAACCATACCTTTTGTGCGAAAAATGTTATTTCGTTCAAGACCAACCTCCTCCTCAGGATTAACCAACCCAACCTTCTGGATTGCAAAAGATTCATGATGTACTTCATCCTCATCCTCAGCATTAGGATCATGAGTGTACTCTACGAAAACATCCTCATCATTATCAACATTGGTTATCACATTAGCCACTTGTTTGTTAGGACATCTAGGCCGAGGTATGACCACGTAGACACCTAAAGCATTTGTTCCCCAAATGACTAAGCGTAGGGATTTGCAGATTTTGTAGATTGAGTAACGGGAGCGGGCGTTGTTTCTACCTCAACCGCCTTAGAACCCGAGGCTTGTGTTGTAGCCGCGCAACCGTGGATGGAGAAACCGCGAGTGCGTAGGGCTACTAGAAAAAGACAAATTACCCACCTTCTTGAATGTAGTGTGAGGAAGAGAAGTCGAAACCAATTGTTTCTCAACCTTTTCCGCCCTTGAAATAGCATCATTCAACGAGAAATTGGTAAATAACTCCACCTTGTTCTTTATATCAACCCGAAGACCATCAACAAACCTAGAGATTTCTTGAGACTCGGACTCACTCAAGTCGTTACGAGCCGATTGAGCATAGAAATCATGCACATATTCTTTGACGTTACGATTACCTTGGGTGCAATTCTGAAATTTAGAAAATAAGCTTTGCACATAATCAATAGGTAAAAATCTATCTTTTAAAGCCTCTTTCATCTCATCCCAAGTACGAATGCGAGGCAACCTATCACGTAACCTTTTCTTACAAAGTTGATCCCACCAAGCAAAGCAAAGCATCACCCCCGCAATTTATATGCAACATAAGGAACTTTCCTAACATTCTCAACTTGCATTAAATTGAAAAATTTATCAACTTCATTAATCCAATCTAAAAATTCTTCGATAGACAACTCACCATTAAAAGTAGGAATATCGGCCCTTATCTTTGGTCGTTGTTCTACCGGATTCAAACCAATGGCCTCGTCACCACCACCCCGATTGTTGTGGATGAACTCAGCCCGATCACCACCTGGATTGCCACGGTTGCCACCACCACCCATATTCAAACCTCGCAAAGCTTGTAACAGTTCTGTATGACGAGTAGCAGCTTCCGCCTCAGATCCGCGTCTATCTTCTTGCATCTGTGTTTGCATCGCTATCAAGCTGTTGGCTAGTTGTGCTAGGATATCTTGGGTGTTGTGGTTTCCTTCGTTGTTGGCCATCTTGTTCCTTGGATCGTCCTTCGCTCTGATACCAACTGATGTAAACGGGTTGCAGCGGAATAATAAAACGGATAGGCAAATAATTGATTGAACAACTATTTGACCTAATTCAAATTAATGAACTAGGGTTTGAACAAGAAAATCACCAAGATGATGATAATCTTCTGCAGATCAATTAAGACCTATTAAGTCAATTAAGACTCAGTCAAGAATCTCCTAAGAAATTCAAGGAACAAGCTAAAAAGCTTCAAGGTAAAAAACCTTCAATTGCAAAGCAATTCAATTTAATTCAATAATTCAAAAGTCTCCTAAAGCAAACAATGAAAGGAGTATTTATACTCTAAATAAATCCTAAACTTACTTGGAAAAGGAAAAGAAATAAATCCTAAACTTACTTGGAAAAGGAAAAGAAATAAATCCTAAACTTACTTGGAAAAGGAAAAGAAATAAATCCTAATTAAAACACTTCAAAAATTAGGAAACAAAATCAATCGGAATCTCTTCAGCCTCCCAGGTTTGCTGCAGCTTTATCTTGGGATACATCAACTCCCACCGTCCCAAATGATATTTTCACTTTTTTTTTTGCCATTCCTACGAATGAACTTTGAACAAAAATTATAGATTGATTTAATTATACTAATGTAAACCTAAAACTTGTAACTGTTACACCATCAACAATACTATCAATGACAAGCTTTATATTTTCATTATGATAATTAAATCAACTTAAAATAATTGCTCAAAGTTCATTCGTAGTAATAACAAAAAAAGTGGAAATATCATTTTGGGACAGAGGGAGCATATATTGAGGAACATATTTTTTACATCTCTCTTAGTTCATCAAAAGAACTAAGGTATAAGAATATTGTTTGTTTCATACAAGTATATTTTCGCGAATATATATGATATACTACAAGTAATATGTGAATTCTCTTGAGATGCTATGTACATAGAATAGGAACATAATGACTCTCTGGCACACATATGCAGTGAACCAATTTAGGCTCTTAGCTTTCTCTTCCATCATTTACTCCTGTTTAATCTTCTCACCACTCTTCTGTGGCCAATCATGAAGGGACTTATTCCATTTTTTCTCACCCTTGCTCTCATTTTTGTCCCCCGGATATTTTTCTCAATTCTCCTTTTCTCTTTTCAAGTATATATTGCCACGTTTGGAAGTGAGGACAGATCGGGATCTTGGTTTCATAACTGGCCAAGAAAATTCTCAGTCTGAAAGAGATATATACATGCCTATGTTCAAATCAAAAGTTCATCCATATTGACAGCCACATCCTGCTGCCAATTGCAAGTTATGGCACATACATCAATAGTTCAATACAAAGAAAGAAGAAATAATTACCCCCTCCGTCTCATAAAGATAGTCCCATTTGACTATTGAAACATTTTAACAAACCCCTGGATATTTTTCTCAATTCTCCTTTTCTCTTTTCAAGTATATATTGCCACGTTTGGAAGTGAGGACAGATCGGGATCTTGGTTTCATAACTGGCCAAGAAAATTCCCAGTCTGAAAGAGATATATACATGCCTATGTTCAAATCAAAAGTTTATCCATATTGACAGCCACATCCTGCTGCCAATTGCAAGTTATGGTACATACATCAATAGTTCAATACAAAGAAAGAAGAAATAATTACTCCCTCCGTCTCATAAAGATAGTCCCATTTGACTATTGAAACATTTTAACAAACTATTTTCATATCCGTCACTAACCTTATTGTGGTTTACTTATTACTCCATTACTCTCTCTTCTTCCTTGCTTGGCTCTCATCCTCTCCTCTCTTCCTCTTATCCCTTGGCTGGCAATTTGGGAAGTTCAATCATTTTAACCTAACAATTATGGAAACGGATTGGGACAAACAAAAATTGCAATTGGGAATATCTTTATGGGACGAAGGGAGTAAATAGGCATTTCCTTCATTATCACCTAACATGTTGTGACAGTTGTATCTAATTTCTCATATACACATGATGGATGTAAAAACAGCTCTAACTTCTTAAGTTTTAAGTTTTAAGATCATTAAAACAACAATAAGTCAATGACCATATGAACACACGAAGAGCAAAACGAGGTACACGTGGATAACTGTAGATCCAATATGCATACACACAAATGATGTGGTGATGAAACTAATGCAAGTATGACTACAGAAAAAGCCCAAAGAAAAATTAAGGCACAACTACTAAACTAAGTCACATTCGCCAAGTTAATAAGCATACATAAAATGCTAGCTAATATTTAAAGCATACCACATCCACATCCTAACTAAACTACCAATTAACAAATATATAGTCTTTACAAAAGCACAGAAAAAATACCGAAGGCGTAAGTAAAAAAGCTAAAAACTCTAATGCATACCTTTCCCAACAATTAGACCGAACTGCTTCCAGGTAAAAGTATTAAAAGGCTCCAGCTTGGCAAAATTGAGCAAAAGGGCAATAGGTAGGAATATCAGCATGTTGAAGAGCCCTAGAAAACCAAGAAACTGGGCCATACTAGCTCGACCAGTTTTTGCATTATTGTCTTCATCATCATCTGGTAAATGCTTACGAATGAGAATAATATAAACAGTGTAAAAAGCAGAAGACACGAGAGCAAGAATATCTCCAAGAGCAGGGTTTGAAGCAATGTCACTTAACACAGTCTCTGAGTCACCCAAGCTGACAATTACAGTGCCAGCCATACAAAGCAGAACACTTATAAACTTTACCCAAGTGAATTTCTCACCCAAAAATGCAAGAGAAACCAAAAATGTGAAAAGGCTTGAAGCACTGCTTGCTACTTAGGATGGTATTTGACTGAAAAAGCTCAAAGGTAAAACTTCTTACTTTCTTATCAAAATTTGTTCTTTTACATATATAAGGAGGATTACATTAGGTACCTTATCAGCAGTGGCGAAGTCACCCTGTATCAATGTGGGATTTCTTTAACTCATGCTCTGTTCGATTTTTTCAACATTTTTTTATTGTTAATACGAAAGTACTTGAAACAATATTTAAAATTAATTTAATTATTCTAATAAAAATTAATTAATTTAATTATCTTAATAAAAATTTAAAATATGTTATTGATATATTATTTTAAGTACTAATAATAACAAATTTTAGATTTTATCAAGATAATTAAATGTTAGTGTTCAAAATATCTTCGTTTTAATGACAAAAAAAGAAAGAAGATTATTTGGAAACGGGCAGAGGGAGTAAGAATCTTTACAAACTCAAAATGACATGAAAAGTAATCTCCCGTCTTTTCCCTTCTTCATCCCCCTTTACATTAAAGCTTTCATCATCATCATCATCACTCTTTCTTTTTTACAAATAATCATAACATTTTTATTTTCTATCATTTAAATCAAGAAATATCAAGAAACATAAAATAATTCTATGTATATCATCATGAGATGATGAGACATGGCTATTAACTTTGAGTGGAACTTGAAGCCATTGATTTGATCATATTATTCCTCGAATTTGAACCCCATTCAATCGCCTCAGCCACCGCTCTTTCCCGTTCAATGGCATCAGCAGCAGCATCCTCATACTGTGTGCTAGCCGGAGGCGAAGGCATTGATATGGGCGACGTGGTCCCCGTGTCTTGTCCGGTCGTCCCAAGGAAACTAAGAGCTGTCACCACATCACTGATCAACGGACGAACTGATGCATCATCATTCAGACACATGGCTGATACAGCTACCGCTTGATTAAAACTTTTCATCGGAAAATCCCCTCCGAGCAACGGATCTGCTAGCTCTGAAAACCTATTCGGATCCCTGAACATCGGCTCTGCCTATACGTCGGTCCATCAAGAAATTAAATAAGTTCATTTCCATCACCCCTTTATGGTTGAGGAGCAAAAAGCAGAAAACCCCACATCGTTTTTCTTTTCTGCAGATTTTTTTTTTCTGACAGAAAAGAAAAAACGACGTATTATGCGCATAAACCTACTGCCTTTTATTAGGAATTGCAAACATCAATTATTATCATCCAAACTAACGGAATGTGAAATTACCCTCATTCTCTAAAG
Source organism: Adenophora triphylla var. japonica (assembly GCA_022495995.1). NCBI lineage: Eukaryota > Viridiplantae > Streptophyta > Magnoliopsida > Asterales > Campanulaceae > Adenophora > Adenophora triphylla. Next base: position 156,682 of record JAFEMH010000446.1, read on the forward strand.
CAACGCCACAAAAAAGAGGAAATGCAGAAGGGGGCATTGATTTTGAGAATCAGGGATTATGATTTTTTGGCCGAAGCACAATTTTACGCTCCAAAATCAAGCGTGTGCAACACAAATCGTTAGTTTGGATGATATAATTTGATGTTTGCAACCTCTAAAAGTAGGTTTATATGCCTGATACAGAATCAGAGGCAAGTTATTCGTACAATGTAAATCAAGCATGAACTTACCCAAGAAACAAGATTTTGCTCGACGTTTCTTCTGGTGGGATCAATGGCTCTTTTCCCAGTAATAAGCTCAAGCAATACAACGCCAAAGCTATATACATCTGACTTAACAGTTAACTGACCAGTTCTTTGATACTCTGGTGCACAGTATCCGTAAGTTCCCATAACTCTTGAAGATACATGTGATTTGTCCCCAATGGGTCCCAGTTTGGCTAACCCGAAATCTGAGAGCTTGGCATTGAAGTCCTCATCGAGCAAGATGTTGGAGGATTTCAAATCACGATAGATCACCGGAGGATTGGCCTTATCGTGCAAGTATTCTAGACCCTTGGCTGCATGTAAAGCTATTTTCATCCTTGTGAACCAGTTTAAAGGCTTTCGATTCCGTGGGATATCTGGGGAAAAAAAGGTTTCATCGGGATGATATTCCAAACATTATGCAGAAACATTTTAGCATGTAAGAACATAGGAAGTCTAAATTTTTCAGGTGTTTCGGCAGTCAAAAGAGACTACTGTCAAATATTTTCCTAAAAAGCACGGGAGCAACCTATATATGCGACGTACTTTTACATTTTTTGTATAATGCAACGTACTTGTTAGTGACAAATATAGGCAACGTACGATTGCATTTGTTACAAATAATGCAACACACTTATTTTTTATCTCACAGCATCAAAAATTAACAGGTTGCTGACGTTGCATTGCCGTGTCAATGCCATGTCAGTTCCACGTCAACACCATGTCAGCATTGACTTTGAATTAGATGCATGGAACTGATGGAGATGATGTGGCAGTGCCATGTCATTAATCCCATTATTTTTTGACACCGTAAGTAAAAAGAAGTATGTTGCATAAGTGACTAATAATCCCGAAAATGTAATTACCAAGTAGATGGTCTTCGAGTGACCCTAAAGGCATATACTCGTAAACAAGAAGTCTTTGATCTCCATCAGCACAATATCCTATAAGATTGACCAAATTTGGATGGTGAAGGAGACTCAGCATCAATACCTCCACAAGAAACTCCCGATTCCCTTGCAACCCGTTGCGATCAAGTTGCTTCACAGCTACAACCTGGCCCAAAAAAGGAACCAACATATGCTATTATAAAGTAAAAAAAAATGCAGGCAGAAGAAGAAAATGTGTGTGTGTCTGTGTCTGTGTTTGGTTGATGGATCACCTGGCTATTTAAGAGTTTTCCTTTGTAAACACGTCCAAAGCCACCTTCGCCTATTAGACATTCTTGTCTGAAATTCTTTGTGGCCGTTGCAAGCTCACGGAAGGTGAAAGTTTGGGCTGCAATGTTGTTGTTGCCTTTTTCTTTGGAGCCACCTTTGTTATTTGTGGCTTCGCTTGGTGCCTTCCTTGGTCCCTTTGTTCCTTCGCTTCCAACCCTTCTGGGATTATCTGTTTTTTTTTTTTATGATGAACAAATTTTTGCATTTATCATTGTTTTCACGACATTGAATCAAAGCCCCTCCATCTATATCAAATTTGAAGCGAAATACAAAAGGAAAATAAGAAAGTATACTATAAATGGAATTACCGGGACGATTTTGTGCAGAATGAGACTCTCTATGATGAGGAGGAGCAGCTGGCATCGGACTCCTTGCCCTGCTACTATGTCTACTATACTTCTTTGAGGCTTTCTTTTCATGAGAGGAAAAACACGAAAAACAACTCATCTTTCTGCTCTCTAAATCAAATCTTTATCTTTTTCGTTTTCTTTAATATCAAAGCCTCGGTTCCTCAAAACCCATAATCATGTCTCAACAACAAACCAAGAAAATGTCAATCAAAAACGTCATGATCTAGGAGAAATATTTACAATTAGTAATCTTCAAAGCTCTGAGAAATTAGATTGGTTTTGGCTTCAAATAAGTGATATTTACAAAGATCATTCCTTTTTATCAAATGCAAGGCAACCAATCAACCCCACGAGAACCCGGATTCAAGAAACGCACAAGAAAGTTTCAAGAACCAAACGAAAATATGAGTATCGAAGATTAAATCATTCTAATGGAGCCATGTTTTTGGACAGGAATGGAGGGAGGAGAAGAGGAAGCTAAAAATGGGGGAGAATTTTGACAATATATGTGAATCTAGAGATTTTTAATCCCCTCCAAACTGAGAGAGACAGAGAGTTTGAAGGGCTAAAGAAAACACGTGGAAACCATTTGGCGGGCAATTTTACAACATTTCTTTCATCTTCAATTATTTTTCTATTAAAAGAAGACCATTGCTAGGATATGAAGTGTTGGCAAAATTACAATTATAGAAGTAAATGAAATTACAGAAACTGAAATACTATTAAAACAGTAAAGCAGTAACAATTGATTGTTGTGCACGAGCCCTGATTAATAAGTCTCATTAATGCTTATTCGTCCCCTCACCGATAGTGATTAATGCTGCCGTGGACGCGAGTCTTTCAGGATAGAACGTGCGGACTTGGGGCACTTTGCAACTAAAGTTCCCAGCGAATTGGCAGTGTGCCTGGACAATATCACCAAGATGCAAAAATGCAAGGAGGCCAAGTAAGAGATTAAACAATAGTATGCAGCAAGAGAGAGATGAGGTTGCTGGAAAACTTGGGGTTGTCTTCGAATGGTTTGTGGCTTCATCTTATAACCACAACTGGCCAAACTGAAAACACCATTTTAATTTCGTATGACTGTTACAAAAGGAAGAAATCAAACAGATATTAAGCTTGAGTAGTGATTGTTACAAGTTTGTTCACGATCATGGGAATATTTCTGATTCACAAATAAAAAAAATAGCAAAACTACAACTGGCCAAACTGAAAACACCATTTTAATTTCGTATGACTGTTACAAAAGGAAGAAATCAAACAGAAATAAAATGCAAGGAGGCCAAGTAAGAGATTAAACAATATGCAGCAAGAGAGAGATGAGGTTGCCGGAAAACTTGGGGTTGTCTTCGAATGGTTTGTGGCTTCATCTTATAACCACAACTCGCCAAACTGAAAACACCATTTTAATTTCGTATGATCATTACAAAAGGAAGAAATCAAACAGATATTAAGCTTGAGTAGTGATTGTTACAAGTTTGTTCATGATCATGGGAATATTTCTGATTCACAAATAAAAAAAAATAGCAAAACCACAACTAGCCAAACTGAAAACACCATTTTAATTTCGTATGACTGTTACAAAAGGAAGAAATCAAACAGATATTAAGCTTGAGTAGTGGTTGTTACGAGTTTGTTCATGATCATGGGAATATTTCTGATTCACAAATAAAAAAAAATAGCAAAAGGTGGATTAGCACGAGTAGGCAAATTTGGAGCCGCACTCGTACTCGTGTCCACAAGAGCCCGAAGCCCATTTAGGTACATGATTTCGCATCCCTACGCACTCGTGCGCGAGAAATGGTATCTAGGCTACACACTCCTACTCCTTATCAAAGTGTAGGAGTATTTAAACTTGCTAGATTTTACATTCCTCGTTTCCATTGTAGATCATCTTTCTCAGGACGGACTATCCCGAGCGAGGTCTGATAAGGCAAGCGAGTTCCATCGACAAAGGAAAAAAGTGAACTTAAGGCTAGCTGATCACGCAACGGGCCACAGTCGAAGTCAACGTCCTTAAGTTAAGGCGGGGATCGTGCCAAAATTTGGGCATGACCTCTCCTGACTCGCTTGTACGAGAGACCTTTAGCTTTTTAGCGTTGGCCAAGTTGTGGCTGGCACGATACATACGGCGAGGTTTGGTGACACGGCGTCACATTGAACCTTCGGGTATATTTTTCGGCAGAGCTCCGCGTCAAAGTCAAGGCTGAAAAGCTCAAGACTTCGGGTCGGGAACGACCTTTGGTCTCAAACTCTCGAGCCTGACTCGGAGCGGGGACGGCGTAAAAAACATACACTAGGCTTTATGACACGAGCTAAGCCAAAAAACCAACCGGGGTCTTGGACAAAGTGTGACACAAAGAGTGCATGGCTTACACGGGCTAGGATGGGATGTTTGGGACGACCCCGTGCGCCCCCGAAAGGTGTCGCACCAATCGGAGTGCAACTGATAAGGCCATCCCGGGTTAGGGGTTGTAGTGTGCAGTGTACCGAGGCAGCAAGTGCGCGTGAAGTGCGGTGTTCCGAGGCAGCAAGTGCGCGTAGTGTGCGGTCACTAAAATTCTTTTTCTGAGTAAAACAGAGATTTTTTTCAGAATGTGTCTTAAAGAATTTATGATGCACAGTTCAAAAGACAGCATGAAAATCAGGCATGAATGGGGATGCACAAACATGGTATGATTTTGAAAAGTTGACAATGTAATGCCTTTTGAAAAAAACCGTTCGAGGTTTAAAGGAACTCACACACACGAAAACGAGGAAGGGTAAACGAAAGTTTGACCCACGGAAGGCTTTTTAGAAAACAACGGTAGTTTTGAAAAAAGTATCAGAGTCCCCAGCGGAGTCGCCAACTGAAATTACCCGGATTCGCGCGAGCGAAGGCGGTTGTCTTTCGCGGGGGGTTGGTGTCTGAGACCTCGCTTCATGGGAAGGAAAAAATGAGGAGTCGCCACGCGGTTTTTGTATTTTGAGCCCAAACGTTGAGAAACGGCTTATTGAAAATGATGTCGTTTTTATTTGTAGCAAAAACTTAGGAAAAGGCTTTGAAAAGGGGGATCATTTTTATTGGCAGCAAAAACGAGTAAAAAGCTTTTAGTACCAGAGATTGTTAGGTTCGGAGGTCAAGTTACGTTTCGGGTAGAGTATTACGAGATCGCCCGAAACGCCTCGCATGACGAGTCTTTCTACCTTTCTCGAAATTGTTGTGTGTGTGTGTGTGTGTGTTTTGAAATGGGGGGCTTGAACGACAAGCTTAATCTTGATTTGAATGTCAAACGTTGATTAGGTGACTTTGTTTGAAAAGACGATCGTTTGAATGACAAACGTCGGTTTTGAGTTGAAATGAGCGTTTGCGTGGCAAACGTCGATTTTGAGTTTGAAATGAGCGTTTGCGTGGCAAACGTCGATTTTGAGTTTGAAAAGGAGTTTGAAGGCCGAACTCCGGTTTTTTGAACCGGGCGAGTCATTGTTAACGATTTTTACGGGAAAAAACGTATTAAATGATTTTAAGTGTCAAATGGCGGCTTTTAGTTTGAAGATGAGCGTGTGGAGGCCAAACGTCATGTCGCTGAAATTACCCGGATCCGAGAAGGCCTCGCGGCCCCGGCATCTGGCATTCTTTCGCGTTGGAGGTGTCTCGCCGTTTTGCTTTCGCATTTTGTAGAGTCGCCACGCCGTTTTTATTAAGCCCAAAACATTGAAAAAGGGCATCAGTTTAAAGATAAATTTTAAACTGTTTTTGTGTGATGAGATTTTGAGTTCGGAGGTCAGATGACTCCTCGGGAAGAGAATATTAGAATATTAGAGCTCACCCGAGTAGCCTCGTAAAACGAGTCTTTCGGATACCCCTAATATCCTTTAAAAAGTTGTGTGTGTGTGTGTGTGCTTTTAAAAATGCATGCTGTATCGGATGTCTACATTGTATTGAAATGTATTGAAATAGTAGAGGAAGGAAGCCTTACCAATGTTGGTTCGTGTCTGTCTTCCGCAGGGGAATAGTGTTTGAGGTCGGAGTAGCGTTCGGATTGCTTGAGGATGCCGGTTGTCCGCGGACAGCGTTTCGGCGTGAGTTGAGGTTGTAGGCTGCGTTCGGGCAGAGGTTCGGCGTGCGTGGGGATCGTCGGGATCACTCGGGCAGAGGTTCGGCGTGCGTTGTGGTGGCAGGAGTCACTCGGGCAGAGTTTCGGCGTGGTTTGGGATCGTCGGTTTGACTCGGAAAGAGCCGGGACACCGTGGAAAGACCAGGCAAGGCCTCGGAGTACCACGAGGGGCCTCAGAGTACCTCGAGAGTGCCTCGGGGCAGCGCGGGAGCGTCTCGGGAGCGCTCGGAGAGGCTTCGGAGCACCTCGAGGGGGCTCGGAAGGCCTCGGAAGGATCCGAAGGGGCCGGGAATGCCTCGAAAGGTCTTAGAGGGGGAGCCAGAAGGCTTAGGGAGGAAGAGAGAAGTGGGAGGTGTGTAAAAATGAGGAGGGGGAGCCCTCTATTTATAGTCTCAGATTTGGTGCAAAGAGGTCCGTACGGACCTCCTTGGTTATCCAGGATTTTGGTTTTCCTCGATTTGAGGGAATATGCAATGATGGTGAATATTCTGGAAATGATGATGTCCCCTTGCAAGAGGTCCGTACGGACCATCTTGACATGCAAAGAGGTCCGTACGGACCAAGTCTGCATTTAGGGTAATCATTTCTCCGGGATTTGAGGGAATATTGTGGACTTTAAGGGGATTCAGTAATTATGGAAACAAAGAGGTCCGTACGGACCTATATTGCTTTTCGGTTTCCTGAAAATTCGAAAGGTCCTTTTGTCCCTTTTTATCCCAGGAGGGCTCCTCCCTTGGTTTGGTTGGGGGTTTGAGAGGGTTTTGAGTGGGAGAGGTCTCTGAGACTGCGTGGATGAGTCTGCGGTGTTTCCCGGGTGTTTGAAAGGGAGTGATCCAGATTGGGGTACTTACAGAAGCCCCTCGGCGACGTCACTTATGAAAGAAGTGGGGTCGTCGATAAGATAAGGGTCCTAATGCGGATCGCGTCTTTGGGAGAGGAAGTGGCCGTGAGGGTCAAAGTGAGGACGTGGTGGTGTCCTTTTGGGTGACCGTTTAGGTCAATAGGTTGGACCCTGTGATAGGATTCCTACGTATCCCTGGCGGGGAATCAAGCACAGTCGTAGTTCGGGTGTGGGGTGAGTGTTACGTGAATACGGGCGTGGTGGTGCCACTGAAGTGTCGTGTGACCGCCGAGGTCGGTGGTGAGGACGTGGTGGCATCCTAGGTGACCGCATAGGTCGGTGATAAGGGACGTGGTGGCGTCTGGGTGGACCGTATAGGTCGGTGGTAGAGGCGTGGTGGCGTCTGGGTGGCCGTATAGGTCGGTGATAAGGACGTGGTGGCGTCGGAGTGACCGTATAGGTCGGATGGTGATAGGCGTGGTGGCGTCTGGGTGGCCGTATATAGGTGGTAGAGGGCGTGGTGGCGTCTGGGTGGCCGTATAGGTCGAGATGGTAGGGCGTGGTGGCGTCTGGGTGGCCGTATAGGTCGGATGGTAGGCGTGGCGGCGTCAGGTGGCCGTATAGGTCGGTGATAAAGACGTGGTGGCGTCACGGAGTAGCCGTATATAGGTCGGATGGTAGACGTGGTGGCGTCTGGGTGGCCGTATAGGTCGGTGATAAGGACGTGGTGGCGTCCGGGGTGACCGTATAGGTCGGTGATAAGGACGTGGTGGCGTCTGGGTGGCCGTATAGGTCGGTGATAAGGACGTGGTGGCGTCTGGTGGCCGTATAGGTCGGTGATAAGGGCGTGGTGGCGTCTGGTGGCCGTATAGGTCGGATGGTAGAGCGTGGTGGCGTCTGGTGACCCGTATAGGTCGGTGGTAGAGCGTGGTGGCGTCACAGGTGGCCGTATAGGTCGGTGGTAGAACGTGGTGGCGTCAGGTGGCCGTATAGGTCGGTGATAAGGACGTGGTGGCGTCTGGGTGGCCGTATAGGTCGGTGATAAGGACGTGGTGGCGTCTGGGTGGCCGTATAGGTCGGTGATAAGGACGTGGTGGCGTCCGGGGTGGAAATTTTACGATTTTCCTAATCGGGTGGTTTAAGGCCTTCCGGGCCGGAGATAGTTGTGAGGACTTGAATCGTCTTCTGATTGCGGTTGGTGCCACGCTGGAGGACTTTGAATCGTCTTCTAGCCGCAGGTGTGGAGGCGTGGCTGCCTTGTGATTCGAGAGGCGTAGATGCCATTTGTGTTTTTGCATGTTGATGTAGAAGGTTGGACTTACGATGACTGCCGGTGCTTGAGTTGCCGTTGAAGTAGGCAAGGATGATGGCCGATGATTGCTTCACCATTTGGCGTTTTGGGAGGCGCTTCGTGCCTTGGGACTTGTACTCGGAGATGTTGGCTCCTTCGCGTGCTTGTTTTGCCGTTGAGTGGGCGAGGATGGTCGGTCTTTGAGGATATGCGGTCTTGTATGACTTCCACTTTGACTTGTTGGGGAGGAGCTCGGGCTTACTTTGATGGCCGATGGTTGATCTGCCGTTGAAGTGGGCGAGATTCGGGCTTACATCGGCTTGCCGGTGCTTGAATTCTTTGGGGATGCATGACCACAGTATGGGCCCTCTTCTGTTGGGAAGATGAATTCGGACCTTCAGTGGTTGAGTTGTCGTTGAGCGTTTGGGGGCGTCTTGTGCCTTGATATTCGTGCTGGGAGGTGTTGGCTCCTTCTTGAATTGCCGTTGGAGTGGGCGAGGATCGGTCTTACGTTTGATGGCCGATGGTTGATTTGCCGTTGAAGTGGGCGAAGTTCGGGCTTACATCTGACTGCCGGTGGTTGATTTGAAGGGTTAGGGACCATTCTGCACTTGGATTTGCTGAAAAAGGCCTTAGGACAGCCAGGGGCAAAGTTTGTAAGGGCAGAAAAGTCATTTGGGCACCCCTTGCAAAGAGGTCCGTACGGACCAACCTGGGTTGCAAAGAGGTCCGTACGGACCAAGTTGATTTTTACAGTTCCCAGATTTTGACCAGGCGTTAAAGCCGAGGCTCCTTCACTTCTTCTTCTTCGGTTCACAGCTTAAGCAGAGAGAGAGAAGGAGAAAACCTCCATTTTGCACCAAAATCTTCCATTTTTCCTTTGATTTGCTCGCAATGGCGGAGGGATCTCGAAGGAGCCGTAGACAACGCAGTCAGGAAGTGGTTGAGCAGCGAATGGAGCTTCAAAGGAATTGGACCTCGTTCGTTCCGTCTTCGAAGAACCCGGATGTTTTGTATCCGAATCCGGAGGTGCATAATCGTCGCTCCATGAACGTTGGGGAGGTAAGAAATCTGTTCCGTTTTGATTCCCTGCTCGAATTTTTGAATGCTAGAACTAGGTTTTAGTTTTTCGCATTTTTGAATTTTTGTTATTATTTTATGCCTTTTTTGTGAAATTCTTGATGAATTGTTGAAAATGGACATGTAAAAATTGTGGGTATGTGTATTTTGTGCAGAAATGTGTAGATTAGCTCTTATTTGTGAAAATAAAGTGCCTATCTAGTGAATTTGCATGCTTTGGTGTTTTGTACCGTATGCTATTTATGTATGTACATTATGAGAAAAATTATCGTGTAGTGATAATTTTTGTGCAAAAATGTGACATGTGCCGTGTTTTGTGACGGGTTATATGTGAAAGTGTGTGCCGTGTTGGGACGGATTTTCTTTTGAGAATGTGCTATGTAGTGTGTGCCGTGTTTTTGGGTGACGGACTTTGTGGGGAAAATATGTGCGATTTGGGACGGACTTTCTTTTGAAAATGTGTCGTGTAGGGTTTAATCCCCCTTTTTTTTTTTTTTTTTTTGAGAAAGATGTATACGGTGTGTGCCGTGTTTTGTGACGGGTGCATGGGAGAAATTATATGCATGATATATGTGAAAATTATGTGCATTGTGTGCCGTGTTTTGTGACGGGTTACATGGAAAAATTATATGTGCAATATGTGCCGTGTTTTGTGACGGGTTATATGTGCCTTTATATTAAATGCTGTGATTGACGTACCTTTGCTTTGTGTTTACTGCGGGATCTTTGGGCTTACGGCCGGGAAGGCCAAGAGGATGAAGACTCGGGGATCGCTCGAGGCTGTTGTGGAGCTATGGCAGCGGATGCCTGATATTTCCGTGGGCGGTAGGCCGAGTCCCGGAGGTTGGTTTATGCTTACGGCCTAGGTGTGTTCGTTGAGAACACTGGCTGGAGTGTCGACACGAGGAAGAACAAGAGTGTCTTCCTGGGCCTTTCTGAGTGCGGTGGGATACCACCCGCACCTTCCACCTTGGCTGGGCGAGGTGACGGTGACGCCAGCGATTTTGCTGCTGCAGGGCTCTCCTTCAAAGGGAGCCTGTGAGGTGGAGAGATATGATCTCGGATGATGTCTTGACAGTGCTTGGGCTTTGAGCCTCGTCCTCGCGAGGGCACAGGGATCTTGTCTGCGGACGTAGAGATGAGGATCACGGCCGGTGTGGGGCCTACATCCGGGTGCCGGCCAGTGGCAGCGGAGCGGTTGGCGCGCTCCTTCTTGTGGTATGCACTGTCAGAGACTTTGTTCTCGAACCACGCGACCGCGGCTCCCTTTGCTCTGTTGGAGAGCTTGGCCGATCTGGATAGGGTCTGCGACATTGCTTGGGCGCGAGCGGGCTTGGCCGAGCTCTACTTTTCTGGACCGGTTTAGCGGGGTGGCCGGTCGTTGGCACTGCTTTGATTTTGCTCTGGAGGTATGAGTTTATTCTTTGTTTTTGATTTAGCAACTTGTCGTTTCTCCATTTTTTTTTTTTTTCTTGAGCTCTTCTCTGCTTTTGTCGCGAGGTGTGGTTTTATGAGGTCTTTCGGTGCTTCCCGTGGGATAGAGATCCTGAGGGCATTCTTTGCGTATCTGCTATGCTCGGGCGGCTCGTGCGGCCGGGAGGAGGAGGACCGGCGGGGGTAAGCTCACCATTGCCTACGGGGAGGTGCGGGGAGCGTTTGGAGCGAGATAGCCGTGAGGGTTTCGTCTTGTTCCCATGGGCTCGGTATGAGGGTGATGAGTTTGAGGGAGCTCAGGAGTGACGGCGCGGCGGAAGATGCTTTGCGGGGCTTGACTTGCGACGCCATGTATGCGGGGAGCGAGTCTTACAGCGGCATGGCCGGGTGTGCTTCCCGTTGCTCAGAGGACCCTCCGTTTGGGATGTTTGACTCCGGGATATGGATGTCTTTGGATTTTGAGAGGTACCTTGGCGGTGTGGGTGCCGAGGAGTTTATTTTGTTTGGTGAGGAGTACGAGACCTTCGTTAGGAGGAAGGCGAGGACGCCCAGTGCGGCGCGGGAGAGAGAGGCTGGCCGCGAGCTCCCGAGAGGTTCCGATGCGGGGCGGATTTCACTTATGTCAGTGGGGACGGATCGCGGAGGAGGGTGTACGCCCGTTCGGAGCGAGCTCTGCTGCCTACAGTGGACCCCAAACGGATCGGTGAGTGTGCTTGACTCTTTTCCATCTTGGCATCTTTTACGTATTTTTCTCTTTTTGTTGTTGAGTATCTTTTGCATTGATGAGCGTTTCTTTGGTTGTTTGCTTGTGCGGAGTCAGGGGAGAGCCTATGATGCGGCGGCTCGCCGTTATGTGGCGATGAGATCCTTTGCTAAGAAGATGGCGTCGAAGATGTCTGCCGGTCTTCGCGTCGTATGCAGCGTATGGCCGTGCCTTGAGGCATTCGGTGGATGTTCCTCCACCGAGGGGCGAGCCGGAGCCGCAGCGGAGGACCTTCGAGAGGCGGCATAGCATGGATGCCGGGGCGTCTTACAGGCTGCGGGGCCTTCGAGGAGCGGCCCTTTTATCGGTTCATGCCTCCGCATGCCGCTCGGGGTGAGGATTCTCGAGCCTTCTTTCTTCGACCCTTTCGCCGGATTTGATCCTTGATTATTTTGAGTGGCGAGCTCGGAGGGCTCGGTACTACGATGATGAGGGCGTGACGGGCGAGTTATTTGGGATGCCCGATTTTTCTTTGGAGGATCTTGGCGAGGATGATGATGACGAGGGCTACTGATTAGTATTCATTTGCTTTCCCTCTTTTCATATCTCTCTCTCCTTTTTTTTTTGTTTAGCAACAGACATTTTGTACCTGTTATAAAACACATGTATTTGCATGGCAAACCGTATTTTATTTTAAGATGTAATGTCATTTATTTTTGTGATTCAGGGAATTGTCCTAGAAATTGTTGCTATTATTATTTTTATTTTTTTGTACATGCCACGTGGCGAGAGTGCGTTTGTGGGTAGTGTTGGTTTGCGGAAATGGCTTTGGCCGGTGTTTGGGCAATTTGGAGCAAGGTTTCTTTGAGGACGGTGGTTGTTATGCTTGTTTTACGGGAAATGGGCTCACGATTGCAAAGAGGTCCGTGCGGACAGACCTACATTGCAAAGAGGTCCGTACGGACCAACCTTGCTTTTCGGGAGGACTTAAATGTTTTCCGATTAATCTGGACTTTCTCCCATTCCCCATTTGCGGCCATTTTCGAGCTTTCTTCCCCATTTTCTCTAGGGAACCTCCATTTTTGCCATGGATTCTTCGTATGTTCCTAGGATTTTGCCGAGGCTTTCGCGGGAGAGGCAAGCACACTTCCTTGAGCGGTTGAAAATGTGGATGAGGCGCCGTATGAGGCATCGAGACGGGCTTTCGAGGTAAGGTTTCGTCTTTGCTCGGTTTGGTCTTTTAAGGAGTTGGTTCTGATTGGGATTTGTTGCGGGCTGCCGCGAAGTTACAGGATGTTAGGAGGCACGTGTCTTGTTTCTCCTACAATGAAATGGTGCCCACTTTTGAGGATTTTCGGGCTTTGATTGGAGGACCGGAGGTGGAGGCCATCTCGCTTCCTTTGGTTGGTGGTCTTTGCGGTGAGCGTGAAGCTTGCGAGACTTTCTTCGTGCTTCGTTGGAAGAAGTGCGGGGCATGATCCTTGATTCGGGTCATATCGACATTTACGAGGCTGCCGGAGCGGTTCATGGTTGATGATGAGTGACGTCTCTTGGGATGTATTTGCCTTGTGCGTGATGGCGACGCTTTTACAGTCGGCTCCCTTGGCATTTGTGATGGCGCTTTGCTAGATGTGGTAGGGCACTGCGGAGTGGAGAGGATATTGTCCCGTTGGTGTTGGGAGAGACTCTTCGTGGTATCGGCCAGTCGCGGCCCAGGGATCGTTTTATGAGAGGGGGAAGCCCCGCTTTGCTCACCTTGTGGGCTGCGAGAGAGACTCCAGAGCCATGCCGAGCTCAGACGTCGTTTAGCCCGTGGTCATTTGCTCGGCGACCTCTTGTGTTGGATATGGATCGATCACTTTGGGAGAGATGGATGGCACGGCTTGGTACGCATCGAATCATTTGGTGGGTTCCTTGGCTGGAGGATTGAGACCGGGAGGATCTTGCGGGAAGGGTCCTACGTTGTCGAGTTCCGAGGTTTGTCTTGGTCCTCCTTCTATGTTCCGTCGCTTGTTTCCGGCGGTTTGGGATGAAGCGAGAGCCTTTGTTGGGTGGGATGACCTTGCTCTTGCGGAGATAGCTCCTCTTTGTATGGCGGCTCAGGTGCCTTCTTGTATTGTACGAGGGTATGGAGGTATTCCGCTTTCCCTCTGTGGTACTCCTTAGACGTCGGGAGAGTGTCGTGTTGACGACTCGGTATACGGCTTTGGTATGAGCGGCGTGTTGGGCGATCCCAAGTGGTCTTGGAAGCGAGCGTGCGCGGTGCAGGACCGGTTGCCGTAGCGGCTATTGCCTTAGGAGTGCGAAGCACAGTCGACCCTTTGGATGTGACGGGAGACGCTTTGTTTGACTACGAGACTAGAGTTGACCGGCGACGGGGAGAGGTCCTCTTTACGGACTCGCGGGGAGGAGATCCGAGCGAAGCACGGGCGAATGAAGCCACGAGAGCTCTTGGATTATTTGACTCTACGGGGAGGACCCCGGATCTCGGGCGAGAGACGCGAGTTGGTTCACGTGGAGCGAAAGAAGACTCGCGGGGACGAGGAAGAAAGGAAAGAATGGCGAGGGACAAGCGCGAGATGGCGCGGAATGACCTCCTAGGTATCCATTCATTGCATTGCAAACACATTATTAGTTAAATGTATTAAAATTTGTCTTTTAGCATGTTGTGAACTTGAGAGTAGACCGTGCTTGAACTCATCAAGAAATGTTGTAACCGTTAGTGATTTGTGATTTACTTTTAAAGCTTTGTCGAGACGCAAGATCTCTTGTTTGCCTTTGCTTACATTGTGCCCTTTGTTGGCGTCCATCTTTGGACTTTTACATTGCATTTGCGGGCCCAGACGATGCGAGCCATGACGGCAATCCCCTTTCTTTGAGGCTTTGTGCTTGGTGAGAGGTTGAATGCTCCCTTGACAAGTTGTTACGACGGTCTTTTTCGTAGCTTCCTTGCCGCTCGTTGGCGTCGGGCTCTTGACCTCGATTTCGCGGCTTACGCTTGAGCTTCTTTTGTTTTTTTTTTTTATTGTTGTTTTTTTTTTTGTGAGCCCTTGCTCGAGCTCTTTTTTTTTTTTTTTTTTTGAAGCGCGTGAGGGCGAAGACAAGCCCCCTGGCTTGGAAGCGGACATGAGTCGGTCGTTTGATCTTTGAGTGACCCTCGGATGTCCTTTGATGTTGCCGCCGTCGTTTGACTTGGTCAAGGTGGCTGGCGGGCGTGTTCTTGAAAAGTGCGGAGCTTGATGGAGGTCTTGATTGACATTCAAACTTTTGACTTTTTGTGTATTTTTAGACCGGACCAATTAAGGTTGCCTACGTTCCCCGGACTAGAGGGCTCAGTGCACGTAGTTCGACACTACATGGAGTGCCAAGAAGATGCACGGTTGTTCTTCTTTAGGCGAAGTATCTGCGAAGTTTGCTTAGTTATTTGGATTCATGAAGGGATTGCCGTCTAGGTACGGTAGCTTCATGGCGCCTCAGGAGAAGATCTTTTGAACCACGAAAGGGCCGATCCATGTGGGTTCCCATTTTCCCAGTGGGTTGGTTCGAGTGGGAGGCTTTTCTTTGAGTCTGAGTCACCTTCCACGATGTCTCGGGATTTGACTTTCTTGTCGAAAGCTCTAGCCATCTGCTTTGATAGGCTCGGACGTGTTCCATGGCCTTTAGTCGTCGCTCGTCTAGCGAGCCAATTCATCATGTCGGCCGGAGCCATTCGACTTCGTTGATGTCATTTTCCAGCGGCGCTCGGAGTGAGGGAATTTCTAGCTCGATGGGAAGGGCTGCTTCCATCCCGTATGTCGGGGCAAATGGGGTTTCTCCCGTGGGCATTACGGCGTGTGCGGTAGCCCCAAAGTGCAAGGTGCGGTTTCTCGGGCCAATCTCGTCCTCGGGTGGTCATTTTTCGGATGATCCGTTCGAGGTTTTGTTCGCTGCTTCCACGGCGCCGTTTGTTTGTGGCCGGTAGGGAGAAGATTTGTGGCGTGTGATCTTGAATTCGGCCCGGCGATCTGTCGAATTCTCCTTCGAAGTGTGAGCCGTTGTCCTGATATGACCTCATTTGGGATGCCGTATCGGCATATGATGCTTTCCTTGAGGAAATGTGCGACCTTCTTGGAGGTGAGTACCTTGTAGGACTTGGCTTCGACCCATTTGGTGAAGTAGTCGATGGCTACTAAGATGAACTCGTGGCCAGATTCTTTGCTGGCGGAGCGATTTTCCCGATGACGTCAATTCCCAGTGGCGAAAGGGCGAGGTGTAGTCATGCGGTAGAGATCGTGGGGCGGCGGATGATTGAGGTTGGAGAAGCAGGGTGGCACTTGTCGCGGCTTCGGACAAAGTGGATGCAATGTCGCCTCCATGGAGATCCGGTAGTAGCCCATCACGAGAATGATTTGCATCGGGGCTCTGGCGTTCATGTGGGGACCGCAAGCCCCATTGTGGACTTCGTTCATGAACTTGTTCGCTTCTTCTTGGGCGACGCGGCGTAGGAGTGGCCCGTAGTAGCGTTTCTTGTATAACATGTCCCGAGGATGACGAAGTGAGAGGCAAGGCGTTTTAGGGCCATGATGCTCTTGGTTTTGACCCCTCACAGTGTGTTGCCCTTCCTTGTTCATGAAGGCGGTTTCCCGTTCTTGAGGTATTGGAAGATCGACTTGTCTTTGGAAATGGCGTCGGACTTGCGTCTCTTTGGCTTTTCGGCAATCTTGCAAATCTTTGTGATTAAAACCTTCTCGGCGGCTTGGGCCCGGTTTTCTCTCGTTTGACAACATGTTTAAATGTTTGCTTGATGCATTTATTTAATTAATGTGTTTGCCTTTTGTATAGATGAATTTAAGCTTGTTTTGATTAGTTAATGTCATCATTTGTTAAAGATGCAATGAAATGGTTTTTAGGAAGGTCGGACCTTTTATTGAAAGCGTGAAGGCTGTACATTGTTGATCAAAGATTCACAATCGTTGGGCGTAAAGCCGTCAAAAGACACAAAAGATGTGAATACACGAGACAACAAGACTCGAAGCTAGACTATAGGCGACGAGGGATTGGACCGAGGCTTCATTACTCCCGGATGGGCAGCTCTAGAGGGAGTGGTCTTTGGTTCGGGTGGCCAATCTTCCCTTGGCATGAGTCCGGAAAGTAGCTTGCATGCGGTTCGATTTCAAACCGGATCGCGAGAGGTTTTGGCTGCTCCACGATGATGTCCCTCCATTAGTGTTGCCACCGAGTCCTTGGGGGTTTTTGATGATAGAAGTCGGCGAGGGCTACTTCTAGGAGGGCGAAGCATTCGGCGGTCGGAGTGGATTCTTGCGATGTTGATCGGTTTCATAGAATCTGCTTCTTTATGCAGGATCTTTGCTTGTACGACGTTTACAATGTACTGATTCGAGCGGACATGATATATCACCTTCCACGATTAAGCCTTGGAGGAGGTTGCGCCATTGTTCGTCCAAGTCGGACACCGGAATGTTGAATTGAACTAGGCTGTGATGGGCTGTCCCCGTAAGATCCGAGTGTCGGCCGGCGGGTTGTCTTGTGGGGGATCGGTGATGAGCCGGTTTGCAAGAGGTTTTCGGCGAAGTAAGGGTCTACTCCTCGATCAATCTCCATTAGGGCATCCATCTCTTGATCCTCTCTCAAGCATTCTTCACGATCGCATATATCGAGTTGTCATCTGACCCATGAGTTCTTCAATTTCCGGCTCGTCGCGGCTTAGAGCGTGGATGAAAGGATCCACTTCGTAGCGGGACGGGGTAGGAGAATCATCTGGGAAGAGTATTCGGTCATGTCGGGACCTTCTTACAGGTCGTAAGCTTGCGCGGCCAAGCACTTGCCATTACTGCTGCTTCCGCGGATCACTTCGATCGCTCCGTTGGCATTGATGAATTTCACGCATTGGTGAAGAGTAGATGATCTTGCTTTCATCGATGTATCCAAGGCCGTCCCAACAAAGCGAGAGAAGGTTGGTTTGATTTCCACGACTTGGAACTCTACCGACTCTAGTTGTACGTCGGGTGGATCCTCAAATTGATGATTCCTACGATTGGTCGTGCGGTAGAGTCGTAGGCTCGGATTACCGAGGTGAAGGCCTTATCGAGAGAACGGTCGATGTGGAGTCGTTTCGGTGTGCTTAAAGCGATGATGTTGACTGCGGAGCCGTTATCAATCAAGACGTTCGGGAGGAAGAACCTCTCTATCTTTATGAGGATGAGGAGAGCTTCGTTGTGCCGATTCTCACATATTGGCAAGTCATCGTCTGTGAAGACTAAACCGCTTCCCGTGCTACCGTTGGACTCGGTCTCTTAAAGGAACGTTCGATCCATCCATTTGTATGCCTTGGGTGGGGCAAAGATCGTAGGGAGACGGTGGCCCTTGGGCGTTCTTGTCGGAATTCCCGGTCACGAGACCTTTTGACTCTTGTTTCACGCTCCCGGTCATAGCGGGACAGCATGCTGGCGGTTTGGGAAATTGCAGGGGGTCTGCTCTCGCTTGGAGCTTCATCAAAGGCTATTGAGTTTACCACTGTCGTTAAGGGAATGGATTTCCGATGGTATTGGGACCACGGGGGCGTTCCAATTTTCCCTCCTCAATGAGCCCCTGGACCACCTGCTTGAGCACGAAGCAATTGTCGGTGGTGTGGCCGGGGTAGTTGTGGAAGGCGCAGTGCTTGCTCATATCCATGTTGGGCTTGAGAGTCTTAGGTTGGAAATTCTCGAGTGGTTTGAGAAGATTTCGCTTCACCAAAGCTTCAAATACTTGACCCAAGGGCATTTCCAGGTTATCTAAATGCTGGAACTGTGGGAAGCGGGGGGGGTTGCTATTCTTTGGGGCTGCCTGATCGCGGTTTACTTGAGCTCCATTCTGAATGTAGTGCACTGTTCCGGCTGCTTCCTTTCCTTTGGTCGGGGCAGGAGTTGAAGTTGCCAGGTTTGTTCGATAGCGGTAAGATGAGGCAGGGGTTGCTGTTGCCTTTTGAAGACTCAGAGTCTTTTCAAACTTTGTTCCGGCGTTGACCATGGCACGGAGATCCGGATAGAAATGGTGGCTGATCAAGGTCCTCAAAGATGGTTTGAGGCAGGAATGGAAGATGTCCATCTGCTCTTCTTTGGAAAGTGGATCCATTATCTCGCTTAGCTTCCAGTTCCATCTTTTGTAGAACTCGCCCACTGGTTCGTCATCCTTTTGTTCGGTGGCTTGCAGGTCATGGCGGTTTGTTTCCCATTCAAGATTGGCGCGGTACTTCTCTAGGAAGATTTCACTGATCTGATCCCACGTGGAGCGGTTTTCTGCCTTCACATTGAGGAACCACCTTAGTGCTGTGGATTTGAGGGAATGCTGAAAATGATCTGCCATCTGTTGAGGGGTTGCCCCTTTGGCTCTCATACCCAGGACGTAGGTGTCGATGTGGGTTTTTGGGCATTCTGTCCCGTCAAACTTTTCCATTTCCGGCATCCTGAACTTTGGAGGGAGAGGGACCACTTTGTTCGGATCGGTAGGCAGGAGGGAGTCCTTCCGAGAACTAGCTAGCTTGCCTTGCATGTCTTTCATTTGTTCGATCAACCAAGCCATGTGAGGGTCAGGCATGCGAGGTGGGTTACCGTTTTCAGGGACGGAAACCGAAGATGGAGGTGGATTGGCTGATGGGATCGCCATTTGGGAGTCTTGGGGAGGTAGTTGAGTGTATACCAACCCATACCCTGGGGTGTTGAAGTTGAGGGCGTGATTGCCTGGTCCGCTAAGGGTTGTGTTTGGGAACTGGGGAAACGATTCGTTAGCCCCAATTGGCAGACTTGCAGGTGGCAAACTGGAGATGTCGGGATATCCGCTCGGGATGCCCATCCCTGGTAAGCATGGGGACTTTTGATTGTGATTGCGAGGCTCGTATAGAGGCAAAGGATTGAATCCTGGGGGATACCGAGATGCATTGGGATCTGGCGGAGCGAGCACGTATGTGTCTTTGTTGGTGCGAAGCTTGATGTGCGAGCCGGAAACCTGATCGCCGAGGCGGGCATGTCGGAGCTGCTTGGCCCGCGCTGAGGAGCTTTGAGCGAGAGCTGCTTTGCGTTGCTTTGGGATCTCGTAGCTTGGCGGAGGCGGGACCTGCTGGTAGCTTTGAGAAACGGGGGAGCCGGTATATCTTCGTCCTCTATGAGAACAAAGGTTCCGTCGGGTTGAGGAACTGCAACTGTTCCTCGAAGACGCAGGTGTCTACGATCCAGCTTGCTTTGTTCCTCTTGGCGCTTCTTGATGGTTTCGAAGGCTCGCAGCACCTCCTCCATTGTCTGGAGGTTCCTTAGTGGCGTTGTTCCGTTTCCCTCACTGTTATCTGTTGATCCCGTCGTGGGGGAGTAGCGGACGGTGCGGACCGTTGAACTGGAAGGGCTGTCGGACCTTGTGACCTCGATGCGAAAAGGCGGCTTCCAGGGGATTCTCAACCACTCTCGGTTATCTGGAGGGTGACGGGCAAGGTTTAGACACGGGAGTGGCCTAACGGGATAAAAGGGAAAGCTCACGTGGCATGCGGTTTCCGTTTCTTTTATTATTTTTTGTTGTTTTAATTTACTTAAAACATGTTTTCTCGAGTAATCCTAGGTAGGTTGGAAAAGATTGCTCTTCTTTTTCGCAACTATGCTAGATCCACAGGTCGATGGAGACCATCTCGTGCGGCTATAAGCCCCTCGTTTTGCACCTGTATTTCGACATCCCGGGGTGGGCGGCCAGGCGAGGGTCCTATAGTGCAAGCGGTTTCCACCGGCCTAAAAGAAAAAATCGAACCTAAGGACCGAGCCTGTCATGTTCGTTTTGACGCGTTAGCCATGTGAATAGTGAACCGAGCCGGCCACTGAGTCAAGATCAAGTCAAGAGTTCGGCATGACCTCTCTTTACCTTGCTTGCGCAAGGGATCTGTGACGTTGGGCGTTGGCTGGGTCATATTGTCATGGCTGACGTATCAAAGGCTTGATGACATGGTGTCATGTGAGCATGGATGTATATCAGGACGGAACATCGTCTGCAGGTGTAGCTTCGGAAATCAAGATCGAGGTCAAGATTTTAGCATGACCTTTCATCGCTTTGCTTGCGCAAGGATCTTGAGTTCCGAGCCTTGACTCGAAAAATGGCCGGCATGGTATATGTATCCGAGTTTGTATGACACGGGCTGGGTAAAAACCAGCAGAGTCTGGACGAGTGTGACTCAAGACTCAAACGTGCGGGGTTGACGCTTGGCTAGGATGGGATGTTTGGAATGATCCGTGCGCGTCAGAGGCCTAGGAAGACCTAACGGGCCAGGCGAGACCACCCCGGGTTAAGGGTTGTAGTGTGCAGTGTATCCGAGGCAGTAGTGCGCGTAGCGTGCGGTGTAACCGAGGCAGGAGTGTGAGTAGAGTGCGGTCTCTAAAATTCTTTTTATGAGTAAAACAGAAGTTTTGCAGAATTTTAAATGTATGCACAGATGTATATTGATGCATTTTTTTGTATTTTTATTTTTTTTGTAAAATAAAAACGAAGCACGTGCACACACACACAACAGTTAAAGGAAGGGGTAAAATGAAAGTTTGACCCTCATCATCATTTTAAAAATCTTTTGTTTTGTTTAAAAGTTTTAAAACAAAATTCCCTCCCAATGTGAGTCGCCAACTGAAATTACCCGGATCCGAGAGGCAGCGCATTCGCGCCCCGGCATCTGGCATCTTTCGCGTTGGAGCGATGTGTCTCGCCGTTTTGGTTTTGTAGAGTCGCCACGCCGTTTTTATTAAGCCCAAAACATTGAAAAAGGGCATCAGTTTAAAGATAATTTTAAACTGTTTTTGTGTGATGAGATTTTGAGTTCGGAGGTCAGATGACTCCCCGGGAAGAGAATATTAGAATATTAGAGCTCACCAGAGTAGCCTCATAAACGAGTCTTTCGGATACCCCTAATATCCTTTAAATGTTGTGTGTGTGTGTGTGCTTTTAAAAATGCATCTTTGTATCGGGTGTCTACATTGTATGCTATGTATGGAAATGTATTGAAATAGTATAGGAAGGAAGCCTTACCAATGTTGGTTCGTGTCTGTCTTCGGGGAATAGTGTTTGAGGTCGGAGTAGCGTTCGGTACGGATCGGGATTGCTTCGGGAGATGCGGTTGTCCGCGGACGAGTTTGGCGTGAGTTGAGGTTGTAGGCTGCGGTTCGGGCGAAGGTTCGGCGTGCGTGGGGATCGTCGGGATCACTCGGGCGAAGGTTCGGCGTGCGTTGTGGTGGCGGGAGTCACTCGGGCGGAGTTTCGGCGTGGTTTGGGATCGTCGGTTTGACTCGGAAAGAGCCGGGACACCGTGGAAAGACCGGCAAGGCCTCGGAGTACCACGAGGGGCCTCGAGTACCTCGAGAGTGCCTCGGGGCAGCGCGGAGCGTCTCGGGAGCGCTCGGGGAGGCTTCGGAGCACCGCGAGGGAGCTCGGAAGGCCTCGAAGGATCCGAAAGGGGCCGGGAGTGCCTCGAGAGGACTTTAGAGGGGAGCCGAAGGCTAAGGGAGGAAGAGAGAAGAGGGAGGTGTGTGAAAATGAGGAGGGGGAGCCCTCTATTTATAGTAAAAATTTCGGAGCAAAGAGGTCCGTACGGACCTCTTGGTTATCGAGAATTTTGGATTTCCTCGGTTGAGGGAATCTGCAATGATGGTGAATATTACGGAATGATGATGTCCCCATGCAAGAAGGTCCGTGCGGACCCAACTCGGCATTGCAAAGAGGTCCGTCACGGACCAACCATGCATTTGGGTAATCATTTCTTCCGGGATTTGAGGGAATATTGTGGACTTTAAGGGGATTCAGTAATTATGACAGCAAAGAGGTCCGTACGGATCGATATTGCTTTCCCAATTTCCTGAAAATTCCCAAAAGGTCCTTTTGTCCCTTTTTATCCCAGGAAGGCTCCTCCCTTGGTTTGGTTGGGGGTTTGAGAGGGTTTTGAGAGGGTTTTGAGTGCCAGAGGTCTCCGAGACTGCGTTGATGAGTCTGCGGTGTTTCCCGTGTGTTTGAAAGGGGGTGATCCAGATTGGGGTACTTACACGTGCGCGTCCGAGAGGCGTAGGAAGACCAAACGAACTGCAACTAAGACCACCCTGGGTTAAGGGTTGTAGTGTGCAGTGTATCCGAGGCAGCAGTGTGAGTAGCGTGCGGTGTAACCGAGGCAGCAGTGCGAGTAGCGTGCGGTGTAACCGAGGCAGCAGTGTGAGTAATGTGCGGTCTCTAAAATTCTATTTCTGAGTAAAAGAGAAGTTTTTGAAGAATTTTAAATATATTTACACAGATGTATATTGATGCATTTTTTTGTATTTTTTTTTTTTTTGTAAAATATAAAAGGTAAAGCACATGCACACACACACAACAGTTAAAAAAAAGGGGTAAAATGAATGTTTGACCCTCATCATTGTTTTAAAAATCTTTTGTTTTGTTTTAAAGTTTTTTAAAACAAAATCGTCCCCAGCGGAGTCGCCAACTGAAATTACCCGAATCCGGCTCGCGCGCGGAGGGCCTCGGCATCTCGCGTTTGTGCATCGCTTTCAGGAAGTCGCCCGGATCCGATAGGCAGCGCAATCGCGCCCCGGCATCTGGCTTATTCCGTTTCGCGGTTGGAGGTGTCTCGCTGTGTTTTTGCTTGTAGAGTCGCCACGCCGTTTTTATTAAGCCCAAAACATTGAAAAAGGGCATCAGTTTAAAAATAAACTGTTTTTGTGTGATGAAATTTTTGAGTTCGGAGGTCAGATGACTCCTCGAGAAGAGCATATTAGAATATTAGAGCTCACCCGAGTAATCTCGTAAAAACGAGTCTTTCGGTACCCCTTATATTCTTTAACTGTTATGTGTGTGTGTGTGTGTGTGCTTTTAAAAATGCATGCTGTATCGGATGTCTACAATGTACACTGCTTTATTGAAATGTATTGAAATAGTGTAGGAAGCCTTATCAATGTTGGTTCGTGTCTGTCTTCCGCAGGGGAATAGTTTTTGAGGATGGAATAGTGTTCCGGGTCGAACCGGATTTGCTTCGGGATGAGCCGGTTGTCTGCGGACAGAGTTTTGGCATGCGTTGGGATCGTAGGGATCACTTAGGCAGAGGTTCGGCGTGCGTCGGGATGGCAGGGGTTACTCGGGCAGAGGTTCGGCGTGGGCCGGAATCGCCGGTTTGACTCAGAAAGAGCCGAGACGCCTCAGGAAAGACCAGGCAAGGCCTCGGAGTACCACGAGGGACCTCAGAGTACCTCGAGAGTGCCTCGGGGCAGCGCAGGAGCGTTGCGGGAGCGCTCGAAGAGGCTTCGGAGCACCACAAGGGAGCTCGGAAGGCCTCGGAAGGATCCGAAAGGGGCCAGGGGTGCCTCGAGAGGACTTAGAGGGGTGCCAGAAGGCTGGGGGGAGAGGAGAGAAGAGGGAGATGTGTGAAATGAGGGAGGGGAAGCCCTCTATTTATAGCCATGGATTTTGTGCAAGAAGGTCCGTACGGACCTTCCAAGTAATCCAAGATTTTGGTTTTCCTCGATTTGAGGGAATAAGTGGACTTTAAGAAGATTCAGCAATGATGGTGTCTGGTAACAAGAAGGTCCGTACGGATCAACCTTGCATGCATAAAGGTCCGTACGGACCAACCATGTAGCTGAGTAATTATTACTTCCGGGATTTGAGAGAATATCTTGGACTTTAAGGGGATTCAGTAATCATGGCAACAAAGAGGTCCGTACGGACCACATTTGCTTTTCCAATTTCTCAAAAATTCCTCTGAGGTCCTTTTGCCCTTTTTTGTCCCAGAAAGGTCCCTCCCTTAATTTGGTTGGGGGTTTTGAGGTTTTTGAGTGTCACAGGTCTTCGAGACTGCGTTTGTGTGAGTCTGCGATGTTTTCCGTGTGTTCGGAAGAGGGTGATCCAGATTGGGGTACTTACACCCTTGGAAGAATTATCCGAATCATAACCCATAATCGGCGGTGTCTCCCCACAATTTCTGCAATTCTGAACTTGGAGTTGAAATGCCTGAACCTTTCTTCTCAGATCGTCTATCTCGATATCGTGTAGATCACGCTCGCGGTGATGATCGTCTTCCGGAGGATTCGCTGCACAGCCCCTTCCACGACCACCTCTTCCTCCACGAACTCCATGCCCTCGTTCGGCCATCAATTCGTCCAGAAAACTAATACCAAATGATGTAAACGAACTAAGGTTAAGAGATTGAACCGAACGAAAATCAACAAGATTCGATAGACAAAAAAGCCACAGCCGTTCTTTTCTTTAATTCAATTCATAATCAAAAACTGCCTCCATCAAATCCCTTAATGAGTTTAAATACTCTCCAAAAAACCCTAAAACAAATTACTAAAGAAAGTACCAAAATACCCTATTTAAATAAACCAAAAACATCAGCAAATAGAAACGCTTCAGAATTAGGGAACTGT
Source organism: Adenophora triphylla var. japonica (assembly GCA_022495995.1). NCBI lineage: Eukaryota > Viridiplantae > Streptophyta > Magnoliopsida > Asterales > Campanulaceae > Adenophora > Adenophora triphylla. The sequence goes on from JAFEMH010000446.1 coordinate 181,346, forward strand.
TGGACGACGGCGAGGCGGGCGCCTGGGTCATCTTGAGGCTGCCACCTGGAGGACAGAAGATGGATGCATTGTTGAAGCTTGTTGAGGCGGGCGTCTGGGAAGATCTGAAGCGGCCGCCTGGCAATCAGCTGCCACTGCCAGAAAAGGGGCCTTCGTCTTGACCTGCATCACTATGTTAGTTTGTTGTGTGTTTTATTGTTTTTTATTCTGCAATTGCAAAACAATTTTGAACAACGAATCTTGCATCATCTCACAACAAAGAGGATGACATCGTTCTTGATGAGCAAGGACGTTTCTTAGATTTTGGAATATCTGGCAGGTGTTTACTCGTCAACCTGAATTATCTAGTATGTCAAGTACTTAAAGCGAAATATTATTCGATGAGAATTTCTTATATATCGGATTGAGGCAGTATCCAAATTTTAATTGGAGTAGAATCCGAAGATATCAAAATTTTGACCGGAGTGATCATTGTTGTAATTTAAGAAATAAATCTATTACGGATATTTGGCATGAGCATTCGATCTTTGTGGAGTGTCGTCTATTATATTATTGTGAATGCAGTCTTGTTGACAATTTTTTTTTAAACTTAAAATGCGTTAATTTGATTTTTCTAATAAAATTAATTAAACATGTTGGGTAGGGACATAAAGAGTATTACATTTTACTAGTTATTAATCTTTTAAGGAATTTAGAGATTTAATTTTTTATGAATAATTATGTTATATAGATAGTTATTTTTGAGAGGTTGTGAAAGTAATGGATAGTTTTGTTGATTTGTTTTGTATCAAAGTAAGGCTCCGTTTGTTTAGCGTAAAATATTTTTCGGAAAATGATTTCCTGCAAAATGTTTTTCGAAAAAATGAAAATATTTTTCGAAAAATAAGATAAACATGTTTTCGACTGTTTGGTAAGAAAAATATTTTTCGAAAAATGTTTGATTGAGTTTAGTACAAATTCACCCACCCCAATCACCCCCACCACCCCTACCCTACTCACCACTACCCCCCCCCCCCTTGAGTAAAAAAATTAATCATTTAAAATAATTAATTTTTATTTATTCAACGGGAGTGGGGTGGCAGAGGGTGGTGAGTGGATTGGATGAGGAATTGTTAAAAATAAATTTAAAATATTTTTTTTTACTCGACGGGTGGGGGGGGGGGGCAGTGGGTGGTGGGTGGGTGGGGGTGGGTGGGTGGCAGGGGGTGGTGATGGGGATGGGGTAGGGGTGGGTTGATGTGTGGTGGATAACGTTGGTGTGTGTGTGTATGTGAGGGTGTTATCATTTTTCGAAAAATATTTTACTTAGGAAAAATTCGTAAATTATTTTACTTAGAAAAGTGGGAAAAATATTTTCCGGAAAACATTTTCCCCATTTTCCGGTGCTAAACAAACACCGAAAAATCGGAAAAATATTTTTCGAAAAATATTTTTCCCCAAACAAACGGAGCCTAATATACTCTAACATTTTAGAAAATTCAAATTTAATCGTTTTAAATAACATAACTATATAAAAATACTTAATGATATCATTATATTATCAAGTTCAACTTATCGTTAAAGATTTATATCAAAATATGAGATTTATATCACCTGATCATTGGACCAGTCCCATGTCCATTTATAAGTAAAACAGTATAAATCGTGGACGACCAACTGGGTTGATCTCGAGCCTCACTGCCTTGGGTCCCAGTAAACATACAAGGGTTTGAGTGACAAAGGGAATGGACTGACCTAACATGCTCGACTTACTTCCCCGCCTCAACTTAGGCCGGCCAGTCATCAAATCATTGCAAAATCGGCCAAGGCAAACATGACGAGCAAGACATGCCTGATTAAGATCTGGCCGAATAGCCGAGCAGTTACAAATAACTATGGCAAACGAAAAATTAGGAGATGGATCTATTGAAAAAATAAGGTGTTTTGAAGAAAACAATGTGTTATTTTTTAAAATGGGCTGTTTGTCAAATGACCCAATTGATTATGGGTTTGTGTTCTACTCCATGAGAACATTGAAATCATATATTCATTTGTCCAAAATGATTGAGGAATGAATTAGATATTAAGGCTCAAAGTAAGTGGGTTGGAAGTGGGAAATGTGGTTATCCCACATTGAAAAGAAATGTAAAAGGTGACTAGTGCGTCCGGTGGTAATACCGTCCAGGCATAATATAAGTTCTCCGGAGGTACCAGTGTGCAGCTGCCGTCCGGTCAGTCCGTTTCATCCTGGGAGGCAAGCATCCGGTAAAAACTCATGCACAACTTAGTGAGGGGCGAATTTGTCTTAAGGAGAGTGTGTCAACACACAACTCGGGCAACTTTGACAAATCAGTTTACTTTTCCGTTTATAATTTTGTTTTATTTTGTTTTTCTGTAATTTTCAATTTGATTTTGTAATATTTATTCCAACAATCTTAAGACAAAAATTCTCCTTCGTTGGAAGGGAAAACATCATAAAAAAAGATTAACTAATTTTCTGTTTCGTTTCAGATGGCTACTAAATCGAACAACATGGGAACCAATTCTGGGAACAATACCGAGACTCCTCGTGTGGAGGAAGCGCTTCGTGTGGAAATCAATCCTTCAAGGAACGTGGTTGTCCAAACTGTTTTGACTCACCATGGTGAGAAATCGGAAAAATTTGTTGGCCAAGACTTTAAACGGTAGCAACAAAAGATGCTCTTCTATTTGACCACCTTGAACTTGGCGAGGTTTCTTAAGGAAGATCCGTCACAGTTAGGTGAGAATGAGACGGACGTGCAAGCCGTTACTGCTCTTGATGCTTGAAAGCATTCAGAGTTTATTTGCCGAAATTACGTACTAAATGGGTTGTCGGATACACTATATAATGTTTATAGTGTTAAGAAAACTGCAAAGGAACTATGGGAGTCCTTGAAATATTATAAGTACAAAATCGATGACGCGGGCTCAAAGAAATTCATTGTTGGCCGCTTTCCCGATTGCAAAATGGTGGACTCTATTTAAAAGTCAAGTGAAAGAATTTCAAATAATAATTCATGAAATTCATGCCGAGGGAATGGTAATTAGTGAAAGCTCTCAAGTGGCGGCTATAATTGAAAAATTGCCTCCCGCTTGAAAAGATTTCAAAAACTACCTTAAACATAAACGAAAGGAAATGAATGTTGAAGCGCTTCCTATTCGTCTTTGAATGGAGGAAGAGAATAGAATTGCGGAAAAGAAGTTGAATAATCTTCTTGTGGCGAAAGCCAATGTGGTGGAGCATGGTGATAGCTCCAAGGCCAAGGCAAGTTTGTACCCGGAAAAGGTTCTAGTGTGAAGCCAAAGGGAGGAATCTCCAAGAAGAAGTTCTGTGGAACTTGCTACAATTGTGGTATTGTGGGTCACAAGTCTTCCGAGTGTAGAAAGCCAAAGAAGCAAGCATACATGGTTGATGCCATCTCGAATGAAGTTTCCGATATGCATTTGGCAGCGGTAATTTCCGAGGTGAATTTGGTTGGTTCAAACCCAAATAAGTGGTGGATTGACACCGGTGCAACTAGGCATGTGTGCTCCAACAAAGACATGTTTATTAGTTTTGAAGCCCTTGAAAATGGTGAAAAATTGTTCATGGAAAATTCGGCCACTTCCGATGTAAAATGTCAAGGGAAGGTGGTGTTCAAGATGACTTTGGGGAAAGAATTGACTCTCAATAATGTGCTTTATGTGGCCGATATTCGGAAAAATTTGGGGTCCGGATCGCTTTTGATTAAGCATGATTTTCCTATTATGTTTGAGTCGGATGTTGTTACTTTTTCTAAGAGTGGAATGTTTGTAGGAAAAGGGTATGTCAATGATGGAATGTTTAAGCTAAGTGTGATGGTTGTGAAACCAATTGTAATGACTATTATACCCAAAAGCAATGAAATGAATAATTCTTCCATTTACTTGCTTGAGTCTTTCAATGTGTGGCATGGAAGACTAGGACATGTTAATTATGATACTATACGTAGATTAATTAACTTGAATTGCATACCAAAATGTAAAATAGACTACAAACATAAATGTGAAACTTGTGTTGAGACAAAATTAATAAAAAGCCCGTTCCATTCTATTATAAGAAATAATGAACCACTTGAGTTGGTTCACACGGACTTATGCGACTTCAAATCAACACAATCACGTGGAGGAAATAAGTACTTTATGACTTTTGTTGATGATAGCACAAAATATTGTTATGTGTATCTTCTCAAAAGTAAAGATGAGGCTATAGAGAAATTTGTTCTGTATAAAAATGATGTTTAAAATCAACTTAACCGGAAAATAAAGGTGATTAGAAGTGATCGTGGTGGTGAGTAGGAATTTCCATTTGAGGATATTTGTGCTCAACATGGAATAAAACATGTAACAACACCACCTTATACACCTCAATCCAATGGAGTTGCCGAACGCAAGAATCGATCTTTAAAGGACATGATGAATGCCATGTTAATAAGTTCGGGGTTACCTTATAACATGTGGGGAGAAGCCGTATTGTCGGCAAACTATGTGTTAAATAAAATGCCTCGAAAGAAAATAAACAAGAGCCCCTATGAATTGTGGCATGGAAGAGTGCCATCATACCAATACATGCGAGTGTGGGGGTGTCTTGCAAAGGTTTCAATACCACCTCCCAAAAAGGTGAAAATTGGACCAAAAACTATTGATTTCATATTTATTGGGTATGCTCACAATAGTAGTGCTTATAGATTTCTTGTTCATGAATCGAAAATTCAAGATATACACAAGAATACTATAATGGAATCACGAAATGCTTATTTCTTTGAGAATGTGTTTCCGTGTAAAAGAGATGGAGCAAGCTCATCTAAATGGACACATGATTAAATAGAAGAAGAAGTAAAAGAATAAACTCATCATGATGGAAATGATGAAGAAGAGGTGGAACCTCCGTGGCAAACGAGGTAGGATAGAAAAATCATATTGCCCGGATTTTCTAACTTACATGCTTGAAGGTGAACCACAAAGTTATATAGAGGCCGTGAGCTCTTCGGAAGGACCTTTGTGGAAAGAGGCCATTAAAAGTGAGATTGATTCCATTTTTCAAAATCACAGTTGGGAATTAGTGGATCTTCCTCCGAAAATTAAACCACTAGGAAATAAGTGGATTTTTAAAAGGAAAATGAAGACGGATGGAATGATTGACAAGTATAAGGCAAGACTTGTAATTAAAGGTTACAAGCAAAAGGAAGGCCTTGATTACTTTGATACATATTCTCCGGTTACGAGAATAACATCCATAAGAATTGTACTTGCAATAGCTTTATTGCGGAATCTTGAAGTACATCAAATAGATGTCAAAACCGCATTTCTAAATGGGGACTTAGAAGAGGAAATTTACATGGAACAACCCGAAGGATTTTTTGCGCCGGGGCAAGAAAATAAAGTGTGCAAATTAGTAAAATCATTGTATGGCTTGTAATAAGCACCTAAACAATGGCATCAAAACTTTGATCAAGTCATGATGGAAAGTGGATTTAAAATAAATGAATGTGACAAATGTATCTATGTTAGAGACACGAAAAATGGCTACGTCATTTTGTGTCTTTATGTAGATGACATGCTTATTATAGGAAGCTGTGATAAAATGATAAAGTCCACTAAAGACATGTTGAACTCAAAATTTGACAAGAAAGATATGAGGTTAGCCGACGTAATCCTTGGCGTGAAAATTTCAAGAATATCAAATGGACTTGCTTTAAGCCAGTCTCATTATGTGGATAAGATTCTTGATAAATTCAGCAAGGGTGACTTAGCTATTGCTAGAACTCCAATAGACACGAGTCAACATCTATCAAAGAATATAGGTGACGCAGTTTCTCAAGTTTAATACTCGAGAATCATTGGAAGTCTAATGTACTTGATGAGTTGTACTAGACCAGACATTGCTTACACGGTTAGTAAACTGAGTCGATATACAAGTAATCCTGGAGCGGAACATTGGAATGGTATAGTGAGAGTACTAAGGTACTTAAGATATACTCGAGATTATGCTTTACACTATACTAGACATCCAGCGGTAATTAAAGGATATAGCAATGCTAATTGGATATCCGATATAAAAGACTCAAGGTCTACGACCGAATTTGTATTCACATTAGCAGGAGCAGCTATATCATGGAAATCTTCTAAATAAACGGTTATAGCTAGATCCACAATGGAATATGAGTTTATAGCATTAAATATATGTGGTAAAGAAGCCGAATGGCTACGCCAATTTATAGAAGATATTCCAAGATGGACAAAGCCCGTGCCACCAATATATATACATTACGATAGCCAATCAGCGATTGGAAGGGCACATAATCATATGTATAATGGTAAGTCTAGACACATTCGTCTAAGACATAATACCATTAGACAACTACTCTCTACTGGTACAATATCAATTGACTATGTTAAGTTAAAGGAAAATTTAGCAGATCCGTTAACCAAAGGGTTAAATAGAGAGTTAGTTGAAAGCTCGACAAGGGGAATGGGACTTAAGCCTCTTAAAAGTTAAACACAGCAGAAAACCCAATCTAGATGACTGGAGATCCCAAGAACTAGATTCAATAGGACCACCTAACTGTTAAAAGACTTATAGCGTCACTGTGGGAGAACCAACCCCAAGTCCATTCCTATTAGTGACATTCCAAAAGGACAATGATAAGCCTATGTCTTTTAATGATTCTTACGCGTCGAAAATTCGAGCAGGGTAATACGGGTTACCTTTAAGAAATCACCTATGTGAGAGAGAAGTGGGGCCGCTTCAAGGAGAATTGTGTGATGCTCAATTCTTATACCCTCTCGAAGAACCAGGCGTATATTCAGGGCCATGATTGAACATAACTATGAGAATTGAAGTATGTTAGGACGATACATATGTCAAGCATATGATCGGCTACTGTTAGGTCCCAAATGGTAGAAATCAGGCTAGAAGGGGGGGTGAATAGCCTGTTTAAACTTTTTTGCTAAAAACTCTTAATCTTTGAAAATGGTGATAGGTAACACACTTACTAACTGGTGAAATAATTTTTGTACAGCGGAGATAAGATTTTGGTTAGAGAAGTATATGAAACCGGTAAGGTAAAGTTTTAAGCCAGTAAGTTAAATTCTCATGCAACAAGGAAAAATTTTATTTCCAAGTAAGACAAACAAGTTAAGCAGTAAGTTGAGTCAATAGGTTGTGACCAGTTGAGAGATTATCAACCAGTTACAACTACACAACAAGAAATAAACAAACAAACAAAGAAATGACACATTGCTTGAAGAGGTTCACAGTTTTAAATAACTGCTACGTCCTCTACCAAGTTTGGTCAGAACTTGGATTTGTGAAAGTGCACTTGCTATATTAATGGATCCTACCTATTACAAGTTGCAAGCCAATGATTGAAGGCTGCCAAACTAAAGGTGACCACTAACGGATCGTGCTACAATAAAGACCAGGTGTTTTCCAGAGATTTGCTCACAAGTTGAGATGATTTCTCTAGGGTGTTGTGTGTGAATCAATCAATGTGTTCCATAAGTAGTCTAATGAAGGAACACTACAGTATTGATTGAGGTGCTCAGTGTATAAGTCCTACAGAGATGTCTAGTGAAAGAGGGGACTTGATTTGAATGCTTTGAACTAGTGAATTTGCAGGTTGGTAGTTCAGAGCAGCTCACTCTCAAGGATCATAAATGCACCAACCTTCTTCAATGCTCCGGGGAAGCTATTTATAGTGAACTTTGAAAAGGAGCCGTTGTCTTTGAAGAGGTTGTAATGATGACTTGATTTGGCAGGCATTAAATGAGAGTATCCTTGCATTAAATGCCTAAGATTGGATAGAGAGGATTTCCATTGAGTAGTTGGGGCGCTGTGAGTACTGGTTACTTTGACATTCCTCAAGAAGGTACTGATTTGTAGCAGAGATGTCTTGTCAGCATTCTTGCTTTACCAACTTCAGCTAAAGTTGATGGTTGGGTAGTTGGGGACAATTAATGCATCGGCTAGCTGCTGACTGAGGGAAGCTTGTAGAGTAAGCCTTAACAGGTAAGAGAGATGGATATAACCGGTAAGAGTTATATCGGCTAGGTAACGTAACCGGTTAGGCATGCAAACTGGTTGAGTGATCAACCGGTTAGGTGGCTTCACCAAGTAACTCATAAATGGATGGAAATCTCCAGGTCTTCAAGTCTTCGAAGCTTGAGAAAATTACATAATAAAAACACTAGGCACTAGCACTAAGGGGACCTATCATACATAGAAAAATTCTATTTAGTCTAATCAAATTAGGGGTCCTCATTAATTCTTGTTATGATTGGGATTAAGCAATTCTAAAACTAAACATATATTTGACTAACAATCTCCTCCTAATTGCTTAAGTCCAATCACCCTAGGTTAGCACCATCTTGACTCAGTAAAAGAATGACAAATATTTATCTATAAAGCATGTCATTCCCTAAGACAAGTGACAACTTGATGCTACCTAAGCAAGCTTACAAACAAAGTGAAAGCTTAAAAGGAACGACAAGATAAAAAAATAGAGAGAAATTTTGAATGAGACCTGCAAAATGAAACGGTTAGTGACAGTTGGATCATTCAAAATAGATAAAAGGTATTCAAAAAAACACAACTTTAAGTTTAGGGATAAGAGATTCTCATTGAATTGTAGATCGGTGAGTGAGACAAGAAAGACAGTATATCATCGGTTACATTCTCAGGCTGCGTCGGTTGAAGGATCTGCTGAGTCTTTTACCGGTGAAGGAGCAGCATCTGATGGAGGAGTAGCCGAAGTCACTGGGTCTGAGGGCTTTGCTTTCTTGGATGATCTCTTCTCTATCTTCTTCTCTTTCTCTTCCTTTTTTATCTTCTTTTTATCTTCACGCACTTTCATAAGAACCTCATTTTTGGCTTTGACTTTAGCCAACTCAATTTCTAGCTCACGCTTCTTCTGCTCACACCGGCTAAGGGCTTCTGCTGATCGTTTAATCTCTTCAATTGACCGGTCCACAATGGCTTGACCAGATAGTTGTTCTTCACAAAGCACTTTGTTTGTCCGGTGAGCCTCATCAAGTTGTTGCAAAAGATCGTTGTTGATGGCATCCTTTTTGTTCAAATGCTCCACAAAATTTGCAATAGCCATTGCAAAGCCAGTTTCCATCTGGTTAAGCATGTGATTAAGCCTTTGTTCTCTGTTTTCCTCCTCCTCCTGATTGGACTTAACACATGAACTAACCAACTCACAGTTCACATCAGCAACCCCTTTAAGCATAGCTTCATAAAATTCTTCCAAGTCAAGAGCCACAACTGGCCTAAAGGGATCTTCATCGGTTGCAGAGGCCGGTTGAGGAGAGGTTTGAGTAGCAAGTTGGGAAGTCGGTAAGGGAGCATCGGTAAGGGGAGGAATTGATGGAGGGGTAAATGGCTGAATGGCAAGAGAATTGTTGGTGAGAGGACGATCGGTAAGGGGCTTTTCAGTGAGATGAGAGGATAGATTAATGGAGCGACCCGTAAGAGGAGTTTCAATGGTATCGGAAAGGGGGTCGGATGAGGAATCGGTAAGACAGATCACTTGAGGCTGACCGGTCCTTGATACTTGACCGGTTAGGGAAATTTCAATCTCTTCATCCACTGACTCAGAGGAAGAATCATGGGGAGTAGCTGAAGCAATAAACTCATTGGGTTGCAAGCTCAGCATCTCAGCAAATGAAAGTTCAAGAAGCTCAACAGCATGAGGAACCAACGGTAAGGCAGCTTGCCTTAAAAGAGAAGTGGGATCACTCTCAGAGCTAACAAAAGTAAGGAGGCTTCTCTTATATTGCTCCAGGGTTTAGCCTGGCCATTCCTCATTATTGAAAGCCTAGTCACATTTGGCATTAAACCAACCTTATAAGTCACTTCAACAGACCAACGAAAAATTCTCATCTCCAATACTTGAGTCATACGGTCATTGATGGAGAGATACCGGAGATATAGATCATCGGTTGATAATGTGCTCTCAAACGGTCTGGGGGCAATGGTAGCAACTTGGCCTTGAATCCTTATGTTACGTTGCCGTTGGGAAAGAGAGGTTGGATATTTGCGATTTGGTTTTGGTGAGGGGAAGTCGGTAACCAGTTGCTGATCTATCTTGCCTGGTTTGATTTCCTTGCCTTTGGGTGGAGCAGGCCATTTTTTATGTTTGAGAACTTTAATCTTCTGATACCGATAACTTGTCTCACTGGGGCCATCAGTCTTTGTATATTCTGATAGATCATCAATCTTCTGATACCGATAACTTGTCTCACTGGTGAGGAGTGTCTTCAGGGGCTGAACCAACCTTCATTTCTTCCACAACATCAATAAAGGTTGCCATTCTATCAGCTCTTCACTGCTTCTGGATCTTATCAGCAATGGATGGAGGCATAGGGGTAGGCTGAGTTTTTGCCTTGCTGAAAATATTCTCATGAACATCAAACAAAGGAATCCTATAAGCTGATCGTGGGATAGAGGCTTTAGAAGTGTAATAGTTCAGAGTAGACATCAAATCCTTTTGACGAAGACCAGGATCAAGATAGACTGGAGGAACCGCAGGGTCAAGCATATTATATTCATCATCTTCATCATCTTCTTCTTCAAAGAAATCTGAGGTGGATTCTTCTTCAAACACAGGTTCAATCTCCTCCTGAACTGGTGATATATCTTAGGAAGCAGATAGAGGAGTGGCTTGACTAACCGATTGATTAACCGATAGAGAGGCCTGAATGGCTTGCTGAGTGGCCAACTCATCAGCTGATACCCTTTTCTGTTCCAAATCATCTTGAAATAGGCTGGCAACCAAGGCTTGTTGCAGATTAATGTCATCAAAATTGCTCTCCTTAACCGGTTCAGTAGATACAACGGTAAGGGGCTCGCTAACCGGTAAGACAGGAGCATCAGTAAGAGGCTCAGTCACCGATAAATCATCTCTAACCGGTTCAACATGCTCACCGGTACGAGGCATCGGTTGGCTAACCGATAACCCATCTATACTTATATTTTCTCCTCCTCATGCTGTTGTAACTGGTGAAGTCTCAGTTAAGCTTCCTCCCACATGTCTGACCATTAGCATCGGTAAGGGAGTAGTGAAATCAACTTCTACATTATCAGACCGATCAATCACAACACCAGCTTGATCATTATCATTATCTAACTCACCGGAATCACTAAAGGAGCTGGAGCTGGATTCTGACAGAACATCTTTATCAACCTTGGCTTGATCATCTGAGCCACTAATGTCTCTGAACATATCCTCAATTTCTTCATCAGTAACTGAGGCCCATTTGTTCTTGTTTGTTTGAACTGAAGTGAAGAAGTCAGACAGAGAGATATCACCCATGTTCTGGAAATCCCTATTCATATCAACCAAGTTTTGAAGTACATCCATCACATTCTTGATAAATTGCACTCTTCGAGGACCCAAGTCAACAACCTCAGAGTCAAAAGTGGGGAGATCATCATCCGGCAACTCATATCTCCCAAGCTGATAAGGATCAGACTCCTTAAGGGATTCATGGGCATTGTAAAGAATGGCAAAATCAATCCAAATAGCTTGAATCATCATATCTTGTCTGAGTCTGTCCTGAGCCAGGTAAATGGCATTCCACATAGGGGGCATCAAGTCAAAATACCTACCATATTTCCTGATGAGACTATCTCTAGACAAAGAGATGTCGTAGTCATTCAACAGGCACGGTTTGCTGTAGTAGATTCCTTTCTCTTCGTGTATGTTATCAAAATCCACATAATCTGATATGTCACCGACTGGGACTGAATCTTTGTTAATCTCGTGGAACTGTAACAGTCTTCGAAGGAATGGAGGCAAGTGATCAATAGGATATACCCAAGTGGAAGAGGGTTCAAATGAGGGATTGACTAGCCATGGGTTGTAGTGGTAGATGTGGAAAGTTGGATTTCTGATCGGTTGGCAACGGCTTACCGGTCAAGATGATGACTGACCGGTGAAGGGAACTTTGTCGGTTAGAAAGTTGTTGTCATAAAGCCTTTTGGGAATGAAGGGGATGAAGGTGCCCAAATCTGTCTCAATTCTTCTCTTTCTTTCTGCATTCTCTCTGGCTAGCTGTTGGGAAGATTTTTGGATTGGCTTGGATCTTTTGGGAGGTGGAGGAGCAGACTTCCTTGCTGTTTGCTTATGTCGGTTAGGGGAGAGAATGATAGCAATGGGTTGATCATCATCATCATCAGAGGATTCATCAAGTATCTCTTGACCGGTAAGGTAGGTTTGGGAGCAGGAGGAGCACCGGTTTGTTGAGTTACCTTTGGCCGGCTAGAGAGTTTCTTTTTCTGGGCTTGCTTGCCGGTAGGCTTGCCGATAGGCTTACTGGTTGTTGGTTGCTCAGCTGATTTACCTGTTGACTTACCGGTGAAGGGTTTTGCTTCCTTTATCATTCTAGCCATGTCAAATTTATCAAAAGCTTTGCAAAAGGATTGAGGATATTTTGGCTGGTTTTCTGAGTCTTGAAGGACAGCTGGAATATTTCTTAGGGCACGGCTGATCAACAAATAGTGACAAGGTTTGGCTTTGTTAGGTTTAGAAGAGGTTTTCTCTTTTTGGTATTTCTTGAAGGCTATGAGGATTATACGGTAAATGAAAGAACACCAATTGAAATCATCTCCAAGAATAATTGCTGCAATGGCTTCCCATTGTATCATGGTGATAAAGTGATGGGAGCCTGATCGACAGATGAAGCACCGGTCAGCAACCTCAGCAAGGGCATAGTACACAACATCAAACTCTGATTTCTTATTTGCCTCACCGGTGACAAAAGGATCAGATCCACGAACCTTAACCCAAGCAGCAATCATATCATTCATCAAGATTGAGGATGAACCGGTGGAAGAGAGATCAGGGAAAGCAGCAGCAATGGTGGCTGGGCTAAAAGTGATGGGGACACCAGCAGCAGTTGAAATAATATTCTCATTCTCATCTAAAACGCCATTATCGAACATTTCATTCACCATCTCATAAAAGATATCCTCATTCCCCTCAGGCATCAAGAAAGGGATCACTCCGGCGGCAACAAATAAAGCTTCTAGAGCATGGCCTTCCTCGGAATCGAAGAAACTAGGGAGAATGTAACCTCCATAAATGTCTTTCTTGATTGCGGGAGCCATCTGCGAAACAAATTAACAACAAACCAAAATCTTAAGTTAGAATCAAAGAGACTTTTTCAATATTCATTTTGGATGAAGTCAATATTTTTTCTGAGTTTGAGAAACCTTGATATCTTCAAGTTTAAGAAAATTTAGTTTGTGAAGATTTACCAAAGATTTCTTGAGGATGAAAAGAAGAATCACAGATGGAGAAGATGGAGATTTGGGAAGTTTCTTGCCGATTGCCTTTGTTCGTAAAATAGAGTGAGAGAAAATCCAGGAAAGTTTAAAGGTTGGTTTTTGAAATCCTTTTATAGGGTTAGGAAAGGAGGGAAGATGAAAGGATGTGTTGGTTAAAACAAAAGTAGCTCAAACGTTTTTAACTGACATACACATAAATTAACAAATTTAATTCACAATTTTAAAGATGTGACTTGAAAATAGGGACGTGTGTGCAGCAGTTATACTAAAATGTAATAAAGAACAAAAAGATAACCTTTTTGATGAATAAGAATAATACAGAGATTACCTTTTTGATCAATTATTTAAAATTGATCCATATCTTTTGAAGGAAGCATAGGGAACATGTAAAGGATAGGTAAGGGACTTGTCAGACTGATACAGCTGATGGAAGATTGATGTGACAGCAGGGCAATGATGAGAAACGAGCCGGTTAAAAACGGATTGTCAATTTCGATCCGGCCGCAGTTCGTCGGTAAGGCACATAGGCGGTAAGGTAGCTTACCGGTCAGGTGCAATGACCGGTTAGAGGGGGAGCTTGCACCGATTAGGGAACCATCGGTTAGGGACATCACTTACCGGTTAAAAGAAATCGGTTAGAGGACCGGTTAGAGATGTCTTGCCTTCCCGGTTAGGAACATCGGTAAAGGAGCACTTACAAGCAATGGTGAAGGAGGAACCACCTTGATCTCAGTTGATAGCTTACACAGATAGCAAAGTTAGCACAATGTATTAACGAATATCAATCATGCCTAGTTCTCCTCTAAGGAATTCAAATCTTTTAATGTCCAAGGGTTTTGTCAAGATATCAGCTAATTGATAATCAGTATGGACTTTTAAAAGAACGATATTACCCTTTTCAACGTGATCCTTGAGGAAGTGGTATTTGATGTCTATGTGCTTAGTCTTTGAATGCATCACAGGATTGTTGGAGACTGAAATGGCTGAGGTGTTATCACAATAGATGGGGCACACTTCTTGGGGTATTTCATAGTCCACCAGTTGTTGCTTCATCCAGAGAATTTGTGAACAGCAACTCCCAGCAGCTATGTACTCAGCTTCAGTCGTAGAAGTGGAAACGGATGCTTACTTCTTGCACGACCAGGAAACCAATTGGTTACCTAGAAATTGACAAGTTCCACTAGTACTCTTCCTGATGACCCTACAAGCTGCAAAATCGGCATCTGAATAGCCAATTAGTGTAAATGATGAATCTTTTGGATACCACAAACCTAAGTTAGCAGTTCCCACTAGATATCTAATAATTCTTTTAACAGCTTGTAAATGAGATTCTCTAGGGTCAGCTTGAAATCTAGCACATACACATACGCAAACATGATATCTGGCCTACTAGCGGTTAAGTAAAGTAGAGATCCTATCATACCTCTGTAGAGTGTTATATCTACTTTCTTACCGGACTCATCTTTGTCTAGGTGTACATTGGTGGCCATCGGAGTGCTTTGAGGATGAGCAAAATCAAGACCAAATTTCTTGATTAAATCTTTGGTATATTTGGCTTGATTGATGAAAATACCTTCTTGGGTTTGCTTGACTTGATGTCCAAGGAAAAATGTTTGCTCACCCATCATGCTCATCTCAAATTTGCTCTTTATAAGCTTCTCAAATCTCTTGCATAATTTTTCGTTAGTAGATCCAAAAATTATGTCATCAACATATATTTGAACTAACAATAAATGACCATTATGCTTTGCAATAAATAAAGTGGTATCGATTTTACCTCGTTCGAACTTCTCACTAAGTAGGAATTTGGAGAGAGTTTCATACCATGCTCGCTTGAGGCCATACAAAGCTTTATTCAATTTGTAGACATGATTAGGCTTCTTGGAATCTTCAAATCCAGGAGGTTGTTCTACATATACAAGCTCTTGAAGTTCCCAATTGAGAAAGGCACTTTTCACGTCCATTTGATATAGCTTAAATTCTTTGTAGGCTGCATAGGCAAGAAATAACCTAATGGCTTCTAATCTAGCTATGGGTGCAAATGTTTCATCATAATCTATGCCTTCTTCCTGTCTATATCCTTTAGCCACTAGTCTAGCCTTATCCCTTGTAATTTTTCCAGACTTATCCAATTTATTTCTATAAACCCATTTCGTTCCAATCACTGTTTGATCACTAGGTCTAGGCACTAATTCCCATACTTTGCATCTTTCAAACTGGTTAAGCTCTTCTTGCATAGCTTCTACCCAGCTGAGGTCATCAAGTGCTTCTTCAGTCTTCTTTGGTTCTATATTTGAGACCATAGCAGAGGAAAAAAATCCATGTTGATCCGCCATGCTTCTTAACTGGCCTCTAGTCATTCTTGGACCAAAGACATCACCAATCACATTTTCCAAAGGGTGATCTCTAACTGTTCTCACTTCCCTATAAGTAGGTCTTGCCTGACAGATTCTTGTCTTAAGGTTTCTATTGGAGGAGTAGAATCGGCTAAGGGAGGTGTGACCGGTTGGGGAGATCGGTTAGGAGAGGGTGATGCTGACTGATGGTGATCGGTTAGTGGAGAGGGAAATGGTAAGTTGACAGTTGAAATTGGTTCAGCTTCAGGTGGTGAATTAGGAATGGTAACATGAGGACTAGCTGGTAATGAGTCGGTCAAAGGAGTTTGTCTACTGGATTGTCTGACCGATTGAGGAAAGAAGGAGTCATCAACTAGTTCTCTACAAGTTACACCACTAGAGGCTGAAGGCTGAGCTGGAGGTTGATTTGCATTGATACTGGTGGATTGATTGTAATCTTGATTGCTGGATTCACCTGTCTCAAACACACCAGAATTATCAGTACTATTTGGAGCCTTATCAGACTCTAGCAAATCAAATTCATCAAAAGTAACGTGAACAGATTCAACAATTTTCAACAACCGTTTATTGAAAACTCTAAATGCCTTACTGTGCTTGGCGTAGCCAACAAAGATACCTTCATCAGCTTTTTCATCAAATTTACCTCGGCGCTCTTTACCGTTGTAAAGTACATAGCATTTACAGCCGAAGATCTTGAAGAAACCAATGTTGGGAATTTTGCCACGCCACAGCTCATAAGGGGTCTTGTTGTGAAACTTGTTGACTAAAGATCTATTATGGGTGAAGCATGCTGTATGGATAGCTTCGGCCCAAAAATACTTGGGAAGCCTAGCTTCAGATATCATAGTTTTTCCTACTTCGATCAAAGTTCTGTTCTTTCTCTCAACTACACCATTTTGTTGCGTTGTTTCGGCAGTTGAGAAATTATGATCTATTCCATGATCATCACAGTACTGAGCGATTCCATTATTTTTGAATTCCGTTCCATTATCTGATCTCATACTGATGATGTCACATTCCTTTTGGGTTTGAAGTAGACGGAATAATCTGGTGGCAATTTCATATGTGTCATCTTTTGAAGCGAAGGTCTCCACCCAGGTATATCTTGAGAAATCGTCTACAACAACCAAAGCATATCTGCTACCCCCTAAACTTGCAGTTGTCGTGGGGCCAAACAGATCCATATGTAGCAACTGGAGGCACCTAGAAGTGGACATGCAGGGCTTGCTGTGGAATGATTCTTTTTGTTGTTTTCCTAATTGGCAGGCTCTGCATTTCCTTCCATGATCAGCAGACACTTGAGGTAAGCCAGCAACTAGATTTTTATTAGCCAGCTTGGATAGATATTTGAAGTTCAAGTGACTGAGTCTCTTGTGCCAAAGCCAGGAGTTCTCACTGATGTTCTTAGCTACAAAACAAACATTAGTAACACTCGAAACAGAATTTAAATCTATAGCATATACGTTACCTTTTCTATATCGAGTGAGAAGGGTTTCACCTATAGCAATGTCTTTCACATAACAGTTGGAAGAATTGAAAATACAATGCATACCTTTATCACAAAATTGTGATATAGAGAGAAGGTTGTGTTTCAGACCATCCACCAAAGATACCTTTTGTACAGTAACTGTACCTCTTTTGATGGATCCACGACCAATAATTTTACCCTTTGTGTTGTCACCAAAGACAACTGGAGGACCAGATGCTTCTTCAAGATCAGTTAGGAGATCGGCATGTCCAGTCATATGCCTAGAACATCCACTGTCCATAATCCAAACATCCTTACCGGCATCGATTGAGGCCATTAAGCATTCCTGAAATAAAACAGTAAGCTTATGGTCCCCTTTATTCTTTCAGGTCCAAATAGTTAGTTCCTCTTTGGCAGCCATACCTGGCCACCACCTGAGCTTTTAGACTCAGTGGGTCCAGATAGGTGCTTCAAGAGGCATTCATAAGCCTTGTGACTAATAAAACCACAGTTTGTACATTTATTAGAAGATGGTTGTGAGGACTTAGATGAGTTGATGTTCAATTTAGGGGGTTTTTGTTTTTTTAAGTGTTAAGTGCTGAAATCTGATTTCATTTCTGAAAATGGCTGAATCATTAAGAGGCAGCGTCTGAAGACTGAATTCTGAATTAGGCAAGCTGTTTGATTTTCACCTCTGAATTCATTTTCTGAATGTGTGTTTTTACCATTTTACCCTTCTAAATAATATATAATTTTCTACCTTGTTAATAATAAGCAAAGGTAATACGGGTATTATGAAAAATTGTTGAGGATATTTTTGTCCAAAATTGTGAATAAGAGGGAATAAGAGGACACTCAGCACTACTTTAGGTGCTTAAAAATTTTAAGAGCCTACCAAGTCTTATTTCAAAAAAAAACAAACACACTTATTTCTCTAATCCTTTGAACTAATAAGTGTTAAGAGGCAATTAAGGCTGAAATGGAAAAACAAACGCACCCTTAGCTAATGCTTCAAAGGAGTTTACTGATTGAGCAGAAACAGATCCTTTGGGGACGAAGGTGATGGATTTACCTTTGTTAGCCGGTTGCATAGGTTTAGGAATGCCTTTACCGGTTGGGGAGCCCTTACCGGTTGGATGACCGGTGACAGTTGTCTTACCGGTTACTCCTTTACCAGTTGAGGCTACCTTACCAGTAGAGGTTTCCTGTCCAGCAACCTGATCAACAATTTTAATTCCACCTTTGATGTCTCCATCGCTGAGTGGGACATATTGTCCTAGCTCAGGATCAGCTACCTCGGTCCATTGGGATTTGTTCTTGTCAATTGGGGCCTTCATCTGTTCCTTCACCTTGGGATAGGTGTATGGGACATAACTGAAAGGTCTAGTTAACTCTCTCTCTCTTAATCAATTTGGATTGTGCATCATCAAATTTGTCCATTAAGTTCTCAGTAACAGTCTTAGTAACTGGTTTGTCTTTGCTGATGTTTTCATTGCTACTGGAGCCAAAGCTTATGCCTGACAGATCTCTGTTAGGAGACAACTGATCTTGTATGATAGTCTCCACAGCAGCTCGGGATTTTGAAAAGGTGTCAATAGTTTTTGAAAGAGAGTTATTTCTTGACACAAGATCAGCAACTTGACTAACACAGATATTTAGTCTCTCAGTGAGTCCTTGATTATCTTTCTTCAACTGATCAGACTCTAACTGACTTTCTTTTAAAAATTTTATTTGAGCTTTCAAAGAGTCATTTTCAGTTGTGATCTTTTTAAAATTAGCAGCCATAATTTTGTGAGCTTCATTTAATTTTTCAAAATCTGAGAAGAGCTCATTCATCACCTCTGCCATTTCAGACTTAGACATATTTGGCATTGGGTCTTCGGTAAGCTAAGAGGTTGAGGATGATGGTTCAAAATTAGGATCAAAATTGGGTAGTGATGATATCGGCTAAAGGCTTGGTTCGGTTAGAGTCTTTAGAAAATGAATCGGTTGGGGCTCAAATGTCGGTTGATGAGAGGAAATCGATAAGGCTTGAGCTTGATAGGTCTGTTGAATCGGTTGCATCAGCGGTCTGAGAGTGGGCATGGTTTTACACTGACCGTAGAGGGATCCACCTATGTTTTGGATTTTAAAGTTGTAGGGATTATCTGCCTTGGGAATAGGATCGTCAAAATAAGTCAATGGAGATCTCATAGGTTGGGTCTGGTCATTATAAGATGATTGTTCATTGGAGTTGGGGTGTCTATACATAGGTGACTGCAAGGAGATGGGTTTGTCATCGGTTCCATCAATAGCAACAAAGCTGACATCAGCATCTTCATCTATGTCAGCATCCTCATTTTCAGAATCAGTCTCGAACCAAACTGGCATAGCTTTTTCAATTCCATCCTCGACAACTAAGCTCTTAGATTTAGATCTAGGGTATTTCTTGAATGGTTTCTTCCTCAGAAATTCATATTTCGGTTGAGGACATTTGGAAGCAAAATGGCCGGGTTTTCTACAATTGTAACACACAAGCTCATCTTGGGCATTCTTTCCGTCGGTTGAGGTTGAGGTTTGGCCTTTCTTTTGGAAGTTTCCAGATCTTTGGAACGATGAGGATTTGGGTTGGAAGGATTTGATGTGGGTTTGTTGGGATCTCTTAAAATCCTTGAACTTTCTATAGTTTCTAGCGAAGGCAGCAAATTCATCTTCTTCCTCAAAAATCACACTAGATGATGTATTGGCTTGAGTTGGTTGAGGCTGAGAGATTGAGGGAGAGTCCTTGGTAGGTTGTCTATTTAGCAAAGAGGAACCAGGGAAGATCTCGGTCTGAGCTGGCAGAGATAGATTTTTAAATTGTTTTTGAACTCCACTCAGCCGATTGAGTTCTTCCTCATATCAAAACAAAGTAGACACAATGTTCTGAATGTGAGTAGTGTTCAAATCTCGACATTCTTTCAAAATAGCGACCTTGACATGCCACAAATCTCCAAGAGAATTGAGGAACCTCATGTTTAGGTCTTTCATTGTGTAAACTCTACCTAAAGATGCACAAGAATTACGCACCTCGCAGAAACGATCGTACATTTCCTTTAACGTCTCATTTGGGTTCTTCTTGAAGGACTCAAACTCAGCAACGCTTTTGTAGAGTCTGTTGTCCTTGGCCACTTGATCTCCTTCAAAATATCTGAGTAGACTTTGCCACACCTGTTGAGCGGTCTCATAGCATTGTACTTGCTTGTACAGTCTATCGTCAAGGCCTGAGGTTAATATGTGTAACGCTTTTTTGTCCAAGGAATCACAGATCTTGTCATCCTCGGTCCACTCTTCATGTGGTTTTGGCACATAGGTACTCAAAATGTTGTTCAGACGATCTATCGGCATGATCCATGAGAGGAGTTTTGGGTGCTCTAGTGGCGAGATTGATTTTTAGGGGTGTCATGGGACCATCTCTGACTACAGTATTTAACCTATCATCTATTGAGTCCAAATACCGCATGATTCTGTTTTTCCATACTGGAAATTCGTTTTCGTTCAACATGGGAATAGTCGCCATGTTCCAAGTTTGCATGAGTTTTCCTGCCATTTTGGAATTGTCAATTCAAGCGGTTAAGCTTGGAAAAATGGTTTTCAAAAATTGCAAGCTCTGATACCAATTGTTAGGTCCCAAATGGTAGAAATTAGGCTAGAGGGGGGGTGAATAGTCTGTTTAAACTTTTTTGCTTAAAACTCTTAATCTTTGAAAATGGTGATAGGTAACACACTTACTAACCGGTGAAATAATTTTTGCACAACGGAGATAAGATTTCGGTTAGAAAAGTATATGAAACCGATAAGGTAAAGTTTTAAGCCAGTAAGTTAAATTCTCATGCAACAAGGACAAATTTTATTTCCAAGTAAGACAAACAAATTAAGAAGTAAGTTGAGTCAATAGGTTGTGACTAGTTGAGAGATTATCAACCAATTACAACTACACAACAAGAAATAAACAAACAAACAAAGAAATGACACATTGTTTGAAGAGGTTCACAGTGTTAAATAACTGCTACATCCTCTACCAAGTTTGGTCAGAACTATGATTTGTGAAAGTGCACTTGCTATATTAATGGATCCTACCTATTACAAGTTGCAAGCCAATGATTGAAGGCTGCCAAACTAAAGGTGACCACTAACGGATCATGCTACAATAAAAACCAGGTGTTTTCTAGATATGTGCTCACAAGTTGAGCTGATTTCTCTAGGGTGTTGTGTGTGAATCAATCAATATGTTTCTAAGTAGTCTAATAAAGGAACACTACAGTATTGATTGAGGTGCTCAGTGTATAAGTCCTACAGAGATGTCTAGTGAAAGAGGGGACTTGATTTGAATGCTTTGAACTAGTGAATTTGCAGGTTGGTAGTTCAGAGCAGCTCACTCTCAAGGATCATAAATGCACCAACCTTCTTCAATGCTCCGGGGAAGCTATTTATAGTGAACTTTGAAAAGGAGCCGTTGTCTTTGAAGAGGTTGTAATGATGACTTGATCTGGCAGGCATTAAATGAGAGTATCCTTGCATTAAATGCCTGAGATTGGATAGAGAGGATTTCCATTGAGTAGTTGGGGCGCTGTGAGTACTGGTTACTTTGACATTCCTCAAGAAGGTACTGATTTGTAGCAGAGATGTCTTGTCAGCATGCTTGCTTTACCAACTTCAGCTAAAGTTGATGGCTGGGTAGTTGGGGACAATTAATGCATCGGCTAGCTGCTGACTGAGGGAAGCTTGTAGAATAAGCCTTAACAGGTAAGAGAGATGGATGTAACCGGTAAGAGTTATATCGGCTGGGTAAGGTAACCGGTTAGGCATGCAAATCGGTTGAGTGATCAACCGGTTAGGTGGCTTCACCAAGTAACTCACAAACTAAGGGGACCTATCATACATAGAAAAATTCTATTTGGTCTAATTAAATTAGGGGTCCTCATTAATGCTTGTTATGATTGGGATTAAACAATTCTAAAACTAAACATATATTTGACTAACAGCTACACAAAAAGCATAACGATTCAAGGACATCACATCTATCGACTTGCGAGTAGAGTAAATTAAATATGCTTTTACGAGCGAAGATTCAATGGGCATTCCCACATCTTCGTATACAAGTTTTCGTCTGCCGGACTTTATCACCATTTCCTCATTATTTCCTTCATGTGGGGGATTGTTGGAAAAATAAGGTTGAAGGAAATAATGTGTTATTTCCTAAATGGGTTGTTTCTCAAATGAACCAATTGATTGTGGGTTTGTGTTCTACTCCATGAGAACATTGAAATCATATATTCATTTGTCCAAAATGGTTGAGAAATGAATGAGATATTAAGGCTCAATTAAGTGGGTTGAAAGTGGGAAATGTGGTTATCCCACATTGAAAAGAAATGTAAAAGGAGACTAGTTTATATACTCCTACACTTTAGTAGGGAGTAAGATTGTGGAGCATAGATGCTCTCTCTCTCTCTCGCGCACAGGTGCGTAGGGGGGCGCAAATCATGGACCAAAATGGGCTTCGGGCTACCGAACTCATATGCATGAGTGTCTTGCGTACACGAATGTGGCTCTGAATTGGCCTACTCGCGCTAGCCCACCCTTTGCAAAAAAAAATTCAGAATAAACTATTAGGAACATGACCAGACTTGTATAACAATCACTGCTTCTTAATATATGTGTGATTCTTCATCTTCTAATAGTAATACGAAATAAATTGGGTGTTAATTTCGTAATTGATGATGACTCTTCATTTTGGCCAGTTATGTCTATAATATGGAGCCATCACAAACCATGGAGACACACCAAAAATTTTCCAGCGCCTCCTCTCTGTCTCTCTCGTGCATATTGAACATCCATTCTTTGGTCTCCTACATAGCGCATCCTGTGGTTATACCGTTCAGGCATAATTTAATTTCGCCGGAGATACTAGTGTGCAGCTACCGTCCGGTCAGTCCGTTTCATCCTGGGACGCAAGCATCCGGTAAAAACTCAAGCACAACTTGGTGAGGGACGAATTTGTCTTAAGGAGAGTGTGTCAACACACGGCTCAGGCAACTTCGACAAATCAGTTTACTTTTCCATTTATAATTCTGTTTTATTTTGTTTTTCTGTAATTTCCAATTTGATTTTGTAATCTTTATTCCAACAGGATCTTGTCTGCAATTCAGCCTCAGAACTCTCAACCGCATCAAATCACACTATAAATAATTTAAGTGTACTACAATATACGTTGCTAATGAATCTTTTGACTTTAAACTTTTGTTAATTGAACCGCTTAATATCATACCATATTTGGCATATCCTTTTTTTTCTTTTTCTAAAACAAACAATTTTTTTTTCTCAAGATGAAGTAAAGTTGAACTCCATCCTCCAAAAATGAATGTCTAGTTTTCATAAAAAAAAAATAAAAAAAATTGTAGTAGAGTTGTACTCCCTCTGGCCAAATATTAATATCTACTAGATTGACTCCCGTGCGATGCACGGGGCGTTAATATATATTCAAAAGACAAAAAATGAACTAAAATAAACCAAAAAATCAATGCATTTATACATTATGGAATATTTCCTTAAAGACTACATTGTCAGTACATAACAATTAGAAAACAATAAAATAGGAATAAAACAAAAATCATAAGGAATATGCATTTCTCTATATACAATTCTGAAGTATTTTATCAATTAAAAAAGTAAATAAAACACACGAACATGTTTATTACATATGAAATAAATTATTGAAATTAGTAAAAAAAAAAGGTGAAGATTGGAAATCTAGTTTAAAAAAAAGGTGATATTTTATTTCTTTTTGATAAAGAGAATTTTTTAAATAAAAACAAAAGATTTGTTCATACCAAAAGAATAGTACAGTTATCTAATAAAAATTAATACCATTCTTTTTCAAATGGAAACTTTCGATTAACTCATGCTCGTACATCTAAAAAATTATGTCATATTTATTTACATTAACTCATTATGAACATAATTATGATATTTATTTTGAATGTAACTTATTTAATTTTTAGTAGAAAAATAAAAATTCTAAAAATACTAACAATTTCGTTAAATGAAAAGAAATTTTCCCAAACCCCCCACTTCCTCATCAAACTCAACCCACTTCTTCCTCTCCCTCTTTTAAAATACAAATTTATACTATCTTTATTTCTTATTATATTGACATACACTTCAATCAAAATTTTAAAAATGATGGCCATCTTTCCCGATATTCGTCTTTATAAATACACAATATTTTGACACTTATAGAAAAATCGACAAATTTATTAATACTTTATTTACTATGCTTCAAAGATTTTTTTTAAATAAATAAATTGTTTGATATATCGAACAAAAATAAACACAATAACCATATTATCCCATCTCACTTATTAAATATAAACCAAAACTCACATTCATTACAATCCCTCATATATATATATATATATAGATAAATTATTATTACATTAAATAACCATATATACTTTATAAATACACAATTGTGTTGTTTATAAAAATTCAACACCATTTCAACTCATCATCCTATACCCCACCACTTTTATTTTATTTTATATTCTTTAATAGAAACCAAAACCAACATTTATTTTATTTTATATTCTTTATATATACATATAAATTATTATTATATTAAATAACCATATATATTATCATTTATAATTAAAAAATAAATACTTCACACTTATTTCATTTTTACTAAAAACATATTGAAAAAAAAAACAAAAATTAATAAAAGATAATTAAGAAATTTATATTTAACAAAGAGGGTTTTTTTTTATCTGTCCAAATCAAATGAAAGAAGTCTCTATTTAAAGAGAAAAAAATTTATGAATTTTGGTGTAAAAAAAGTTTAAAAAATTAATTTATTATAAAATAAAAGAGGGTAAAGAAATATGATGTAAAAAAAATCCAAAATTCAGCCAGCCAATCAAAGGGCGACACGTGGCAAAATTCTTAAAAAATAAAAGAAAAAACCGCATAAACGCACTGTTATCTTTTAGAGTCGAAACCTAACGGTTTATTTTATATCCGCAAGCGCACGGGCTATTGTAATATAGCGGGTGCAAGTACGAGTCGATCCCACAGAGACAGGGTTTACTTAAGGGATATTTTTGTCTTTTAGAAAATATAGAAAGGATTGGGGGGTAGATAAAATTTGTTTTTAGAATAATAGAGAGATCATAAACAGAAAATACTTTTAATTTAAATCTTATAAAACGAAGCATTCTTGGGATTGGAAATCATACACATTCTTATTCATCAAATTGTCTTTGTCTTAGAAATAAAAGGTTTTCATAAAAAGCAAGGATGGTATGTTAGGCCTACGCTATTTCAGGCTAGGACAATAGCGTTTGTATTCTTCACTAATTATGTCCTAACTGTTTGAGAAATCCGTTTATGTTTGCCCCCGCCCGTCACAAACGGGCATTCCGGCTTATCTCTAGCTGACCATAATTAGTAAGAATCCATTAAGGACGGAAGTCAACATACTTTCCATTAAAGGAACATCCCTAGGCCATTGAACTACTCTCGTGATCAATAAACCTAGTTTCTTTATATGGTTCCGTCAATTGAGATTCTCCGCTAGGTACTTCTCTCAATTGACTGAATCATACAAATTGGATATCGCCAATAAGTAAGGCATTTAGAGAATAATATAAAGAGATTGTTTTAGATGAAGAAAGAAGACAAGACTAATCATTTTTAGATGATGAATAAGCATGCTTTTGAGTTTCCAACCCCAAGAATATGGGGGATTACTCACAAGCCATTTATAATATATAAGCAATTAAAATAAGAGATTGAGTAAGAAAGACTTATGATGAACAAATGCTGGAAATAATGCTTCACTTTTATTGCTCTTCTTCCAAAGTGACTTCAAGAACAAAATAATGACTTGATCTTCAAATCTCCTTGGAAATTGTTATCACAAGTATTTGTGTTTTCTATCTATCTAATATCAGTAGTTTCTCTCTAATAATTCGTGTTTAAGACTGATCACTAGGGTCCTATTTATAAAAAGGAGGGAACTCTTCAATCAGGTGCAACCAAAAGGTGCCTTTACGTCTGCAGTCGCGTTTTGCACGGCCGCGTCAAGGAAGTTGCACGGCCGTGTGACCATTGGCGCCAGATTTGAATTTAAGTCTTGACACTTCGCACGGCCGCTCCTATATAAGTTGCACGGCCGCTCCATAAGATGACACGGGCGCTCCCTCTTCAAGACACGGCCACTCTATAATTTAGGGCCAAAAATGGCCTGAAAAAGGCCAAGTGCACGGCCGCTCTATCTTTGCTGCACGGCCGCTCTGTCTGAATTTTAACTTTGTGTGCTTGATTTGGTTGGTGCTCACCCAAGTCTTTTGCCTTGAAGTGTCCAAGTATCCTTTTGATAAAAATGAACTAATAAACCTGTCTTAAAAAGCAAGAAAAATACCAAAAGCGTAAAATCTAGAAAATAAGGAAAAGGAACTAAAAAGTATATGAAATGAAATGAGAAATGATGATTTATGCAATAAAAAGTATATAAAAATAAGGATAAATGACTATATAATAGTCACTTATCAAACTCCCCCACACTTAAACCTTTGCTTGTCCCCAAGCAAACTTAGAATGAAATATGGAGAGGGAGAAAATATGATTGATCCCTCAGAAATAAAGTAGCAAGCCCTTGAATGCCTTGTAGATAATGCCTTTTATCTATCTAATCATTTTTTGAATACCTTTAAAAATTTTATTTTAGGAAGAAATATTTTAGGGATATTTTAAAGAGATAAAATGCAAGACAATAACCTAGTATAGCATATATAGAATTTTGACCAAGTAAAGCATGCTAGAAGGAAGAATCTTCTTGGTAGGAAAAGCTATCACTTTTTAGAGTGATTTTTTTAGAAAAGATGAATTTTATTTCTTTAAGATGTACAAGAGAAGGTATAGACATTTTATTCACAATTTAGAAGTTCCGAAGAATTGTATTACATTCTTGAATCACAAGGGTGAAGAATGGGTGATGGTAGTGGAAAAATCTCGTCAAAGTCAAACAAATTTATCTTATTTTTGTACGTGTTATATTTTTGCAAAAGACCTAAGTTATTCTTGATCCTTTCAAGTAGGAGACATTGTGGTCGCGAGCCCCATGTTCCTAATACTTAGATCAAGAATACTTTTGGATATTATTTCCTGTTTTGGCAAGGAAGCATCGTCGCAGCGAACGCCGTGCCCCGAGTTACTTAGGAGATAATAGGTTTCTTTTTGCTTTTAAGGTTTGGTGACCATTGTCACTCTTTTATTAATAAGATAGAAGTGTTTTTCTTTGACTTGATTTGAAAATGGAAGGATGGAATTATGAAAGGGTGTGATTCAAGGGATGCAAACAAAAAGGTGCTTCTAAAAAGGGAATAAATATCTAATAAAGATAAAAAATGTACAATCTTAAAGGAATATATTCAAAATTTGCATAAATAACCAAGCATAAAAGAATTCCTTCTAATCAAATGCATTTTCCTTGATGAGATTCTATATTGTGCTATACCAACTTATGAGGCTTTCAATTATTTCCTAAAAAGATCCCTTATACTTTTCCTTTTTATAGATTTCTAAGTGTATAGAAAATATGAGAGGAAAGATAAAGGCATTTATACTAGGGCAAATGGCAAGCATAAAGATAATGATTTTTGATCATCATAGGGATTTTTTTTTTTTTTTATATACTATTATACATGCATAAAAAAATGCAACTAAGTTAAAAAAGAAAAATTATACTAGAAAGCAGTTAAATTTATACTAGAAAGCGAGTAAATTTTAAAAACTAGAAAGCAAATAGATAAATACCCCCCCACACTTGAAGTGAACATTGTCCTCAATGTGACAAAGAGTAAATAGATAAGCGTGCGGTGGTAAACAAAATTATGATAAACAGTAATATAATCCATCGGTTTACTATTCCGATGATGCTTGTTTAAGGTCATAAGCTCGACCCCTTTCTATCAGTGACAATGGATGGTGAGTGGTATTGTAATGGTCTCTTATCCTTAACAACTCGTCATTCCTTCCCCTTTGGCGTGATTGAGCTCTTATGATTGATGCACATACGACATCCCGGTGTGCCTTTTTTCTTAGGCCCCCTACCCTTTGATTTTTCAATTTTATTAGGCTTTTTAGGGTGCACATTTTTTTCACCTCTATGATCTAAGGGTTTTTTAATTATTATTTTTGAGTCCTTGACTTGTGATTTCTCACCCTTTTTGCTATCATTTTCAAGAGTGTTGACTTCATGGCATGACTTCTTGAGATTTAAGTTTTTAAATTCGACCTTTTTATTTCCAATATTTAGAGAAAGAGTGCCATTCTTTACATCTATCACTGCACCAGCGGTGGCAAGAAAAGGTCTTCCTAGAATGATTGGAATTTGGTTATCTTCCTCCATCTCAAGGACTACAAAGTCGACCGGGATTATCAATTTCCCGATTTGACAAGGGACATCTTTCATAATACCCATTGTGTATTTAATGGAGCGATCTGCTAGTTGGAGAGAAATAGTGGTGGGTTTCATTTCCCCCACACCTAGTTTCTTACCTACCGAAAGCGGAATGAGGCTCACACTTGCCCCAAGATCTAACAAAGCATTATCAACATTATATTTACCTATTTTGCAAGGAATAGAGAAAGTGCCGGGATCTTTTAATTTAGGAGGAAGTTCTCTTTGTAAAATGGCACTTACTTCTTCTGTCAAAGCGACAGTCTTATGCTCCTCAAGTTTCCTCTTATTTGCAAGAATATCCTTTAAGAACTTAGCATAGGACGGCATTTGTTGAAGGGCATCGGTAAAAGGTATGTTGATGTAAATAGACTTTAAGACTTCTAAAAATTTTGCAAATTGTTTGTCAAGTTTTGCTCTTACCAACCTTTGGGGGTATGGTATTGGAGGGTCAAAATTTCTAGAAATCTTAGGGGATTCTGTCCCATTTTCAACATCTTCATTAGTCTCAACCATCGGTGGGGTTGGACTAACTTTCTCCTTACTCGGTTTGATATTTTCCTTAGGAAGGGGATCTATAATTTCTTTTCCACTCCTAGTTTCTACCGCACTAACATGCTCGTCGGGCCTTTGCGATTGACCGGGGAAACTCCCTCGTGGTCTATGCGAGGTACCGGCTTGTTGAGCTTGTTGATTTTCAAGCATTCTATTGTGGGCGGCTAAATTATCAAACCTAGCATTCAACGACTTTATGGATTCCCTTAACTCATTATTGGTCTTTTCTTGCTCATTCTTACTTTCAATCATAAAATCCATAATAAGATCCAATTTAGACTTAGGGGGAGGGAAAGCACTAGAATTGCCATTGAAATTCTTTTGTGTGAATCCCGGTGGTTGTGTAGAAGATTGCGGATTTAAAATATTGTTATTCTTATAGGAAAAATTTGGGTGATTTCTCCACTCGGGATTGTATGTGTTTGAATACATACCACCCTTTTCCCCATAAGAATTAACAAAGTTTACTTGATCACTAGAAGTAGTGTCAAGCAATTCACAACATTCTGTACTATGTGAGTTTGACCCACATAGTTCACAAACAACATTAAAGTTGGCCAAGGGATTTACATTAAAGTTTTCAAACTTTTTAAGAAGCATATCAACTTTAGAAGATAAGGTAGTAATGACATCAATATTGTACTTACCTGGAATCCCCTGCGGTTGTTCCTTCTCATTGAACCATTGATAGTGATTCAGGGCTATGCTTTCTATCAAGTCGTATGCTTCATCCACCGTCTTATTCATTAGTGCACCTCCTGCGGCGGCATCAATTGTCTCCCTTGTTCTATATGTGAGACCATTGTAGAAAGTGTGCACGATTAACCACTTTTCAAGCCCGTGGTGAGGGCACGTCCTTAGGAGATCTTTGAATCGCTCCCAAGCGTCATACAGTGATTCGCTTCCTGTTTGGCTAAAATTTGTAATCTTCGTCCGAATTTGAGCAGTCTTGCTCGGAGGGAAGAAACGTCCAAGGAATGCTGCTTCAATTTGGTCCCAAGTTGTAAAAGAGTTGGGTGGGACTGAAATTAACCACTGTTTCGCCTTATCCTTAAGAGAGAAAGGAAAAAGGCGCATCCGAATTGCTTCCGGGGTGACATTCTGAATACGTGTGGTATCACAATATTCAAGGAATGTTTGGATGTGGAGATGAGGATCTTCGAAAGCGGTGCCGCTATATTGGTTATTCATAACCATAAGCAAAAGTCGCGGCTTTATCTCAAAGTGTGCCGCTTCGGCATTCGGCACTACAATAGGGGATCTAGTTCCCGGGGTACTTGGGTTAACAAAGTCCCGTAGGGTCCTAGCAGGTGTTTGTTGTTCTCCGTCCATATGCTTCTTCAAAGTTTCTCTAAATCTTCTTAATCTTTCGTGAAAGCTTCTTTCGGGTTCCGGATCAAAGTTGTCAACGAATGTCCGAGACCGTTTCATAAACTATAAGAAAAACACTTGAAGAAAAATTAAACGTAACAGATTATAGGACAGGAAAGCAAAATAGTAAAAACAAAATAAAAACTAAAAATTTGTAGTAAAGACAAAAATAAAAAGTAAATCGTTGTCCCCGGCAACGGCGCCAAAAACTTGTTAGAGTCGAAACCTAACGGTTTATTTTATATCCGCAAGCGCACGGGCTATTGTAATATAGCGGGTGCAAGTACGAGTCGATCCCACAGAGACAGGGTTTACTTA
This sequence comes from Adenophora triphylla var. japonica, assembly GCA_022495995.1. Taxonomy (NCBI): domain Eukaryota; kingdom Viridiplantae; phylum Streptophyta; class Magnoliopsida; order Asterales; family Campanulaceae; genus Adenophora; species Adenophora triphylla. The sequence continues at coordinate 212,206 of JAFEMH010000446.1, forward strand.
AGGGATATTTTTGTCTTTTAGAAAATATAGAAAGGATTGGGGGGGTAGATAAAATTTGTTTTTAGAATAATAGAGAGATCATAAACAGAAAATACTTTTAATTTAAATCTTATAAAACGAAGCATTCTTGGGATTGGAAATCATACACATATTCTTATTCATCAAATTGTCTTTGTCTTAGAAATAAAAGGTTTTCATAAAAAGCAAGGATGGTATGTTAGGCCTACGCTATTTCGGGCTAGGACAATAGCGTTTGTATTCTTCACTAATTATGTCCTAACCGTTTGAGAAATCCGTTTATGTTTGCCCCCGCCCGTCACAAACGGGCATTCCGGCTTATCTCTAGCCGACCATAATTAGTAAGAATCCATTAAGGACAGAAGTCAACATACTTTCCATTAAAGGAACATCCCTAGGCCATTGAACTACTCTCGTGATCAATAAACCTAGTTTCTTTATATGGTTCCGTCAATTGAGATTCTCCGCTAGGTACTTCTCTCAATTGATCGAATCATACAAATTGGATATCGCCAATAAGTAAGGCATTTAGAGAATAATATAAAGAGATTGTTTTAGATGAAGAAAGAAGACAAGACTAATCATTTTTAGATGATGAATAAGCATGCTTTTGAGTTTCCAACCCCAAGAATATGGGGATTACTCACAAGCCATTTATAATATATAAGCAATTAAAATAAGAGATTGAGTAAGAAAGACTTATGATGAACAAATGCTGGAAATAATGCTTCACTTTTATTGCTCTTCTTCCAAAGTGACTTCAAGAACAAAATAATGACTTGATCTTCAAATCTCCTTGGAAATTGTTATCACAAGTATTTGTGTTTTCTATATATCTAATATCGCAGTTTCTCTCTAATAATTCGTGTTTAAGACCTGATCACTAGGGTCCTATTTATAAAAAGGAGGGAACTCTTCAATCGGGTGCAACCAAAAGGTGCCTTTACGTTCAGTAGTCAAGGCTTTTTGCACGGCCGCGTCAAGGAAGTTGCACGGCCGTGTGACCATTGGCGCCGCATTTGAATTTAAGTCTTGACACTTCGCACGGCCGCTCCTATATAAGTTGCACGGCCGCTCCATAAGATGACACGGGCGCTCCTCTTCAAGACACGGCCTTGGCTCTATAATTTAGGGCCAAAAATGGCCTGAAAAAGGCCAAGTGCACGGCCGCTCTATCTTTGCTGCACGGCCGCTCTGTCTGAATTTTAACTTTGTGTGATTGATTTGGTTGGTGCTCTCCCAAGTCTTTTGCCTTGAAGTGTCCAAGTATCCTTTTGATAAAAATGAACTAATAAACCTGTCTTAAAAAGCAAGAAAAATACCAAAAGCGTAAAATCTAGAAAATAAGGAAAAGGAACTAAAAAGTATATGAAATGAAATGAGAAATGATGATTTATGCAATAAAAAGTATATAAAAATAAGGATAAATGACTATATAATAGTCACTTATCATTATCGGCGTGTGAAGTACACGCGCCAGAGAAATGTCGAAATTGCGCTTCCACATACGGATGAAACGTGTACAATGTTAACAAAAAAACCCTAATGCATTCACGCGCCTCTTTAGGCCCGTGTAATTTACGGCTCTCATAATTTTAAGCAATAAAAAAATAAGAAACAAAATAAATCATTTACTATTCACTTAATTTGGGTAATTGTTCATAAAAGTAATTTATTTCATTTCATAAAAATTGAGATTATAACTCATTTAGTTACTTAATATTTTGTTCTCACTACAAGAAAAACGGCAGTTACCGACGGAAAAATTCGTCACTAAATACCAAAAATCCGTCACTAAATTGATTTAGCGACGGATTCCCGACGAAAAAATTCCGCTGGTAAAACGCTCGTCGGTAAATCTTTCGACGGATTAACGACGGATCTCAATCAGCTTTAGCGACGGATTTTTTCGTCGCTATTGTTTTAAAATCTGTTGGTAATTTCGTAAAATAATCGACCAATTTAAAGCATTATGCCGACGGATTAGCGACAGATTTTTCGTCGCTATTTAAATGGTCATTTTATTTTTTGGACCAATTTAGTGACGGATTAGCGACAGATCATTCCGTTGCTATTATTAATTAAAAAAATCAATATTTTTTTTATATGCCAAATTATTGAGGACTTTCCCGACGAATATTTCTGTCGCTAAATTTGCATTTTATATTAACAATATTATATACTCCCTCCGTCCCATTAATAGCTTCACTTTTTGTCAAAATGGGTGTCCCGTTAAAAGCTTCACCTTTTCTAAAATGGCAAAGAATTTTTACTATTTCATCCACTTATTCTCTCTCCTATTTTACTATTACACTCACAACACTTTTCAAATTTACTATTCCCTCCACTCATTCTCTCTCCTATTTTACTTTTATACTCACAACACTTTCCCCTCTCTCCTCTTTTCCTTAATTTGCGTGCCAAACCCAAAAGAATGAACTTATTAATGGGACGGAGGGAGTATATAAATTTAAAAATATATATTAATATTATATATATATATATATATATATATATATATATATATATATATATATATATATATATATATATATATATATATATATATATATATATATATGAACTTATTAATGGGACTGAGGGAGTATATAAATTTAAAAATATATATTAATATTATATATATATATATATATATATATATATGTATATATATATGTATATGTATATGTATATATATATGTATATGTATATATATATATATATGTATATATATATGTATATGTATATGTATATATATATGTATATGTATATATATATGTATATGTATATATATATATATATGTATATATATATACATATATATGTATATATATATATATATATATATATATATGTATATATATATATATATATATACATATATACATATATACATATATATATACATATATATATATATATACATATACATATATATATACATATACATATATATATACATATACATATACATATATATATACATATATACATATATATATACATATATATACATATATATATATATATATATATATATATATATTTATTTATTTATTTATTTTCAAATCAATCCCTCAACTTTTTTTATTCTCAAATCAATCCCTCAACTTTTTTATTTTCAAATCAGTCTCTTAACGTTTTTTATTCTCAAATTAGTCACATAACTTTTTTTATATTCAAATCAATCCTTACATTTTTCAAAATTTCACTTTGCTCCACCACCATCCACCACCATCCGCCACCATCCACCACCATCCATCAATCCACCAATATCCCTGTCATCCAATTTTTGTGACAAACCGATTTACAGAGATTGATCTACAAAACAAAAAATCAACAAAATCACATTTGGGGACCTCAGATCCACACACACACACACGAACCGGCATTAATGTCCAGATTCCGGCGCTCCAAATCAACGCCGGCGGTTGGGGAGAGAGAAGAAGACAGCGTTGGGGTGGCCCTCAACTTCAAAATCAATTTAACCAATCCCTTAACTTTTATTATTCTCAAATCAGTCCTTGATATTTTAACAGTTACACTTTGCTCCCCTCAACTTCTCTTATACTCAAGTATAAATTTAATAATTATTTTAAATAATTTAGCAACGACTCAAATCCGTCGGTAATAATATGTAATTAATTTACCGACGGATTTTAATTCGTCGGTAATTAAATCCGTCACTAATCCATCGCTAACCTAAAATATAAATTTAATAATTATTTTAAATAATTTAGCAATGACTCAAATCCGTCGTAATAATATGTAATTAATTTACCAACGGATTTTAATCCGTCGGTAATTAAATCCGTCACTAACCTAAAATATAAATTTAATAATTATTTTCAATAATTTAGCAACGACTCAAATCCGTCGGTAATAATATGTAATTAATTTACCGACGAATTTTAATCCGTCGGTGATTAAATCCGTCACTAATCCGTCGCTAACCTAAAATATAAATTTAATAATTATTTTAAATAATTTAGCAACGACTCAAATCCGTCGGTAAAAATATCCGTCGCCATTCCGTCATAAATCCGTCGGTAAAAAAGTGCGCAAATTTTTTGTGCCAAAATGGTGACGGATTAGAGACGAAATGGAATCCGTAGGCAAATTCGTCACTAAATTTGTCGGTAATCTCGTCCTAATTTCGTTTTTTGTTTTTCACTTTAGGTCGTTGCTATTTCGTCGCTAATCCGTCGATATTAGCGACGGGTTTATTTTCGTCGGTATCTGTCAGTTTTCTTGTAGTGTCTAATGTGTTTTACTGTGTGTGCACATGTGTATGTTTAACATGATGTACAAATCTTCTTAAATAAGCTACTCATTTTCAGTAATCTTTTTGCCCTCCATAGATTTTCAATCCTAACCGAGTAACTACAAATGTGCCCTCGTTTATTTTAAAACTTGCAAGTCTTTTTATAGAGAGAGAGATAGCGATTTATAACTAATTATTTTATGCTTATTGCTAAAACTATATTATATTGACTTCTAATATGAGTTTTAAATTAATGAAAAAATTAAACCAAGAAACTAATATGAGTTTTAAGTTCTACATAAAAAAGAGTAAATAAGACAAAAAAAAAAATCACTACTATTCTCCAATATATATATATATATATATATATATATATATATATATATATATATATATATATATATATATATATATATATATATATTCCGTATATATATGTATTGAAAATTTTGACAAAAAGAAATTGAAAAATTAGCAAAGCATAATTAAGAAATTTATATTTAAAGAAGAGGATTTTTTTTTGTGTCAACATCAAATGAATGAAGTCTCTATTTATAGAGATTTTTTTATAAATTTTGGTGTAAATTTTTTTTTTAAATAATTAATTTAGTACAAAATAATTTATTTTTTTAATTACTAAAATTATTATTATTATTATTATTATTATTATTATTATTATTATTATTATTATTATTATTATTATTATTATTATTATTATTATTATTATCATTTATAATTAAAAAATACTTCACACGTAATTAATTTCACTAAAAAGAAATTGAAAATTTAGCAAAGGATAATTAAGAAGTTTATATTTAAAAAAGAGGATTTTTTTTCTGTGTCCAAATAAAAATGAAAGAAGTCTCTATTTAAAGAGGGAAAAAAATATGAATTTTGGTGTAAATTTTTCTTTAAAAAAATAATATATTATAAAATAATTGAGGTCAAAGAAATAGGATAATTTTTTTTCCTGAAATCCTTCCGGCCAATCATGGATCGCTACGTGTCAAATATAATTAAAAAAAGAAAAGAAAAAAAGAAAACTCGCCAAACGCGCTGTTGTCGGCGCGTGTCGAACACACGCCATGGAAAAGTCCGAATTACCCTTCACTCTACGCCTGACACGTGTCCAAATTAAAAAAAAAGGAAAAAAAAGGGGGCCCAATCACAACTTGCCACATGTCATTTTAGTTGACTTTTTTGCAATAGTGTCACGGCGTGAAAAGATGAAAATGCCCCTCAAACCCCCTTTAATTACCACAATCTTGTTATTATATATATATATACTAGTAAAAGCCCATGTCCGAGGACACGTGTTTTTTTTTTTAATTTAAAACAAAAAAATTAAAGGGCAAAATGGGAAAGGGACAACTTAGTGAGGGCGAAATGAGAAATTTTGCATTTGGTACTGTTCATAGTAATGTTCACCCATGGTGTGATTTATACTATAGATAGATGTTTCATTTTTGGTACAATATGCAAAATATTAATTTTTTATAAAATTTAATGACATAGATACATAAATGTTGGGGAATATAGGGTCTTGATCTTGATAACAAGGCTGAATATATGATTGAATCGTGTATAATCCACTTTCCGAATAAAGTATTTCGACCATTTATTGCCTGGGTTGCACGAAATCTCTATTGGGATAAGACAATCACACAATTTGTTTCTAGGCAAAGAAGACAAATCTAAACTTGAGAATTGCTTTGTGTTTTCGTTGTTGTTGTAACACTCTTATGTTTTCTTATATGTACAAAGGAGATCAAACTTTGTATATATACAGATGGAAAGGTATCAGTTAGAGGGTATAATCAAAAGTCATGACTTTAGCCAACCATTGTGTCTTTTCAGTTTGAAATGACACCAGTTCAAGAACTGCTCGGCCGAGTCAAGGGACTCGCTAGGCCGACCATACATGTCCAGAGATTTTTGCCTAACTGCACGGCCGTGTCATTTGAGTTGCACGACCGTGTCAATCATACTGCTCGACCGAGCAAGGCATATGCCTCGGCTGAGCAAAACTGTCCAGAACCTTTGGCAATCTGCTATGCTATGCTCGGCCGAGTCAAGGACTCTGCTCGGCCAAGCACATCAGCAAAGTCAATTGTGCTGCCCTTTAACCTTTACTTCTTTATCGAGGTTGATTTCGTTTTAGCTCAAACGAGTGTGCACTCCACACTTTCCCTTACTCGTATTCGAGTCTAATACGAATCACATTGATCTCTAGTAAATCACCATTACAATAAAATAGTTGATGACACTAAAATCACCAACAAATCCCCTCCATTTTAGTGTAATTCTTTGATTTACTAATCTTATAAATAACGAAACAAACGAATGCGTAAATGAAAATGTCTTGCGATTGAATTTTTATCTTAGTATAATACACATTTCAAATACTCGAGAATCGAGGTGTCTTAACGATTGAACCCGTCAACTCATATGAATACCTGAAGATACTATACACATAAGTTTCGTACAATTCTCTTTGTTTAATCTTGACACTATTACAAGCCATGTGTCCATATCCAATAGTGAACATATAGGAAGCCAAGTCCTAGCTTCTTGAAGCGGCAAAACTTCATATCCACATAGGTAGTTCCTTTAATCTTGCACCTGCAGTTGCAATTTTTCAAAGAACTATTAAGAAGATATTCTTCAACCTAACCATTACTTGCAGGTCTGAACACATACCTTGGGAAAGATAATAACATGTGTTCCAATCTCCAACTGCGAGCTTTCCACATTAAATTCAAGCTTCTAACGTTGTATTAGAAGGGAATTGGGTATCTCACAATTAGAGGATTAAATGGACTTTAATCCCATCCCCATTGCAGACTAATTTACCAAGTCTCTAGCTAACCCCTTCGTCAAGTGGTAAGCCAAATTTTGTTGAGACCGAACAAACTCAACTGAAATCACACCATTCATGATCAATTCACGAATCATACTATGTCTGACACCTAAGTGTCTAGACTTGCCATTATACATTTGACTATAAGCCCTAGCCAACGTAGCTGCACTATCACAATGGATAGATATTGGTGATATCGATTTTGGCCATAATGGAATCTCATATATCAAGTTTCGAAGCCACTCTGCTTCCCTTCCAGCAGCACCAATGCTACAAACTCAGATTCCATTGTAGAATGTGTAATACATGTCTTCTTTTTGGAAGCACAAGAAATGGCACCTCCTCCAAGCAAGAACACCCAACCACTAGTAGAAGATGAATCTTCTTGGTTGATCCAACTAGCATCTGTGTAATGTTCTAATATAGAAGGATGTCCACAATAAAACAAACCATAATCCATAGTACCTTTTATGTACTTGAATACCCTTGTTATTGCATGCCAATGCTGTCTACTAGGATTACTAGTGAACCTGCTCAATCTTCCAACTACATAAGCAATATCAGGTCGAGTGCCCATCATAGCATACATCAAACTGCCAATGGCCTTTGAGTATTCGAGCTGTGATACAGGTTTACCAGTGTTTGACACAAGTTTTTTAGTAGGATCCATGGGAGTACTAACTTTAGAACAATCATCACAATTAAACCTCTAGAGAATTTTCTCAATATAATGAGATTGTGTAATTGCAATTCCCTTGTTCATCCGTTTAATCTTTATACCAAGAATTACGTCGGCTTCTCCCATGTCCTTCATAGAGAACTTTGATGACAAAAACTTCTTAGTTTTATCAACTACATTTTGGTCTGTGCCAAAAATCAACATGTCATCTACATATAGGCAAATGATTACACCTTTACCGGTTTCATCAAATCTGCTATATACACATTTGTCTGATTGATTTAATACAAAACCATTCGACAAAACAACCTCATCAAATTTTTGATGCCATTGTTTAGGTGCTTGCTTCATCCCATACAATGACTTAATTAACTTACATACCTTATGCTCATTACCTGGCACAACAAATCCTTTAGGTTGTTTCATATACACTTCTTCTTCCAAATCACCATTTAAAAATGTTGTTTTGACATCCATTTGATGGATCAATAGATTCTGAATAGCTGTCAAAGCTATTAGTAATCTAATAGTAGTGATACGAGCAACCGGTGCATAGGTATCGAAGTAATCGATCCCTTCCTTTTGTCTGTAGCCTAGGATTACATTACCAATCGAGCTTTAAACTTGTCAATAGTTCCATCGACTTTCATCTTCTTTTTGAAGATCCATTTGCACCCTAAAGGTTTACAGCCTAGTGGTAAATCAGACAAGATCCATGTATTATTTTCTATAATAGAACTAATCTCATCATCGATTGCTTCTTTCCAAAAACCAGCATCTCGAGATTTTATTGCTTCATCATAGGTTCTTGGATCCTCCTCTATACTATAACAGTAAGAGTATTGAGTCAATTTGATCTCTTGATCCCATAACTAAATATAGTTGAAAATCAGAACCATATGATTTAGCTTTTCTTACTCTTTTACTTTTACGAGGTTCGGGCGTCTCACTTGGTACATCAATTGAATGATCATCTATTTGAGATTTAGCCGACATTGGTATAATATCCTTTGGTCTAGGTATTGACGAGAAATGATTCTCATCAAAGATTGCATCTCTCGATTCTATAATTGTGTTAATAGAAATGAAATCATTAGGTTCTATAACATAAAACCTAAATGCCTTGGAATGCTCAGCATATCCAAAAAAGATGCAGTCAATACCTTTTTCTTCCAACTTTTTCCTTTTAGGGTCTGGAAGTCTAACCACGGCCCTACATACCCAAACTCGCAAAAATGTCAAGTTTGGTCGTTTCTTATACCAAAGCTCAAATGGGGTAATTTTGTTCCTTTTATTAGGAACTCTATTCAATAAATGACAAGCCGTTAACATGGCTTCTCCCCAAAACTCGTCACTCAAGCCCGAGTAAGATAACATGGTATTAACCATTTCTTCAAGAGTTCTATTTTTCCTTTCAGCCACACCATTTTGTTGTGGTACATAAGGAGCCGTAGTTTCATGAATTATCCCTACGGTTTGTAAATATTTATGATCATAATATTCACCACCTCTATCCGTACGTAAGGTTTTAATCAAGCCATTTAGTTGAAGTTCAACTTCTGTTTTATAAATTTTAAATTTATCTAGGGCTTCATGTAACGACCCTAACCCTAGCTAGGCACTAATTTAGCATTTCATTATATGCATTTTATATTATTTGTTGACTTTAGGTGCTCATATTATGTCTTTGATTTTTATGAAGAGTAAGGATGGTTATGAAATAACTTTAAAGATTTAGGATTTAATTGGGAATAAGATAAAGTGTTGGGGTGAAATTATAATAATTGAAAATAAATAAAATATTATAAGTGGTCAAGTTGTTTTATGTAAAGAAGAGAAGTTGAGGTGTTAGTTATACTTCCTTGGACCTTGAGGGGCTTAAATGAAAAAGGGTGAATTATTGCTTTTAAATTTAGTCAAGGAAGCCCATACTTCTTACCTTTTTCCCTCACCTCCTTCTCTTTAACCTCCCCATTTCCCTCATCATCTTCCTCTTACTTTCTCCATTTTCTCCATGGAAACTCTCCTTCCAATCCTTTCCTTCCAAAAATTATAATAAATTCAATTCCCTTCTAAAAATTGCTCACTTTATGTGTTATTGAATTTCTTGTTGAAATAAAAGGATTTTTGGTATTTTGAAGAATGATAATTGAGTTGAAATGGTTTAGTCAAGGTTGGATTGATTTTTGGTTGTAAAATGGTGATCTAAGTTGAAATAAGAATGGTATAGAGTAATTGTGGATGATAATGGTTTAAGAGTGAGTATTGAATGTGGGTTTTAGCCAATTTACTAGAATTAGAAAGTGAAGAAAATGGTTAGTAATGTGTTATGGTGTTAATGGTTTACAAGAAATGGTTGCATGTTAAAATGGAATAAAGTTTTGGTACTAAAAGGTTTTGGTTAGTGTTGGGATGTATTGGATAGAAGTAGAATGGTTGTTCTAAGTGGTATAATGGTTTTGGGATGTTATTGATGCAAATGGAAATTGTTAAAGAGTAAGAGGGTATGGTTTAAGTTGAAATAGGAATACTAGTTCATGAAATGTTTGGTTTTGTTATTGTATTTTTATCATTGTCGTTTGATAATTTAGAGCACTTCTTGGAGTTGAGAATTTGGGTAATGCCCTAAATGTGGTGTTATTGTCCATGGAAATTGATAAAGAGAAAAGGGTTGTGGTTTAAATGGAAATAAAAATGTTATATGTGAAATGGAGTAGTGTGCTGAGTGAGTAAGGAATTCTGGCTTGGGCGGTCGCCCATGTGGGCTTGAGCGGCCGCCCACATGTACAACATTTTGGCCTTCAGTTTCCCCACGCTTGGGCGGTCGCCCATCTACTCCTGCGCGGTCTCCCAATTCATCAGCAACTTCACCCCTTTTTGACCTCCGTCTTGGGCGATCGCCCATACTATCTTGGACGGTCGCCCATGACAGCAGATACTTCTCTAGTTTTTCTTCCTTTCTGATTTTCATAAAAACCACTCATCATGACTCTTAGCTATTTTTAGAGTAATATAAACCTAATCTACTTAGGAAATAAATGAAACCTCTTTAACTTAGATTAAAGTAGAATACTTTGGCTACACCATGATGTCTTATTTGGTCAAAATGGAATTGTGGAAGTAGTTTAAATATTTTCCGAAAAATGGTTGATAAGCCTTATTTGTAACTTCACCAAAGTGGTTCAAACTTGGGAATTAGATCTTGAACTATTATTAAGGTCATTCAAGGTTGTGTAATGACTACGTAGGAATGGTTTATGGTACATGGTGCCCTTACTTGCTTCCATATCCTTGGTGGTTAGTTGGAATAGTGTAGAAGCTATAGGTTACACTATTCCGTTAGTTGGAAATGTGTATTTATCACGTTGTGGCATTGTTATCCCAAGTGTGGATTATTTGGCATGTTGTTATATTGTATCCCAAGTGTGGATTTATTGATTATATTGTTACCTTACTTGAATTCATATTCATTGATGGTATTATGCATAGTATATTAAATGAATGTTGTACTATGGTATTGAATTAACATGAGTATACATTACCATGTTGTTATATTATTATCCCTTTGGTGGATTTTATTTCAAGTAACTAGTATGTGCTTGAACGTGTTTATATTATACGAGGTTTAGGGGTATAATGGAATTCAATCAATTATGGATGTGTTCTATAAGTGATTGAAGGTTCATTATACCTGTGACTGTCCCCCTTCAATGGTCAACAGATTGGGGTGTGCAAGCTTCTGTATTGAGCCAAAAGCCTTATAGTTAGCTGCAATTTCATTGGAGTTAGGTTGAATGCTTCTGTATTAAGCCAAAAGCCTTACAGATAGCGGTGTTATTATATGGTACTCTGAATGAAGAGTCATATAAGTATTTTCTTTCCTTATATGGATCTCTGGAGTATGAGTCCTATAAGCGGTGAATGTGCACGGGGGCAGTTCACCAAAGAGCGGAGTTTTACTCCCACGTTGTACGACTTATTGTTCAGACGGGAAAGGTAAAATGAGGTAACGTAAGGTGTTTACCGCTTTAACAATGTGCTATGTGTATCCATGCTATGTGTTGCATCTTATTTGGCATCTTGCTGCATTCATAAAAGCTTATTGAGATTTATTCTCACCCCTTCCCCTTTACTGTTTTAGATCGTGCTGAGACAGGTGACCTGAACCAGTGAGGTCGGGGATAAGAGTTTGGGCTTTTTGCTTTTGGGACTTGTCAGGTTATGTATATGAGTAGGTTGTCTGGAGTCTTTATTAAGTATTACTCCTTTATAAGTTGTATAGAAAACTCTTTTGTAAAACAAAGTTATTTGGGGATTTTCGATGTAATTGATCAGATTATGGTTTATTGAAGTTGTTGTTGAAATTACTCCAAGTGGAGATATTATTAGTTGATTTTATGTTGGCAGTTTGAGAATTGGTTTTCTTGTAAGGTGAAATAAAAGTTTTTTAAAATTTAAGATGGGTTTTCTTAGTTTGAGCTTCTCAAGCTCGGGACACGCGTTAGGTTCCGGGTTGGGGTGCTCACAGTTGGTATCAGAGCTTAGTTTAGAGGTCAAGGTTAGATGTCTAATCTAAGAGGGAGTGTGTGGTAATTGACACCGAGTGTTTAATGAAGGAGTTTGTTCTAATGGCTGGAAGCAAGGATGACCAGCGAAGGGTTCAAGGAAATATGGAGACAAGTGGAATTCAGAATGAAGAGATGATAAATTTATTCAGGAGGTTTGTATGGAATATGGAGACTCGGGGATCAGTTCTGATTCAACCTGAAGGATGTCAAAGTGATGAATTGGAAAGGTTTGTGAAGATGAATCCACCGAGCTTTAATGGAGATCCGGATCCGTTAAAGGCAGAAAAATGGTTAGAGGAAATGAACAAGATCTTTGAGGTTATGGAAAGTCCCAACGAAGAGAAAGTTAGGTATGCCGTTTTCAAACTTGAAGGTCCAGCTGATCAGTGGTAGCAGATTTTGAAGGGAAGTTGGGAGCGGGATCGTACGCCCCAGACTTGGGATCATTTCACCCAGCAGTTCGAGGATTATTTCGTTTCAATGGTTACAAGGGACAAGAAGGAGATCAATTTTTTGAGACTAGAGCAAGGGAATATGGCAGTGGGCCAGTATTCAGCCCGATTTGAGGAATTGGCTCGGTGTTGCCCTCATTTAGTATCGCATGAAGCAAGAAGAGTTCATAGGTTTGTAACGACCCTAACCCTAGGCACTAATTTAGCATTTCATTATATGCATTTTATATTATTTGTTGACTTTATGTGCTCATATTATGTCTTTGATTTTTATGAAGAGTTAGGATGGTTATGAAATAACTTTAAAGCTTTAGGATTTAATCGGGAATAAGATAAAGTGTTGGGGTGAAATTATAATAATTGAAAATAAATAAAATATTATAAGTGGTCAAGGTGTTTTATGTAAAGAAGAGAAGTTGAGGTGTTAGTTTTACTTCCTTGGACCTTGAGGGGCTTAAAAGAAAAAGGGTGAATTATTGCTTTTAAATTTAGTCAAGAAAGCCCATACTTCTTACCTTTTTCCCTCACCTCCTTCTCTTTAACCTCCCCATTTCCCTCATCATCTTCCTCTTACTTTCTCCATTTTCTACATGGAAACTCTCCTTCCAATCCTTTCCTTGCAAAAATTATAATAAATTCAATTCCCTTCCATTTGACAATCCGATTGTACATTCTTGTTCGTTGCGACGAGGGGAGCGCATCAAGCCCGGAAAATAAATGTTTCGTTTCACATCAATTTTGTAAGTTATTATGACTTCCTTCTAATAATTGCTCACTTTATGTGTTATTGAATCTCTTGTTGAAAGAAAAGGATTTCTGATATTTTGAAGAATGTTAATTGAGTTGAAATGGTTTAGTCAAGGCTGGATTGATTTTTTGTTGTAAAATGGTGATCTAAGTTGAAAGAAGAATGGTATAGAGTAATTGTGGATGTTAATGGTTTAAGAGTGGGTATTGAATGTGGGTTTTAGCCAATTTACTAGAATTAGAAAGTGAAGAAAATGGTTAGTAATGTGTTATTGTGTTAATGGTTTACAAGAAATGGTTGCATGTTAAAATGGAATAAAGTTTTGGTACTAAAAGGTTTTGGTTAGTGTTGGGATGTATTGGATAGAAGTAGAATGGTTGTTCTAAGTGGTATAATGGTTTTGGGATGTTATTGATGCAAATGGAAATTGTTAAAGAGTAAGAGGGTATGGTTTAAGTTGAAGTAGGAATACTAGTTCATGAAATGTTTGGTTTTGTTATTGTATTTTTATCATTGTCATTTGATAATTTAGAGCACTTCTTGGAGCTGAGAATTTGGGTAATGCCCTAAATGTGGTGTTATTGTCCATGGAAATTGATAAAGAGAAAAAGGGTTGTGGTTTAAATGGAAATAACCCATGTGGGCTTGAGCGGCCGCCCACATGTACAACATTTCGGCCTTCAGATTCCCCACGCTTGGGCGGTCGCCCATCTACTCCTGCGCGGTCGCCCACTTCATCAGCAACTTCACCCCTTTTTGACCTCCGGCTTGGGCGGTCGCCCATACTATCTTGGGTGGTCGCCCATGACAGCAGATACTTCTCTAGTTTTTCTTCCTTTCTGATTTTCACAAAAACCACTCATCATGACTCTTAGCTATTTTTAGAGTAATATAAACCTAGTCTACTTAGGATATAAATGAAACCTCTTTAACTTAGATTAAAGTAGAATACTTTGGCTTCACCATGATGTCTTATTTGGTCAAAATGGAATTGTGGAAGTAGTTTAAATATTGTCCGGAAAATGGTTGATAAGCTTGATATGTAACTTCACCAAAGTGGTTCAAACTTGGGAATTAGATCTTGAACTTTTATTAAGGTCATTCAAGGTTGTGTAATGACTATGTAGGAATGGTATATGGTACATGGTACCCTTACTTGCTTCCATATCCTTGGTGGTTAGTTGGAATAGTGTAGAAGCTATAGGTTACATTATTGCGCTAGTTGGAAATGTGTATTTATCACATTGTGGGATTGTTATTCCAAGTGTGGATTATTTGGCATGTTGTTATATTGTATCCCAAGTGTGGATTTATTGGTTATATTGTTACCTTACTTGAATTCATATTAATTGATGGTATTATGCATAGTGTATTAAATTAATGTTGCACTATGGTATTGAATTAACATGAGTATACATTACCATGTTGTTATATTATTATTCCTTTGGTGGATTTTATTTCAAGTAACTATTATGTGCTTGAACGTGTTTATATTATACGAGGTTTAGGGGTATAATGGAATTCAATCAATTATGGATGTGTTCTATAAGTGATTGAAGGTTCATTATACCTGTGACTGTCCCCCTTCTATGGCCAACAAATTGGGGTGTGCAAGCTTCTGTATTGAGCCAAAAGCCTTACAGTTAGCTGCAATTTCATTGGAGTTAGGTGGAATGCTTCTGTATTAAGCCAAAAGCCTTACAAATAGCGGTATTATTATATGGTACTCTGAATGAAGAATCATATAAGTATTTTCTTTCCTTATATGGATCTCTGGAGTATGAGTCCTATAAGTGGTGAATGTGCACGGGGGCAGTTCACCAAAGAGGGGAGTTTTACTCCCACGTTGTAAGACTTATTGTTCAGACGTGAAAGGTAAAATGAGGTAACGTAAGGTGTTTACCACTTTAATAATGTGCTATGTGTAACCATGCTATGTGTTGCATCTTATTTGGCATCTTGCTGCATTCATAATAGCTTATTGAGATTTATTCTCACCCCTTCCCCTTTACTGTTTTAGATCGTGCTGGGACAGGTGACCTGAACCAGTGAGGCCGGGGATAAGAGTTTCGACTTTTTGCTTTTGGGACTTGTCAGGTTATGTATATGAGTAGGTTGTCTGGAGTCTTTATTTAGTATTACTCCTTTATAAGTTGTATAGAAAACTCTTTTGTAAAACAAAGTTATTTGGGGGTTTTCGATGTAATTGATCAGATTATGGTTTATTGAAGTTGTTGTTGAAATTACTCCAAGTGGAGATATTATTAGTTGATTTTATGTTGGCAGTTTGAGAATTGGTTTTCTTGTAAGGTGAAATAAAAGTTTTTAAAAATTTAAGATGGGTTTTCTTAGTTTAGGCTTCTCAAGCTCGGGACACGCGTTAGGTTCCGGGTTAGGGTGCTCACAGTTGGTATCAGAGCTTAGTTTAGAGGTCAAGGGTAGATGTCTAAACTAAGAGGGAGTGTGTGGTAATTGACGCCGAGTGTTTAATGCAGGAGTTTGTTCTAATGGCTGGAAGCAAGGATGACCAGCGAAGGGTTCCAGAAAATGAAGGAAATATGGGGACAAGTGAAATTCAGAATGAAGAGATGATAAATTTATTCAGGAGGTTTGTATGGAATATGGAGACTCGGGGATCAGTTCTGAATCAACCTGAAGGATGTCAAAGTGATGAATTGGAAAGGTTTGTGAAGATGAATCCACCGAGCTTTAATGGAGATCCGAATCCATTAAAGGCAGAAAAATGGTTAGAGGAAATGAACAAGATCTTTGAGGTTATGGAAAGTCCCAATGAAGAGAAAGTTAAGTATGCCATTTTCAAACTTGAAGGTCCAGCTGATCAGTGGTGGCAGATTTTGAAGGGAAGTTGGGAGCGGGATCATACGCCCCATACTTGGGATAATTTCACCCAGTAGTTCGAGGATTATTTCGTTTCAATGGTTACAAGGGACAAGAAGGAGATCAAATTTTTGAGACTAGAGCAAGGGAATATGGCAGTGGGCCAGTATTCAGCCCGATTTGAGGAATTGGCTCGGTGTTGCCCTCATTTAGTATCGCATGAAGCAAGAAGAGTTCATAGGTTTGTAACGACCCTAACCCTAGGCACTAATTTAGCATTTCATTATATGTATTTTATATTATTTGTTGACTTTATGTGCTCATATTATGTCTTTGATTTTTATGAAGAGTTAGGATGGTTATGAAATAACTTTAAAGCTTTAGGATTTAATTGGGAATAAGATAAAGTGTTGGGGTGAAATTATAATAATTGAAAATAAATAAAATATTATAAGTGGTCAAGGTGTTTTATGTAAAGAAGAGAAGTTGAGGTGTTAGTTATACTTCCTTGGACCTTGAGGGGCTTAAATGAAAAAGGGGGAATTATTGCTTTTAAATTTAGTCAAGGAAGCCCATACTTCTTACCTTTTTCCCTCACCTCCTTCTCTTTAACCTCCCCATTTCCCTCATCATCTTCCTCTTACTTTCTCCATTTTCTCCATGGAAACTCTCCTTCCAATCCTTTCCTTCCAAAAATTATAATAAATTCAATTCCCTTCCATTTGACAATCCGATTGTACATTCTTGTTCGTGGCGACGAGGGGAGCGCATCAAGTCCGGAAAATAAATGTTTCGTTTCACATAAATTTTGTAAGTTATTATGACTTCCTTCTAATAATTGCTCAATTTATGTGTTATTGAATCTCTTGTTGAAAGAAAAGGATTTTTGGTATTTTGAAGAATGTTAATTGAGTTGAAATTGTTTAGTCAAGGTTGGATTGATTTTTGGTTGTAAAATGGTGATCTAAGTTGAAAGAAGAATGGTATAGAGTAATTATGGATGTTAATGGTTTAAGAGTGGGTATTAAATGTGGGTTTTAGCCAATTTACTAGAATTAGAAAGTGAAGAAAATGGTTAGTAATGTGTTATGGTGTTAATGGTTTACAAGAAATGGTTGCATGTTAAAATGGAATAAAGTTTTAGTACTAAAAGGTTTTGGTTAGTGTTGGGATGTATTGGATAGAAGTAGAATGGTTGTTCTAAGTGGTATAATGGTTTTTGATGTTATTGATGCAAATGGAAATTGTTAAAGAGTAAGAGGGTATGGTTTAAGTTGAAGTAGGAATACTAGTTCATGAAATGTTTGGTTTTGTTATTGTATTTTTATCTTTGTCGTTTGATAATTTAGAGAACTTCTTGGAGTTGAGAATTTGGGTAATGCCCTAAATGTGGTGTTATTGTCCATGGAAATTGATAAAGAGAAAAAGGGTTGTGGTTTAAACGGAAATAACCCATGTGGGCTTGAGCGGCCGCCCACATGTACAACATTTTGGCCTTCAGTTTCCCCATGCTTGGGCGGTCGCCCATCTACTCCTGCGCGGTCACCCACTTCATCAGCAACTTCACCCCTTTTTGACCTCCGGCTTGGGCGGTCGCCCATACTATCTTGGGCGGTCGCCCACGACATCAGATACTTCTCTAGTTTTTCTTCCTTTCTGATTTTCACAAAAACCACTCATCATGACTCTTAGCTATTTTTAGAGTAATATAAACCTAGTCTACTTAGGATATAAATGAAACCTCTTTAACTTAGATTAAAGTAGAATACTTTGGCTACACCATGATGTCTTATTTGGTCAAAATGGAATTGTGGAAGAAGTTTAAATATTGTCCGGAAAATGGTTGATAAGCTTGATATGTAACTTCACCAAAGTGGTTCAAACTTGGGAATTAGATCTTGAACTTTTATTAAGGTCATTCAAGGTTGTGTAATGACTATGTAGGAATGGTTTATGGTACATGGTGCCCTTACTTTCTTCCATATCCTTGGTGGTTAGTTGGAATAGTGTAGAAGCTATAGGTTACACTATTGCGCTAGTTGGAAATGTGTATTTATCACATTGTGGCATTGTTGTCCCAAGTGTGGATTATTTGGCATGTTGTTATATTGTATCCCAAGTGTGGATTTATTGGTTATATTGTTACCTTACTTGAATTCATATTCATTGATGGTATTATGCATAGTGTATTAAATGAATGTTGCACTATGGTATTGAATTAACATGAGTATACATTACCATGTTGTTATATTATTATCCCTTTGGTGGATTTTATTTCAAGTAACTATTATGTGCTTGAACGTGTTTATATTATACGAGGTTTAAGGGTATAATGGAATTCAATCAATTATGGATGTGTTCTATAAGTGATTGAAGGTTCATTATACCTGTGACTGTCCCCCTTCTATGGTCAACAGATTGGGGTGTGCAAGCTTCTGTATTGAGCCAAAAGCCTTACAGTTAGCTGCAATTTCATTGGAGTTAGGTGGAATGCTTCTGTGTTAAGCCAAAATCCTTACAGATAGCGTTGTTATTATATGGTACTCTGAATGAAGAGTCATATAAGTATTTTCTTTCCTTATATGGATCTCTGGAGTATGAGTCCTATAAGCGGTGAATGTGCACGGGGGCAGTTCACCAAAGAGCGGAGTTTTACTCCCACGTTGTACGACTTATTGTTCAGACGTGAAAGGTAAAATGAGGTAACGTAAGGTGTTTACCGCTTTAATAATGTGCTATGTGTAACCATGCTATGTGTTGCATCTTATTTGGCATCTTGCTGCATTCATAATAGCTTATTGAGATTTATTCTCACCCCTTCCCCTTTACTGTTTTAGATCGTGCTGAGACAGGTGACCTGAACCAGTGAGGCCGGGGATAAGAGTTTGGACTTTTTGCTTTTGGGACTTGTCAGGTTATGTATATGAGTAGGTTGTCTGGAGTCTTTATTAAGTATTACTCCTTTATAAGTTGTATAGAAACCTCTTTTGTAAAACAAAGTTATTTGGGGGTTTTCGATGTAATTGATCAGATTATGGTTTATTGAAGTTGTTGTTGAAATTACTCCAAGTGGAGATATTATTAGTTGATTTTATGTTGGCAGTTTGAGAATTGGTTTTCTTGTAAGGTGAAATAAAAGTTTTTAAAAATTTAAGATGGGTTTTCTTAGTTTAGGCTTCTCAAGCTCGGGACACGCGTTAGGTTCCGGGTTAGGGTGCTCACAGTTGGTATCAGAGCTTAGTTTAGAGGTTAAGGGTAGATGTCTAAACTAAGAGGGAGTGTGTGGTAATTGACGCCGAGTGTTAATGCAGGAGTTTGTTCTAATGGCTGAAAGCAAGGATGACCAGCGAAGGGTTCCAGGAAATGAAGGAAATATGGGGACAAGTGGAATTCAGAATGAAGAGATGATAAATTTATTCAGGAGGTTTGTACGGAGTATGGAGACTCGGGGATCAGTTCTGAATCATCCTGAAGGATGTCAAAGTGATGAATTGGAAAGGTTTGTGAAGATGAATCCACCGAGCTTTAATGGAGATCCGGATCCGTTAATGGCAGAAAAATGGTTAGAGGAAATTAACAAGATCTTTGAGGTTATGGAAAGTCCCAACGAAGAGAAAGTTAGGTATGCCATTTTCAAACTTGAAGGTCCAGCTGATCAGTGGTGGCAGATTTTGAAGGGAAGTTGGGAGCGGGATCAGACGCCCCAGACTTGGGATAATTTCACCCAGCAGTTCGAGGATTATTTCGTTTCAATGGTTACAAGGGACAGAAGGAGATCAAATTTTTGAGACTAGAGCAAGGGAATATGGCAGTGGGCCAGTATTCAGCCAGGTTTGAGGAATTGGCTTGGTGTTGCCCTCATTTAGTATCGCATGAAGCAAGAAGAGTTCATAGGTTTGTAACGACCCTAACCCTAGGCACTAATTTAGCATTTCATTATATGCATTTTATATTATTTGTTGACTTTATGTGCTCATATTATGTCTTTGATATTTATGAAGAGTTAGGATGGTTATGAAATAACTTTAAAGCTTTAGGATTTAATTGGGAATAAGATAAAGTGTTGTGGTGAAATTATATTAATTTAAAATAAATAAAATATTGTAAGTGATCAAGGTGTTTTATGTAAAGAAGAGAAGTTGAGGTGTTAGTTATACTTCCTTGGACCTTGAGGGGCTTAAATGAAAAAGGGGGAATTATTGCTTTTAAATTTAGTCAAGGAAGCCCATACTTCTTACCTTTTTCCCTCACCTCCTTCTCTTTAACCTCCCCATTTCCCTCATCATCTTCCTCTTACTTTCTCCATTTTCTCCATGGAAACTCTCCTTCAAATCCTTTCCTTCCAAAAATTATAATAAATTCAATTCCCTTCCATTTGACGATTCGATTGTACATTCTTGTTCGTGGCGACGAGGGAAGCGCATCAATCCCGGAAAATAAATGTTTCGTTTCACATCAATTTTGTAAGTTATTATGACTTCCTTCTAATAATTGCTCACTTTATGTGTTATTGAATCTCTTGTTGAAAGAAAAGGATTTTTGGTATTTTGAAGAATGTTAATTGAGTTGAAATTGTTTAGTCAAGGTTGAATTGATTTTTGGTTGTAAAATGGTGATCTAAGTTGAAAGAAGAATGGTATAGAGTAATTGTGGATGTTAATGGTTTAAGAATGGGTATTGAATGTGGCTTTTAGCCAATTTACTAGAATTAGAAAGTGAAGAAAATGGTTAGTAATGTGTTATGGTGTTAATGGTTTACAAGAAATGGTTGCATGTTAAAATGGAATAAAGTTTTGATACTAAAAGGTTTTGGTTAGTGTTGGGATGTATTGGATAGAAGTAGAATGGTTGTTCTAAGTGGTATAATGGTTTTTTGATGTTATTGATGCAAATGGAAATTGTTAAAGAGTAAGAGGGTATGGTTTAAGTTGAAGTAGGAATACTAGTTCATGAAATGTTTGGTTTTTAAAATTGTCTATGGCTAAGAACAAGTGAGGCGAAACTCACAAGGCGAGACGAAACTCACGAGTGTTGTCTTTAGTGTGGGCAACACTAACAACAACACATACACCAATTCAAGAAAAACACAAATCAATAGAAATAAATATAAATTGCAGCGGAAGAATTAAAGCAATACACAAGAATATAATTTTTATCAAGTTATATAAATATATAACTTGATGGGTGCCATAAGGCAAAGACCTTTCTATTAATAATATGAATTAAATACAAGGTCGAAGAAGTTCCTTAATGATAAATGAACCATGATATAAGGAACAACATATACATGAATTCTCGCTGAAAATAAACACTCAAAACCTCACAAAAATATAAAAATCTATATGAAATTCTCGAGTGTTGGATTGAGTGTTGCCGACACTTGAATGGCAACACTTGAGAGCAGAATTCTACTTCTTTTGCAGATTTGCATTTTATGAATTGGATTATCTTCAATGAATATCCACTGCACTATTTATAGGCCACAAAGTCTTGGAGCCTACTCAAAATGATCAGCAACAGCTTGGAGTTTGTTTCCTCCATTTTAGCCACTCGCCTCATATGTAGGAGACCTAGTCTTCTCTTGCTTCTCTTGCTTGTACCTCTCAGCTTTGGATGCCTTGTACTCTGACTTGTTCTCCCCCAGAATAGCTGACTAAAATATCTCTTTGCTTGGTCATTAATTATACAAATAAACACATGTTTATTTGTTAATTTCTTCTTCTCGTAACTCTCGCCTGGGCAGTTTCTGTTGCTCTTTTCAAGCTCATTTTAAGGTGACTAACTACTGTTATATAAACATTAATTTACACATTAATATTTGTGAAAAATACAGTAACTAACTCAGTGTTGCCAATTCCAAATGGCAACACTTGTGGCAACACCAGTGGCAACACTGGTTTGCAACACTTGGGACAACATTCATGGCAACACATGATTTTAACATTAACAATCTCCCCCTTAGTTACTGATTTCTTCACAAAATACCAATGTGATGATCTTTTCAAAAACAGTTAGTCAAACTTAACCAAAAAACCAAAAAATGCCACGAGATTTTAATAGAGGCAACATCAATCTTCAGGCAATGTTGAAAATATTTTTCAATCCAAGTATCACACTCACATGAGTGGCAACATCAACCTTCAGGCAAATGAAGTCTCATAATTTCACAAAATCTCCCCCTTAATACGAAATTAATAACTAACCAAAATAATTATTAAAATCATAAAACAACCATCCAACCATTTATCAAAAACCATCCATCTAAGTTTGAAGAAAATTCCAGCCGAAACAAAGAAAAAAAAACAGAAATTGAAATTGTTTAAGCATTACAAACCAAAATAAAAACAAAGGAAATTGTTTTTGTTACCAAACCACCAAAATCAAATGCCATTCGAATCAACCACCTTCAACCTGCATTTTCAGCTCCTTCACCTCCCTCTGCTGTACCACTAGGTCCAGCTCCATCTCCATCTCCATCATCACGCCTTGGTGGCCGATCTCCCCCTATTTTGGAAGAAATCATATCCACCATTTTCATCATGTCAGTACGCATATCCAACCACCCCTGAATTACTGAGTCATTGTGCTTCACTTGACCATTGAAAAAATTAAGAATCATAGCAGCATCAACCATAACAGGAGCAGTGTTGCCAGAAGTGTTGCCAGTATCAGGGGCGACACTCGTAGCAGGGGCAGCCAATGGAGGAGCATCTGTAACCAAAACTCATGGCAAATCTCTGTGCCTATCACCCTCAGTAAAGTGTTTGCTAATTCTGTAATAGACCGGTACATTCGAGAGATAGAATCGACATTCCAAGGCTTAAGGTTTTGGTACATAATAACTTTGAAAATAAGGGAAGGGAAAATGAAGGAGGAAGTCTTTTTCTTCTTGGCCCATGCAGCTAGGTGAGCAAATACTAGTCTCCCAAAGTTAACTCTTTGTTTCTTGCCTAGTTTGTATAACAAATTAGCTTGCTCAAATGTTACCGTGTTCTCATTGGCCGTAGGTAGCCAATTTGTTATACATATCTTGTGAAGCACGCTAAACAAAGAAGTGAGATGGGTAGACTTAAAATGATCAGTCCAAATGGTGATTCCCCCTCCAGTTAAAAAGGTGGCTAAGGCATTAGGATCAAATTCCAAACTCTCATCTTCGACATTAGAGAGACCGAATGCTTTGTTGATGATCAAGGGATTAAAATCATAGATATTGCCCCTAACAAAGATCTTTCCATAATGAGGGGTATTCCTATCATCAATATTCTCCCTAAGATGAGAATAAAAGTTCCTAACCACACTTTCAATGTAGGACGACACTTTTACCACCGTAGGTAAAAAGTTTCTATCTTCCAAAAACTGATACACTCCTAACTCCTTGAATTGAGTCACATACATATTTCTTTCATTCAGAATTTTCTTCTCAGAATCTTGAACAAACTTATCTAAGTTTGTTTCACTATAAAATTCATCCGAAAGAAATGGACGTTCATAAAACCCAAATGACTCATAATCTGACTTTGAGTCCTGAGAGGGAGAAGGAGTGTGTACCTCATGCCATGAAATGGGAGAATACGAAGGAGAACTCGACTGTGCTTTGGTCTTGGCAGCAGGTGTTGCTTCAGGTGTTGCCATTGGATCGGCAACACTTGGGGCGACACTGTCAGAAATTTTATGTTTCTTCTTGATCTTGGACTGAGCTTCAGCAAGGGTTTCCTCATCTTCCAACCAAGCTTCTTCATCCTCATCAGAAGATGATGAGGGCTCCTTTGTCTCTTTAAAAATTGGATCTGAATGTTCTTCGGATGAAATGTTGAGCGAAGAGCTTGAAGAATCCTCCACATTTACCGGATCATCAGCAGTGTTGGGAGGTACCTTTGACCTGAACAGCGTCTTGATCCTCTCAGATTGACGACGCACTCCACCCCGAAAAGACGAAGAGGCATCAACCGCCTTCCTCTTCTTGGTTTTCTTTTGAGGGGCGAAGGTGAGCTCTATGGAGGGGGTAGCTTCTGGAAGGTTGATAGGAATGGGAATTTTAGAAGGATAATAGACAACAATGTCTAAAGATGGTGAGGTTGAGGGTGTGGCCGAGAATGTCGCAGGCGAGATTTCCATGAGAACGGCGACATTGGAGGCGACACTAGAAGGGGCTAAGGGCGAAATCTCCATGGGTGACGAAATTTGGGAAGAATTTTTAGGGCTTGCCATGGAAATTGAGAGAAGAACGAGGAAGAAGAAGAACAGGGGAGAGGGTTTGAGGTTTCCGCCTAGAGAGAGAGGGAAACGAGAAGAGAGAGAGTGAGAGAGGGTTTAGGGGTTTTGTTGAGGAATAATGAGGGTTATTAAGTTGATTTGACAACTTCAAATTAATTTAAAAACCTTTTATCCAAAACACATCCCAACAAACTCAGCCAAGTTATCCGCCATTTTGAAAAAAAAATATATTTTTTTTAATTTTTATAATTTTTAATAATAACTAAACATAATTTTAGTAATATCCATAAAATTGAGTTTTTTCAAAATTCAAAGAGATGAATTTAAAAAAATAGATATTATAAAATTACACTTAGTTTGACAAATTTTTTTTTTTGCTAAAAACCTTTTAAATTTCACAAACTCTAAATGTAAAGAAATAGACTTTTGGGAATTTAAAATTTAATTAACAAAAACAAAAAAATAAGAAAATAAAAAATTAATGTAGCATCTACTAATGTGTTACTAGCAATGTTGCGTGACACACAAGGCAACATTTTTAAACAAAATCCCCTTGATAATTTTTCAACATATATAACTTATCATTCCTTAGGCAATTTTAAGCAAGCTTTACACATTCTTTATTTACAAGGAAGCACCGTAGTAGCGAGCTCCGTGCCCCGAGTTTTTTATAAATGTGTAAAGCTATATGTAGTAAGTTTTATACCTTTCAAGTAGGGTACACTGTAGTAGCGAGCTCCATGTCCCTAATACTTAGTATAAAACAACTACATTATACTCCCTTTGGAAATATTTTAACAAGCTTTGCCTCTTTTTTTTTCAATATCAACATAATATAAGTGACTTTGTCACTTTAAGCACAAAGGGGTATTTTATAAAAAAAAATGTTAACCTTAAGAATGTACACATACTAGAACAAAAAAGTCAGTAAATGCCCCCCATTTGGGATTAAACTAAGTAAAATTTTTTATTTTTTTTAAATAATATACAACAATTACAGAGTGTTGCTGACAGTGCTGGCAACACTGACGGCAACACTTGAAACAACAGATTTATAGAAAACATAAACCAAGAGATTTTTTCAAACTTGAAAATCTCTCATGGTCTAAGACTTTGGTCAAAATATCAGCAAGTTGATGTTTTGTATCAATATGCTCTATTTGGATCAATTTCTTTTCTACTAAATCTCTTAAAAAATGATGACGGATATCAATGTGCTTAGTGCGTGAGTGTTGTACAGGGTTTTTGGAAATATTTATAGCACTCAAATTGTCACAATGCATGGTCAAGATATTACTATCTAGACCATAGTCGTCAAGCATATGTTTCAATCATATTAATTGTGAACAACAGCTCCCGGCTGCTACATATTCAGATTCAGCAGTCGAGAGAGAGACACAATTTTGCTTGCGACTGTACCATGATACAAGATTATTACCCAAGAAAAAACAACCCCCACTAGTGCTCTTTCTATCATCTATATCCCCTGCCCAATCAGAGTCACTAAAACCAAATAAGTTGGTATTAGTGTTTTTGGTGAACCAGATTCCCAATTCACTTGTCCCAGACACATACTTGATGATTTTCTTGACAGCATTTAGGTGAGAAATTTTAGGAGTGGATTGATATCTAGCACATACACCTACGCTGAACATAATATCGGGACGACTGGAAGTAAGATAAAGAAGACTACCTATCATGGATCTATACAGAGTTGGGTCAACATCCTCCCCTGCCTGATCTTTGGTTACCTTTAGAGATGATCCCATAGGTATCTTAGAACTCTTGGCACTCTCCAATCCAAATCTTTTCACCAGACTCTTAGCATACTTGCTTTGAGTGATAAAGATTCCATCATTTGACTGTTTCACCTCACTACAAGAATCAGGCCTCTTACCGACGGACATTTCCGTCGGTAACTCTCCATATCCGTCGGTAAATGAACATTACCGACGGAAATAGTCCGTCGGATTCCGTCGGAAATAATTCGTTGGTAATACTGACGGACCATTTCCGTCGGTGATACCGGCGGATAGTCCGTTGGAAAACAGAAAATTCCGCCGGAAATTGTCCGTCGGAAAGCAGGTACGCCGGCCGGTTCGCCGGAGCCTTTGCCAGAGGTTACCGACGGACATTTCCGTCGGTAAATATTAAAATAATAAAATATTAAAAACACTTACCGACGGTTAAATCAGTCGGAAAAATTCATATTTACCGGCGGATATGTCCGACGGTAATTTGAAACATTTCCGGCGGATATGTCCGTCTGTAAGCTGCAACTTTGCCGGCGGAAATTTCCGTCGGTAATTAATTTTATTTTTTGTGTTTTTAATTATTTACCGACGGAAATATCCGTCGGTAATTTGACCAGATTTTTTTAAAAAAATTATATTTTATTATTAAACCACCTGTAAACCTGTCAAACCTGTTTTAAACAAATCCCAACTTAAAAAAAACACAAATAACCTACAAACAAAGGGAAAAGGGGTAATGGGAAAGGGATAAGGGGTAATGGGAAAGGGAAAAGGGGAAGGGAAAATGTTTTGTTTGAACATCAAATAAAATGAAACTGTAATAACATCACATAGCGAAAGGGGAAAGGGGAAAGGGGAAAGGGGAAAAGGGGAAAGGGGAAAGGGGAAAAGGGGAAGGGGAAAGGGGAAAAGGGGAAAAGGAAATTGTTTCGCTTGGGGAAAAGGGAAGGGAAAGGGAAAGGGAAACAAAATATATTTGTTTACATTACATGCCAGCCAAATAAAATGAATGTCAATCAACCACGACCCCGACCACGAGCGCTGCCGCTACCGCTACCACCGCCACTACCACCGCCACTTCGCCTAAGGTATTGACCGACTGACTCATCAGAAGTGTTACCGCTATTACGTGGCTGTGGCTGTGGCTGTGATTGTAAATTCATGGTAGCCAAGTATTGTTGCATGCGCTGCTCAAGCTGTTGCTCCAATATACTCTGCACCTGGGCCTCTACCTGGGTGTGCATCTGGGTCTGCAATTGGGTCTGCACCTGGGCCTCCACCTGGGCCTGCATCTGGCTCTGGATCAGCTCCACTCGCCTCTCAACCTCTCTGTTGACCCGATCATCAAACGCTTCTTGATCCACATGATGACTGCCGCCAGAGGAAGAAGATGAAAAGTATTGCGTAGTAGGGCTGCGGAATGGCATGTTAAAATACCCCGCACCATGTCCTCCGAATCCAGGCAAGCGGTCTCCCTTTGGTTGCTTGTCTCGGAGGACAATGGCCACCCAAAGCTTTTCATGAAAGGCGGGCCGCTCGGTGCTCTCAGGAGCCAAACTTCCTTCTTCAATAGCCTCCTCACGAGCCCGCCTATCATACTCTTCCTGAAAAAAAAAATAATACATTATACACTATGGTAGAAAATAATATTTCTTTAACTAAATAATTTATAATTTACTAATAGAAAATACTATTAACACTTACATAAAGGGTCTGGTAATAAGGGTTGACCCATTGTGGCCCTGAGCCATCAGCAGCCTCCGCAGTATGTGTAGCCAGAAACACAGCAGCAGCATCAGCCTCATCATCTCCGTATTTCTTACGCTTAGCATACAAAAAAATTAAAACTTTAAAAAGCCTATCAAATAATAACAATATATGAATCAAATAGAGTATTGCTTAATTTACAAACGGATAATAAATGAAGTAAGTTTACCATTCTGGACCAAGTCTCGCTGAAGTTAATTGATCCTCCAAGGTGCACACTCCCGCCCCTCTTGTGAGTTCCTATTCTTCTTTGCAATTTCTGAATTTTTTTGAAATTTCTCACTGTTCCAATAGGCTTCCCACTGCTCCCACGCACCAGTGGAGAAATTAGCTGGAGGCAAACCATCATTTAGCCACTTTCTTTTCATGTCGTACACTTTCCCAGCGTACCGCTTAGCAACCAATTTCTTGAAAGCCGCCTCGATTTGAACGTTGGTACACCCAGGGCATGAATATATGTGCTACAAAAATAGTAAAAGTAGTTAAATACACAAGGGAATAGTCTACAAACTTTACAAAGGAAAGAGAAAACAGAGCTTTCCTCCAATTTTTTCAATCTCCACCTTCCATTTACCCAAGATCCTGATTGCAGAATCTTCCTCATGAGCTTGAAAGCTGGCGGTGTTGCCCTCAATCTCACGGTTGCTTTGCATGTTTTGCGAAGCAACCATGAGATTGAGAGCAACACCGCCAGCTTTCATGCTCATGAGGAAGATTCTGCAATCAGGATCTTAGGTAAATGGAAGGTGGAGATTAAAAAAATTGGAGGAAAGTTCTGTTTTCTCTTCACTGGTGTTATACTGTTACCTTGTTTTTACTTGTGACCGTATACCACCAGTAAGAGAAAACAGACACTGACAAGAACATGGCTGTGATGTTTAAGATTCTTAGAGAGAAGAGGACAGTGAAACTGGAAAAACTCTTATTAAACAGAAAATCCTTTGCTCAAACAGTGGAGAACTTATTTGCTCTATCTTTTTTGATCAAAGATGGACGTATTTTGATAGCTGTGTGTGAGAAAGACTCTCATCTTATTTATATATATACATATATGTATATTTTTATTTTTATTTTTGTTTTTTATTTTTTATTTTTTATTTTTTATTTTATTTTTTATTATTATATTTATTATTATTATTATTTATTATTATTATTATTATTATTATTATTATTTTATTATTATTTATTTTATTTATTTATTTATTTTTTTGTATTTATTATTATTATATATTTTATTATTATTATTATTATTATTTATTATTATTATTATTTTATTATTATTTATTTTATTTTTTATTATTATATTTATTATTATTATTATTATTATTTATTATTATTATTATTATTATTTATTTTATTTATTTATTTATTTTGTTTTTTTTTTTTTTTTTTATTTTTTTTTTTTATTTATTATTATTATATTTATTATTATTATTATTATATTTTTTATTATTATTATTATTTTATTATTATTTATTTTATTTATTTATTTATTTTGTTTTTTTTTTATTTATTTTTTTTATTTATTATTTCATTTTTTTAGACATTCACCCCCCTCACCGTCCCAATATGAATATCCAAAACCTTTTAAAATTTGCTCTCCAAGAGTAAATTTGGAACTTTTTTGGACATTCATTTTGGGACGGAGGGGGTATCAAAAAACCATTTGCAAAATCCATTGTATTTCTTTCAAATTTCAAATAAGTCAACAACAACATCTCTAAGGGAATCTTGTCAGATTTATCTATTCCGCATTTCAAAATTTTAGCAGCTTTTTCCACTTTTCATTTTTCCATTATTTTAAGTGATATTTTTAGATTTCAACTTGTCAAATTTAAAAATGACTATGTTTTAATATATTTATAGATTTGAATTTTAAATTTTGATTTATTTTAAATTCTATAAACTTAGCTTAATTGGGTGTCTTCAAATTCCAATCCATAATAAATAACCCTTCTTTTCCTCCCTCCTCGGGTACTTAAACTTTGACTAATTCACCTGTAAACCCAAATCAAGAAAACACAATTTTTGGGACTAAACCTTAAAATAGGAATTTTGGGACTAAAAAGGCAATAACCCAATTTAGAAACATATTAGGACGGTGAGGGGGGTGAATTAGTTAATTGCAAGCAGAATATTTATTATTACTAAAATGGCTTAACTTTTTTAATTTCCTTGAAAACTAGAAAATGGCACTCATTTGGGGGATATAGAGTATACTAAAAAGAAGCTCATTTTGACTGAGGTAGTAATATTTTTCGTCCTTCTCTGAATAGAGGTTGCAATAAAATGGGGAAAACACTCTAATATGTTAAATGACAGTAGTTACCCTCTTAACCTAGCACTCATTTGTTTCAGTTAATTAATTTTTTTCAACAATTATACATACACAGTTAATTAATTTTTTTCAAAATTAGGCATACTTTCGTAATCAATACTTGAGAGAGAGAAATCCAGTGAGAGAGAGAGAGAAAGAGAGCTTACCGGCGACGGAGACAATGACGGCGAACGGCGGGCTCGACGGCAACGGCAGAGACTAGGGCGACTGTGAGAGAGAGAGAGAGAAAGCGAGTGAGAGAGAGAAATCGAGTGAGAGAGAGAAAGGGATTGAGAGAGAGAAAGAGAGCTTACCGGCCGGCGACGGAGACGGCAACGGCGAACGGCTTCCACGGCGGAGACGGCGTTTGTTCGCGAATTACTGATGAGAGAGAGAGAGAGAGAGTGAGAGGGAGAAATCGAATGAGAGATGAATTAAGCGATTGAGAGAAACTTACCAAAGACGGCGACGGCAACGGCGAGGCGCTAGGGTTCGTTCGCGAACTGAGAGAGAGGAGAGGAAGCGTAAAATGAAGGCGTAATTAAAAAATGGGATTTTTTCATTATATATAGGGCTTCGTTACCGACGGACGTGGCCGTCGGTATTACAGACGGACACTGTTCCGCCGGTATTACCGACGGAAATTTTTAAATTACTGACGGACAAAATGATTTTTTTTTTAAAAAAATTTCCCGGTAAAATAAAATTAATTTCCGTCGGAATACTTTTGTTTTCCGTCGGTATTACCGACGGACTTGGTCCGTCGGTAAATGTCCGTCGGTAAATGCCCTGTTTCTAGTAGTGCCTGCAATCCTAGGAAATAATTAAGTTCTCCTATCATGCTCATCTCGAACGTTGATGTCATAGCTTCCACAAAATTTTGTAAACATGTTTTAGATGTGGAACCATAAACTATGTCATCAACATAAATCTGAGCAATGACAAGCTCTTTATTTTCCCTAAGAATAAATAATGTCCTATCGGCTTCTCCTCTAACAAATCCATATTCAAGCAGGAAACTTGTTAGACGCCCATACCATGCACGAGGAGCTTGTTTCAAGCCATATAAGGCTTTATCAAGTCTGTATACATGGTCTGGGTTGAATGGGTCTTCAAACCCTTTAGGTTGCTCAACATAGATCTCTTTATCTAAGTACCCATTCAAGAACGCCGCTTTGACATCCATTGGTGTAATGTGATTTTGAGGTAGCAGGCTATAGCAAGAAGAAGTCTTATTGACTCAATTCTAGCCACAGGTGCAAAGGTCTCGTCAAAGTCGATTCCTTCCACTTGTGTATAGCCTTGAGCCACAAGACGAGCTTTATTACGAACAATATTATCCAATTCATCAGATTTGTTTTTGTAAATCCATTTAGTTCCAATAATGTTAGTATTTAAAGGACGTGGAACTAAACACCAAACCTCATTACGGGTAAATTGTTCAAGCTCTTCTTGCATAGCTTGAATCCAGAATTTATCATTTAAAGCCTCAATCACATTTTTTGGTTCAAGAGAGGAAACGAAACAGGAGTGTTTTACCTGAGAGTATGTGGAGGACATACACACATACCTAACCATATCTCTGTAGTCTACTGGCTCCTTATTTCTTGTTCGAACCCCTTCATTAACATCACCAATTACTTGAGTAATGGGATGATAATTTCTAATACGAGCTGGGGGATCTCTCCTGCCTTGATGGTACACCAATCCATCTTCTTCTTCTGAGTCACTGCTCTCAGAATTTCCAGCCACTGTTCTGTTCTCCTGTGTTGCCTCAGGTGTTGCCATTTCAGGGGCAACACTCGGAGCAACACTTGAATCTGTGGCTGCACTGGCCGAATCAGTTTCTGTTCTAGCCCTCTGTTCGACTTCTTCCAGCAAGGTCAGAGGTATATCATCAGCTGGTTCTCCTGTAGCACTCAAGTAATCGTTAAATTCAATATTTACCGATTCTTGAATCACTTTTAACCTCAAATTATAGACACGATAAGCATGACTGTTTTGAGAGTAGCCTAGAAAGATGGCTTTGTCACTCTTAGAATCAAGTTTTCCTAATTATTTCCGATCATTTAAAATGTAGCACAAACACCCAAACACATGAAAATAGTGAACCGTAGGTTTCTTTCCATTTAAAATCTCATAGGGTGTCATAGTTGTACCGAGTCTTAAGAAAACTCTATTCGTAGTGTGACAAGCTGTGTTTAATGCTTCGGCCCAAAAACCTTTAGAAATATTTCTAGCAATTAGCATAACACGAGCCATCTCCATTAAAGTCCTATTTTTCCTTTCAGCAACACCATTTTGTTGTGGTGTTTTGGGTGCTGAAAATTCATGGTGTATCCCCTTTTTACTACAAAAATGTAGCAAAGGAGATGTTTTCAAACTCTCTACCATGATCTGACCTTATTCGAAAAATAGGAGAACAAAACATGTTTTTGATTTTAGAGACTAAGTGAGTAAATTTATCAAAAGTTTCAGATTTTTCTCTTAAGAAATACACCCATGTAAACCTAGAAAAATCATCAACTATCACATAAACATACTTCTTACCTCCCAAGCTTTCTACCTCAATAGGACCCATCAAGTCCATATGTAGAAGCTGAAAACAATGTGTTGTTCTTGAGTGTTGCTCATTGTGTTGTTCAACACTGTGAGCAACACGAGTTTGCTTACCCTTTTGACAGTCACCACACATCACGGTGTCTTTGAGGTTTAGTTTAGGAACACCTTTGACGGCATTATGTTTGATAATCTTCTCAAGATTCCTATAATGAGAATGACCTAACTTTTGATGCCATAACCTTATATCATCAAGTTTTGTCAAATTGCACACTGATTTATTACCAACCAGGTAGCAGTTATCACTTGATCTTATTCCAGTCATGACACAAAAGTTAGTATTATCAAACACTTCACAAGTATTTTTATTGAATTTTACCTCCAAATTGTCATCACACAGTTGGCTAATGCTAATTAAATTAGCAAGTAAACCATCTACGTGCAAGACATTTTTCAAAGAAGGAAAACCAACAATATCTAGTGTTCCTTTACCAACTATTTCACTCTTGCCACCACCACCATAAGTCACTGAGCCTCCTTGAATAGGTTGGTACTCTGTTAGGAATGATTTTGTACCCGTCATATGACGTGAATAACCACTATCAAAGTACCAAGTTCCTGCAATGTTAGCCCTTAAAGCTGTGTAAACAACATAGCATTTCAGTTTTTCCTTGGATAACCAACCCTTTTTTGAAAATATGGATTTCTGTTCACCAGTGTTACCATGAGTGTTGCCCAGAGAAATTGGCGACACTTGAGGCAACACTTGAAGACTGGACATTTTCTTTTGAAGGAAAAAGCAATCTGTTTTTATATGTCCAGCTTTGTGACAGTATCCACATTCATTGGATTGATCAAAAGTATCACTAGGAGTGCTACCCTTTTCCTTGACACGCTCTTTTACAAAACAATTTTTAGTTTCAACATCAAACAAGGAAGAGGTAATACTTTCAAGTGATTCTTGGAACCCAAGACCAGCTTTCAGAGGCTTACTCAAGTTGAGTATTTCATCCAATTTGGATGAACTCGTGTTGAGTTTTTTGAAGGTGGATTCGGCTAGGTTGAGTTTGGCCTTGATTTTATCAAGATCCAATTCTCTCCTACTGAGTTGAGCTTCTAGCCGAGTCAAGGAGTTCTTAAGATCCTGATTTTCCTTTTTCAAGAAAACCACCATCTTGTTCTCCTTTTTCCATTCCACGAGGAGGGATTTATAAAGGTTTTTTAATTCACAAATGAGCTCATCTTTATCAAAATCATTCTCTATAACCTCCTCTGAATTTAAATCAGCAGAACCAAGCAAACTAAGATCATTAAAAGAGTCATACCTGCTGAGTGTTGTGCCAAGTGTTGCCATTTCCTGGATGACACTTGGGGCAACACTTTCTGAAGAAGTAACAAGTGTTGTGTCAAGTGTTGTTAAATCTGGAACAACACTTGAAGTAACACTTTCTATCGAAAGTAGCTCCTCTACCGTGGCCATCATGACCACTTGCTCCGTCTTTTCTTTTTTCTCCGTTCCTTCCTCCTCTCCATCACTAAGAGATACCCACAAATTTTTGCCCGCCTTTCTCAAGGTGTTAGCACATTCATTGGCATAGTGACCCCAACCGAAACAAGCATGACATTGAATAGATTCAATATACTTAGGATCGGACCGAATCTTTTCGGAGGATGCACGCCTAGGTAGGGTATCCTTCTGATTTGGAGGAGGACCTCTCCTTGGCACAAAACTAGAGGTTTTGGCCGTTTGGTCCTTAGCTTTTACCTTCACTTTGCTAAATTTTCTAACCATAGAATTATATCTCTTTGCAAGTAAAGCTACACTAGTATTTTCATCTAACTCCTCGAAGACTTCATCTTCATCATCCACACATGTGTCCGAAGATTCGACTTTTAAGGAAATATTCTTGCCTTTAGAAGCCTCCGTTTGTTCATTGAGATTCAACTCAAAGTTTTTCAATATACTTATTAAGGAGTTAATGTCCATTGTTGAAAGATTATGGGCCTCTTCAATAGCTGAAACTTTAATATTAAAACGTTCGGGAAGAGTACGAATAGCTTTTGAAACAAGTTGTTTATTTGTAAAAGGCTCCCCTAATACTTGACAAGCATTTGAAATATCAATCAACTTTTCAAAATAAGACGAGATGTCTTCGTTTTCACCCATTCTTAATCTTTCAAATCTACTAGTGAAACCTCTAAGCTTTGTTTCTCGGACACTGCCATCTCCTTCACAAAATCTTTGTAAAGTATCCCAAGCATCTTTTGCAGAGGGACTATTTTGAATGAGTTTGAACATATGCATGTCAACCCATTCATAGATGGCATTTAGTGCCTTTTCATTGAAACTAGCAAGATTATTCTCTTCAATTGTCCACTAGAATTCAGGTTTGACTTGAACATCACCATCGTCATCCGGAGGAAGCATTGGAACAGAATAACCATTTAAAATAGATCGCCAAGCCCGAAGATCAATTGATTTGATAAGCGAGCGTAGGCGAATCTTCCAATAAGCATAATTAGATCCGTCTAAAACCGATAATCTCTTTTGATTAGGGTTTGCAGGATCATAAGCCATGACAAAAGGATCTAAACACTTAGTATATCAAGTGCTAGGCTCTGATACCAATTGAAATTGTCTATGGCTTAGAACAAGTGAGGTGAAACTCACAAGGTGAGACGAAACTCACGAGTGTTATCTTTAGTGTGGGCAACACTAACAACAACACATACACCAATTCAAGAAAAACACAAATCAATAGAAATAAATATAAATTGCAGTGGAAGAATTAAAGCAATACACAAGAATATAATTTTTATCAAGTTATATAAATATATAACTTGATGGGTGTCATAAGGCAAAGACCTTTCTATTAATAATATGAATTAAATACAAGGTCGAAGAAGTTCCTTTGATAAACAAACCCTGATATAAGGAACAACATATACACGAATTCTCTCTGAAAATAAACACTCAAAACCTCACAAAAATATAAAAATCAATATAAAATTCTCGAGTGTTGGATTGAGTGTTGCCGACACTTGAATGGCAACACTTGAGAGCAAAATTCTACTTCTTGTGCAGATTTGCATTTTATGAATTGGATGATCTTCAATAAAGATCCACTACATTATTTATAGGCCACAAAGTCTTGGAGCCTACTCAAAATGATCAGCAACAGCTTGGAGTTTGTTTCCTCCATTTTAGCCACTCGCCTCATATGTAGGAGACCTAGTCTTCTCTTGCTTCTCTTGCTTGTACCTCTCAGCTTTGGATGCCTTGTACTCTGACTTGTTCTCCCCCAGAATAGCTGAATAAAATATCTCTTTGCTTGGTCATTAATTAAACAAATAAACACATGTTTATTTGTTAATTTCTTCTTCTCGTAACTCTCGCATGGGCATTTTCTGTTGCTCTTTTCAAGCTCATTTTAAGGTGACTAACTACTGTTATATAAACATTAATTTACACATTAATATTTATGAAAAATACAGTAACGAACTCAGTGTTGCCAATTCCAAATGGCAACACTTGTGGCAACACCAGTGGCAACACTGGTTTGTAATACTTGGGA
This sequence comes from Adenophora triphylla var. japonica, assembly GCA_022495995.1. NCBI lineage: Eukaryota > Viridiplantae > Streptophyta > Magnoliopsida > Asterales > Campanulaceae > Adenophora > Adenophora triphylla. The sequence continues at coordinate 248,819 of JAFEMH010000446.1, forward strand.
CAACATTCATGGCAACACATGATTTTAACATTAACAGTTTTGTTATTGTATTTTTATCATTGTCATTTGATAATTTAGAGAACTTCTTGGAGTTGAGAATTTGGGTAATGCCCTAAATGTGGTGTTATTGTCCATGAAAATTGATAAAGAGAAAAAGGGTTGTGGTTTAAATGGAAATAACCCATGTGGGCTTGAGCGGCCGCCCACATGTACAACATTTTGGCCTTCAGTTTCCCCATGCTTGGGCGGTCGCCCATCTACTCCTGCGCGGTCGCCCACTTCATCAGCAACTTCACCCCTTTTTGACCTCCGGCTTGGGCGGTCGCCCATACTATCTTGGGCGGTCGCCCATGACAGCAGATACTTCTCTAGTTTTTCTTCCTTTCTGATTTTCACAAAAACCACTCATCATGACTCTTAGCTATTTTTAGAGTAATATAAACCTAGTCTACTTAGGATATAAATGAAACCTCTTTAATTTAGATTAAAGTAGAATACTTTGGCTACACCATGATGTCTTATTTGGTCAAAATAGAACTGTGGAAGTCGTTTAAATATTGTCCGGAAAATGGTTGATAAGCTTGATATTTAACTTCACCAAAGTGGTTCAAACTTAGGAATTAGATCTTGAACTTTTATTAAGGTCATTCAAAGTTGTGTAATGACTATGTAGGAATGGTTTATGGTACATGGTGCCCTTACTTGCTTCCATATCCTTGGTGGTTAGTTGGAATAGTGTAGAAGCTATAGGTTACACTATTGCGCTAGTTGGAAATGTGTATTTATCACATTGTGGCATTGTTATCCCAAGTGTGGATTATTTGGCATTTTGTTATATTGTATCCCAAGTGTGGATTTATTGGTTATATTGTTACCTTACTTGAATTCATATTCATTGATGGTATTTGAATAGTGTATTAAATGAATGTTGCACTATGGTATTGAATTAACATGAGTATACATTACCATGTTGTTATATTATTATCCCTTTGGTGGATTTTATTTCAAGTAACTATTATGTGCTTGAACGTGTTTATATTATACGAGGTTTAGGGGTATAATGGAATTCAATCAATTATGGATGTGTTCTATAAGTGATTGAAGGTTCATTATACATGTGACTGTCCCCCTTCTATGGTCAACAGATTGGGGTGTGCAAGCTTCTGTATTGAGCCAAATGCCTTACAGTTAGCTGCAATTTCATTGGAGTTAAGTGGAATGCTTCTGTATTAAGCCAAAAGCCTTACAGATAGCGGTGTTATTATATGATACTCTGAATGAAGAGTCATATAAGTATTTTCTTTCCTTATATGGATCTCTGGAGTATGAGTCATATAAGCGGTGAATGTGCACGAGGGCAGTTCACCAAAGAGCGAAGTTTTACTCCCACGTTGTACGACTTATTGTTCAGACGTGAAAGGTAAAATGAGGTAACGTAAGGTGTTTACCGCTTAAATAATGTGCTATGTGTAACCATGCTATGTGTTGCATCTTATTTGGCATCTTGCTGCATTCATAATAGCTTATTGAGATTTATTCTCACCCCTTTCCCTTTACTGTTTTAGATCGTGCTGAGACAGGTGACCTGAACCAGTGAGGCCGGGGATAAGAGTTTGGACTTTTTACTTTTGGGACTTGTCAGGTTATGTATATGAGTAGATTGTCTGGAGTCTTTATTAAGTATTACACCTTTATAAGTTGTATAGAAAACTCTTTTGTAAAACAAATTTATTTGGGGGTTTTCGATGTAATTGATCAGATTATGGTTTATTGAAGTTGTTAGTGAAATTACTCCAAGTGGAGATATTATTAGTTGATTTTATGTTGGCAGTTTGAGAATTGGTTTTCTTATAAGGTGAAATAAAAGTTTTTAAAAATTTAAGATGGGTTTTCTTAGTTTAGGCTTCTGAAGCTCGGGACACGCGTTAGGTTCCGGGTTGGGGTGCTCACACTTCATCTTTTGCATGCAGCAAGTAAATATAGAAAAACCTAGAAGCATAATCTATAAAAGTGACAATATACTTTTTATTGGTTAAAGATGGAGTTGCATGAAAATCACATAAATCACTATGTATTAATTCAAGTTTTACAGATTTCCTTGTAATACTTTTAAAAGGTTTTCTGGTAATTTTTGTCAACATGCAAGTATTACACTTTTCCGTATTTTTATCAATAGCAGGAATCAAACCATCTTTGGACATTTCAAGCATTCTTTTTTAGTGCACATGTCCTAACCGAGCATGCCATAATGAGGAATTGTTAACAACAGAGGAAGTCAAATAAACAGAACTAGAGTTAACAGGAATTTTATTTAAATTCAACATAAACATTCCATTATTACAATAACCAAATCCTACAAATACACCAGACTTCGATAAGATATACTTATCGGATTCAAATACTTGTTACACTTGTTCAATACAGGACCTGTAATTAAATTCCTACGAAGTTTTGGTACATACAATACATTAAACAAAGAAATAGTTTTTTCTGAACTGAATTCCAACACCACACTTCCTTTTCCTTGAATAGGAGCGGAATGGTTATCACCCATGTAGAGGACAGATCCGTCTTCCATTAGTTCATATGTCTTAAACCAACAACGATCTTTACAAACATGAGTTGTGGCACCGAAATCAATCCACCATGCAATAGCATCATCCTGCACATAAAATTCTTCAGAAATTAGTGAAACAGAATTTTTAATAAATCTGTTCCAACTATGTATTAAATTCTGACCTTGATCTTGAGAATGGTCCTTAGACCCCTTTCCCAAACCACTGGTGCTTGCGCCATTCTTGTTGTTTCCAACATGACAATCCTTCTTAAAGTGACCAGTTTTGCCACACTTCCAACAAGCCAATTTAGGCTTCTTGTTGGGACCAGAACCATTGTCTTTGAAACTACGTTTCTTTCCTTTGTTTTAATTGTTTCCACCCTCATCAATCATATTTATCGAGGATCCAACAACTTCTTTTCCTTTGCCTTTGTCATTCTTTTGCGCCCTAAGAGATTCCTCTATGCGCAAGTGACTACCAAGTTGAACCAAAGACAGATCGTCTTTACCATGTTTCAAAGTTTGTTTGAAATCCTTCCAGGAGGGAGGCAACTTGTCAATCACACTTGAAACAGATATTGACTCATCCATCTTCACCCCATGTTGTGTATATTGTCCAAGGATTCTATGGAGTTCATTTAATTATTCCATGACAGGCCTTGAATCGACCATCTTGTAATTATTAAAATTACTTACAAGGAACTTCTTACTCGAAGCATCCTCAGTCATGTACTTGGATTCAAGAGAATCCCATAACTCTTTTGCAGATTCCTCATTTTGATAAATGTCAAATAAATAATCAGACATAGCGTTTAATATGTGTCATCTCCAGATGTAGTCATCGTTTTCCCACTTTGATCTACGTCTGACGGCCTCCAAGTTATCGTTCTCCAACAGTTCTGGAATTGGAGTAGACAGAACATACACCACTTTTAACGTTGTTAAAAGGAAGTGCATCTTCTTTTGCCAACTCCTGAAATCTTGTCCTTCAAATTTGTCCAGCTTCCCAAATTTAGTCGTCATCTCCTTCACAGTACTTTTTCCAGCCATGAGTATCACTAAATACTTTATTCGTTTGTTGGGGAATATACGGTCTTGATCTTGATAACAAGGCTGGATATAAGATTGAATTGTGTATAAACCACTTTCCGAATAAAGTATTTCGACCCTTTATTGCCTGGGTTGCACCAAATCTTTATTGGGATAAGACAATCACACAATTTGTTTCTAGGCAAAGAAGACAAATCTAAACTTGAGAATTGCTTTGTGTTTTCGTTGTTGTTGTAACACTCTTATGTTTTCTTATATGTACAAAGGAGATCAAACTTTGTATATATACAGATGGAAAGGTATCAGTTAAAGGGTATAATCAAAAGCCATGACTTTAGCCAACTATTGTGTCTTTTCAGTTTGAAATGACACCAGTTCAGGAACTGCTCGGCCGAGTCAAGGGACTCGCTTGGCTGAGCATAAATGTCCAGAGATTTTTGCCCAACTGCACGGCCGTGTCATTTGAGCTGCACGGCCGTGTCAATCATACTGCTCGGCCGAGCAAGGCATATGCCTCGGTCGAGCAAAACTATCCAGAACCTTTGACAATCTGCTATGCTATGCTCAGCCGAGTCAAGGACTCTGCTCGGCCGAGCACATCAGCAAAGTCAAATGTGCTACCCTTTAACCTTTACTTCTCTATCGAGGTTGATTTCGTTTTAGCTCAAACGAGTGTGCACTCCACACTTTCCCTTACTCGTATCCGAGTCTAATACGAATCACATTGATCTCTAGTAAATCACCGTTACAATAAAGTAGTTGATGATAAAATCACCAACAAACCCCCTCCATTTTAGTGTAATCCTTTGATTTACTAATTTTATAAATAACGAAACAAACGAATGCGTAAATGAAAATGTCTTGCGATTGAATTTTCATCTTAGTATAATACACATTTCAAATACTCGAAAATCGGGGTGTCTTAACGATTGAACCCGTAAACTCATATGAATACCTGAAGATAATATACAAATAAGTTTCGTACAATTCTTTTTGTTTAATCTTGACACTATTACAAGCCATGTGTCCATATCCAATAGTGAACATATAGGAAGCCAGGTCCTAGCTTCTTGAAGCGGCAAAACATCATGTCCACATAGGTAGTTCCTTTAATCTTGCACCTGCAGTTGCAATTTTTCAAAGGAACTATTAAGAAGATATTCTTCAACCTAACCATTACTTGTAGGTCTGAACACATACCTTGGGAAAGATAATAACATGTATTCCAATCTCCAACTGCGAGCTTTCCACATTGAATTCAAGCTTCTAACGTTGTATTAGAAGGGAATTGGGTATCTCACAATTAGAGGATAAAATGGACTTTAATCCCATCCCCATTGCAGACTTATTTACCAAGTCTCTAGCTAACCTCTTTGTCAAGTGGTCAGCCAAATTTTGTTGAGACCGAACAAACTCAACTGAAATCACACCATTCATGATCAATTCACGAATCATACTATGTCTGACACCTAAGTGTCAAGACTTGCCATTATACATTTTACTATAAGCCCTAGCCAACGTAGCTGCACTATCACAATGGATAGATATTGGTGATATCGGTTTTGGCCATAATTGAATCTCATATATCAAGTTTCGAAGCCACTCTGCTTCCTTTCCAGCAGCAGCCAATGCTACAAACTCAGATTCCATTATAGAATGTGTAATACATGTCTGCTTTTTGGAAGCCCAAGAAATGGCACCTCCTCCAAGCAAGAACACCCAACCACTAGTAGAAGATGAATCTTCTTGGTTGATCCAACTAGCATCTGTGTAACCTTCTAATATAGAAGGATGTCCACAATAACACAAAACATAATCCAAAGTACCTTTTAAGTACTTGAATACCCTTGTTATTGCATGCCAATGCTGTCTACTAGGATTACTAGTGAACCTGCTCAATCTTCCAACTGCATAAGCAATATCAGGTCGAGTGCCCGTCATAGCATACATCAAACTGCCAATGGCCTTTGAGTATTCGAGCTGTGATACAGGTTTACCAGTGTTTGACACAAGTTTTTCAGTAGGATCCATGGGAGTACTAACTTTAGAACAATCATCACAATTAAACCTCTTGAGAATTTTCTCAATATAATGAGATTGTGTAATTGCAATTCCCTTGTTCATACGTTTAATCTTTATACCAAGAATTACGTCGGCTTCAACCATGTCCTTCATAGAGAACTTTGATGACAAAAACATCTTAGTTTTATCAACTACATTTTGGTCTGTGCCAAAAATCAACATGTCATCTACATATAGGCAAATGATTACACCTTTGCCGGTTTCATCAAATCTGCTATATACACATTTGTCTGACTGATTTAATACAAAACCATTCGACAAAACAACCTCATCAAATTTTTGATGCCATTGTTTAGGTGCTTGCTTCAGCCCATACAATGACTTAATTAACTTACATACCTTATGCTCATTACCTGGCATAACAAATCCTTCAGGTTCTTTCATATACACTTCTTCTTCCAAATCACCATTTAAAATGTTGTTTTCACATCCATTTGATGGATCAATAGATTCTGAATAGCTGCCAAAGCTATTAGTAATCTAATAGTAGTGATACGAGCAACCGGTGCATAGGTATCGAAGTAATCGATCCCTTCCTTTTATCTATAGCCTTGGATTACCAATCGAGCTTTAAACTTGTCAATAGTTCCATCGACTTTCATCTTCTTTTTGAAGATCCATTTGCACCCGAAAGGTTTACAGCCTGGTGGTAAATCAGACAAGATCCATGTATTATTTTCCATAATAGAACTAATCTCATCATGATTGCTTCTTTCCAAAAACCAGCATCTCGAGATTTTATTGCTTCATCATAGGTTCATGGATCCTTCTCTATACTATAATAGTAAGAGTATTGAGATTCAATTTGATCTCTTGATCCGATAACTAAATATAGTTGAATATCAGAACAATATGATTTAGCTTTTCTTACTCTTTTACTTTTACGAGGTTCAGGCGTCTCACTTGGTACATCAATTGAATGATCATCCATTTGAGATTTTGCCGACATTGGTATAATATCCTTTGGTCTAGGTATTGACGAGAAATGATTCTCATCAAAGATTGCATCTCTCGATTCTATAATTGTGTTAATAGAAATGAAATCATTAGGTTCTATAACATAAAACCTATATGCCTTGGAATGCTCAGCATATCCAACAAAGATGCAGCCAATACCTTTTTCTCCCAACTTTTTCCTTTCAGGATTCGGAAGTCTAACCACGGCCCTACATCCCCAAACTCGCAAAAATGTCAAGTTTGGTCGTTTCTTATACCAAAGCTCATATGGGATAATTTTGTTCCTTTTATTAGGAACTCTATTCAATAAATGACAAGCCGTTAACATGGCTTCTCCCCAAAACCCGTCACTCAAGCCCGAGTAAGATAACATGGCATTAACCATTTCTTCAAGAGTTCTATTCTTCCTTTCAGCCACACCATTTTGTTGTGGTACATAAGGAGCCATAGTTTCATGAATTATCCCTACGGTTTGTAAAATATTTAGGATCATAATATTCACCACCTCTATCCATACGTAAGGTTTTAATCAAGCCATTTAGTTGAAGTTCAACTTCTGTTTTATAAATTTAAATTTATCTAGGGCTTCATCTTTTGCATGCAGCAAGTAAATATAGCAAAACCTAGAAGCATCATCTATAAAAGTGACAATATACTTTTTATTGCCTAAAGATGGAGTTGCATGACAATCACATAAATCACTATGTAATAATTCAAGTTTTACAGATTTCCTTGTAATACTTTTAAAAGGTTTTTTAGTGATTTTTGTCAACATGCAAGTATTACACTTTTTCATATTTTTATCAATAGCAGGAATCAAACCATCTTTGGACATTTCAAGCATTTTTTTTTAGTGCACATGTCCTAACCGAGCATGCCATAATGAATAATTGATAACAACAGAGGAAGTCATATAAACAGAACTAGAGTTAACAGGAATTTTATTTAAATTCAACATAAACATCCCATTATTACAATAACCAAATCCTACAAATACACCAGACTTCGATAAAATATACTTATCGGATTCATATACTTCTTTGTATTCACACTTGTTCAATACAGGACCAGAAATTAAATTCTTACGAAGTTTTGGTACATATAATACATTAAACAAAGAAATAGTTTTTTCCGAACTGAATTCCAATACCACACTTCCTTTTCCTTGAATAGGAGAGGAATGGTCATCACCCATGTAGAGGACAGATCCGTCTTCCATTGGTTCATATGTCTTAAACCAACAACGATCTTTACAAACATGAGTTGTGGCACCGGAATCAATTCACCACGCAATAGCATCATCCTGCCCATAAAATGCTTCAGAAATTAGTGAAACAGAATTTTTAATAAATCTGTTCCAACTATGTATTAAATTCTGACCTTGGTCTTGAGAATGGTCCTTAGACCCCTTTCTCAAACCACTGGTTCTTGCGCCATTCTTGTTGTTTCCAACACGACAATCCTTCTTAAAGTGACCAGTTTTGCCACACTTCCAATAAGCCATTTTAGGCTTCTTGTTGGGACCAGAACCATTGTCTTTGAAACTACGTTTCTTTCCTTTGTTTTTATTGTTTCCACCCTCATCAATCATATTTATCGAGGGTCCAGCAACTTCTTTTCCTTTGCCTTTGTCATTCTCTTGCACCCTAAGAGATTCCTCTATGCGCAAGTGACTACCAAGTTGAACCAAAGACAGATCGTCTTTACCATGTTTCAAAGTGTGTTTGAAATCCTTCCAGGAGGGAGGCAACTTGTCAATCACACTTGAAATAGATATTGACTCATCCATCTTCAGCCCATGTTGTGTATATTGTCCAAGGATTCTAAGGAGTTCATTGAATTGTTCCATGACAGGCCTTGAATCGACCATCTTGTAATTATTAAAATTACTTACAAGGAACTTCTTACTCGAAGCATCCTCAGCCATGTACTTGGATTCAAGAGAATCCCATAACTCTTTTGCAGATTCCTCATTTTGATAAATGTCAAATAACGAATCAGACATACCATTAAATATGTGTCCTCTGCAGATGTAGTCATCATTTTCCCACTTTGATCTACGTCTGACGGCTTCCAAGTTATCGTTCTCCAACAGTTCTGGAATTGGGGTAGACAGAACATACACCACTTTTAACGTTGTTAAAAGGAAGTGCATCTTCTTTTGCCAACGCCTGAAATCTTGTCCTTCAAATTTGTCCAGCTTCCAAAATTTAGTCGTCATCTCCTTCACAGTACTTCCTCCAGCCATGAGTATCACTAAATACTTTATTCGTTTGTTGGGGAATATAGGGTCTTGATCTTGATAACAAGGCTGGATATATGATTGAATCATGTATAATCCACTTTCCGAATAAAGTATTTTGACCCTTTATTGCCTGGGTTGCACGAAATCTTTATTGGGATAAGACAATCACACAATTTGTTTCTAGGCAAAGAAGACAAATCTAAACTTGAGAATTGCTTTGTGTTTTCGTTGTTGTTGTTGTAACACTCTTATGTTTTCTTTTATGTACAAAGGAGATCAAACTCTGTATATATATAGATGGAAAGGTATCAGTTAAAGGGTATAATCAAAAGCAATGACTTTAGCCAACCATTGTGTCTTTTCAGTTTGAAATGACACCAGTTCTGGAACTGCTCGGCCGAGTCAAGGGATTCGCTCGGCCGAGCATACATGTCCAGAGATTTTTGCCCAACTGTACGGCCGTGTCATTTTAGCTATACGTCCGTGTCAATCATACTGCTCGGCCGAGCAAGGCATATGCCTCGGCTGAGCAAAACTGTCCAGAACCTTAAACAATCTGCTATGCTATGCTCGGCCGAGTCAAGGACTCTGCTCGGCCGAGCACATCAGCAAAGTCAAATGTGCTGCCCTTTAACCTTTACTTATTTATCGAGGTTGATTTCGTTTTAGCTCAAACGAGTGTGCACTCCACACTTTCCCTTACTCGTATCCGAGTCTAATATGAATCACATTGATCTCTAGTAAATCACCATTACAATAAAATAGTTGATGACACTAAAATCACCAACAAATCCCCTCCATTTTAGTGTAATCCTTTGATTTACTAATCTTATAAATAACGAAACAAACGAATGCATAAATGAAAATGTCTTGCGATTGAATTTTCATCTTGGTATAATACACATTTCAAATACTCGAGAATCGGGGTGTCTTAACGATTGAACCCGTCAACTCATATGAATACCTGAAGATACTATACACATAAGTTTCGTACAATTCTCTTTGTTTAATCTTGACACTATTACAAGCCATGTGTCCATATCCAATAGTGAACATATAGGAAGCCAAGTCCTAGCTTCTTAAAGCGGCAAAACTTCATATCCACATAGGTAGTTCCTTTAATCTTGCACCTGCATTGAAATTTTTCAAAGGAACTATTAAGAAGATATTCTTCAACCTAACCATTACTTGCAGGTCTGAACACATACCTTGGGAAAGATAATAACATGTGTTCCAATATCCAACTGCGAGCTTTCCACATTGAATTCAAGCTTCTAATGTTGTATTAGAAGGAAATTGGGTATCTCACAATTAGAGGATTAAATGGACTTTAATCCCATCTCCATTGCAGACTTATTTACCAAGTCTCTAGCTAACCCCTTCGTCAAGTGGTCAGCCAAATTTTGTTGAGACCGAACAATCTCAACTGAAATCACACCACTCATGATCAATTCACGAATCATACTATGTCTGACACCTAAGTGTCTAGACTTGCCATTATACATTTGACTATAAGCACTAGCCAACGTAGCTGCACTATCAAAATGGATAGATATTGGTGATATCGGTTTTGGCCATAATGGAATCTCATATATCAAATTTCAAAGCCACTCTGCTTCCTTTCCAGCAGCAGCCAATGCTACAAACTCAGATTACATTGTAGAATGTGTAATACATGTCTTGTTTCACTACTAGAATAAATAAATTTGGAGACAAAAAAATTCGTCTCTAACATGCTAAAATGGTTGCCAAATAAGGAAACGGAGACGAGTTTTGTGGTTGCAAAAATCTGGTCACTAAAGGCAACCAAACAACGGTGGTCACCACTTCGCGACCACTTAATAGTCTCCAAAACTGATGATGGTCTCCAAAATATGTGGTTGCCAAATATTGTTGGTCGCGAAATGGAGACCACATCGTGGTTGCAAAATAATTGGCGACCTGCCACGTGGTTGCAAAATGGATACCACATCATGGTTGCGAGTTAATTGGCGACCTCACTTGGTTGCCAAATTTACTAAGGCAGCAACCACTTGGTGATCTCTAAAGTCTAATTTTTATTTTTAAATGCATTTAGATATAAATATATTTTAATATCCGAATTTTTAACAAAATAATATTAAATATTCAAATAAACAAATAATCTTATAATTAAGAAAAATTTTGCTAAATTTTATAACTTCATCATTAAACCATTCCAAGAAAACATACTATGCTAGGTTTCATTGCATTTATAAAGCCAAAATTTGATCAACCACGAGGACTCAAAATGCTTAAAGCACTAAATTTGATCATTACAAAATAAACTATGTTTCTAAAGTCATGTACTTCAACTGCCACCAACTCTTCCATAATTTGGATCCATAAGCATTTCAAGAAGCGAACTATTTCCAACGACATCGAAAACAAAGGAACCATTTCCACGAGCACTGCCACCTCCATTTCCACCAGGAATATTACTGCTACCTCCATTTCCACCACTACTGCTACCTCCATTTCCACCACTACTGCTACCACCATTTCCACCACCGCTACCTAGTGAGGCTGAACCATGACCGCTCTGTGGTTGTTGTAGTGGTTGTTGTAATTGTTGTAGTTGCAATAGTTGCATTTGGGGCGGAAACATACCAAAAGGCCATTGATTTTGCTGTTGTTGAGGCTGGAAGGAGCCACTAGCACCACCCATTATTAAACCTGCAAACACAATAAAGTTAAAAGAAGGGAAGAAGCACCACCACACACAAAGAGTTGGCATTGAGAATAAAGATTAAAGAGAAGTTCCATCCACTTAAACAATGAGTTGTCAGCTTCTAAGCTACAAATGCTTCAGCATCCTATTCAATCAAACATGTTAGCTATCTTGGGAAATTATGTTGTCTGTTTAACAAGATTTACAAAAAAAAATGTGGATGAAAAGATTTACTGTAGAAAGAAGTGAACCCAAATGTCTGTGTTCTTTATCCCACTAAAGTAAATCCCATTTAAATTCTTAAATGCTACACAGTCCAAAGTTAAAGCTCATTACTTATTATCTGTTAACTAGCTAGGTCATTTCATATAAGCAACTTCTGAATTACACCTTCACAAAATAAGCAAGCTAGTCCTACTCTACTTTGTACTACCTCTGTCCCAAAATGAATGTCCAAAAAAAAAATCAAATTTGAAGAAAAAAATGGACATTCATTTTGGGACAAAGGGAGTATGACATTTTACAACACTGCCACTGCTTTTACCAGTTCTATAACCTTCAAACTCACTCAAAGACCCTAGTGTTAAAACCAAGAATAAGCAAGAAGGATGACATTCTACGACCACGAACCGCGCCAGTTGGTCAATCAAGGAAGAACCAGAAATTGCATTACAGTGCATAGCTCCCAAAAATCACTCACAATTTTTTAGTCGTTATCAACTCGGAGGCCATGTAGAAGAGGATTGATTACGGTATCATCCACTTATGTAAGCTTAAGCCACAAGATTACTTATAAATATATTTCAGGCCAAAACTAAGCACACAAATGACAACTAGTCGATTGATCTGCAGTAGCACAAATGAGAGTAATTGGAAGTTTAAAACTGCGAAAACAAACTGCCAGCAATCAAGGTATCAGGTTAAGTACAACTTATGATAATTTAAATACTGATTAAAAAGGATGAAGAAATTTGATTAAAAAAGGATAAAGTAGACAAGAAAAATACCAGGAGGCCATTGATTTTGTTGCTGCTGTTGCGAGCTCCAAGGGGCCCTTTGCAGCAGCTGGTTAATCAATTATTGCATGAGACATTGGTTTTGCTCATGTCTCTCTCTATCCTTCTGTTGCTGCTCCATCATTTGATTAATCATTTCCTTTAGACCATTAACTTGTGTCTCTAATTGTTGTTCCTTTATGGACTTGGAACTAATTGAGGCCATTGAAGTTGAATTGCAAAGTGAGGATGCATGGGTGCGGCTGGTTGGTAGATTAAGCAGGGGTCTTCCACCATTCCCAAAGCCAAATATTGTATTCCCCCTTCTGACTTGCTTTCCTTGAGAGACGACAATAGCATCTTCCCAATCTTTGCCCTCAAATGGAACATGAGTGTTGGAAGCTTCATTTGGGTCAATGAGACCCTCAGAAATTGCTCTTTCTCGGACAATATCTTTATATTGCGTCTGTCAATAATAAAAGGCAAATATCAATCATAAATAAAACGGAAATATCTTTATATTTATGCAAACAGGAATCACACCACTTATCTGGTTGCTAGCGAGATTTAGTAGGTCAATCCATTTGAGAGATTCCAAAATCAGTTAGGTACTACTTCTGAAATATTGGCATGTGGAATGTGAAGAAGGGAATAATTATTTTGAGTTTGAAGCCACATGGGAAAGCCACATTCAAGAGTAGAGAGTGATCAGTGCAAAAACTGTACAGAATCAGGTGGGGCATGCGGATTTAATGTCACTAAAAGTCAATTCACTTGTTTTTGCTATGATCAACCCTACTCTAGTAAATGCTCATCAAGGCGAGGTACGTAAATATCCCTCCAGTATCTGAATCTTTTGCCTGACAGACATAATTGAAATTACCCGGATTTCGCGCGGACGCGAAACGCGGTTGTCTTTCGCGGGGGGTTGGTGTCTGAGACCTCGCTTCATGGGAAGGAAAAATGAGGAGTCGCCACGCGGTTTTTGTATTTTGAGCCCAAACGTTGAGAAACGGCTATTGAAAATGGTGTCGTTTTTATTGGTAGCAAAAACTTAGGAAAAGGCTTTGAAAATGGGGATCATTTTTATTGGCAGCAAAAACGAGTAAAAAGCTTTTTAGTACCAGAGATTGTTAGGTTCGGAGGTCACGTTACGTTTCGGGTAGAGTATTACGAGATCGCCCGAAATGCCTCGCATGACGAGTCTTTCTACCTTTCTCAAAATCGTGTGTGTGTGTGTGTGTGTCTTTTGAAATGGGGGGCTTGAATGACAAGCTTAATCTTGGTTTGAATGTCAAACGATGATTAGGTGACTTTTGAAAAGACGAGCGTTTGAATGACAAACGTCAGTTTGAGACAGAAATGAGCGTTTGCGTGACAAACGTCGATTTTGAGTTTGAAAGGAGCGTTTGTGTGGCAAACGTCGATTTTGAGTTTGAAATGAGCGTTTGCGTGGCAAACGTCGATTTTGAGTTTGAAATGATCGTTTGCGTGGCAAACGTCGATTTTGAGTTTGAAATGATCGTTTGCGTGGCAAACGTCGATTTTGAACCGTGCAAGTCATTGTTAACGATTTTTACGGGAAAAATGCGTATTAAATGATTTTGAGTGTCAAATGGCGGCTTTTAGTTTGAAAGATGAGCGTTTGAATGACAAATGTCATTTTGCGCATTTTGAAAGAGAGTTCGACGGACGAACTCCGGTTTTGAACCGGGCATTACATTGTTAACGATTTTTACGGGAAAAATGCGTATTAAATGATATGCGATCAACGAATCGGGTTGCGACTCGGACTTTTGAAAAGTAAATACTATCACAATCCAAACGGATCGGACTTGTAAATGACAAAAGATTTAAAGCGGTGTCAACGGAATCAAACGATCCGGATTCGTAAATGACGATCAACGAGGCCAAACGGCTCGGAATTGTAAATGACGATCAACGAGGCCAAACGGCTCGGAATTGTAAATGACGATCAACGAGGCCAAACGGCTCGGAATTGTAAATGACATGAAAGTAAACGGAACGGGGTCGGAACGCCGTTTTAACCCGTGATTACTTCTCTTACGGAAAGAGAAGAGGATCGAGGGGCTAAAACGTATCGGACCCCGTTAGACGGAGGCGTCTACATTTTGATAACGACGTCCGAAACAGTTATAGCGACTGGCGCGTAAACCGAGACGGAACGGAAGATTCAGAGAGAGGGAGTTATACCTATGGCTAGGGTCGACTCCTTTGGCTCGGGAGGTGTGCACGGGACACGAAAAGTTATTCGAAAGGTTGTTTCGAAGCTGTAGGGTGCGTATTTGATCGAAATACAAAGGTTTCACGTGAATCGAGACAAAACGGGAGCTCGGGAGGGGTGAAAACCAGTTTGGACCGTGGGGTATGTGATTTTTTGGTGTTAAAATCCTCTCTTTTGCCTTTGACAGCAACTTCTATTTATAGGGTGAAAATTGCAGTAGGAGTCCGGCCGGACTTGGACTGAATTTCAGGGGTTTTGGGGATTTTGGAAATCTGGGGGACTTGCTGGCAATTTCAGGAAAAGTGCACAGTGAGTCCGGCCGGACTAGGCTTGCAAACCAGGGGTATTTTGGTCTTTTGGCCTTGATTTGTGATTGACGAGTGACTAGAGGGAGGTGGCATGCAGGACACGTGTCCTGTGACTCACCAGAAGTGTGGGAGTTCGTTCCCCGGTCCCGGTTTTGTCCGTTTTTTAAAATAACAAACCGAAATGTCCGAAACGCCCGAAAGTGCTTAGGAAAATGGGTTTTTTCAGGAAAGCCATACTTTTACGTGAGATGTCACGTGCTAAGTACGGTTCGACGTCGGGATGCACGGGCAGTCCCGGACGTCTCGTTGGCACAACAACGGGGAGTTTAACGAGTTCCGGTTAACCTGGAGCGGGCCAGTTAACGGATTTCGGTTAACTTTCTGACGGATTTGGACGATCCGGATTTGGGTACTTACAGTTAGCCCCTCAGCGACGTCTCCTCCGAAGGAGGTGGGGTCGTTGAAAAAGATAAGGATCCAAATCGGGATGCCTTAATCTTGAAGGAGACCTGTGCGGTCAGCTGGCTGGACCCTTAGCGAAAAGGATTCCTACGTATCCCGAGCGGGAATCAAGCCGATCGTAGTTCGAAAAGGGGCAAGGGCCGCGCCTGGGGACCTTGACCTGAGCGAGACTGTTAGGAGGCGTCTAAACCTGGATGAGACCATTCGCTAGGTACCTGTACCTGAATGGAGACTATTGGGAGGCGTCTGAACCTGGATGGAGACTGTTAGGAGGCGTCTGAACCTGGGTGAGACCATTCGCTAGGTACCTGTACCTGAATGGAGACTATTGGGAGGCGTCCGAACTGGATGGAGCCCGTTAGGAGGCGTCGAACTCCGGTGAGACCATTCGCTAGGTACCTGTACCTGAATGGAGACTATTGGGAGGCGTCTGAACCTGGATGGAGACTGTTAGGAGGCGTCTGAACCTGGGTGAGACCATTCGCTAGGTACCTGTACCTGAATGGAGACTATTGGGAGGCGTCTGAACCTGGATGGAGACTGTTAGGAGGCGTCTGAACCTGGGACTTCTGAAACCTTCGAGGGCGTGTGGCGCCTCAAACCGGAGTTGCGATGTTGACGAGGGCTTTCGTGCCTTGGGTGCTGGGCTTATTGCTGTTGCCAGTTTTATCCTGCTGGGGATGAGCGTTCGGGCTTACCTGGATGGCCGAAGAGGGATTGTTGCAAGGCGTTCGTGCCTTGGGGTTCGCGCTTATTTCTGTTGCCGGAGATGTTGACCATTTGCAAGACGTTCGTACCTTGGGGTTCGGGCTTATTGCTGTTGCCGAAGATGATGACCATTTGCAAGGCGTTCGTACCTTGGGGTTCGGGCTTATTGCTGTTGCCGGAGATGATTGTTTGCAAGGCGTTCGTACCTTGGGGTTCGGGCTTATTGCTGTTGCCGGAGATGACCATTTGCAAGGCGTTCGTACCTTGGGGTTCGGGCTTATTGCTGTTGCCGGAGATGACCATTTGCAAGGCGTTCGTACCTTGGGGTTCGGGCTTATTGCTGTTGCCGGAGATGACCATTTGCAAGGCGTTCGTACCTTGGGGTTCGGGCTTATTGCTGTTGCCGGAGATGACTACGAAGGTCTTGATAAGAGGGTGGAGGTCGGACCGCGAAGGTGGGGATTAACTGTTTGAGATCGGACCGTGAAAGGTCGCGATTGAGGATTGAAATCGGACCGTGAAAGGTCGCGATTGAGGATTGAAATCGGACCGTGAAAGGTCGCGATTGAGGATTGAAATCGGACCGTGAAAGGTCGCGATTGAGGATTGAAATCGGACCCGTGAAAGGTCGCGATTGAGGATTGAAATCGGACCGTGAAAGGTCGCGATTGAGGATTGAAATCGGACCGTGAAAGGTCGCGATTGAGGATTGAAATCGGACCGTGAAAGGTCGCGATTTAGGATTGAAATCGGACCGTGAAAGGTCGCAATTGAGGATTGAGATCGGACCGTGAAAGGTCGCGATTGAGGATTGAAATCGGACCGTGAAAGGTCGCGATTTAGGATTGAAATCGGACCGTGAAAGGTCGCGATTGAGGATTGAAATCGGACCGTGAAAGGTCGCGATTTAGGATTGAAATCGGACCGTGAAAGGTCGCGATTTAGGATTGAAATCGGACCGTGAAAGGTCGCGATTGAGGATTGAAATCGGACCGTGAAAGGTCGCGATTGAGGATTGAAATCGGACCGTGAAAGATCGCGATTGAGGATTGAAATCGGACCCGTGAAAGGTCGCGATTGAGGATTGAAATCGGACCGTGAAAGGTCGCGATTGAGGATTGAAATCGGACCGTGAAAGGTCGCGATTGAGGATTGAAATCGGACCGTGAAAGGTCGCGATTAGGATTGAAATCGACCGTGAAAGGTCGCAATTGAGGATTGAGATCGACCGTGAAAGGTCGCGATTGAGGATTGAAATCGGACCGTGAAAGGTCGCGATTTAGGATTGAAATCGGACCGTGAAAGGTCGCGCGATTGAGGATTGAAATCGGACCGTGAAAGGTCGCGATTTAGGATTGAAATCGGACCGTGAAAGGTCGCGATTTAGGATTGAAATCGGACCGTGAAAGGTCGCGATTGAGGATTGAAATCGGACCGTGAAAGGTCGCGATTTGAGAGTTTAATGGTGAGGATCATTTAAATTTTAACGTCGGGAGACGGAATTGTAGCGAAATGTCCGGAGACATGGTTGAACGTTGAATGTCAAACGTCAACTGGACTAATTTAACGGCGTTAGTGAAAACTAACCGAGAATTTAACGTGCAGAGACGAACGTTAGTGAGAACTAACCGAGAATTTAACGTCCTGGAGACGAACGTTAGAGAGAACTAACCTGGGTTTTATCCTCGGGGATAGGGCGTTAGAAATGTCTAATCGGGAAATTTTACACTTTCGGGGCCAAAAGTGGTAAAATTGGAATTGCCAAAAGCCGAGGGGCAAAAGGGGCAAAAATTATTCGTGCGGTAAGAGTCGGTCGGACTTTTACCGCTTTTTCCGTAAACTTTTTAAATGCCGAGGCCGGGGAAGAAAATGGCCATTTCTTCCATTGTTGCCGGCGAGAGAAAAGAGAGAGATATCCAACCCAAATTGCAAGGTTTGCTCGAATTTGTGAGGGAAAATCGCTATGGAGGGTGAAGGAGGACCAATGGCTCGCCACGGAAGGACCGACGACGAAAGAACTCGATTGGTTCGGACCATTCGAACCACCACTCTTCCATTGAATCCGGCGGAGTTTTATCCGGCGAGGGACCGCCACAACTCCAAGGGAGGGATCGAAAGACAAGTAAGTTCCCTACAAATTCCATTAATTTTAAGAATGTGCATTCTTTAAATGTTAGAAATTTGTTAGGAATTTACTTAGGGATTTTGGTGCCCGATTTGGGGCTTTTGACTTTGCTATGAATCGTTGTCGAAATTGACTAGGACGTAGTTCAATTGACATCATGGGTAGATGACATAAAAATTTTGGTTGCAAAATTCCATGTCTAAATGCATTTTCCAAAATTAAAGTAGCTTTAATTCGGGACGGAGCGAAATTTTTCGAAAAATTCGAAAGAGTTTGAAAGTTCCGGATTCGACGGAGTTTTCGAAAGATTTTGAAAGTTCCGGATTCAACGGAGTTTTCGAAAGATTTTGAAAGTTCCGTAGGAAATGAATGAGAACCGTATCTGCATTGCATCCTTTTGACATGCGTTGTTGCATTTTGTTGACGTTGCTTCTGTCTTGTTTGTCTGCAGGGGACAGGGATGGTTGATACCCACAACCAGAAGAGTCGGGGTGCTTTTGAGGCGGTGCAGGCATTGTGGGGCCTTATCCCTGACGTAGCTCGAGAGGGAGAGAGGAGTCCACGACAATGGTGATTGACTCCAGGGCCGGCCGGGTTTATCGATCTTTGTAGTGCGTCGGTGATACGCCGAGGGCAGGTCCATGTATGTCGCGCTGATCGAGCACTGGTGGGATACGACCCACACTTTCCATTTCAGATGGGGGGAGGCGACGGTGACTCCCACGGATTTTGCCGCTATCACTGGGTTGCCGACTTATGGCAACGCGCTGGTGTGGGTTGATGGTTACACCCCGGAGCAGTTGTCTGGGCTGCTGGGTTTCGATATTACCGATGCCAGGGGCTTAGGCATTCGGTACAGGCCGATGGAGCGTCACTTGAGGGCGGGCGTTGCCGATTATCTGGATGGGTCTTTGAGGATGACCGCGGAGCGTCTGGCTCGAGGGTTCCTTTGGTTTGCGCTGTCAGCGACTTTGTTTCCGACTTCCGACACGTCTTGTCACTTCCCTCTGCTCGGGTCGCTGACAGATCTGGATGCCGTTAGGGGGTTTGCGTGGGGGGAGGCTGGACTGGCCGAGCTCTACCATTCTTTGGACAGGTTCTCGCGGGGAGAGGAGCACACATTTAGCTGCTTCACGCCTGTCTTGGATGTAAGTTTACGTGCTTTTTCTCTTCCTTGCCTCTTTTATGTACTCGTATGTATCTGCTTTGTAGCTGACATAACTTTCCATTCTCTTGGCAGTGGGTGCTACGAGGTATTCGGTCCGCAGTGCTTGGGACATAAAGGAGCCGTACCGTCCCTGTTCCCTCGCCTTGCTGGTCCGGCGTAAGAAGGCCAAGAGGGCGGTCTCTTCGAGGGTTGGCACTCAAGTGTCGTACGAGGAGATATCTCTGGCGCTGAACTTGGAGTTCTCCGAGAGGATCCAGCTGACCTGGTGGAGCAGGTTTGATCATGTCGCGGTGCAGATTGCCAGCGAGACTACACGGCGGCGGAAGCTCCTGGTGGGACTTCACTGTGACGCCATGTATTTGGGGGAGAGGGTGACCCGTCAGCATAGGCAGGGGTCTCTTCCATTGGTGTCGGTGGATCCTCCTTTGTACATGCAGCATCCCCGGAAGATGCCGATTGACGAGCTGGAGGGATACCTTCAGGGTGTGTACTTCACCGAGTACATCATAGCGGGGGCCGCTTATGATGTTTTCTTGAGGATGAGGCTGAGGAGCCCACAGGTGCAGCATAGGGAGGGCGAGGTCCTTGGAGGTCCTCGACATTTTCCTGTCCCGCGAGCTAGGCTAGCGTACGAGGGGCTGGACGGTTCGCGCAGGCGACTTGTGATCCCGCTCCCGGCGGAGCCGAGACCACGATACAGGGCGGACCCGAATGCTGCGGTAAGCATCTTTTATGATTTTCTGCATTTGATAGTAGCATTCTGCACATGATGCATCTGTACTTTCTGTTCGCTTTCTGATGATTTTCCTGGTTCGCAGGTATCTGACCGTACGTATAATGAGGCCACGAGGCCGGTGGACGGGTGGTCCGCCTACGCCAGGAGGCTCGTGGAGTTCATGCGGTGCAGTTCCCGGAGGAGCGTGGACGTCCGCGATCGGGGGCCGTCTAGGCCGAGGGGTTCGCCCGCTCCCACACCTGGTGGGGAGGACTTCACACAGGGGTTTGGCCGGTTCGCGGGCGGAACGGCTGGATTCGGAGCTCCTTCTTCCGCGCACTCGGGCGCGAGAGGGGGAGTCCTCGAGTTCGCGTACTCCGAGGAGGCCCTTTGCCTATTCCCGGTGGAGGAGTTCGGGCGAGTTCCTCGTTTGCGCGATCCGCGGCAATGGCGGAGCAAGACGCCGAGTGTACGAATGACGAGCGGGACTCAGAGTAGTCCCCTTTTTACTGCTTTCTTTCTTTACTATTTTGTTTAGACAAAATGCATGTATTTGTCAGGAACAAATTTTGATTTGAAATATATTTGCAAAAAGGCGCCCGTGGGCGGAACACATGCTTCGCATATTTATTCAGTGATCACCTTCAGTTATTTTCGGCAAATAAGCAAATAGGTTAATCAAAAATAAATAAAAAGGAGAAATGCATTAAAAATTGAACGGGTCAAAAATTAAGCATGTATGCACTAATTTTTAATTATTTGCACTGTTGCACGAGCCCGGGGCGGAAGGGATATTGTCATTTGTTGAATGAAATCAGGGGCAGGCACGCAGATTTCATAAGAGTGAACAGGGCATGGTTTGGAAATGTTTCCAACTTTAAGGCGGTACTGGTCAGCAGAGTTGACCAAGTCAACTGCAGAGGTGTCCCACGGACTTGAAATGAATTCCCAGATTCTTTAAATTGCAGTTTCAACTTTGCAATTTGTAAGAACTGCGCATTGCTTTTGCTCATTCTGGCTGAGTTCTTTTCCATTTCTTAAGGTTTTCTTCACCTTCTGACATGGCTCCCTTTCCCAAGTTATCGTCTCGGATGCAAGAGCGATATTTGGACAACTTTCAGTCGTGGGTACGGAACCACACGAGGCAGAACAAAAGGTTTTTCGAAGGCTGTTACGGGATTAAATCTGTTTGGGCTTTGAAGGAGCTCATGCCAGATTGGGATCTTTTGAGAGCCGCGTCTCGGTTCTGGGACGTAAGGAGGAATGTGTACAGCTTTTCGTACAACGAAGTCACTCCTACGTTTGAAGATTTCCGGGCCATTCTGGGAGGACCTGAGACGGAACAGCTAGTTCTTCCGTATGCTGGTGGCATGGCCACCGTTGAGAAGCTAGTGTCCTTGTTGGGTATCTCGGCTGGAGAAGCATACGGGATGCTGATACAGGATACCGATTATGTTGACATTTCGGGACTGCCCGAAAGATTTGCCGGAGCTGAGGGGAGCGTCTTTGCGTGGGACGCGTTTGCTCTGTGCGCGATTGCTACTCTGTTCACATTCACGTCTCTGGGTGTGTGCCATCACAGTGTACTGGACCTGGTGAGGCAGTGCCGGAGTGGGGGAGACATCGTGCCGCTGGTCTTGGGCGAGACGTTCCTGGGCATAGGTCGGATGGCGACCGGTAGCCGATACATGTGGGGAGGGAGTCCCGCTATGCTGACCATGTGGTTGAGGGAGAGGCTACAGATGATGCCTGAGGTGCCAATGTCTTGTGACGCTTGGTCTTTCTCGCGACGTCCTCTGGTGATAGGGGGCGATCAATATTGGAGCTACGGATGGCCGGACTTTGCACGCATCACTTGCGATGGTGGGTTCCCCATTGGAAGTTACAGACTTGCAGGACCGCTCAGGAGGGTCTGTTGATCGTCAGAGTGTCGGGGCATCTCGCACGTCTTTCTATATTCCATCATTGTTTAACGGCAGTACGGGTGGAGCAGATGCCAACTTGATCCGAGTTATCTTGCTACCTTTGAGGTGGGATCTCTGCAGATGGAGGATCCTTCGACGCTTCTTGATCACCGGTGGTGGCAATACACGTCCTTTCTGCCAGGGTTCTCTTTCACGGAGAGAGGGCACTGTTCTATCGACGCAACGATATACGGGTAGTACGAAGAGTGTATAGGGGAGACACAGATGGCTATCTTGTGGAGACGGAGTGAGCCGTTGGGTGCCGATCACACAGACGGCTCGACCTTGAGGAGGATAGAAGCGAGGGCTAACCACAGGAATCGTGCGGCGATGCCATGGCCGATTATGTGGCAAGTGCGTCGGGAGGCCAATCAAAGCACTGCGATGATGGCTCGAAGCGAGGCGGCTCGAGACAGAGCTAGAGAAAGGAGCTGTATTGACGGCCACGGGATTGACGGAGGCGTCGGGAAGAGTCCCCGAGCCGGGTAGAAGGCCTACGAAATATTTCTGCGAAGGTGAAGAACACTCGCCGGGGAAAAGGGAAAGGGAAGAAGGATGAAGGACCTAGTACGGGAAACTAGGTTGACTCTTGTCATCCGTAGAGTATCCATCCATTGTCATTGCGAGACACATTAATTGATTAATGTTTTATTGTAGTTTTGCTAGCGTGTAGCGAGTCAAGAGTTGACCGTGCTTGAACTCATCAAAGAATGTTTTAACCGTTATGAATTTGTAGGTTAAATGAAAAGAGTTTTTCGAAACACAAGCAATTGATGCTTATTGTATTTTTTTTTGTTTTTTTAGACCGAACCAATGATGGCTGCCTACGTTCCCCTTTTACAATTGGACTAAGGGGCTCAGGTCACCGTAGTTCGACACTTTAGGTGAATTTGAGAAAAACAAAGACAAAAGAAGTGCGACCCTGTTTTTACCTGGATCATTAGCGGGAATGTATCCAGTTGGGTATTACTCTTTTAGCACTTTAATTTACTGAGGGGGACGGTGTATGGGGAAGGTGAGTTGACTCGTGCTCTTCCTCAAACGAAGTATCTGCGGAGCTTGCTTCCGTTCACGGGGTTAACGAAAGGGTTTCCGTCCAAGTCTGCTAGCTTCATGGCTCCTCCGGAGAAGATTCTTTGTACCACGAACGGTCCTATCCAGGTAGGCTCCCACTTTCCGAGGGGATTGGTCTGCGTAGGAGGCTTTCCTTTAGCACCAAGTCACCTTCTCTGATGTCTCGGATCTTGACTTTCTTGTCGAATGCTCATGCCATTACGCTCGGGGTAGGCTCGAGTGTGTTCCATGGCTTTCAATCTGCGCTCGTCGAGTAGAGCAAGTTCGTCGTGACGGCTCTGTAGCCATTCGACTTCATTGATCCCGTTTTCCAAGAGGACTCGGAGGGATGGAATTTCCAATTCCACGGGTAACATCGCCTCCATTCCGTAGGTAAGTGCGAACGGAGTCTCCCCTGTGGCGGTTCGGCGATGTTCGGTATCCCCGGAGGGCTAGATGTAGCTTTTCGGGCCGGTCCGAGCCTGCAGTGGTCATCTTTCTGATTATCATGGCGAGAGTCTTGTTGGCTACCTCTACTGCACCATTGGTTTGTGGTCTGTAAGGAGAAGACCTGTGACGTGTGACTCTGAATTCGGTCAGTAGTTGGTCACAATCTCCTTCGAAGTGAGTCCCATTGTCGAAGATGATCTCGTTGGGCACTCCATATCGGCACATGATGTTCTCTCGGATGAACTCGGCCACCTTCCTAGAATTCAGTACCTTGTACGATCTGGCTTCTACCCATTTGGTGAAGTAGTCGACTGCGACTAAAATGAACTCGTGACCATTGCTCCCTGGAGGAGTGATCTTGCCGATGACGTTGATTCCCCATGTGGCGAAAGGCCATGGCGTAGTCATGCAGTAGAGTTCGTGAGGAGGGATGTGATTGAGGTTGGAAAACCGTTGGCATTTGTCGCAGCTTGGGACGAACTGGATGCAGTCTGTTTCCTTTGATATCCAATAGTATCCCATACGGAGAATGATCTGTGTCAATGCTCGGGCGTTCATGTGCGGACCGCAGGTTCCGTTGTGAACTTCGTTCATTAGCTCGGCGCTTTTTCTTTGTTTACACACCGAAGGAGTGGCCCTTGGTGGCGCTTCTTGTACAACATACCCCCCAGAATGACGAAATGGGATGCCAGGCGTTTTAATGCCATCATGTTTTTGGCTTTGATCCCTTCTTTGTATTTTCCATCTTCATTTGTGAAGGAAGCTTCTCCGCTTTGGAGGTACTTGGTAAATTTGATTATACCGGGGTTCGTCGATCGTTTCTTTTTCTTTTCGATCTCACGGCAATAGGCGGGTGTTTCCCGTCCGCCTATTACGAGGGTTTCTTGCTTTCCCTTCGGGAATTTCGACAAGAGAGGCGAGGGTTGCCGGGCATCTGCGAAGCGGTTCTGTCTCTTGGCAAATAGTGAAAAGAGATGTCCTTGAGCGAGCAATGAGCTCCTCCATGTACGCGTGGTACTTCGAAGACCGAATCTACCGTCTTCCATTTGTTGGATACTTGATTGATGATCAATGCTTTGAGTCTCCATATACATCCAACTCTAAGATGTTGCGCTCGAGGGCGGCTTCCAAACCCGCCGCACAAGCTTCGTATTCTCTGCATTGTTGGTTGCTTCAAAATTGACTTAATGGCTATGGGAGTATGCTCGTCCTTGGGATCGACAAGGAGCATTCCAATGCCATTCCCCTTCTTGTTGGCTGCCCCATCGAAGAAGAGTTGCCGGCGGTTTTGCGCTGTCGAGTGAAAAGATTCTGTCGTCAGGAAATTGCGGATCGGGACCCTTAGGTTCATTTGCTCGGGAAGTCGGCAAGGCGATCTGCCATTACTACGCCCTTTGTTGATTTTCGACCATGTACTTGATGTCGAACTCGGCCCGGGAAGAATGACCACTTGGCTAGCCGCATTGACGGGGATGGCTTGTCAAAGAGATATCGGACGGGGTCCACTTTGGAGACCGGGAGCACCGAATGCGGCGCATGTAGTGTTTCGGTTTCCCGACTACCCATACCAAGGCGGTACGGGTTTTCTCGATGCTTTGAGTAGCCGAGTTCACTTCCTTGAAGCTTTCGGCTTATGAAGTAGATTGCATGCTCAACCTTGGAATCTTTCTGTTCTTGTGCCAGCATTGCTCCGATAGACGTGTACATTGCTTGTCGGATACGGGAGTAGTGGCTTGTCTTCATGTGGCGGGCACGTAGTGGGGGATTCACCAAGTAGGTCTTGATTTTCTCGAAAAGCTGTTTGGCACTCGGAGTCCCATTTGATGTCGGCATTCTTTTTCACGGTTTGAACATGGGCTCGCGAGAGAGATGTCAAGCTGGTTGATGAAGCGACGATGTGCGAAGTCTTCCCATGAAGCTCTTTACTTACGTCGGGGTTTGAGGTGGCTTCATGTCGATGATGGCCTTGATTTTCTGGGATCGGCTTCGATACCTCTTTACGTAACCATGTACCCCGGTACCTTGCCGCGCTTGACGCCGAAGGTGCACTTTGCGGGTTTAGCCTCATGGAGTGTTTTACGAGTACATTAAAGAACTTCCTCGGATCTTTCATGTGCCGCATGTCGATCCCTTGGAGTGGATGATCATTTCGTCGACATATACTTCGATTTCTTTGTGAATCATGTCATGGAAGAGGGCATTGCGGCCGTAGTAAGTAAGCCACAGCGTTCTTCGAGCCGAACGGCATGGCCGTGTAACGTATGTCCCCCATGGAGTGGTGAAGGCGATCTTGGCCCGATCCTCCTCGGACATCTTGATGCGGTTGTATCCAAAGCAAACCCGTCCACGAAGGACTTTACTTGAGAAATTCGCCGTGGTGTCGACCGGCATGTCGATGTTAGGCGATGGGAAATCATCCTTAGAAGTGGCCTTGTTGAGATCCCGAAAATCCACGCGATCTCGACCTTTCCGTTGGCCTTGGTGACCGTCACGATGTTGGAGAGCCAAGTCGGGTACTCAATCACTCGATGAAACCAACTCGGAGCATTTTCTCAATTTCTTCTTTAACTTGCAAGGACCACTCTGGCTTGATCTTGCGCGGCTTCATTTGACAAGGCTTGGATTCGAGATCCAGGGAATTACGTGCTCTACGATCGAGGGATCGAGTCTGGCATGTCCTGATATGACCGGGCGAACACGTCCACATACTCCCGGAGGAGGCTTATCGGGGCTTCCTTTTACGCATCGGCGAAGAAACCGCCCACTTGTGTCTCTTTAGGCTCTTGCACCGACCCCCGGGTTCACTTTGGTCATAACCTCTTCGGCGGCTTGGGCCCGGTTGTCCTCTTGGTCAACTACACGCTCGAGAACTTCTCTAATGTATTGTTCGTTTAATGTGTCTCGCTTCTTTATCAATTGAATTATTAACGTCTTTTAAGTTGTTTGTTAACTTATCGGTTGTTAAAGTGGCAATGAGAGGATACTCCGAAAGGTCGACTTTTCATTACACAAGAACGGGAATACATGATTGGCTACAACATTATAGTCCTCCTGCGTAAGGCCGTTGGATGACTCGGAAGGGGCCGGACTCTGACAAGGACCGACTCGAGAGGGTTTGAGACCGGGTTTAGGGAGATGTGGGTGCGGGCCCGGCTTGTCTTCCAACTCCCGCCTCGGCTTGCCCTTCGTCCGGTGAAAGTTACCCAGTTCTTCGAGTGGCATTGCTTTGGATGCTTGAGGAGGGTGCGGGGATCGATAGGCTTGGCTCCTGCTTTGTCCCTATCATGGCGATCATGCTTGTTGTCGGAGCCCTAGTCGATCAAATTGGGCAACTCCATGACTTCTTCAAACAGACTCGTAGCCGGTCCACCGAGAGCGTTTTCTATGAATTATCGTTCCTTCGCTTTGGATTTCTTGTCTCGAATGTGGCCTCGGCGGCTGATCCGAACAATCTATTTCCCATGGAGAGTACCTTGAGTTGCTCCTCCAAGTGCAGGATTCCCTTGAATGTGTACTCATCTTTGGTGTGGTGGCGGTTAGTCCAGTAGAGGCTGTGATGTCGAGGAACGCTCCCCTTATCGGATTAGCTTTGAGTCCTCTGAAATGCTTGAGGTCCCGTGCTATTTGTTCCATTACATGCGTAGTCTTGGTGTTGACTATTCCTGCTTCTTTCTCATCTTCATCGGTTCCACGTCGGTCCCCTCGATTCTGTCGGTTCCTGTCGGTCCCCTCCGTTCTGCTGTCGGTTCCGCTGTCGGTCCCCTCAGTTCTGTCGCCGGTTCCCTTGTCGGTCCCCTCGGTTCTGCTGTCGGTTCCCTTGGTGATGTAATGAGCGAGGTCAAGGCTGTAAGGTCGGAGATTGGGTGTGCCGTCGGAGGTTCCCCTTTTGCGGGTTGCTGCCTTGGTGCGGGCGACCCTTTTGTCTTCCTTGATGTCAGCCGGTGTTGGCACGTAGCCAAGCCCCTGGACCGTGGTGTGGTCCTTGACTTCAATAACTTGGTGCTGGCTGATAAGTGACTATTATATAGTCATTTATCCTTATTTTTATATACTTTTTATGGCATAAAACATCATTTTTCATTTCATTTCTTATACTTTTTAGTTTCTTTTCCTTATTTTCTAGATTTTACGCTTTTGGTATATTTCTTGCCTTTTTAGAAAGGTTTTAGGTTCATTTTTATCAAAAGGATACTTGGACACTTCAAGGCAAAAGACATGGGAGAGCACCAACCAAATCAAGCACACAAAGTTAAAATTCAGACAGAGCGGCCGTGCAGCAGAGATGGAGCGGCCGTGCACTTGGCATTTTTCAGGCCATTTTTGGCCCTAAAATATGGAGTGGCCGTGTCTTGATGAAGGATCGCCCGTGTCATCAGGCGGAGCGGCCGTGCGGCTTATTTAGGAGCGGCCGTGCAAGGTGTCAAGACTTAAATTCAAAGCGGCGCCAAGGGTCACACGGCCGTGCAACTTCCTTGACACGGCCGTGCAAAACGTGACTGCTGACGTAAAGGCACCTTTTGGTTGCACCCGATTGAAGAGTTCCCTCCTTTTTATAAATAGGACCCTAGAGATCAGTCTTAAAAAGGAATCATTAGAGAGAAATACTGATATTTGATAGATAGAAAACACAAAATACTTGTGATAACAATTTCCAAGGAGATTTGAAGATCAAGTCATTACTTTGTTCTTGAAGTTACTTTGGAAGAAGATCAATAAAAGTGAAGCATTATTTCCAGCATTTGTCCATCATAAGTCTCTCTTACTCAATCTCTTATTTTAATTGCTTTTATATTATAAATGGCTTGTGAGTAATCCCCCATATTCTTGGGGTTGGAAACTCAAAAACATGCTTATTCATCATCTAAAAATGATTAGTCTTGTCTTCTTTCTTCATCTAAAACAATTTCTTTATATTATTCTCTAAATGCCTTACTTATTGGCGATATCCAATTTGTATGATTCGATCAATTGAGAGAAGTACCTAGCGGAGAATCTCAATTGACGGAACCATATAAAGAAACTAGGTTCATTGATCACGAGAGTAGTTCAATGGCCTAGGGATGTTCTTTTAATGGAAAGTATGTTGAACTTCCGTCCTTAATGGATTCTTACTAATTATGGTCAGCTAGAGATAAGCCGGAATGCCCGTTTGTGACGGGGCGGGGTCAAACATAAACGGATTTCTCAAACGGTTAGAACATAATTAGTGAAGAATACAAACGCTATTGTCCTAGCCCGAAATAGCGTAGGCCTAACATACCATCCTTGCTTTTTATGAAAACCTTTTATTTCTAAGACAATGACAATTTGATGAATAAGATTATGTGTATGATTCCCAATCCCGAGAATGCTTCGTTTTATAAGAATTCAATTAAAGTATTTTCTGTCTATGCTCTCTCTATTATTCTAAAAACAAATTTTATCTACCCCCAATCCTTTTTATATTTTCTAAAGACAAAAATATCCCTTAAGTAAACCCTGTCTCTGTGGGATCGACTCGTACTTGCACCCGCTATATTACAATAGCCCGTGCGCTTGCGGATATAAAATAAACCGTTAGGTTTCGACCGAACAAGTTTTTGGCGCCGTTGCGGGGACAACGGTTTACTTTTATTTTTGTCTTTACTACAAATTTTTAGTTTTTGTTTTTACTATTTTGCTTTCCTATCCTATAATCATTGCGTTTAATTTCCCTTCAAGTGTTTTTCTTGTAGTTTATGAAACGGTCTCGGACATTTGTTGACAACTTTGATCCGGAACCCGAAAGAAGCTTTCACGAAAGATTAAGAAGATTTAGAGAAACTCTACAAAAACACATGGACGGAGAACAGCAAACACCCGCTAGGACCCTACGGGACTTTGTTAACCCAAGTACCCCGGGAACTAGATCCCCTATTGTTGTGCCGAATGCCGGAGCGGCAAACTTCGAAATAAAGCCGCAATTATTGCACATGGTTATGAATAACCAATACAGCGGCACTGCCTTCGAAGATCCCCATCTACACATCCAAACATTTCTTGAATATTGCGATACTACACGTATTCAAGGTGTTACGGTGGAAGCAATCCGGATGCGCCTTTTTCCATTTTCTCTCAAGGATAAGGCGAAACAATGGTTGAATTCGGTCCCCCAGAATTCATTGACAATATGGGACCAAATTCAAGAAGCATTCCTTGGTCGATTTTTCCCACCAAGCAAGACTGCCCAGATACGAACAAAGATCACTAATTTCTGTCAAACAGATAGTGAAACTTTGTATGATGCATGGGAACGGTTCAAGGAACTTCTCAGAATGTGCCCCCACCACGGGCTTGAAAAGTGGTTAATTGTGCACACTTTCTAAAATGGTCTCACATATAGAACAAGGGAGACAATTGATGCCACCGCAGGAGGTGCACTAATGAATAAGACGGTGGATGAAGCATACGACTTAATAGAGAACATAGCCCTGAATCACTATCAATGGTTCAATGAGAAGGAACAACCGCAGGGGATTCCAGGTAAGTACAATATTGATGTCATTACTACCTTGTCTTCTAAAGTTGATATACTTCTTAAAAAATTTGAAAACTTTAATGTAAATCCCGTGGCCAACATTAATGTTGTTTGTGAACTATGTGGGTCAAACTCACATAGTACAGAATGTTGTGAATTGCTTGACACTACTTCTAGTGATCAAGTAAACTTTGTTAATTCTTATGGGGAAAAGGGTGGTATGTATTCAAACACATACAATCCCGAGTGGAGAAATCACCCAAATTTTTTCTATAAGAATAACAATATTTTAAACCCACAACCTTCTACACAACCATCGGGATTCACACAAAAGAATTTCAATGGCAATTCTAGTGCTTTCCCTCCCCTTAAATCTAAATTGGATCTTATTATGGATTTTATGATTGAAAGTAAGAATGAGCAAGAAAAGACCAATAATGAGTTAAGGGAATCCATAAAGTCGTTGAATGCTAGGTTTGATAATTTAGCCGCCCACAATAGAATGCTTGAAAATCAACAAGCTCAACAAGACGGTACCTCGCATAGACCACAAGGGAGTTTCCCCGGTCAATCGCAAAGGACCGACGAGCATGTTAGTGCGGTAGAAACTAGGAGTGGAAAAGAAATTGTAGATCCCCTTCCTAAGAAAAATATCAAACCGAGTAAGGAGAACATTAGTCCAACCCCACCGCTGGTTGAGACTAATGAAGATGTTGAAAATGGGACAGAATCCCCTAAGATTTCTAGAAATTTTGACCCTCCAATACCATACCCCCAAAGGTTGGTAAGAGCCAAACTTGATAAACAATTTGCAAAATTTTTAGAAGTCTTAAAGTCTATTTACATCAACATACCTTTTACCGATGCCCTTCAACAAATGCCGTCCTATGCTAAGTTCTTAAAGGATATTCTTCCAAATAAGAGGAAACTTGAGGAGCATAAGACTGTCGCTTTGACAGAAGAAGTAAGTGCCATTTTACAAAGAGAACTTCCTCCTAAATTAAAAGATCCCGGCACTTTCTCTATTCCTTGCAAAATAGGTAAATATAATGTTGATAATGATTTGTTAGATCTTGGGGCAAGTGTGAGCCTCATTCCGTTTTCGATAGGTAAGAAACTAGGTGTGGGGGAAATGAAACCCACCACTATTTCTCTCCAACTTGCTGACCGTTCCATTAAATACCCGATGGGT
Organism: Adenophora triphylla var. japonica; assembly: GCA_022495995.1. Lineage (NCBI taxonomy): Eukaryota > Viridiplantae > Streptophyta > Magnoliopsida > Asterales > Campanulaceae > Adenophora > Adenophora triphylla. The sequence continues at coordinate 280,280 of JAFEMH010000446.1, forward strand.
ATTATGGAAGATGTCCCTTGCCAAATCGGGAAATTGATCATCCCGGTCGACTTTGTAGTCCTTGAGATGGAGGAAGATCACCAAATTCCAATTATTCTAGGAAGACCTTTTCTTGCCACCGCTGGTGCAGTAATAGATGTAAGGAATGGCACTCTTTCTCTAAACATTGGAAATAAGAAAGTCGAATTTAAAGACTTAAATCTCAAGAAACCGTGCCATGAAATCAACACTCCTGAGAATGATAGCAAAAAGGGTGAAAAATTGCAAGCCAAGGACTCAAAAATAATAATTAAAAAACCCTTAGATCATAGAGGTGAAAAAAATGTGCACCCTAAAAAGCCTAATAAAATTGAAAAATCAAAGGGTAGGGGGCCTAAGAAAAAAGGCACACCGGGATGTCGTGTGTGCATCGATCATAAGAGCTCAATCACGCCAAAGGGGAAGGAATGGCGAGTTGTTAAGGATAAGAGACCATTACAATACCACTCACCGTCCATTGTCACTGATAGAAAGGGGTCGAGCTTATGACCTTAAACAAGCATCATCGGAATAGTAAACCGATGGATTATATTACTGTTTATCATAATTTTGTTTACCACCACATGCTTATCTCTTTACTCTTTGTCCTTGAAACATTGAGGACAATGTTCACTTCAAGTGTGGGGGGGTATTTATCTATTTGCTTTCTAGTTTTAATTTACTTGCTTTCTAGTGTAATTTTTTTCTTTTTAACTTAGTTGCATTTTTTTTTTCTTTTTATGCATGTATAATAGTATATAAAAAAAAAAAAAATTAATCCCTATGATGATCAAAAATCATTATCATTATGCTTGCCATTTGCCCTAGTATAAATGCCTTTATCTTTCCTCTCATATTTTCTATACACTTAGAAATTTATAAAAAAGGAAAAGTATAAGGGATCTTTTTAGGAAATAATTGAAAGCCTCATAAGTTGGTATAGCACAATATAGAATCTCATCAAGGAAAATGCATTTGATTAGAAAGGAATCCTTTTATGCTTGGTTATATATGCAAATTTTTGAATATATTCCTTTAAGATTGTACATTTTTTATCTTTATTAGATATTTATTCCCTTTTTAAGAAGCACCTTTTTGTTTGCATCCCTTGAATCACACCCTTTCATAAATTCCATCCTTCCATTTTCAAATCAAGTCAAAGAAAAACACTTTTATCTTATTAATAAAAGAGTGACAATGGTCACCAAAAGCAAATTATCTCCTAAGTAACTCGGGGCACGGCGTTCGCTGCGACGATGCTTCCTTGCCAAAACAGGAATAATATCCAAAAGTATTCTTGATCTAAGTATTAGGAACATGGGGCTCGCGACCACAATGTCTCCTACTTGAAAGGATCAAGAATAACTTAGGTCTTTTGCAAAAATATAACACGTACAAAAATAAAGATAAATTTGTTTGACTTTGACGAGATTTTTCCACTACCATCACCCATTCTTCACCCTTGTGATTCAAGAATGTAATGCAATTCTTCGGAACTTCTAAATTGTGAATAAATATCTATACCTTTTCTTGTACATCTTAAAGAAATAAAATTCATCTTTTCTAAAAAATCACTCTAAAAAGTGATGGCTTTTTCTACCAAGAAAATTCTTCCTTCTAGCATGCTTTACTTGATCAAAATTCTATATATGCTATACTAGGTTATTGTCTTGCATTTTATCTCTTTAAAATATCCCTAAAATACTTCTTCCCAAAATAAAATTTTTAAAGATATTCAAAATATGATTGGATAGATAAAAGGCATTATCTACAAGGCATTCAAGGGCTTGCTACTTTATTTACGAGGGATCAATCATAATTTTTCTCCCTCCCCATATTTCATTATAAGTTTGCTTGGGGACAAGCAAAGGTTTAAGTGTGGGGGAGTTTGATAAGTGACTATTATATAGTCATTTATCCTTATTTTTATATACTTTTATGGCATAAAACATCATTTTTCATTTCATTTCTTATACTTTTTAGTTTCTTTTCCTTATTTTCTAGATTTTACGCTTTTGGTATATTTCTTGCCTTTTTAGACAGGTTTTAGGTTCATTTTTATCAAAAGGATACTTGGACACTTCAAGGCAAAAGACATGGGAGAGCACCAACCAAATCAAGCACACAAAGTTAAAATTCGAGACAGAGCGGCCGTGCAGCAGAGATGGAGCGGCCGTGCACTTGGCATTTTTCAGGCCATTTTTGGCCCTAAAATATGGAGTGGCCGTGTCTTGAAGAAGGAGCGCCCGTGTCATCAGGCGGAGCGGCCGTGCAGCTTATTTAGGAGCGGCCGTGCAAGGTGTCAAGACTTAAATTCAAAACTGTTGGCGCCCGAGTCACACGGCCGTGCAACTTCCTTGACACGGCCGTGCAAAACGTGACTGCTGACGTAAAGGCACCTTTTGGTTGCACCCGATTGAAGAGTTCCCTCCTTTTTATAAATAGGACCCTAGAGATCAGTCTTAAAAAGGAATCATTAGAGAGAAATACTGATATTTGATAGATAGAAAACACAAAATACTTGTGATAACAATTTCCAAGGAGATTTGAAGATCAAGTCATTACTTTGTTCTTGAAGTTACTTTGGAAGAAGATCAATAAAAGTGAAGCATTATTTCCAGGCATTTGTCCATCATAAGTCTCTCTTACTCAATCTCTTATTTTAATTGCTTTTATATTATAAATGGCTTGTGAGTAATCCCCCATATTCTTGGGGTTGGAAACTCAAAACATGCTTATTCATCATCTAAAAAATGATTAGTCTTGTCTTCTTTCTTCATCTAAAACAATTTCTTTATATTATTCTCTAAATGCCTTACTTATTGGCGATATCCAATTTGTATGATTCAGTCAATTGAGAGAAGTACCTAGCGGAGAATCTCAATTGACGGAACCATATAAAGAAACTAGGTTCATTGATCACGAGAGTAGTTCAATGGCCTAGGGATGTTCTTTTAATGGAAAGTATGTTGAACTTCCGTCCTTAATGGATTCTTACTAATTATGGTCAGCTAGAGATAAGCCGGAATGCCCGTTTGTGACAGGGCGGGGTCAAACATAAACGGATTTCTCAAACAGTTAGAACATAATTAGTGAAGAATACAAACGCTATTGTCCTAGCCCGAAATAGCGTAGGCCTAACATACCATCCTTGCTTTTTATGAAAACCTTTTATTTCTAAGACAATGACAATTTGATGAATAAGATTATGTGTATGATTCCCAATCCCGAGAATGCTTCGTTTTATAAGAATTCAATTAAAGTATTTTCTGTCTATGCTCTCTCTATTATTCTAAAAACAAATTTTATCTACCCCCCAATCCTTTTTATATTTTCTAAAGACAAAAATATCCCTTAAGTAAACCCTGTCTCTGTGGGATCGACTCGTACTTGCACCCGCTATATTACAATAGCCCGTGCGCTTGCGGATATAAAATAAACTGTTAGGTTTCGACCGAACACTGGCCTTGCAGCCTTTTGCCGAGCCCCAGTCCTGGGATGAAGTTCATGAGTTTCATCATCCTCATGGCGGGAGGAATCTGATCGTGAGACAGTGGAAGGTCCACGTTACATATTTGGATCTTGGAGGTCTCCAGAGTGAATCCAGTTAATGGCATGTCATCATTATGCTTGATTTCCAATACTGGAATGTCGTTGGTGCCGTCCCCTGGTGGTGACACTGCCGCCAGTAGATCGTGGTTAGCTCGTTGCCTTGCATGAACTTGAGGCATTGGTGAAGGGTGGATGCCACGCCATTGATTTGATGCAGCCAGGGACGCCCCAGGATGGCTGTGAAAGTGATTGGAATGTCCAACACTTGGAATTCAGTGGGGATCACCCGCTTGCCGAACCAGATGTTGAGAGTAGCAACCCCGAGAACTGTACGGGAAGTAGAGTCATAGGCCTTGACAGGTGGACTGAAGGCTTAAGATCTCGTGGGCTTGATATCAAGCAGTCCATCATCTTGGCGGGCAAGACATTCATTCCGGAACCTCCGTCTACCAACACGCGGAAGGCGACGCTCGTCCAGCTGACTGTGATGTAGAGCGGCTCGTTGTGATCGGCCCCAAATTTTGGAAGGTCCAAATCTCGTGAAGGTGATAATGTTGCCATAGTGGATGTTGCCGATCATTTGAATGACTTCATCCGGGGTTGCGTCCCACGGGACCATGGTACGGGCCAGGCTTTCCTCTAGCTTGAGCTTGTGAGGATAAGAGGAGGTGAGCAGAGACCAAAGGGAAATGTTCGCCCGAGTCCGCTTGAGCCGAGTGAGGATCGGGTCCTCTTTCAAGGAATTTGCGTCTTTCTGGCCGGCCGGATTGCAATTCTGCCTCCGTCGCCTTTTTGGTGGCCTTAGGTGGTAATGCATGGATTTGACCCGATCGGGTTAGAACGCCGACATCAGTTTGGTCCCTTCGAACAGTGCCGCTTCCGAGTTGAGCCATAGTTAGAGGAGGATTCCTCGTAGCATAGGGCCATATGTCTTCCCTCAAGTCATTGATTGTGGATGAATTCCCGGGAGCTTCGGCAGCCTTGACGGATTCTCGTCCTGTGATACCGGCTTAGGTGCCTCTGCGGGAGGTAGCCTACAGCTTGACGTAGCCGTTCGAATGTCGGTGCACAATAGTGATTGCTGGAATCAACCGTGCGCTGCTGACCCTCCGGGGGAGGTTGGAGAGTTCTCGGCTTAAGCGAACGGTCTCCTTGATCTCTTCACGGTATATCGCGTTCCTTTCCTTCTTGTTGAGCATACTGTGGGCATTCTGGAGTTGGGTCCGGCGATACTCGTGGTTTGCTAGTTTTCCTCCGCTCGGGCCCAGATCAACCTTCTTGCAGCGGAGCTCGCGTCGAGAGTTAGCGCCTCGCGTTTCTTCCCATGTGAGAATAGCTAGTGCTTCTTTGAACTGCGTTCGGCAGCCTAGGTAAACCTCCATTGGGGAGAGTTTTCTCTCGCTTTATCTCGAGTGGCGGGTATGTCGGAAGGTGAGTACACGGCTTCCCGAACATCTCGCCCATGTGACCGGTTGCCGTCCCAGCTTGATCGTTTCGTAAATGAAGGCTGTAGACTGTGGAATTTCCCTGAGTAGTTGCTCGAGACGAATTTCCATCTTCCTCCTGTTTTTAAATAGACCTTCCTCCCTGAGTTGGCCTTTCAATTTGAGTGCGGTAATAATCCGTTCCCATCCTCCCAGGACCCTTGGGAGTCCGATTTTGTTGACTTCATGCCCGGCTTGGAAGAGAATGGTTTCATCGTCTTCATCATCGCTTTCACAGAGAACTTGCTTTCCTCGGGAAGGTAAGCGCTGGGATTCGTTCTGCCGTGTCGTTCCATCTCCTAGGTCATCGGGACCGTTGACCACCCTCGCCTGGCAGAGGGGGTTGGATGAGAACAGACGGTAGTCCGGAAAGTTGCCGTGAGCAAAACTCTTGAGGTCGAACTGGTCTAGAGTGGCCTCTAGCTTTCTCTGTCGGAAGAGTTTGCCCGTGACACTTTAAGGGCTTGGTCCCTGTAGGTCTTTCGAGCTTGGTCTTCGTCCCAAAGACGACTTTCTTGAGCGGCTAGTTCCATGAGAGCTTTCCTTGCGAGACCTAGGCAGTCTCCGTAGGTGCGCATCGTCTGGCTAGTGTCCAGAACCGTGATTACATTCAAATCGCCGAATGGTGGGAACACTTGGATTACATTGACGAAAGAAGTCGGACTGGGACATTCCATGCGTCCTTCCTTAATCTCGATCACCAAGAAGTTTGCCCATATCTGCTTGATTGACCCCACGGGGGTATTGAATTCTGCAATGTTGATGGTCTCGTGATCTCGCTCGATCGCCAAGTCTATCAAAGCTAGCAGTCGATTGGCAGGATGTTGAATCCGAGGCCGTGACGACCGGGAGTAGAATCGAATCGAAGCATGTTGATGCCGAGGTGGTCATTTCCTGTGTCGGAAGGCCGACTCTCGCCTTGCGGGAAGACTTTCACGATGTTTTCGGGTGGCCGTGGAAGCGTTCCCGAGGTTGATCTCGACTTGTAGCAGGTGAGGAGCTTGGTCTCCTTTGCCGTTGCCCTCGCCTCGCGGCGCTTGAGGGTATAAGCTTGACCGACGGCACGGGCCGGTTGCCGCTGGGCCGGTACTTGGAAGTAGGGATGAGCTCTGAGCTCGCTTGGCCAGTGCCTCGTTTACCATGAGCAGGCAGTCATCGAGGGTGACCTTGGTGTTGCAGAATCTGATAACAAGGACGGGATCCTTGGCTTCATCAGGATACCTGGAATAGATGATATTGACGAAGTCGTCGTCCTTTACTTGATCAGAGGGATTCCTCGTTGCGTGAATCACGTGCTTCCAATTATCGGATAGCTGTCTGTACTGGACGTTGAGCTTGACAATTTCCATGGTATTGGAACCTTGGTCGTAAGTGACCTGATCGGAAGGAGTTCCGTCCTCAAAACTGAGCATGTGAATGCGGAGGTCTGCTTGCGGGTCTGCCGCGTCCTCGACTCCGGAGAGTCCAGATTCATCGTCATCTGATCGCTCAATCCAGGTGTAGGGACGTATTGCGTCAGGTTGCGTTGCTGGAGCAGCTAGGAAAATCTCGTACCCCATGCTTGAGCGGAAAGGCTTAGAGGGGAATCCCTCGTAGAGGACCTTCCATACGACGGTCATACAGTCGAGATGAGTATGACGATACTTGTCGACTTTTATTACAAAGATCTCCTCACTGCGCGGCCAGAGTGAGAGTTTGAAGGATGCCGATGAATCTCGGATTGGAGATCGGGGTTTATGTGCCCGTATCATGGCGATATTCAGCGTTTCCTTCCATCCGCCTCCAAGTGTTGGAAACGACGGCTGAACTTGATGTATTGGATCGCTTCAGGGTCTGCCTGCTCGAGTACGTTTACATAGTTAGCATCTCCGGACTCTGAGGGATTCTGATGAGATTTGCCCCGGTAGTCCCTTGGTTGATTCGAAGGAGGTACCCCCGGTGCCTGAGTGCGGACACGCTTGGCTACTGTCTCGGCTTCGTTTCCTATGAGGAAACTGTCCCCTGGATGACTTCGAGATCTCCCTGCCGGTTAATGAACTTAACGCACTGATGGAGAGTGGAAGCTATGGCTTTCATGTGGTGTAGCCAAGGGCGTCCCAAAAGAGCTGTGAACTCGGATGGAATGTCCATCACGTGGAATTTTGCTGGCACCATTTGGGTTTCGAACCAGAGTTCCAGAGTCACCGTCCCCAGGATGGGACGAGACGAGTTGTCGTAGGCCTTGATAGTACGAGTAGACGGTATCAGATGGCTTTCATGGATGCGGAGAACTCGCATCATGCTGAGAGGGAGAACATTAACGGCTGACCCGTTATCTACCAATACTCCGGGGAGTGATATGGTGTTGAGTTTGAGAGTGATGTACAGAGCTTCGTTGTGCCCCGAGGCGTCTCTCGGTAAGTCTTCATCACGTAATGTGATCATGCCGCCATACAAAGCGGGAGTCGTAGATCTCGTCTCTATCCGTAGAAGGAGAGTCATCCAGCCATCCGTTTCCTGTCTTCCTCTTGCGAGGTAAAGCCTTTGCTTTGGAACCTCGGGAGTATGTTGAAGGCCGCCTGTGGCGGTTGCCTCCTTGGTTAGCACATTGATCGAGTGCGATTGCCAAGCTAAGCCGACCTTGATCTTCCTTTACCGGTCCGGCTCGGAAGCCGGACAAGTTGAATCTTGGGCTGATCCCGTGGAGGGTTAGGCTTCGACTCGGCGCAAGACTACCAAGATCCGAGGTATTCCGGTGTTCCAGGGTCTCGAATTCTGGTTTCACCGGGCTTTTCGGCTTTCCCACCCCCGTACGCTCTAGAGCTGCATGGCCTGGAGGCAAAGAGGACTGGCCGGAGTACAATACGTAGTAGTCGAACCTCCCGGAGGGTTCTCCAAGTGTACCTACACCGGTATCTCCGGCTTCGTATCTTTCTCTCGATTGCCGTTGAGAGGATTTCTTCTTCTGTTTTCTCGGAGGATTGTTCCGGACAGTTTCTCGAGACTCGTACTCCAGGCAGCGGAGCAATCACAAACATCGTAGCTGATGTGGACATTAGAGGAGGATCCACTGAAAGAGGCGAAGAAACCGGTTCCGTAGCACGCTTCTTGGGCACCCACTCAATGGAGTTCACGCTGTTATTGTTCGGAAAGGGATTCCCGATCAGTATTGGGCCCACGGGGCGCTCTAACTTGCCTTCTTCTATCAAGTTCTGGATTTCGTATCGTAACCCCAAACAGCTTGTCGGTGGGATGGCCGTGATCTGATGGAAGGCACGATTTGCTCTTGTCCGCATTGGCTACGGGAACTTTGGGTTTGTAATTGGCCACGGGCTTAAGGAGACCCTCCTTGATTAACCCTTCCAAAGATCTTGCTCAGGTGGCATGTCCAACTTGTCGAAGTGTACGACAGCCGCTTCGAGTAGAATTGTTGCTTTGCGGGACCGGGTTTCGTTACCCGACCGTTGTCCCTGATGGACGTAGTTGACAGACGTATCTTTCCCTTTGCCGGGCCGGTGCGGGATTGAATGCAGCTGTTGAGCGGTATTTGTACATATGGCCGTGCCGTAGTCAACTTTTCCTTGAGATCCTTCTCGAACCGTGAGCCGACATTGACCATGGCCCGGAGATCTGGGAAGAAATTGTGACTGATGAGAGTTCGATGGACGGTCTCAAGCAAGACTTGAAGATCCGCATCTACTGTTCGTCTTTGGAGAGTGGCTCCATGATTTCGAAGAGTTTCCAGCTCCATCTCTTGTAGAATTCCCCAACACTTTCATCCGCTTTACGTTCGGTGGTGATTAAGTCCTCGCGACTTGTTTCCCACTCTAAGTTGGATCTGTGCCGTTCCAGAAGATGTTACCGATCTGTTCCCAGTGTGTGGCGATCCGCGAGGCTTGACCTCGAAACCATAATAACGCTGGAGCTTTTGAGCGTATCTTTGGAAGTGGTCGGCCATTTCTTTGGAGGGTTGCTCCTTTTGCTCTCATGCCGAGAACGTAGGTGTCGACGTGCGTTTGAGGACATTCGATTCCATCGAATCGGTCCATCTTCGGCATTCTGAACTTGGTAGGGAGAGGCGTGACCATTCCCGGATCTGTGGATTTGAGCGTTTCCTACTTTGAGCTGCTCATGGTGGCTTTCAGGTCTTTCATCTGTTCGACCATCCAGGCTAAGGTTGGGTCCAGTGGTGGACTGTGAGGCTCGGCGCCGGGTGCTACCACGTGAGCGGTAGTGATTGGAGGTGGAAGGCTTGGTATATGAGAATATACGGGAGCCTTTTATGAACTGTATCGGGGTTTGTCCCCGGTGTTTAGGATTCGTGTATAGGCAACGGGACGAACCCGGGAGGGTATTGAGGGATATTGGCATCTCGAGATGGTCGGCGGTGCGGCTGGTGATATTGAGTGATGGGTGTAGCACCGGGCCGACCAAAATTGACAGGGGTTGCCACGAGAGGTGGCAACATGGAGCCTAGGTCGGCCGTTTCCTTGGTTGGAAGGCATCCCGTAAGTTGGCGGGGAGGAACCCGATTGAAGGTTTGGTGAACTGGTTTCGGGAATCGTCATCCTCGACCGGGACAAAAGTACCGTCTGATCGGGGATAGCTGCTATACCTCGCTCATTCGTAAGGCTGTACCACGAAATTCCGCCGATCTTCTTTACGCCTCTTGTGAACCTCACAAGCCCGGATGGCTTCTTCCAATGTCATATACATTACCGGTGGCGGGGTCCTTCCCCGTCACGATTTCTCGGTGAGCTAGACATGTCGGAAATTCCGCCGAGGGAACCGAGGGAACCGAAGAACCGTCTCGACGCCGCCGTTACCGTGATCCCGGCAAGGCGGCGACCCGGAAATCTGAACCACTTTCTGCTCGCCGCAGTGGAACGAAAGGAAGGGTTTAGGCTTCGGAAAAGGGTATTTGGCTCAAGGTTTTCGGGCTTGTGCAATGTGCGCTACCGATTAATGTTTACTTAAAGCGCGTTTTCTCGAGTCCTAATTGGTTGGAAAAGAGCGAGTCTTCTTTTTCGCAACTAATCCTAGAGCTCTAATCGGTGGATCTCGTCACTACGCTTATAAGCCCCTCGTTTCCATTGTAGATCATCTTTCTCGGGACGGACTATCCCGGCGAGGTCCGATAAGGCAAGCGAGTTCCACCGACAAAGGAAAAGTGAACTTAAGGCTAGCTGATCACGCAAACTTTCGACGTGTGCGCTGCGTACGAGCCACCTGGCCGAGGTCAACGTCCTTAAGTTAAGGCGGGAGTCGTGCCAAAATTTGGGCATGACCTCTCCTGACTCGCTTGTGCGAGAGACCTTTAGCTTTTAGCGTTGGCCAAGTTGTGGCTGGCACGGTACATACGGCGAGGTTTGGTGACACGGCGTCACATTGAACCTTCGGGTATATTTTTCGGCAGAGCTCCGCGTCAAAGTCAAGGCTGAAAAGCTCAAGACTTCGGGTCGGGAATGACCTTTGGTCTAAAACTCTCGAGCTTGACTCGGAGCGGGGCCCGGCGTGAAAAAACATACACTTAGGCTTTATGACACGAGCTAAGCCAAAAACCAACCGGGGTCTTGGACAAAGTGTGACACAAAGAGTGCATGGCTTACACGGGCTAGGATGGGATGTTTGGGACGACCCCGTGCGCCCCCGAAAGGTGTCTGGCAGACCAATTGGAGTGCAACTGATAAGGCCATCCCGGGTTAGGGGTTGTAGTGTGCAGTGTACCGAGGCAGCAAGTGCACGTGAAGTGCGGTGTTCCGAGGCAGCAAGTGCGCGTAGTGTGCGGTCACTAAAATTCTTTTTTTTTTCTGAGTAAAACAGAGATTTTTCAGAATGTGTCTTAAAGAATTTATGATGCACAGTTCAAAAGACAGCATGAAAATCAAACATGAATGGGGATGCACAAACATGGTATGATTTTGGAAAGTTGACAATGTAATGCCTTTTGAAAAAACCGTTCGAGGTTTAAAGGAACACACACACACGAAAACGAGGAAGGGTAAACAAAAGTTTGACCCACGGAAGGCTTTTTAGAAAACATCGGCAGTTTTGAAAAAAGTATCTATTCCCCAGCGGAGTCGCCAACTGAAATTACCCGGATTTCGCGCGGACGCGAAACGCGGTTGTCTTTCGCGGGGGGTTGGTGTCTGAGACCTCGCTTCATGGGAAGGAAAAATGAGGAGTCGCCACGCGGTTTTTGTATTTTGAGCCCAAACGTTGAGAAACGGCTATTGAAAATGGTGTCGTTTTTATTGGTAGCAAAAACTTAGGAAAAGGCTTTGAAAATGGGGATCATTTTTATTGGCAGCAAAAAACGAGTAAAAAGCTTTTTAGTACCAGAGATTGTTAGGTTCGGAGGTCACGTTACGTTTCGGGTAGAGTATTACGAGATCGCCCGAAACGCCTCGCATGACGAGTCTTTCTACCTTTCTCGAAATCGTGTGTGTGTGTGTGTGTCTTTTGAAATGGGGGGCTTGAATGACAAGCTTAATCTTGGTTTGAATGTCAAATGTTGATTAGGTGACTTTTGAAAAGACGAGCGTTTGAATGACAAACGTCGGTTTGAGACAGAAATGAGCGTTTGCGTGACAAACATCGATTTGTAGTTTGAAAGGAGCGTTTGCGTGGCAAACGTCGATTTTGAGTTTGAAATGAGCGTTTGCGTGGCAAACGTCGATTTTGAGTTTGAAATGATCGTTTGCGTGGCAAACATCGATTTTGAGTTTGAAATGATCGTTTGCGTGGCAAACGTCGATTTTGAACCGTGCAAGTCATTGTTAACGATTTTTACGGGAAAAATGCGTATTAAATGATTTTGAGTGTCAAATGGCGGCTTTTAGTTTGAAAGATGAGCGTTTGAATGACAAACGTCATTTTGCGCATTTTGAAAGAGAGTTCGACGGACGAACTCCGGTTTTGAACCGGGCATTTCATTGTTAACGATTTTTACGGGAAAAATGCGTATTAAATGATATGCGATCAACGAATCGGGTTGCGACTCGGACTTTTGAAAAGTAAATACTATCACAATCCAAACGGATCGGACTTGTAAATGACAGTATTTAAAGCGGTGTCAACGGAATCAAACGATCCGGATTCGTAAATGACGATCAACGAGGCCAAACGGCTCGGAATTGTAAATGACGATCAACGAGGCCAAACGGCTCGGAATTGTAAATGACGATCAACGAGGCCAAACGGCTCGGAATTGTAAATGACGATCAACGAGGCCAAACGGCTCGGAATTGTAAATGACATGAAAGTAAACGGAACGGGGTCGGAACGCCGTTTTAACCCGTGATTACTTCTCTTACGGAAAGAGAAGAGGATCGAGGGGCTAAAACGTATCGGACCCCGTTAGACGGAGGCGTCTACATTTTGATAACGACGTCCGAAACAGTTATAGCGACTGGCGCGTAAACCGAGATGGAACGGAAGATTCAGAGAGAGGGAGTTATACCTATGGCTAGGGTCGACTCCTTTGGCTCGGGAGGTGTGCACGGGACACGGAAAGTTATTCGAAAGGTTGTTTCGAAGTTGTAGGGTGCGTATTTGATCGAAATACGAAGGTTTCACGCGAATCGAGACAAAACGGGAGCTCGGGAGGGGTGAAAACCAGTTTGGACCGTGGGGTATGTGATTTTTTGGTGTTAAAATCCTCTCTTTTGCCTTTGACAGCAACTTCTATTTATAGGGTGAAAATTGCAGTAGGAGTCCGGCCGGACTTGGACTGAATTTCAGGGGTTTTGGGGATTTTGGAAATCTGGGGGACTTGCTGGCAATTTCAGGAAAAGTGCACAGTGAGTCCGGCCGGACTAGGCTTGCAAACCAGGGGTATTTTGGTCTTTTGGCCTTGATTTGTGATTGACGAGTGACTAGAGGGAGGTGGCATGCAGGACACGTGTCCTGTGACTCACCAGAAGTGTGGGAGTTCGTTCCCCGGTCCCGGTTTTGTCCGTTTTTTAAAATAACAGTCCGGGAAATGTCCGAAACGCCCCCGGAAAGTGCCGGAAAATGCGTTTTTCAGGGAAAGCCATACTTTTACGTGAGATGTCACGTGCTAAGTACGGTTCGACGTCGGGATGCACGGGGCAGTCCCGGGACGTCTCGTTGGCACAGCAACGGGGAGTTTAACGAGTTCCGGTTAACCTGGAGCGGGCCAGTTAACGGATTTCGGTTAACTTTCTGACGGATTTGGACGATCCGGATTTGGGTACTTACAATAATACCTTTCTTATATCACTTGAATCGATTCTCAAAAAAAAATCACTTGAACGACTATAGAATCGATTCACAAAATAACCCTTGTATACATTAACCTCGAAATTTGGACCCATGGCTAAAAACTTTAATGATGCAGCTTTCGTATCTTCAGGGTGTTCCAAAATCTAGATAAAAATACATTGATTATATTAAATAACTTAATTGTGAATCAGCATAAGGAAACTAAATTAGAAATAATGATATTTACATATTTTTTTAGCCATAATAGAAATTCCTTGTCTGTTCTAATTGCAATCAATTCGGGCGGCATATCTCCAGCTTGTTCTTCAAACATGTTGTATTATGATACATATTAAAATTCAGTTATTAAAAGTATCAAGAGAGAAATACTCCCTTCGTCCCATAGATAAAGAAGTATTAACATATTTCCATTTTGATAGTGTGCCTTTTCAAATGGGACACCCAAAATGAAAATTTATGTCTTTTTGAATGGGACGAAGGGAGTAATTTAGAAACAAATACAAGAGAATAACTTACTCCAAATATTCCTCAACCTCAGGGCAATTAAGGAGCACATAGAGCTTGGCCGCATCCCACTCTTCTCTAGTAAGCATGCGCTTGCGAACACGGTTCCCAAGAAATCGACCCGGCAAAGAAAACACAGATATTTTTCCGTCTGGGTTAGTGTGTCCACCATCAAAGTTACGACCAACTCTTGTAAACCTTGTTTCAATATCTGGATGACAGTAAGCTGAGACAAATGACACTATTTCATCAATGATAACTGCTTCAGATATAGAAGCCTCAACCCTTGCTCTATTGCTCATCTTCTTCTTCAGTCTACCCAAAAACCTTTCAAATGGGTACATCCATCTATATTGAACAGGTCCACCAACTCTAGCCTCATATGCTAAATGAATTGGTAAATGTTCCATTGAATCAAAAAAAGATGGCGGAAAAATCTTTTCGAGCTTGCACAATGTAATCACAATGCTATTTTCAAGCTTTTTCATATCTTCAACTCGTAAAGTGCTCGAAGTCAAGGCTCTAAAGAATTCACTCAACTCAGTCAAAGCAACCCATATATCATTAGGCAACAAGTCCCTTAAGGCAATTGGAAGTAACCTATCCAACAACACGTGGCAATCGTGACTCTTCAACCCAAATACTGTCCCTTCTTCTACATTCACACAGTTACCAATATTTGACGCATAACCATCGGGAAGCTTTAAATCTTTCAACCACTGAAGGACACGGATTTTGTTATCTTTTGAAATCACAAACGGCGCAACAGGCTTTAGAGGTTTCCCATTAACATATTTCAAATTAAGATTATCACGCTTGCATATTACCTCAAGATCAAGGCGACCATTAGGAGTGTCCTTTGTTGTCTTGAAATCCATAATCGTGTTAAATATATTATCAAACACATTCTTTTCAATGTGCATGACATCAAGATTATGTCATAGCAAGTTCGTCTTCCAATAAGGCAATTCCCAAAATATACTCTTTTTTGTCCAATTGTGAGTGTCACCAAAACCTTCTATTCTTTCTTTCGAGAATTTCCTACCCCACCTGATATCATGCAACTTTGAAACCCGCTGAAAAACTTCTTCACCATTAAGACGGGGAGGGGCCTGCCTATTTTCCACCTTATTTTTTGTGAAGGCATTCTTTTGTTTCCGGAACGGATGGTCAACTTGAAGAAAGCGTCTATGACAATCAAACCAAAATTGCTTCTTAAAATTATCAAGTGTGAAGGCACATGTATCCTCCATACAATATGGACAAGCCAACCTTCCATGAGTGCTCCAACCAGACATCATACCGTATGCTGGAAAGTCGTTAATTGTCCACATAACTGCAGCCCTCATATTAAAGTTTTGTGACTTATTTGCATCCCACGTCTCCACACCAAAATTCCATAGCAACTTTAGCTCATCAATCAATGGTCAAAGATAAACATCAATATTTTTACCTGGGCTAAATGGACCAGGAATGAATAAACTCAAATACATATAAGGATCAGTCATACACAACCAAGTGGGCAGATTGTAAACGGTCACAATAACTGGCCAACATGAATAAGATTTAGCCGCCGGCCCAAAAGGAGTAAAACCATCTGAACATATCCCCAATCTTATATTTCTAGCATCCGTTGCAAAGTTAGGATACGTGGCATCAAATTTTTTCCATGCTTCCCCATCTGATGGATGAGTCATAACACCCTCTTCACGCGGACTCTCCTTGTGCCAACGCATAGCTTCAGAACTATCTTTTGAAGAATAAAGGCATTGCAGCCTAGGAATTAGTGGCATATAGCGTAATTGCTTATAAGGTACATTTCTCTTATGTTTCGCACTACCACACCGTGGAGATTTATAACTGCTAAGTCCACATGTTGAACATGATTGCAACTCCTCATCTTCTTTATAGAAAAGCATGCATTGATTCCTACAACAATCAATTTTCTCATAACCAAGACCGATATGCCCCACCAACTTCTTTGTCTCATAAAAATTTGATACCATTTTATTCTCTTTAGGCAGCGACCGATTATACCATGATAAGATTCGATTGTAAGTATGTTGGCTCATGTTTGAATCAGCCTTGATATTAAGAAGCTCAGCTACAGACTCCAACACAGAAGGCTCTGCACCGGGATAAACCTTCTCATTTGCGGAATCCATCATTTTCAAAAATGATTTAGTTGCGTGATTTGGTTCCTCAACAGAATTCAATGTGAAATCAATCGATGGACCAGCCACATCTCTAACCATATCATCCATACCCATATATTGTTCTTCATCATTAGCTATTGCCTCAGTTACATTTATGGAATTCGTAGCTACGGATGGATGCCTTTGAACATCTCTAAAGGCAATCTTTGGTTCACCATGCAATATCCACCTCTTATAGTTATCAACAAGCCCGAATTTCATAAGGTGCAACTTAATACGACCATCTGTTTGGACTTTGAGATTGCAACAACTACTACATGGACATCGAAGCATTCCATCACGTATACATTCAGGATGTGATCTAGCAAATTCTACAAAATACTTCACACCTCTTGTAAATTCTTCTGTGCATCCTCTCATTCCAACAACCTTTCGATTATCCATCCAACTACGATCTTCCCCCGCCATTAATAAAACCTACATTCACCAACAACACCATTTATGTTACTACTAAATTTTGTTATCTATAAATCTTATTATTTAGGCTTTAGAAATGAGGTTAGGCTTCTATCCCATCTCAAAATACACAATTGTATGAATTGCAAATATCATATTTATCTACATGCTTTATATAATCAATAATTGAGAAAAATTCGGCAGCATAACCCATTGGCTCTCCAAATGCACGACATAGACATGATAAGTTAAACAATATCGGTTGAATAACCGATAGTTATTAACTCCTCATGTCTAGTATGCACCCAGAGAACAATAGGAAATGCTACCGAAAAAACTCAACTATCAATTATATAAGCAATTAAAGTAGATAAATTTGATATTCACAATATCTATACATTCGTGCATTCTAAGACTGTCCAAACGGACAATTCAAGAATCAATAACTCCATGTTGCCTCAACATGAATTAAAGATTCTTGAACGGGTTTCTAAGCTTTTGTGATACATTAGACATCACTTAATAGGCGTACGATGTATATTGTATTTTATAATAAAATATCGCAAAATGTTCAATTTTACTACAAAGCAAAATGCAAGGAAAGAAGTCCAAAGCTCTATTAATATGACTACTCAGCTACATCTACCACAAGTCAGGTCTTGAGTGCAGTTGACAGCAAACTAATAGAGTAGTGTATGATATGTAGTTACATCTTACTCGCATTATCAGTAACTTAAGTGTTTTGAGTATATAACTAAACTAATAGAGTTGTGGATGCATCAGATTTATGGTAACAACAATGCTTCTTTGACAATTTGAATAGCCTATCTTCATGTCAAGAATGTAATCCAGAAGTTAATCTCCTTAATAATAAATAAATAAATAAAATTTTAAAAAGGGACTAGCATATGTGCTTGTGGATACAATCTGACATACACAGCTCAAAAGAAAACAAGCCATGATTTAGAAGATTAGGAAACTTAATATGGGTAATAGTATGATAAGGCATCATACCTTAAGAGCAAACTCTTGGAAATTTTACCCTTTCAAGGTTTTGGCTTTGTTACCCCAAAAGCTATCAGCTTCTCTACTAGCTTCTTTTGAGCAGCAACCTTAAGTCCCCAATTAAAAAAGCAGGTTAGGTAAAAAAACAAGTACCAATCATGAAAATATTGTGTGTGTGTGTGTGTGAGAGAGAGAGAGAGAGAACCAACCTCAAGCATTGGGTTATCCTTTGGAATGTTACAGGCCAAAGCTACATTAAGACCAGTCCTTATAACTGCAGAAAAAGATCCCAAGTTCACTGATGGACCAGATGAAAATATTCCAATTGACGCACTACTAATTCAGGAATAACTGTTTCAGAAACTATTCTCCATTTAAGAAATGATATATAAAGCCACAAACTGTAATCACATATCATTTGCAAACTGAAAACCATCAAAGTTTGACACTTCATTAAAATTTCATTCGGAGGAAAAATAATTTCCACCATACATTTTACCAAGAAATGTTATACAACGAAGTAAACAGCATCTAAATCTTTTAATATATTAGTGTACCTATTCGATGAGCAATAGAATATCCCATCTTATCTGAAGCTCCTCCTAGCAGAGAAGTGACACTGACTGTGTTGCTCAGCATAATAGTCAATATGAAGCAAGGTGAAGGTGTGTGTCAGTAACTTGCTGATGATAACTGTGATGAACAGACTAGGATCCAATACACATATCATACACTACTCTAAATCTTGTTTTCTAGTATATACAAGTACACATATCATACACTACTCTATTAGTTTACTAAACCAATAGCCCTTTATTAGATAATTAGCCCATTCGACTTTAAATAAATAATTAGCCCATTCGACTCCTTGAGTGTTAAAGAGCAATCACAAGTTCTAGTGCTTATGTTTAAGCAAGTTGTACATTTGATGTCTTGGGACTGTACCCTTGATGATACAATTTTTTTATTCTTTTTTAGCATCACTTTTGAGCATCAATTCTGTTTCTTGAGACACTATGATCTTTACAACCTAAAATTAAAATTTAAAAGAGGACAATATTTCTTGTTATGGTGGCGGCCTTCTTACATCCTTTTCTTTTCATTTTTTTTCAACATCAATGTCAACTTTGGAATATAATCAAATGACACTCTATCTCTGGCGCGAATCAAATCAAGGTAACACCATAGACATAGAACCAATTAAGGAGCGAGAAGAATATGTGATTCAGCAGAATAAAATTGAATGTAGGAGAAAGAGAGATAAAGAAAGAGAAGGAACGGCGGACTACTCACCGGAGGCGAACAGCCTGAACCGCACCACCTGCGTGGACAATCCACGGACCGAGGCCACGGCGGTTGGCCGGAATAGTAGCGTAGATGAGGCCGGAGATAGTTAGCGCCGATGTCCGTCGACCTAGAAAGAGGGGAATGGTGTAAATTTGATAAAGGGGGAGAAATTGTCGATGTCCGTCGACCTAGAAAGAGGGGAACGGTGTAAATTTGAGAAAGGGGGAGAAATTAGGTTTATATACCAGCATTGGACACCAATTCACTGGTCGCAAAAAAAAATTGGAAACGACCTATTTTGGAGGTCGCAAATATTTCGGTTCCCGCAAAAAATTTCATTTCCCCCCCCCCATTTTTTGTGGCGACCTAATTTGGTCTCGATTTAAATGGGTGGTTGCGTTAATAATATAGAGACCACTTTATCGTCTCCAATCTTTTTTGGAATCTGATACATAATTGGCAACCATTTGCTGGTTACAATATTTAATTTGGTGGTCTCTAAATTGCGTCCAACGTCTTGGTCTCCAATTACTCGTCTCCAAATAAGTTTATTCTAGTAGTGTTTTTGGAAGCCCAAGAAATGGCACCTCCTCCAAGCAAGAACACCCAACCACTAGTAGAAGATGAATCTTCTTGGTTGATCCTACTAGCATCTATGTAACCTTCTAATATAGAAGGATGTCCACAATAACACAAACCATAATCCATAGTACCTTTTAAGTACTTGAATACCCTTATTATTGCATGCCAATGCTGTCTACTAGGATTACTAGTAAACCTGCTCAATCTTCCAACTGCATAAGCAATATCAGGTCGAGTGCCCGTCATAGCATATATCAAACTGCCAATGGCCTTTGAGTATTCGAGCTATGATACAGGTTTACCAGTGTTTGACACAAGTTTTTCAGTAGGATCCATGGGAGTACTAACTTTAGAACAATCATCACAATTAAACCTCTTGAGAAATTTCTCAATATAATGAGATTGTGTAATTGCAATTCCCTTGTTCATCCGTTTAATCTTTATACCAAGAATTACGTAGGCTTCTCCCATGTCCTTCATAGAGAACTTTGATGACAAAAACTTCTTAGTTTTATCAACTACATTTTGGTCTGTGCCAAAAATCAACATGTCATCTATATATAGGCAAATGATTACACCTTTGCCGGTTTCATCAAATCTGCTATATACACATTTGTCTAACTGATTTAATACAAAATCATTCGACAAAACAACCTCATCAAATTTTTGATGCCATTGTTTAGGTGCTTGCTTCAGCCCATACAAAGACTTAATTAACTTACATACCTTATGCTCATTACCTGGCATAACAAATCCTTCAGGTTGTTTCATATACACTTCTTCTTCCAAATCACCATTTAAAAATGTTGTTTTGACATCCATTTGATGGATCAATAGATTCTGAATAGCTGCCAAAGCTATTAGTAATCTAATAGTAGTGATACGAGCAACCGGTGCATAGGTATCGAAGTAATCGATCCCTTCCTTTTGTCTATAGCCTAGGATTACCAATCGAGCTTTAAACTTGTCAATAGTTCCATCGAATTTCATCTTCTTTTTGAAGATCCATTTGCACCCTAAAGGTTTACAGCCTGGTGGTAAATCAGACAAGATCCATGTATTATTTTCCATAATAGAACTAATCTCATCATTGATTGCTTCTTTCCAAAAACCAACATCTCGAGATTTTATTGCTTCATCATAGGTTCTTGGATCCTCCTATATACTATAAAAGTAAGAGTATTGAGATTCAATTTGATCTCTTGATACCATAACTAAATATAGTTAAAAATCAGAACCATATGATTTAGCTTTTCTTACTCTTTTACTTTTACGAGGTTCGGGCGTCTCACTTGGTACATCAATTGAATGATCATCTATTTGAGATTTAGCGGACATTGGTATAATATCCTTTGGTCTAGGTATTGACAAGAAACGATTCTCATCAAAGATTTCATAACTCGATTCTATAATTGTGTTAATAGAAATGAAATCATTAGGTTCTATAACATAAAACCCATATGTCTTGGAATGCTCAGCATATCCAACAAAGATGCAGTCAATACCTTTTTCTCCCAACTTTTTCCTTTTAGGGTCCGGAAGTCTAACCACGGCCCTACATCCCCAAACTCGCAAAAATGTCAAGTTTGGTCATTTCTTATACCAAGCTCATATGGGGTAATTTTGTTCCTTTTATTAGGAACTCTATTCAATAAATGACAAGCCGTTAACATGGCTTCTCCCCAAAACCCGTCACTCAAGCCCGAGTAAGATAACATGGCATTAACCATTTCTTCAAGAGTTCTATTCTTCCTTTCAGCCACACCATTTTGTTGTGGTACATAAGGAGCCGTAGTTTCATGAATTATCCCTACGGTTTGGAAATATTTAGGATCATAATATTCACCACCTCTATCCGTACGTAAGGTTTTAATCAAGCCATTTAGTTGAAGTTCAACTTCTATTTTATAAATTTTAAATTTATCTAGGGCTTCATCTTTTGCATGCAGCAAGTAAATATAGCAAAACCTAGAAACATCATCTATAAAAGTGACAATATAATTTTATTGCTTAAAGATGGAGTTGCATGAAAATCACATAAATCACTATATATTAATTCAAGTTTTACAGATTTCCTTGTAATACTTTTAAAAGGTTTTCTAGTGATTTTTGTCAACATGCAAGTATTACACTTTCCCGTATTTTTATTAATAGCAGGAATCAAACCATCTTTGGACATTTCAAGCATTCTTTTTTAGTGCACATGTCCTAACCGCGCATGCCATAATGAGGAATTGATAACAACAGAGGAAGTCATATAAACAGAACTAGAGTTAACAGGAATTTTATTTAAATTCAACATAAACATCCCATTATTACAATAACCAAATCCTACAAATACACCAGACTTCGATAAGATATACTTATCGGATTCATATACTTGTTTGTATCCACTTGTTCAATACAGGACCAGAAATTAAATTCTTACGAAGTTTTGTTACATACAATACATTAAACAAAGAAATAGTTTTTTTCGAACTGAATTCCAACACCACACTTCCTTTTCCTTGAATAGGAGCGGAATGGTCATCACCCATGTAGAGGACAGATCCGTCTTCCATTGGTTCATATGTCTTAAACCAACAACGATCTTTACAAACATGAGTTGTGGCACCAGAATCAATCCACCACGCAATAGCATCATCCTGCACATAAAATGCTTCAGAAATTAGTGAAATAGAATTTTTAATAAATATGTTCCAACTATGTATTAAATTCTGACCTTGGTCTTGAGAATGGTACTAAGATCCCTTTCTCAAACCACTGGTGCTTGCGCCATTCTTGTTGTTTCCAACACGACAATCCTTCTTAAAGTGACCAGTTTTGCCACACTTCTAACAAGCCAATTTAGGCTTCTTGTAGGGACCAGAACCGTTGTCTGTGAAACTACGTTTCTTTCCTTTGTTTTTATTGTTTCCACCCTCATCAATCATATTTACCGAGGGTCCAGCAACTTCTTTTCCTTTGCCTTTTTCATTCTCTTGCGCCCTAAGAGATTCCTCTATGCGCAAGTGACTACCAAGTTGAACAAAAGACAGATCGTCTTTACCATGTTTCAAAGTGTGTTTGAAATCCTTCCAGGAGGGAGGCAACTTGTCAATCACACTTGAAACAGATATTGACTCATCCATCTTCAGCCCATGTTGTGTATATTGTCCAAGGATTCTAAGGAGTTCATTGAATTGTTCCATGACAGGCCTTGAATCGACCATCTTGTAATTATTAAAATTACTTACAAGGAACTTCTTACTCGAAGCATCCTCAGCCATGTACTTGGATTCAAGAGAATCCCATAACATTTTGAAAAATGTCAAATAAAGAATCAGACATATCGTTTAATATGTGTCCTCTGCAGATGTAGTCATCGTTTTCCCACTTTGATCTACGTCTGACGGCTTCCAAGTTATCGTTCTCCAACAGTTCTGGAATTGGGGTAGACATAACATACACCACTTTTAACGTTGTTAGAAGGAAGTGCATCTTCTTTTGCCAACGCCTGAAATCTTGTCCTTCAAATTTGTCCAGCTTCCCAAATTTAGTCGTCATCTCCTTCACAGTACTTCCTCCAGCCATGAGTATCAATAAATACTTTATTCATTTGTTGGGGAATATAGGGTCTTGATCTTGATAACAAGGCTGGATATATGATTGAATCGTGTATAATCCACTTTCCGAATAAAGTATTTCGACCCTTTATTGCCTGGGTTGCACGAAATCTTTATTGGGATAAGACAATCACACAATTTGTTTCTAGGCAAAGAAGACAAATCTAAACTTGAGAATTGTTTATGTTTTCGTTGTTGTTATAACACTCTTATTTTTTCTTATATGTACAAAGGAGATCAAACTCTGTATATATACAGATGGAAAGGTATCAGTTAAAGGGTATAATCAAAAGCCATAACTTTAGCCAACCATTGTGTCTTTTCAGTTTGAAATGACACCAGTTCAGGAACTGCTCGGCCGAGTCAAGGGACTCGCTCGGCCGAGCATACATGTCCAGAGATTTTTGCCCAACTGCACGGCCGTGTCATTTGAGCTGCACGGCCATGTCAATCATACTGCTCGGCTGAGCAAGGCATATGCCTCGGTCGAGCAAAACTGTCCAGAACCTTTGACAATCTTCTATGCTATGCTCGGTCGAGTCAAGGACTCTGCTCGGTCGAGCACATCAGCAAAGTCAAATTTGCTACCCTTTAACCTTTACTTCTTTATCGAGGTTGATTTCGTTTTAACTCAAACGAGTGTGCACTCCACACTTTCCCTTACTCGTATCCGAGTCTAATATGAATCACATTGATCTCTAGTAAATCACCATTACAATAAAATAGTTTGACACTAAAATTACCAACAAATCCCCTCCATTTTAGTGTAATCCTTTGATTTACTATCTTATAAATAACGAAACAAACGAATGCGTAAATGAAAATGTCTTGCGATTGAATTTTCATCTTAGTATAATACACATTTCAAATACTCGAGAATCGGGGTGTCTTAACGATTGAACCCGTCAACTCATATGAATACCTGAAGATACTATACACATAAGTTTCGTACAATTCTCTTTGTTTAATCTTGACACTATTACAAGCCATGTGTCCATATCCAATAGTGAACATATAGGAAGCCAAGTCCTAGCTTCTTAAAGCGGCAAAACTTCATATCCACATAGGTAGTTCCTTTAATCTTGCACCTGCATTGCAATTTTTCAAAGGAACTATTAAGAAGATATTCTTCAACCTAACCATTACTTGCAGGTCTGAACACATACCATGGGAAAGATAATAACATGTGTTCTAATCTCCAACTGCGAGCTTTTCACATTGAATTCAAGCTTCTAATGTTGTATTAGAAGGGAATTGGGTATCTCACAATTAGAGGATTAAATGGAATTTTATCTCATCCCCATTGCAGACTTATTTACCAAGTCTCTAGCTAACCCCTTCGTCAAGTGGTCAGCCAAATTTTGTTGAGACCGAACAAACTCAACTGAAATCCCACCATTCATGATCAATTCACGAATCATACTATGTCTGACACCTAAGTGTCTAGACTTGCCATTATACATTTGACTATAAGCCCTAGCCAACGTAGCTGCACTATCATAATGGATAGATATTGGTGATATCGGTTTTGGCCATAATGGAATCTCATATATCAAGTTTCGAAGCCACTCTGCTTCCTTTCCAGCAGCAGCCAATGCTACAAACTCAGATTACATTGTAGAATGTGTAATACATGTCTGCTTTTTGGAAGCCAAGAAATGGCACCTCCTCCAAGCAAGAACACCCAACCACTAGTAGATGAATCTTCTTGGTTGATCCAACTAGCATATGTGTAACCTTCTAATATAGAAGGATGTCCACAATAACACAAACCATAATCCATAGTACCTTTTAAGTACTTGAATACCCTTGTTATTGCATGCCAATGTTGTCTACTAGGATTACTAGTGAACCTGCTCAATCTTCCAACTGCATAAGCAATATCAGGTCGAGTGCCCGTCATAGCATACATCAAACTGCCAATGGCCTTTGAGTATTCGAGTTGTGATACAGGTTTACCAGTGTTTGACACAAGTTTTTCAGTAGGATCTATGGGAGTACTAACTTTAGAACAATCATCGCAAATAAACCTCTTGAGAATTTTCTCAATATAATGAGATTGTATAATTGCAATTTCCTTGTTCATCCGATTAATCTTTATACCAAGAATTACGTCGGCTTCTCCATGTCCTTCATAGAGAACTTTGATGACAAAAACTTCTTAGTTTTATCAAGTACATTTTGGTATGTGCCAAAAATCAACATGTCATCTACATATAGGCAAATGATTACACCTTTTCCGGTTTCATCAAATCTGCTATATACACATTTGTCTGACTGATTTAATACAAAACCATTCGACAAAACAACCTCATCAAATTTTTGATGCCATTGTTTAGGTACTTGCTTCAGCCCATACAATGACTTAATTAACTTACATACCTTATGCTCATTACCTGGCATAACAAATCCTTCAGGTTCTTTCATATACATTTCTTCTTCCAAATCACCATTTAAAAATGCTGTTTTGACATCCATTTGATGGATCAATAGATTCTGAATAGCTTCCAAAACTATTAGTAATCTAATAGTAGTGATACGAGCAACCGGTGCATAGGTATCGAAGTAATCGATCCCTTCCTTTTGTCTATAGCCTTGGATTACCAATCGAGCTTTAAACTTGTCAATAGTTCCATCGACTTTCATCTTCTTTTTGAAGATCCATTTGCACCCTAAAGGTTTACAGCCTGGTGGTAAAACAGATAAAATCCATGTATTATCTTCCATAATAGAACTAATCTCATCATTGATTGCTTCTTTCCAAAAACCAGCATCTCGAGATTTTATTGCTTCATCATAGGTTCTTGGATCCTCCTATATACTATAACAATAAGAGTATTGAGATTCAATTTGATCTCTTAATCCCATAACTAAATATAGTTGATAATCAGAACCATATGATTTAGCTTTTCTTACTCTTTTACTTTTACGATGTTTGGGCGTCTCACTTGGTACATCAATTGAATGATCATCCATTTGAGATTCAACCGACATTGGTATAATATCCTTTGGTCTAGGTATTGACGAGAAACGATTCTCATCAAAGATTGCATCTCTCGATTCTATAATTGTGTTAATAGAAATGAAATCATTAGGTTCTATAACATAAAACCTATATGCCTTGGAATACTCAGCATATCCAACAAAGATGCAGTCAATACCTTTTTCTCCCAACTTTTTCCTTTTAGGGTCCGGAAGTCTAACCACGGCCCTACATCCCCAAACTCGTAAAAATGTCAAGTTTGTTCGTTTCTTATACCAAAGCTCATATGGGGTAATTTTGTTCCTTTTATTAGAAACTCTATTCAATAAATGACAAGCCGTTAACATGGCTTCTCCCCAAAACCCGTCACTCAAGCCCGAGTAAGATAACATGGCATTAACCATTTCTTCAAGAGTTCTATTCTTCCTTTCAGCCACACCATTTTGTTGTGGTACATAAGGAGTCGTAGTTTCATGAATTATCCCTACGGTTTGGAAATATTTAGGATCATAATATTAACCACCTCTATCCGTACGTAAGGTTTTAATCAAGCCATTTAGTTGAAGTTTAACTTCTGTTTTATAAATTTTAAATTTATCTAGGGCTTCATCTTTTGCATGCAGGAAGTAAATATAGCAAAACCTAGAAGCATCATCTATTAAAGTGACAATATACTTTTTATTGCCTAAAGATGGAGTTGCATGAAAATCACTATGTATTAATTCAAGTTTTACAGATTTCCTTGTAATACTTTTAAAAGGTTTTCTAGTGATTTTTGTCAACATGCAAGTATTACACTTTTCTGTATTTTTATCAATAGCAGGAATCAAATCATTTTTGGACATTTCAAGCATTCTTTTATAGTGCACATGTTCTAATCGAGCATGCCGTAATGAGGAATTGATAACAACAGAGGAAGTCATATAAACAGAACTAGAGTTAACAGGAATTTTATTTAAATTCAACATAAACATCTCATTATTACAATAACCAAATCCTTCCAGGAGGGAGGCAACTTGTCAATCACACTTGAAGCAGATATTGACTCATCCATCTTCAGCCCATGTTGTGTATATTGTCCAAGAATTCTAAGGAGTTCATTGAATTATTCCATGACAGGCCTTGAATCGACCATCTTGTAATTATTAAAATTACTTACAAGGAACATCTTACTCGAAGCATCCTCAGCCATGTACTTGGATTCAAGAGAATCTCATAACTCTTTTGCAGATTTCTCATTTTGATAAATGTCAAATAAAGAATCAGACATACCGTTTAATATGTGTCCTCTGCAGATGTAGTCATCGTTTTCCCACTTTGATCTACGTCTGACGGCTTCCAAGTTATCGTTCTCCAACAGTTCTGGAATTGGGGTAGACAGAACATACACCACTTTTAACGTTGTTAAAAGGAAGTGCATCTTCTTTTGCCAATGCCTGAAATCTTGTCCTTCAAATTTGTCCAACTTCCCAAATTTAGTCGTCACAGTACTTTCTCCAGCCATGAGTATCACTAAATACTTTATTCGTTTGTTGGGGAATATAGGGTCTTGATCTTGATAACAAGGCTGGATATATGATTGAATCGTGTATAATCCACTTTCCGAATAAAGTATTTTGACCCTTTATTTCATGGGTTGCACGAAATCTCTATTGGGATATGATAATCACACAATTTATTTCTAGGCAAAGAAGTCAAATCTAAACTTGAGAATTGCTTTGTGTTTTCGTTGTTGTTGTAACACTCTTATGTTTTCTTATATGTACAAAGGAGATCAAACTCTGTATATATACAGATGGAAAAGTATCAGTTAAAGGGTATAATCAAAACCCATGACTTTAGCCAACCATTGTGCCTTTTCAGTTTGAAATGACACCAGTTCAGAAACTGCTAGGCCGAATCAATGGACTCGCTCGGCCGAGCATACATGTCCAGAGATTTTTGCCCAACTGCACGGCCGTGTCATTTGAGCTGCACGGCCGAGTCAATCATACTGCTCGACCGAGCAAGGCATATACCTCGGCCGAGCAAAACTGTCCAGAACCTTTTGACAATCTGTTATGCTATACTCGGCCGAGTCAAGGACTCTGCTCGACCGAGCACATCAGCAAAATCAAATGTGCTACCCTTTAATCTTTACTTCTTTATCGAGGTTGATTTCGTTTTAGCTCAAACGAGTGTGCACTCCACACTTTCCCTTACTCGTATCCAAGTCTAATACGAATCACATTGATCTCTAGTAAATCACCATTA
This sequence comes from Adenophora triphylla var. japonica, assembly GCA_022495995.1. NCBI lineage: Eukaryota > Viridiplantae > Streptophyta > Magnoliopsida > Asterales > Campanulaceae > Adenophora > Adenophora triphylla. Next base: position 308,391 of record JAFEMH010000446.1, read on the forward strand.
CAATAAAATAGTTGATGACACTAAAATCACCAACAATAAATATTTTTGATATTCACTTTCTAATTAAATTTTTAATTTTGCAAATATACAACATTGATATGAATAAAACATAAAAGCTTGTTGAGTTGTTGAAGTTATATTATAACCCGTCAAAAACTAGTTAACATGTCATATTCACTATGATTTTTTCTAAAATTAATTTGTCTTTTATAGCTCTAATAACCCGTTAAAAACTAGTTAACATGTCATATTCACTATATATATATATATATTTTTAAATTAATTTGTCTCTTACAACTCTAAAAAAATGTTAGAGAACAAGTGACCAACAAGATATGCCTCTATATAAATTTCAATATTAGATTGTCTTTATTAATGCTCCAAGAATGGAGAAAGCTACCCAACCGATGTCATAGGCCTCAAGAAAGACTTCCATAAAGGAAATTGATATGGAAAGAGATTACTTCACTGCAAACAATAAATGATTCTGAGTGAATTTATTATTTAAATTGAAAGAAAAAAATCCATTGATATGTTAAACCCTCTTCTTCCCGTATACTTCCTCCGTTCCAAAATGTTTATCCCATTTGACTTTTTTGTTGAACTTTGATCACAAATATATGACAATTTAATTATGTTCATGAAATTCTAAAAATTCCTATTGATTCACCATTAATAATATTATCAACAACAACTTTTAGAATTTCATGAACATGATTAATCTCTCATAAATTTGTGGTCAAAGTTCAACAAAAAGGCAACTGGAACAAATATTTTGAGACGGAGAGAGTATTAATAATAAATGTTATAATTGACTTATAATTTTTTTTAATGAATGTCATTCACTTAACATCATTTATTTGATTGTGCTACTTGTATTATGGTAAAATTGCATTAAATTGTTTACTTAATTTTGAAAGACTATATTAATTTGAAACAGATATGATGGGACCACGATCACCACCACCACGGCACATTAATACTCCCTTCGTTCGAAAATGATATTCCTATATTTTTTGTATATATATGAAGGTACTTTGAGCAATAAATTTAGATTGAATTAACTATCATAATGAACTTTTAAAAATTGTTATTTGAGTAATAAATTTAGATTGATTTAACTATCCTAATAAATTTTTAATTGTGTATCAATAACAAGTTTTAAATTTTAATTAGAATAACTAAATCGAGCTAAATTTATTAATCAAATTACCTTTGTATAAACAAGCAAAAAAGTATAAAGATCTTTTCAGATCACGGGGAAGTATCATATTTTCCGTTTTGAGCCCTGTTTTTGGGCATCTCTCAAAAGGCTTAATATTAATAGAATAAATGAATGAATCTATAGTATAAATGGAAGCTGCCTTTTGAACAGTATTATGAACAGTTATACGGGCGAAATTTCCAATTTTGCCCTCACTGTTTTGTCCCTTTCCCGTTTTGCCCTCATGACTATCTATGTCGTACGACATGGGTGGCCTTTTTTTTTTTTTTTGATATAAAAAAAAAAATCTCACGTGGCCTTGATGAATGGACTCTCGCCCGAAAAAATTTTGGTATTATCATTTGGTATTCGTAATGATATGATAAGTTTTTGGAAATTTCGGTTTTTGGGAGTCGCCACGCCGTTTTTAAAGGAAAACATTGAAAAACCTATTTTTAAGAGAATTTTGGGTTCGGGAGTCTGGTTACGTGTTTGGGAAGAACTAGAGAGTTCACCCAACACGCCTCTTTCGAGACTTTCAATCAACATTGGACAATTATATACATTCAAAGTGTGTGTGCAATATGTGTCCACAAGCTAGGCATGCAAATTTGGCATTTCATTGATGATGTAAAGACTGGATACAACTTGTGAGCCATGACAGGGGGCCACACCCTTTACATATTATGATTTTCGTAACAAGATAGAAGGATAAGACAATCTGTTCAGGGAGCTCTGATGTCGTCCGACACAGGACTTCCCAGGAAGGGGATGTCGGACGACATGATGCCTCATGGTCAGATTGTCTTTTACAATGACCAAGCTATTCTGGAACTGGAATAACATTTATTTCTCCCATTGAAGACACTATTTGAAGGTCTAAGCCCAGTTTGGGGGTTGATTGGAGTAGACAAAGTCATGATTGACTTTTAATGATACGGATGTCATATGACATAGAACATCCGAAGTCGTCTATGTCATATGGCAAACCGCCTCCATCAAATAGATCGCACCCAAACAGACCTTAGGCACCCAAATAGTGGCTCATGAGCCAAAAAATGCTTAGGTGAGCTTTGAGTTACTAAGGGGGATAAATCTGACAAATCTGAAGTCCAAGAAAGACTTTATAGTCTTACGGGAGCTCCATGTCGTATGACACCGGATCTCGAGAGAGTCCTGTGCCAGTCAGACGGGGAGTGGCCTATATGAGTGCCACTTCGATCTGTTTGATTCCTCCTTTGTTCTCAAGGCAAACCAAGCACCTTTATTAACTGTAAACAGTAATATAACAGTATTATGTGAGTATTATGGGAGGATCACATGGCTTTAGTGGCTAAATGTGATAAATCACATGTTTATGGCCACTTTGAAGTAGCCATCACCTCCTAACTCAACGCAAATGAGCAAAGATCTAAACTTTATTGATGTTAATGCCACCTAATGTCTAGATCTGAGGTGGGGAGAAGTGAATATTGAAGATTCACTTCTCCACCACCTTTATCATGCAAAAATCCCGATTTCTACATAATATTAAAGCAAGTTAGCATGGAAGGTAGTATAAATGTATGGAAGAGTTATTTAAAGAGAGAGAAGGGTTTAGTGACTACCTATTGTAGTCCACAAGGTAAGATCACCAGTAGTATGGTGTCTACCCCTTTAACACACCAACAAAGAGGGTTTCTTTGGGTCTTGGCCTTGGTGTATGTGTGTATGTGAGGAGGGAGGTAAGTGTGTGTGTGTATGAGAGAGAGAGAGAGACTCTATTTGTGCAGAGTTTCCCCTCTATTATACTGGTATTCTCCCAATCCTCTCTCCAAGCCTCCCAAAATGATCAGCCATGCCTTGTATTTATAGGCAGGCTGATGGGAAGGCCTATGTCATCCGACAGAGGCAGTTAAACCGCCTTAGTGTCGTCCCATGTCGGACGACAGCGTACATCATTTTGACATACTTGGGCCGAATGGCTGGCAGGACCAATGGGTTGGATGGGCTGTGGGATAATTGGACTTATTTTGCTTCTTTAGCAATTATGTAAGCCCAAAAATCAATTAAAGTGGACCCAAAACATGAGTTCGGGTCGGGTACTCACAGAGCCCCTCGGCGACGTCACTTCCACTGGAAGTGGGGTCGTCGACACAATGAGAATCCCGAGCCGGACACGAACGGCGGGGAAAGAGATGACCAAGATGGTCGAGTGGCTGGACCTTCTGTGGGAAGGATTCCTACGTATCCCGTGGGGGAATCAAGCCAACATCGTAGTTCGACAAAGATGGACGTTTGCGTCCTGGGGGAATCGACCATGATGGTCATGCGGCTGGACCTTTTACGAAAAGGATTCCTATGTATTCCATGGGGGAATCAAGCCGAGTCGTATTTCGTCAAAGATGGGGTGCCAATGAAAGGCCACGGGCTTTGTACCCGAAATTGACTGTTCCAAGGGGGAGTCACCCCAATGATGGGCGTTTGTACCCGAGATCGACTGTTCCAAGGGGAGTCACCCTGCGAATTTGACTTTTTCTTTGGGAGTCACCCGCGAATTTGACTGTTTTGATGGGGAGTCACCCCGAGAGTTTGACTTTTTTCTTTGGGAAGTCACCCGCAAATTTGACTTTTTCTTTGGGAAGTCACCCGCGAATTTGACTGTTTTTCTTTGGGAAGCCACCCGCGAATTTGACTGTTTTTGGGAGTCACCCAAGATTTTGACTTTTTTCTTTGGGAGTCACCCGCGATTTTGACTTTTTTTCTTTGGGAAGTCACCCGCGATTTTTTACTGTGTGGGAAATCTGTACGGTCTTTCCGGACCGGGTAGTTTAAAGCCATTCCGGGCTATTTTCTATGGAAAAGATTGAGGGAGATGGGCATTTGAACCCAAGTAAAGTGATGAATTCTGGTGATAGGCAGTCAACGGGACTTGACCAAATTGACCATGGGTAAAAGAGGAAATTACCCCTTCTGGATCATGGACGTCGTCCGACATGGGCAGTTTCCCAAGCTGTTTTAATTAAAACAGTTTAGGTCGTAAGACAGACCCCCAAATTGGAATCCGCCGAGCACAGAGAGAGGGAAAGAGAGAAAATTTTGAAACTTTCTTCCTCCCATTTTGATTTCAATCCAAAATTGACAATGCCTCCGCGAGCGAAATCGAGGAAGAATGTGCAACGATCACTATCCGCGAGGAGGAAGCTCGTCGATCAGAACAAACGGAAGAAGTTTCCGGAGGGGAATGGGCTCTACCCGAGCCTTGATTTGCATTCTTCCACGATGGAACGGATGGGGGTAAGTATTTTAAATCATTAACCCTTTCGAAATTTGATTTCTAGGGCTTGAGATAAAATTTGGGGGAAATCGCACCCAAAGGGCAATTGCATGCTTGGCATGAAATGCATTGTTTTGAAAAGATTTTTTTTCTTTTCCTGTTTTTTCTTCTTTTTTTGAAAGAATTTGGTGATTTTTTTTGAAAATGCACATGAATGCACCTATTGTTATGAGTATGGTTTTTTGATACCTGTGCTGTGCTTACCTGCAGGCTTTGCGGACCAAGGGTGCGTTCATGAGCCCATGCTAAAGTTTCAATCAATTCCTGCCAATATCCACGCCAGGAAATTAAGAACATAAATCCCGTAGCCCAAACAAGATGTCCAAATAAGAACATACATGCCCAGACCGGTCCCCTGAGGCGATTGCGACCATTTGGGGCCTTCTTCCTGGCTCTTCTGATTTGCCGGGTAGTCCCAAGGGCCTAGTCTTTGCTGCTGGTCTTGGACCATTTTTCACTGCTGTTGGAGATTTTGGGGACACGCCGAGGAGTGTGGAGCTGGTGCGAGCCTTCAGGCAGTATTGGTGGGACTCTACCCACACTTTTCATCAATCTTGGGGTGAGTCGACCATCACTCCCTATGACTTCACTGCTATCACCGGTCTGCAGTTTACGGACAGGCCCATCTTCTCTGAGGACCCTGGTGTGCTGAGCACGGACGCTATCCAGGCATTGACTGGCATGACCCTTCGTCCGAAGGGTAATGGGGTTCCGTTGGCGGATTTGCACTCGTCTTTGACACATCAGTGTCGTCTCTTTGATGAGGGTGAGGCTGTCGTCACAGCTGAGCAGTTGGCGAGAGCCTTTGTTTGGGCCGGATTTTTTGACACCCTGTTCTGTAATGCCTCTACGACGGCATTGAATCTTCTGCTGGAGCCTCTTAGAGATTGGAGCCAGGTGTCCATTTTTTCATGGGGAGAGGCTGGTTTGGCCCAGGTGTATAGAGGCCTGGATGAGATGAGTAGAGGCAGTGTTACCTCTTTGGATTTTTATCGGCTATCTTTGGAGGTATGCCCTTTGCTTTTCGCAACTTGACTCTTTGCATTGACCTTTTTGTCATCATTCTTTTCTTGTTCTTTGCCTGCTTTGAAAACTTTTGTCTTTTGATTTCATGTGTGGGCTTATGAGGTGTTTGGCTGTTATGCCTAGACTGTTGCTGAGAGGATTACGGCTGACTTAATCCCTGCTATCCGCCGATGGACTTTTGGAGCTAGGGAGAGCAGGAGAGTGGACGGGGTGAAGCCCCGGAAGACGGCCTGCTACCACGATACGATGATTGCTCTGAGGGGTACCCCTGCTGGTTTGAGGTTGTTCCCTTGGCATGGTAGGTATGGCGAGGATGTGGTTGGTGATGCTGCCCTGGTGACCAGGACGAGGAGGCTTCTGATCGGCCTAGAGGGAGATGCCCTATACTTGGGGGAGAGAGTCTGTAGGCAGCATGGTTATGGCGCTGCCGCCCGCGTTCCTCATGATCCTCCTGCGGGGATATGGCATATTCGGGCCTTGCCTGACTTGGAGCGGCTACGGACTGGCATTGATGCTGCAGAGCTTTCTGATGAGGGGGATTATGCCCAGTTTGTCTTCACCCGGTTGGTGACTCCTCAGGTTACGGGCTGCCGGGAGGGCGGCGGGGATGCGAATCTGGCGCCTCCCCGGTTTTTTGAGTATGAGGTTGGGGGCGCCATTCGCCGTTCCTCTTTTGACATGTCTGAGACTCATCCGCACTTATGGCTTCCTCGCGGGACTACTTCTGTGAGCAATCTTTTCTTGTTTGTTGATTCGTTCAAGCTTTTAACTTTCTTTTGTTTGCATTAATTGCTTATTTGCCTTTTTTGTTTTCATTTAACGGGTCCCGGCCAAGACCTACGGGGTGGTGGCAGCGCTCACCGGGGCATGAAGATGTTGCGCCGGTTTCGGAAGGAGCGCGAGCATTGGAAGGGAGATGCGGCTCCCGGCTGGTGATGTCGTGCCTCCGAAGAAGAGGCCTAGGACGGCCTTGGCTCCTTCTGGTTCACAGGTGGGCGGTTCGAGTCAGCAGCCCCAGCCTGATGTCGATGATGGCGAGGACGACCCTTATCAGCCCCCTTTCTCCACCGTTCCCGAGTGGCATGGGTATTATGCCGAGCCCCAGCCTTGGGCCCAGTATGAGGATGATGATTCAGACTGCGAGATCCATGAGGCGCCGGAGGGTGGCGACGATGGCCAGGAGCAGAGCGGCTCCGAGGAGGAGGTGGGCAGCGTCCAGGACGACAGCGGCTCCGAGGAGGACGAGGAGGATGATTCCGGCGATGACTTTGAGTCGGAGTGACCACGACGGTCCCCTTTTGCCATGCTTTGACTCTTTTAGGAGGGAGAAGAAATGCATGCACTGTTTTTGTTCTTTTGGATTGTAAAAACAAATATTTGATTGCTTTTTTACTTTGACAACCAAAACATTTGTTTATTTATGCATTTGGTAGCTTATATGCACGAGTTCGTCCCAAGAATGGCACAAAATGGTAGCTATTGATGTGATTGGGTGTTTTTGCGGTTTCTGTATGCATTGGGTGACGTTTATGCGTCTGCGGGTGTGTTGGATGTGCCGGATCCTCTCCCGTGGGCTTGATGAGCGAGGGGGAGTGTTTATGTATGATTTTCTGGTGTTTTGGACAGGCTTGGGTAGGTTTTTGGGCAAGCATTGGGCTACTAGGGATTCTTTGCGATTGCTGCTGGTGTTCCTGATGGAACTCTCCATGTCGTCCGACACAGGACTTCATGGAGCCTCCATGTTGTCCGACAGGGAGAGTCTGGGAGACAGGTTTCTTGATCAGCAAGCCCCCAGCACTTTATAAAAGGCAGACTCGTAAACAGCTTAATCCAGCAGTCACAACAGGCTTCAAACTTGCCTTCCACCTCAAAATTAGCCCCAAGATTCGATCTTTGGCCCAAAATGGAGCATTATAATGACAGATCTAAGATCAAAGAACGTCAATTTCATTCTGATCTCATAAATCTAACCTACCATCATCGTAGCAACAATAGGAGGGTTATCGACCAACGATATGGTTTGAAATGCATCTGGGCATTAAAGGAGTGGGCAGTAGATTGGAATCTTCTCCGGGCTGCATCCAGATACTGGGATTGCGAGAGGCATGTCTTCACCCTCTCGTATAATGATCTTACACCCACCATAAAAGAGTTCCGGGCACTGACTCGGGGAGCTGAGCTTAGAGATGCGGTCTTTCACCGAGATCCACGACCCTTGACTGAGCAGTTGGCCGATTTCTTGGGATTTCACACCGAGCGGTGGCCTGATCGATTCTCGACACATGTCCTTTGTTGACTGGCCCAGATAGCCCGATTGGCTGTATTGCATCCGGAGTTGTTTGACCCATCCACTGCCATGGACATTTTTATGCTGATTATGATCTCCATGTACTGCTTATGTGAGTACGACGGGGTATGCTCCGGTTTACTGCTGGGAGTCGTTAAACAGATGCGGGGTTCTCTCTCGAGGCACCACATTGGCTGATATTCGATCCGGGCAGGGAGAGAGAGACATAGTTCCCCTTTTGCTGGCAGAGACCTATCATGGGATGGACCGACTTGCTAGAGGGTCATTGCACATGGGACGTGGTAGCCCCAGTCTCTTATCATTGTGGCTCTTTGAGCGATTGAGACTCATTTCCCCATTACCCGCAGGGCAGACCGCAGCACCTTGGGTTACGCAGCAGAGGCGAGTGGCTCCGGAAGCTTCACAGGAGAGCTGGCAGAGGCGATTGGCCAGGTATACTACCACCGATATCCAAGTCTTCGGGTTCCTGGATGGAGGCTTGAGACCATGAGCGGCAAAGCGGGATGACTCTGGCAGTAGTGAGGCTGCCGGATTACACTTCTCATCATTCAAGATCCCCTTGCTTGTTCGGGCAAGTATGGATATCCACAGCAGCCGTTGATGGGTTCAGAGGGCGAAGGCCGGGATACCGTTCCTCTTGACATGACCGATGTCCGACTCTCGGAGTTCTTTGTCAGGGCCTTTTCAGGAGCAGCTTTTCCCGCTCACACACTGATACGGATGACCCGAGGAATCACATATTTGTCCACCATGTATCTCATTTGGTATGAGGAGCAGATGGGACCAGTTCAGCACACCATCGAAGCATATTGCCAAGGGATCCGAGGAGGAGACCAATCTAGCCGGGAGCTACGCGATGCTGAGGCACAGGCTGACCCTGACAACGTGACCGATGATCCGGCAGCGGATTTTGAGAGACTCGTAGAGAGGAGAGCCAAGATGAGGGATAACCCTGAAGTTATGGCTCGGAGGAAAGCTCTGAGAGAGGAGAGGGCTTCCCAGGTGGCGCTGAGGGCTGCCGGATTGGTTGACTCACCGACTCGTATCATTCCTGAGCCGGGACGACGGGAGACAGAACTGTTTGGGATAGCTAAGCCAAAGACCTCCCGAGGAAGAGGAAGAAGAAGAATGCTAGTTCAGGAGTGGGAACGAGTGATTAGGCGACCTATCATTGTATCCCTTGTATGCCGACACAGACAATTTAGATGTTCTTTTTCAAAAAGACATTATTTTTGCTAATGTTAATGAGTCGAGAGTAAACCGTGCTTGAACTCATCAATGAATGTATTAATGTGATGAAAGTTGAAATTACTTCAGAACTTAATCAAGACACATTTTGGTAATCACAAATACAACTGTTGACAGGATTTGGTGATTTTTATGATTTTTAGACCGAACCGCGAACGCTCCACGTTCCCCTTTTACAGAATGGACTAAGGGGCTCAGGTCTCCGTAGTTCGACCCAATTAACTTTGTGTTTGAGAAAGGGATAGATAGAATGGGGACAAATGGTGCAACCCTGTTTTTTACCTAGACCGCCTGTTTGTAGGGTTTTCGGCCTAGTTGGGTATGTTCTTTTAGCACTGAGCGCGCCCTTTGTTTTGTACGGACTGCCTTTTGAGAGGTTTTCAGTCTCGTCTGGGTACATTATTTTCGCGCTTTTGTTTTTTTTTATTTTCTTTCTCTCTCTTTTTTTTTTTTTTATAGAGGGGAAGACTCGATTCAGACGTAATAGCGGCGCAGTTTGTCGCCGTTCACCGGGTGCATGAAGGGATTACCATCCAAATCTGTCAATTTCATTGCTCCGCCAGAGAAGATCTCTTTTACCAGATACGGGCCTACCCAGATTGGAGCCCACTTGCCCAAATGACTGAACTGATTCGGCGGCTTTTCTTTTAGGACCAAGTCACCCACTTTAATGTCGCGGGGATGTACCTTCTTGTCAAAGGCCCTAGCCATGCGCTTCTGATAAGCCCGGATGTGCTCCATCGCCTTAAGCCTTCGCTCGTCCAGGAGAGCTAACTCGTCATGTCGACTCTGAAGCCAATCTATCTCGTTGACCTCATTTTCAAGCAGAACCCGAAGAGATGGTATTTCTAATTCGATGGGAAAAATGGCATCCATCCTATATGTCAAAGCGAACGGGGTTTCACCGGTGGCCGTTCTTACTGAAGTACGGTAGCCCCAAAGCGCTAAGTGAAGCTTCTCAGGCCAATCGAGGCTCTTTTCAGCCATCTTCCGGATGATCCTTTCTAGATTCTTGTTCGCAGCCTCGACAGCACCATTGGTTTGAGGGCGATACGGGGAGGACTTGTGCCCCTTGATCCTGAATTCTGCGAGCAGCTTGTCGGTGTGTCCCTCGAAGTGTGACCCGTTGTCTGAGATAATCTCATTTGGAACCCCATATCGGCACAGAATGTTTTCTTTTATGAAGCGGGCCACCTTTTTGGAGTTTAGGACCTTGTAGGACGCCGCTTCAACCCACTTGGTGAAGTAATCCACAGCGACCAACACGAACTCGTGCCCGTTACTACCGGCAGGAGTTATCTTTCCAATAACGTTGATCCCCCAAGTTGCGAATGGTAAAGGGGTGCTCATGCAGTAGATGTTGGTGTAATGCCCTAGGCTTTAGTTATGTTTAACTGAAAAACCGTTATGTATCATCTTTATCGTTTATGTTTATTATTTGATTATTATATAGTTTGCATATTTATTGTAATAATCTCCGTCCCTGATTATTAAGAGAATAATTAGTATAATTGTCAATGGATAATCATGTGATGATTATATGCATAAGAGATGCACATTGAAATTATGGGTACTTGTTAGAGAACAAGTGATTTCGACATGACCCGCATGAGATTTATGTCATGGTCAAATGTCATACTTAAATCTCATACGGTTACTTCATTTATTTCCTAGACCTAAGATTATCGTAACCTTACATATGATGAAAGTCATGTTTGATTTTAGTCAAACGATATCTTAACACGATATCTATAAAGACTATCATTGGCATGATCGGATTCATGATGGGAAGGATGATAAGTCAAGAAGGAATTTGTCCCTCGGAAGAGAGATGTTATGCTTGGGCCCCTCGATGAGTGATAATGATGAAAGTGTATGGCCGTACCCAATGTGATTGGAATTATCATTATACTCAAGAATCGAGAAAGCATTGAACAATAACAAGTTGACAAGGACCATGACTTGTGTTCAAATATAACATCGTGAGACAAAGGGATAAATGGAAGTACACCATTGGAAACGTGAACTCTTACGTTGCATTATTTGGGTAGACATAATGGCTTGCTAGAGTCCGCTTATGTCTTATGAGGTTCGATATGATCGAACTCATTGCCAACATAATGTAATCCTATTGGGTCACACACAACTAGAATGAATTGGTTAAACCGGAGGAAGAATAGTTGAGAGTTTCGTATCCGGCTATATATACCGCGCGACATATTAAGCCAACGGCTTAATATACCGCGCGACATAATTGGCGCACGCGGTTTGACGACTTTGTCTCTCCTAATACGATTAGGAGAGGTATTCCTACTATTGTAGTATAAATACAAGGGTTCTCATGTGACCTAAAAGTTTAGCCGAAATTTTCAATCAAAATTCACAACAAAATACTCTCAATATTCTTCAAGGTTTTAGATCTAGCAATCATCAAGAAGTTGTTCTTGGATTCATTCAAAGGTGTGGATACCGAAAGAGGGTTTTCGCTCGTTCATCGATCAAGGCCTAGAGTTCAAGCAAGTTGAAGAACGAAGTTTGTGATTCGATATCACATAATCAAATCGTTCGATAGCTCAAGACCGGAAAGCGTTTCAAGGTTGGTTTAATTCTATCTCATAGGTATTCAAATTAATCGTATAGAACGGATCCTAGGGCTTCTTGGGTTTTATGTTTTAATGCTTAATTCCGCTGCGCATGGACCCGTAAAACCCAACAAAGTGGTATCGTGAGCCCCGTTCGTATGGTTAAGTTTGAATTAACATGCTAGATTTAAGATATAAAGTGTTTATATGCTTATTGCATGTTTTGTATGCGATAGAATTTTTAATTGTTTATGTGAAACAATGTGAAAATCGTTTTCGAATTATGCTGAATTAAATCTGTAAAAAGGATGTTTTACATGATTTAATTACATGTAATCTATATTGGTTCGAATCTGGTAATCCTGTTACTTGGCTGCTTATGTCGCGCGACATGTTGAGCCATGTGGATTTCGAGTTAAGCGGCTGTTAGGTCGCGCGACATATCAAGCCACCGGGCTGATGTTGTCACGCGACATAATAAGCCAAAACCGGCGTAATCGGCTTGTTCAATTTTTCTGCTATTCTGTGATTGTGTTTACAATCTGATATGTTGATATGAAAATCTGGATGTTATAAAATTGAGTTTATAAGTCCGCGATAGATTGATTCATTGATATACATGATTAATTGATTAAAATGTGATTTTAATAATTATTGCAATGTATATGAAAATCTGGATGTTATAAAATTGAGTTTATAAGTCCATGCTAGATTGATTCATTGATATACATGATTAATTGATTAAAATGTGATTTTAATAATTATTGCAATGTATATGAAAATCTGGATGTTATAAAATTGAGTTTATAAGTCCATGCTAGATTGATTCATTGATATGCATGATTAATTGATTAAAATATGATTTTAATAATTATTGCGATGCATGAATTATTTGTTCTTAAGTGTTAAGAATTTTATTAGATGTTTAGTTGAAACATTGAATTGTGATTTCCTAAAATGTTTAGTTGAAACATTGCATTATAGTTTCCTAATATGTTTAGATTTAGACATTGTAAATTTTGGATTTTATGATTGTTTATGGAAACAAGTCATAATTACGCGAAATTTTAAAAGGAAACTAATTGTTTATAAAAGGTAGTGATTATGTTGCCAAATCAGAGTTGATTTCTAATTGTGCATGACTAGGAGAGTTCTGTCTAAGGAAGAGTTGGTACTTAAGTAGTCCTTGTGGCTCACCTATCTTCCTGGGAACTTACTGGTGCATGATTATGACTATCTTTGCCGATATGCTTATAATCTACCTTAAAGAACCTTCATTTAACTTTTAAGTTCTTTATGCCAATCCATGATTTAAACACTTGAGACCACTCGGATAGTTTTGGGTGGGCTTGCCATAGCAAGGTGCTTTGATTCTATTCCGTTTGCGAGCAAGATGAGGAAGTGGTGGTTCCTATACGTTTAAAATGGATGAACTTAATTGGGTTATCAAAATGGTTTTGGACCCAAGGCATAAGATGAGATTAAAAATATGCTTAGACATATGATGTCTTAAATAAATCTCATAAAAGATCCTAAGAATCATATATGATATGATTGATGTTTTCTACCTAATTAGTTTGATCTTGAGCGGTGCGCCATAGCGTACTTGAGATCAAATTAAAGATGGATCTTAGTCCTAAGAGTCATATACGATATGATTGATGTTTTTCTACCTAATTAGTTTAATCTTGAGCGGTGCGCCATAGCGTACTTGAGATTAAATTAAAGTTGGATCTTAACCCATTAAATGCATATTATGCTTATTAGCATTGGAAGGTGTATGATTTAGTGGGAGTATTTGTAAAATACATTATTTGCTCTTAAATGATAAATGTGTTGATATTGATATGTGTTCATATAATTTGTATATTTTGTTGTAGAAATAGCATTACATAATGATAATTGCGATTCGTCCTTATGAAGGACAAAGTTCGAAAGGAACAATGCATAATGTGTATGTTCTTGACGAATCCGTTCCTATTGAACCTATTGCAAATGTTGCAAAGAGCAAATAAGGAAGCAACATTAGAAACATAGTGATGATTCTGACAATATTGCTTGCCTTGTATTTGCCACCATGGTTGAAGGCTCTTATGAAGAACCTTGAGCACATGATAACTATTCTTTTTGTTATAGCATAACGCATAAAGGAAATGTTCCAAGTGCAAGCTAGGCAAAAGATATATGTTGTGGTGAAAGCTCTTAATTCATATGATGAAAGAAGGAGCAATCCGCAAATTGTGTTAATGGTTAACACAAGAAAGGGTTCACAAAGGAAGGAAAAGTAGGTAAAGCAAAAGTTGCTAAACCTAGGACAAAAGTTGTCAAAGCCGAAGAGGCTAAACCCAAAGTGTCTCAAAAGGATGCAGTTTGCTATCATTGCAATAAGATTGTCATTGGAAGCAAAGTTGCAAGGCTTATTAGGAAGGCCTAAAAGGTGAAGAAGGGCAATATGATTGCTACTACTTCAAATATCTATATGATAGATATTTTCCCTTCGACTTCTTGTTCTTGGGTATATGATACCGGATCGTATCCCACATTTGTTTAAATGTGCAAGGAATAAAGAATAGAAAGCTACTCAAACAAGGTAAATTAAACATATGCATGGGAATGGAGCAAAAGTTGCAACATTAGCCATAAGGGACTTATGAAGTCACTTTACCTTGTGAAGTAGTACTTGTTTTGAACAAGTATGACTACGTTCCAGATTTGAGTAGGAGTATTATTTCTGTTTCTTAAATGGATGATGAAGGATATAATTTTCTTATTTTCAATAAGAAGTTTTATATTTATTTAATAATATGTCTTATTGTAATGCATATGTCATTAAATGGTCTTCATATCCTTGATGATGAGAAACAAAATAATATTGAAGATATCTATGATATAAATGGGAAATCTAAACCGAACAATATGAACAAAGCGTTTATATGGCATTGCCGGCTTGGTCAAATAAATAAGAAACATATATCTAAACTCCATTAACATGGACTTTTAGACTCATATGACCATGAATCATTTGAGGAATGTGGATCTTATTTATTGGGATTATCGACCAAACCACCCTACACTAAAGTAGTGGGAGGACTAGTGACTTATTGGTCATTATACATGAGATGTATGTGGACCATTAAGTAGCATTGCTAGGGGAAGACTTCGGTACTTCATCATATTTCACTAAAGACTTATCTAGATATGACTATGTCTATCTGATGAAGTCCGAAGGTGAATCGTTTGAGATGTTTTGAACATTTCAAAGATGAAGTACAAAATAACTTGGTAAAAATGTTAAGTACTTCGATTAGATCGAGGTAATGAATATTTGAGCCAAGAATTTGACAATCATCTCAAAACTATGAAATCGTTTCAAAGTTGACTCCACCCGGAACACCACATTGTATGGTGTGTCTGAAAGGAGGAATTGAACCTTGTAGGACTTGGTTCGTTCGATGATGTGTCAATCAGACTTTCCTATTTCCTATTTCCTTTTGAGGATATGCGTTAGAAATAATGCGGTTACACTGAATCGAGTCCCTACTAAATCGGTTCCTAAGGCCCCACATGTGATGTGGCATGGAAGAAAACTTAGTTTGTCTTTCATGAAGATTTGGGGTTGCGAATCTTATGTAAAGAGACTTGTCTCTTATAAGTTAGCACCAAATTTGACAAAGGTTATTTTCGGAAATTAATCTTACAACCGCAAAGAGAACAAAATGTTTGTTGTTCTATACGATTCGTTTCTTGAGAAATAGTTTCTCAATAAAGAATCTAGTGGGAGTAAAATTAATCTTGAAAGAAGTTCAAGAACCCGAAAATAATATGGAACCAAGAGTAGAGATAGAACCAAGTTCACAAAGAAGTTGTGAAACCGGTTCAAGATGCACAAGTCCATCGTAGATTGGATAGGTTACGATCCGAACTCAAGAAATAGTGATTTCTCGTTGCGGAAAGTGATGAAGTGGAAGTCATTGAGAATGACGATCCTACTTGCTATCAAGAAGCGATGTCCTCTCCTAATTTGGATAAATGGTTAGGAACCATGGAATCCAAGTTACAATCCATGTTTAACAATCAAGTTTAATTGGAACTTGATTGGGCTACCTAAAAGTGTAAAAACTAAAGGGTGCAAGTAGGTCTTCAAAGACCAACATGGATGTGAAGGTGTATACTTTTATGACTAAGGATTGTAGCAAAGGGACTTAGGTTAATTCATAGTATTGACTATGTTGAAACTTTTTCCGCCAGTTACAATGTCGATGTCTGTTAGAATTTCAATTGCCATAATCGCATATTGTGACTATGTGATATGACAAATGGATGTCAAACGACTTTCTTTAAATGGAAAGATTATTAAGGATGTGTATAGTACACAACCCGAATAGTTTGACGATCCAAGAAACTCTAATAAAGTATGCATGTTGCAAGGATCCATGAGATGGATTGAAGCAAGCTTCAAGGAATTGGAATCTTTGTTTTGATGAATTGGTCAAAGAGTTTGACTTTATCAAGTACGAAGATGAACCTTGTGTATGCATGAAATTCAGTGGGAGCATGGTATTATTTCTATTGTTTATTACAATGATATCTTACTCATTGGAAAAACAAGTTCCGACACTTAAGACTGTTAAGTCTTGGTCAAGGAAAGGTTTCTCAAAGAAAGATATGGGTGAAGCCGCTTACATCCTTGGCATCAAGATCTATAGAGATGGATCTAGAAGGATAAATTGGTTTGAGTCAAAGTGTTCACATTGACAAGATTATTAGAAGATTCTAAGAAGAGTAGCTTGTCAATGGGTCATGGTATTTCTCTTAGCAATATTCATTGTCTTATGACAACTGATGAGCAAAAGGGAATGAATGAAGTTCCATATCTTTGCGACACTTGGATCTGTCATGTATGCCATGATTTGTACTAGACTCGACGTCTCGTATGCCATAAGCATGATGAGTCGATACCAATCTGATCCTGTTGAGAACCAATGGATGGCAGTCAAGATGATCCTAAGTACTTAAGAAGAACTAAGGATACGTTCTTGGGATTTGAAAGATTGGAAGTTAATCTTGTTGTAAGGGTTACAAAGATGCTAGCTTCCAAACTGACAAAGTTATTTTAAAATCGCAATTAGGATTTGTGTTTGTGCTTATTAGAGGTGCAATTTTGATTGGAAGAGTTCCAAGCAGAAATTGTAGCCGATTCTACTACTAAGGCCATATTTTAGCAACATATGATGTAGCTGAAAGAGGCAGTTTGGATCAAAAGTTCATTTAGTGTT
This sequence comes from Adenophora triphylla var. japonica, assembly GCA_022495995.1. Classification (NCBI taxonomy): domain Eukaryota; kingdom Viridiplantae; phylum Streptophyta; class Magnoliopsida; order Asterales; family Campanulaceae; genus Adenophora; species Adenophora triphylla. Next base: position 325,351 of record JAFEMH010000446.1, read on the forward strand.
TTGGAAACACTTCAAGTGTTTTCAAGTATCACTAATCCGTGGAACTTTGTTGTGATAATTATGGTGTCATTTGTGCAAACAATGGAACCAAAATCACAACAGTGATCCAAACACTCACTTAGACGTTCTTCGAGGAATTCATAAAGAATGAGAAGACGTTAAGATATAAAATATACAAAGTATCAACCGATGATGACATAAGGGACTCACTTACAAAGACACTCGCATAGGCAGAAGCATGATGGGCATGTTAGATCCATGAGTATTCGATACATAAATGGAGCCTAGTGCAAGTGGGAGACTGTTGGTGTAATGCCCTAGGCTTTAGTTATGTTTAACTGAAAAACCGTTATGTATCATCTTTATCGTTTATGTTTATTATTTGATTATTATATAGTTTGCATATTTATTGTAATAATCTCCGTCCCTGATTATTAAGAGAATAATTAGTATAATTGTCAATGGATAATCATGTGATGATTATATGCATAAGAGATGCACATTGAAATTATGGGTACTTGTTAGAGAACAAGTGATGGACATGACCCGCATGAGATTTATGTCATGGTCAAATGTCATACTTAAATCTCATACGGTTACTTCATTTATTTCCTAGACCTAAGATTATCGTAACCTTACATATGATGAAAGTCATGTTTGATTTTAGTCAAACGATATCTTAACACGATATCTATAAAGACTATCATTGGCATGATCGGATTCATGATGGGAAGGATGATAAGTCAAGAAGGAATTTGTCCCTCGGAAGAGAGATGTTATGCTTGGGCCCTCGATGAGTGATAATGATGAAAGTGTATGGCCGTACCCCAATGTGATTGGAATTATCATTATACTCAAGAATCGAAAGCATTGTACAATAACAAGTTGACAAGGACCATGACTTGTGTTCAAATATAACATCGTGAGACAAAGGGATAAATGGAAGTACACCATTGGAAACGTGAACTCTTACGTTGCATTATTTGGGTAGACATAATGGCTTGCTAGAGTCCGCTTATGTCTTATGAGGTTCGATATGATCGAACTCATTGCCAACATAATGTAATCCTATTGGGTCACACACAACTAGAATGAATTGGTTAAACCGGAGGAAGAATAGTTGAGAGTTTACGTATACGGCTATATATACCGCGCGACATATTAAGCCAATGGCTTAATATACCGCGCGACATAATTGGCCGCATGCGCGGTTTGACAGCCTGTCTCTCCTAATACGATTAGGAGAGGTATTCCTACTATTGTAGTATAAATACAAGGGTTCTGTCAGACCTAAAAGTTTAGCCGAAATTTTCAATCAAAATTCACAACAAAATACTCTCAATATTCTTCAAGGTTTTAGATCTAGCAATCATCAAGAAGTTGTTCTTGGATTCATTCAAAGGTGTGGATACCGAAAGAGGGTCTTCGCTCGTTCATCGATCAAGGCCTAGAGTTCAAGCAAGTTGAAGAACGAAGTTTGTGATTCGATATCACATAATCAAATCGTTCGATATCTCAAGACCGGAAAGCGTTTCAAGGTTGGTTTAATTCTATCTCATAGGTATTCAAATTAATCGTATAGAACGGATCCTAGGGCTTCTTGGGTTTTATGTTTTAATGCTTAATTCCGCTGCGCATGGACCCGTAAAACCCAACAGTAGAGATCATGGGGAGGTATATGGTTGAGACTGGAGAACCGCTGACACTCATCGCAGGTTCGCACAAACTGAATACAGTCAGTTTCCATGGAGATCCCATAATAACCCATCCTGAGTATGCTGAACATCAAGGCTCGAGCGTTCATATGTGGTCCACATGCGCCACCATGGACTTCTTCCATGACCTTTCTGGCCTTAGACTTACTGATGCAGAGTAGAAGTGGCTCTCGGTGCCTTTTCTTCCATAAGTCATCTCCCAGAATAACGTACTGGGCAGACAACCTTTTCAAATCTTGTAACTTTTGGCGCGGAGACCTTGTTTTAGCCTACCATCCTCTTCTGTCAGGAACGAGGCTTCGCCATGCTTAAGGTACTGAAAGATTTGGCTATACCACAAGTCATCGACCTTTTCTAGTTCGATCTGACAACAGTAGGCGGGGTTCTCGCGCCTCCCAACCCTGAATGGTTTTACTGATTTTCCCTCTGGAATTTCCACCAAAGAGGCCAAAGTGGCCAAGGCATCCGCGAACCTGTTCTTGTCCCGGGGTAGGTAGTGGAAAGTGACCTCCTTGAATTGGTCGATCAAGTCCTCCATGTAAGCATAGTACATTTGCAAGTATTGGTCAATGGTTCCCCACTTATTGGATACCTGATTGATGATCAGCTGAGAGTCTCCGTACACCTCCAGCTTTTCGACGTTTCGCTCTAAGGCTGCCTCGAGGCCAGCTATACAAGCTTCGTATTCCGCGGCATTGTTAGTAGCCGGGAAATTCAACTTGATAGCAATGGGGGTGTGCACATCCTTTGGATCAACCAACACCATGCCGATACCATTGCCCCTTTTGTTGGCGGCTCCATCAAAGAACAACTGCCAACGGTCTGTATCCTCTATCATGAAAATTCCATCGTCTGGAAACTGGGGTTCGAACTTGGGCGCTTCTGAGCTTGGGAAATCTGCCAAATGATCTGACAGAGCTTGGCCTTTGATTGCCTTACGGGTCACGAACTTGATATCAAATTCGGCTAGGAAAAATGACCATTTCGCAAGCCTTGATGACAGAGAAGACTTACCGAATAGGCACTTGATGGGATCCATCTTTGACACCAGGTGCACTGTATGCGCCAAGAGGTAGTGTCTCAATTTGCTGACCACCCATACCAAAGCTGCACAGGTTTTCTCTAAAGCTGAATAGTTCAATTCGCTGCCCTGGAGTTTCCGGCTGACGAAGTATATGGCATTTTCTATTTTTGAATCTGGCTTTTCTTGTGCGAGCATGGCTCCGACAGCCGTATCTGTAACTGTCAAATATAGCAACAAGGGCTTGTCCTTATGTGGAGGACACAGGATTGGGGGATGGACCAAGTAGGCCTTGATTGTCTCGAAGGCGCTCTGACACTGTTCGTTCCATTCAACCTCCTGATTTTTCCGGAGCAGCTTAAAGATCGGTTCACAGATAGAGGTTAGCTGGTGGATGAACCGGCTGATATATTGGAGACGGCCCATGAAAGCCTTCACCTCCGTGACTGTCGTCGGGGGCTTCATCTCCATGATGGCTTTGATCTTTCTCGGATCGGCTTCGATTCCTCGCTCTGTGACCATGTATCCCAGAACCTTTCCTCGGACTACGCCAAAAGTGCACTTTGCTGGGTTCAACCTCATCTCATGCTCCCGCAGCCGGTTGAAGAACTTCCTCAGGTCGATCAAGTGTTGACCATCTGATCCCTTGGAGTGAATAATCATTTCATCAACATAGACCTCGATCTCCTTGTGGATCATGTCATGAAAGAGTGCAGTGACTGCTCGTTGGTAAGTGGCGCCGGCATTCTTTAGTCCAAAGGGCATAACCGTGTAACAAAAGGTTCCCCAAGGGCTGGTGAAGGCAGTCTTTTCCTGATCTTCCTCGGCGACTTTAATCTGATTGTAACCCGCAAAGCCATCCACGAATGATTTGACTTCGTAACTGGCTGTAGTGTCCACCAACAGATCGATATTGGGCAAAGGAAAGTCATCCTTCGGGCTAGCTTTGTTTAGGTCTCTGAAGTCCACACAAACCCTGACTTTTCCATTCGACTTGGTAACCGTTACTATGTTGGCTTTGGTATTCGACCACCCTAATGAAACCCACTCTGAGCAGCTTCTCTATTTCTTCTTTGACCTTGAGAGACCACTCTGGCTTGATCCGGCGGAGCTTCTGCTTGACTGGCCTGGCTTCTGGGTCCAGGGGTATTCGGTGCTCGACATTTGAAGTGTCTAACCCGGGCATGTCCTTGTAGGACCAGGCAAATACGTCCATGTACTCCTTGAGCAAAGCAATGAGGGCTTCCCGTTCTTCCCCGGTGAAGAAACTGCCAATCTGTGTCTCTTTGGGTTCCTCAGTAGTTCCCAAATTCACTGTATTTAATACCTCATTGGCAGCTTGGGCCCGATTGTCATCTCGGTCAAAAACCTGCTTTATATTATCTTTTAAAAAGTTTTCATCTAAAAAGTCTGTGTCCTCTTCAAATGAATCATTATTAACCACTTTTAAGTCATTAAGATTTGTCTTAGTTAACTTATCATTTGTTAAGGTGGCAATTAAGGGATATGCAGAAAGGTCAACCATTTCACTCAATGCAAAAGGGAAGACAGAGTTAAAGACACAGTGATTATCATCAGCCGTGAGAGTATCAGACCTATCTAGAGACTCGAACTCAATAACAAAAGACTCTGAGGACTGGGATTCGAAGATCCTTGACTGACTCTTGACCCTACTCTACTTATTTGACTCGAAGCATTTGACATGGGTTGGACTTTTGCTTTCTCCTGCTATTGTTTTTCAGAAAACTGGAGGCTTCAGGCCGACCGGGGAACTTGTCGGAAATCATTGGTAAGACGATATTTTGAGAAGACGGGCGGGGGGTTAGAGAAACCTGATGCAATCCCTTGGCTAGTTCGTTCATGACAAACGGACTTATTGGCTGAGGGGTCTGGCTCATCTTGTCATCAGCTCCTCCTTACTGATCACAACCTTATCTGTGCGGCCAAAAGGAGGGTTAACCTGGATGACGTTGACGAAGTTTTCCTCGGGAGATACCTTGGTTCTGCTTTGGTTAACTCTATATTCCATTGGAGCCTTATGTTCTGCCTTCAAATCAGCCGGCTTTTTGTCGGACTTCGCAGTGGCGATAGACTCAGAACTCTTTAACCCAAGAGGACCAATGACGATGAGAGGGTTGGGCTGGACTTCGTTTTGGCTGACCGCTTCCCTGGTGGGCCTTTTGGGGTAACTGACGTAATAGTCAAATTTGCCAAATGGTTCGCCTAAAATTCCCACACTCTTGTCTCCAGCTTCGTATCCCTCCTTCAATTTCTGTTGCATGGACTTCCTCTTCTTCTTCTTTCTTGAAGGAGCATCTTCATTGATCCAGTCCTGATATTCATCTTCCAAACAATCTTCACAGTCACACACATCATACCAGATGTGAGGTATGGGTTGAGCTGGGGGAGCCCCACCTGGCATCTGGTTACCAGCACGGTTGACTACCATATTGGCCATTCTTAACACTGGAATGTTGAAGCTGACGATTTTACGGTTTATCTGAGACTGCTGGAAACGAACCCCTGACTGGAGAGAAACTGATTAACCGACCGCCCGGAACTCTGACCCAATACTTGCTCGCTGAAAGGGGGAGAGAACGGTTTTAGGTGGGGGAGAGGATAGGCTTAGGACGGACTCATGCATATGCTCTCTTTTTTATATATATATTTTTTTTGTTTATAAAAATGATTTTTATTGATCCTAGGAATGGTTGGAAAAGGGGGACACCTTCTTTTTCGCATTCTACGCTATTCCTGGATCAGTGGATTCCATCACTACGTCTATAGACCCCCTGTATTCCACCTGTATTGCACCTCCGGGATGGATAATCCCGGCAGAGGTCCTATAGGGCACGTGGAACCCACCAATCGAAAGGGAGAACGAACCTATGGGCATACGAGCCAAAACAAGTCAAACTCGGGGTTTTCAAAACCAAGTCCAAGTCAATGTCTAAACTCGGGAGGAGACAAGGTCGAGGCCGCAATTTGCAGGTAAAACCCTAGAAGAATTGGGCATGACCTCTCCTCTTTTCGAGTTGAAAATCGGGCATGGCCTCTCGTCGCTTAGCGGCGAAATTTCGACATAATTCTCGTTAGTATGTGTCAAGAATTCGACATGGTCTCACGTTGACACATGTCGAGAACGCGTCATGACTTCTTACGAAGCCAAGTCGAGAAATCGATGTGTACCTCCGTCGAGATATGCCAAGACTTTGACATGTACTAACGTCGAGTTATGTCGTAATTTCGACATAAGGAGGGAGAGCATGCCAAGATTTTTTATTTTTTTTTTAGACGAAGCACGACTCGGACTTTGTGAGAAAATTTTGAAAACCGAGTTTTGAAAATGTTTTGAAAAGTATTGGCCAAAAACCAACCGGTCACGGTAGAAAGTGTGTCACGGACAAGTGTTGGCTGACTCACAGGCTAGGAGGACTTTAGGCGCTCAAGAGTTAGCGAAACACGTCACTTTCCGCGATGCCGTCCGTACACTCCCGGGTTCTAACTCTATGTGCGGGTAGCGTGCGAGTAGTGTGAAGGTATTTTTCTAGGAAAATATTTTTTTGCTTTTTTGTAAAAGATTTTTTTTGTTTTTTTTTATGCAATATGCAAAGGGAAAAACAAGAGAATGAGTCAAAGCATGACAAAAGGGGACTGCCCCAAATGTCAGATTTTACCAGTAGTTGTAGTCCGGCGTCATCCTGCCCTGTTCTGATTAGCGGGAAGAGCAAATAGCAAAGGGGAAGCCCCGGCTCCCAGAAGTGTCACATACCAAAGCACATAGAGCATGGCAAGGCTCACATGAACACACAAAATGACACAAATGCACACACAAGGAGAATATAGAAATTGTCCGAGTTGATTTAAAGAAAGTTAGACTCTCTTAAAAAAAACTTTTTTTTTAGAAAATAGAAGAATGATATCGGTACGTGGGATTGTTAGACCACCATTTATCCCAAGCCCCGGGTTAGGGAGCGATACAGGATGGTTAGTGGTTTCCACCTATATACCAAGTATCGTCTTCATTTTTTTTTTTAAAAAAAAAAACAAAAGTTTTTCATTGTATTTCCCCAGCAGAGTCGTCACTGAATGAACGCTCGCCCGAAAAAATTTTGGTATTATCATTTGGTATTTGTAATGATATGATAAGTTTTTGAAAATTTCAATTTTTGGGAGTCGCCACGCCGTTTTTAAAGGAAAACATTGAAAAACCTATTTTTAAGAGAATTTTTGGTTCAGGAGTCTGGTTACGTGTTTGGGAAGAACTAGAGAGTTCACCCAACACGCCTCTTTCGAGACTTTCAATCAACTTGGACAATTATATACATTCAAAGTGTGTGTGCAATATGTGTCGACAAGGTAGGCATGCAAATTTGGCATTTCATTGATGATGTAAAGACTGGATACAACTTGTGAGCCATGACAGGGGGCCACACCCTTTACATATTATGATTTTCGTAACAAGGCAGAAGGATAAGACAATCTGCTCAGGGAGCTCTGATGTCGTCCGACACAGGACTTCCCAGGAAGGGGATGTCGGACGACATGATGCCTCATGGTCAGATTGTCTTTTACAATGACCAAGCTATTCTGGAACTGGAATAACATTTATTTCTCCCATTGAAGACACTATTTGAAGGTCTAAGCCCAGTTTGGGGGTTGATTGGAGTAGACAAACTCATGATTGACTTTTAATGATACGGATGTCATATGACATAGAACATCCGAAGTCGTCTATGTCATATGGCAAATCGCCTCCATCAAATAGATCGCACCCAAACAGACCTTAGGCACCCAAATAGTGGCTCATGAGTCAAAAAATGCTTAGGTGAGCTTTGAGTTACTAAGGGGGATAAATTTTACAGATCTTAAGTTCAAGAAAGACTTTATAGTCTTCTGGGAGCTCCATGTCGTATGACACAGGATCTCCAGAGATTCATGTGTCGTCCGACAGGAGTGGCCTATATGAGTGCCCTTCAGTCTGTTTGATTCCTCCTTTGTTCTCAAGGCAAACCAAGCACATTTATTAACTGTAAACAGTAATATAACAGTATTATGTGAGTATTATGGGAGGATCACATGGCTTTAGTGGCCAAATGTGATAAATCACATGTTTATGGCCACTTTGAAGTAGCCATCACCTTCTAACTCAATGCAAATGAGCAAAGATCTAAACTTTATTGATGTTAATGCCACCTAATGTCTAGATCTGAGGTGGGCAGAAGTGAATATTGAAGATTCACTTCTCCACCACCTTTATCATGCAAAAATCCCGATTTCTACATAATATTAAAGCAAGTAAGCATGCAAGGTAGTATAAATGTATTGAAGAGTTATTTAAAGAGAGAGAAGGGTTTAGTGACTACCTATTGTAGTCCACAAGGTAAGATCACCAGTAGTATGGTGTCTACCCCTTCAACACACCAACAAAGAGGGTTTCTTTGGGTCTTGGCCTTGGTGTATGTGTGTGTGAAAGGAGGGAGGTGAGTGTGTGTGTGTATGAGAGAGAGAGAGACTCTATTTGTGCAGAGTTTCCCCTCAATTATACTGGTATCCTCCCAATCCTCTCTCCAATTCCTCCCAAAATGACCAGCCATGCCTTGTATTTGTAGGAGGCTGATGGGAAGGCCTATGTCGTTCGACAGAGGCAGTTAAACCGCCTTAGTGTCGTCCCATGTCGGACGACAGCGTACATCATTTTGACATACTTGAGCCGAATGGCTGGCAGGCCCAATGGGTTGGATGGGCTGTGGGATAATTGGACTTATTTTGCTTCTTTAGCAATTATGTAAGCCCAAAAATCAATTAAAGTGAACTCAAAATATGAGTTCGGGTCGAGGTACTCACACTTGAACACGGACATATACTAGTATTTTTATATATTAGACAATTTTTCTTTGACCAATGTAGAATTTGAGCTGACACTCCATTAGGTTGAAAACGGAAGTATACGCAACATTTATATACAGTATTTATTATGGGGCAAAAAAATCGTTAGCACACAAATTTATCTCTTAAAGTTATTTCTTCTTCCAAGGACTGGTGCATCTCTAAATTGTGATTACAAGTAAATGAGATATATCTTGCAGTTACAGATAAAGAAAATTAATTAATATGTTATGCCAGAGGGGATGTTTATCAACCATTATCTAAACAAGAATTATATTTCTAGACAATAATCTATAGTATAAATGAGGGTGGTCATCTACTATCTACTGTTCAATGAACAGTTTCAACGGCAAAAATTTTCATTTTGTCCTCACTATTTTGTCCTTTTTCCATTTTGTCCTCAAAAAAAAAAAAAAATTAAAAAAAAAATTAATTTTTTTTTTAAAAAAAACCATGACCTTGGACATGGATATGGATATGGATATGGGCATGGGCTAGTGGTAATATAAATAGAAATCTTTCTGATTTTGATGGTAAGATTCTCAGCATTTGTCCAATCAATTTTGGTTTTTTTTTTTTTTTTTTTTGATACCCAGGTTTCCAGCTTCGCCGAGTTAGTCCTGGACCACTAGCTACCGGCCCCACAGTGTCCTAGCGGAGGTAAATCGCGGATATGCCCAAATCAGCCAGGGTGGCAGCACCCCTTATACTGGCCCCAAGGGAGCCCTCCTACAACGCGGTAACGCGGTAGTTGAACTCCCCACACTGAGATTGCAAGCCCAGCAATGTCGCTTCCTTAACTGAATGGATGTGCCCGAAGGGCTCCTAAGGACCCTGAAACCCAAGAAAGAAATTAATCCACAAGGATTCCCCTTGGGGGGAATCGAACAGGTGACCTCCCCTACGGGAAGTCACCCAAGATACCATTGGGCCATGGCCCATTAGGTGTCTAATCAATTTTGTTGCATGGATGAAGATAGGTCATAACCTTAATTCAAATACTAGGATTCTAAAAATTGGCAACAGGATTCTTATTAGGATTTTTGGGTATGCAAATTAAAATAAAAAAATCCAACCTTGGAATACAGTGTTAAAACTTGTTTTTAATTTTTTTCAACATTCGTTTAGGAACGGATGAGGTATATAACAAATGTACTTTCTCAAAGTATAAGTATGAAAATGGAACAATTTAAAAAACCTATTATAAAAATATAAAATATATAATAAATATAAAAATATTTTTATAGTAAAATGTCATGTAAAATAATTAGTAGCGTATATAAATATTTTATTACGCATAATGTAAAAAAAATGTTTATACATTTATTATAATTGTTTACTGCAATTGATTTTTATATTTGTAATCTAATTTTGGGAGGAGGAATGGAGCAAATCCAAGTTGAAGAAGTTCCAAATTCCAGGTGGCGCTGAGGATTAAGATGCCCACTCAGCCTTTCAAAATTGTATTCTCCATTGGTATAAAATCAAATATGGGGAAAGAGAAAAATCATGAACAATTTGGTATTAAATCAAATAAGGGGAAATATTTATCATTTTCTCCATTGAATTAAAAAGATATTTATACATAATGAACCGAATAAAAGTGATAATGAATGGAATAAAAGTGATGGGCTAGGCCCAACATACGAAGCCCAGTTATTCAGACATTATTGCCACCACATCCTTGGTGGGTCAGCCCAATTATTATAAGGCCCACGGCCCAGCTTCAAAGATCAGTCGACCTAGCTTATTGTCCGACCTTCGTGGTTCCGACCTAGCTTTGTCCGACATACAGTCCATATCTCATGCGAGCATTATCCAGCTACATCAGTCAATCAGATCGACCTGGACTCATGCAAGCGACATCGACCTACAAGATGTACGTCGACCTACAGAGTCATAACGCGTCTACAACTCTTTCCATAACAGAATTCCTACAAATCAGGAGTTATTTATGTACACGATCGTCTCCACGATCTGATCCACGATTCTAGGAATTTCATACAATCCTACTACAATTATATCACTGATCAAAGCCTATAAATACCTTACAACATCAACGGTTTAGAGGTAACTGCTATTTTGTTATTTTGAATACTTCTTTTCATTATAATTTATCAGCTCTCATACACCATACTTACTCTCACACCCGAGGGTCTAAGCCGGAGACCATTCCGGCTAGTCGTGGGTTCCTTGTTTCAGGTAAAAATCTAGGAGATCAGTCCTGATTGTTGGACGTAGGCTGATTCAACACGTTTCTTGCAGCATCAGTTTGGTTCCATTGCCAGGAAATGAAGCTTTTTTGACCTCGAAATTCAAATCAAATTGTAATCATGGTTTCTGACGGACACACCGCCACACCCTCTACTGAGAGCGAACAAGGGAATGCCGGTGGAAACATGGACACCGGTGCTGGAAATCGTAATGCCAATTTGCCTCCTCCATCACAATACCATGCCAGGAGGGCGACACGCTCCAACAGCGTTGTTGATGGAACTCGATTGCAAGATACTAGGAGGCAGTAGAAGAGGCCTATGCCCGAACCAGAAGCATAGCCACAGCCAAAATGCCTACTGGTAGGTCGTACAGTTGCAGGCGACAATCCAGGTCCCTCAACTGATCACCTCAGTAGGAAAGAAATTTTGTTGAAACGGGCTAGGTTGCTCCAAGGTTTATTGGATGTTCATGACGAGTTGCTCGAGATGCCTGAATCTCCTAAGGGTGATAGAAGATCACATCAACCTGCTCCTTATGTTACCTCCCTAAGACGAGCTAATGGAAGTGCTAGACAGAATGGAAGTGCTAGACAGAATGGAGGTCCCAGGCCGTCTGCTGAGCAGCTAAGGATCGAGATGCCTCCTCCTTCTCACATCAACCTTGATCCCACTGTCGACCTAAGAGATGGGCTCAACTAGAGAAGGAGCAAGAGGCCGAGTCAACCTCAAGGAGGCCATGTGTGGACGAAAGGAATAGGCGAAGGTCTCCAGCAAGGTCAGTTAGGTCGCCAGCAAGATAAGTTAGGTCGCATTCACACAGAGAGAGACAGGCTAGAGACGTGACTCCACCTAGGAGTGAAAGGCAGAGGGCCTACTCTCCAACGGAGCCTCACCGGGATGAAAAGCAGAGGTCCAATGACGTCTCATATCAGAGGAATGGCGAAGATGCTAGAGAGCTACTGAATCTGGAAAAAAGGTTGGAGAAAATGGAGGCCGACAGAAAGGAGGATGATAGAAAGTGCGAACGAAACTGCAATACTTTTTGACCCTTGTCCAGAGAATTGCTCGAGCTAAGGCCTCCCGTGGGAATCAAGCTACCTTTATTAGACAAGTATTCCGGTGCGACCAACGCCCTGAACCATATGCAACACTTTGAGGCCACCATGTGTTTGATCTCCTTCGAGGATGATGTGCTGTGCAAGGCACTAATTGTAAGTACCCAAATCTGGTTCATGCCTTCCTGTTAAGTTTTTCGGCAATTCCCCAGACTTTCCTAAAGTTCAGGGGCAATTTGGGAACTTTCCCAAACCTTTCGAGGGGCGAAGGACTTGTTAGGAATTAAAATTCCACGTAGTCCCTCGCTGGAAAAGAGCTTCTAGAAGGCCACCTTGCATGGTTCTAAAAATAGGCTGAGTCACTAATGGATAAGACCGCATGGCTTCATTAGCCAAAGGTTACAGCCGCACAGCTTCATTAACCAACACAAAACTGCCTATAAATAGAGGCCTCCTCTACCCATTTTGGAGACAATTTTTGGCACTGTTACTCTGCCAAAATACAGCCACGAATTTCCAGAGAATAAAAACCTCCCAAAATCACCTCCCTCCTCTCCAAAATCCTTCCAAAGTTGCTCCTTCCTTAGGAAACTTTCAAGGGAGATAGAGGAACACAACCATTAGTAACCTCTCATCCTCTTCTCTTTATCATACTTATTATATTGCTCATTGCTATTTATATTGCTATCTACTTGCTTGATATTTGATTTATTGCTATAAAAATCAAGTCTTTATCTATGTAGATCATAATACCCCCATTCCCCTATCACATAGGATTCATGGAGGATTCATCCCAAGGATGAACAATAAGACCATAAATGACTTGTTCTAGGGTGGATCTCTCACATGATGATGTGAAGAATGTCATCTTTTCCATGAAAAATGTCATCTTTGCATTAAAAATGTCATCTTTATGATCATTATGTCATTTCCCACTCCCTAGACCTTGCTTCCAAGGATTGTCCACCTAAATGGTTCTTAAAGGACATAGGAAAGCCATAAAGGTCCTCCCTTTACATTCCTAGTCCTAGCTTGCATCATGTTCATTACATATGTTAGCATAAAAATGTCATCTTTACTTTAAAATGCATTCCCCATGTCCCTCATGGTTGGATCACTCTCCAAGGATTTCCTAGTGACCTTCTTAAGGCACAAAAAGGCATAGGATGAGTATAAAGATCCAATCTTTATACCCCTCCCCTTTGTCCCTTTGGTACTTGAAGCATCTCTTGGGGTGTAATGGTGTAAAGGTCCTATCTTTACTTCATTTCCTCCACATAAAGATGCCATAGCTGGAAATCCCTTTAGAAAAGGATGAACTTGAGCCCCTACATCTCCGATCCTCACTTGAGACGAGCACAAATGTCCCTATCAAGCTCAAATCGTCTCAAGATGTAGGATTGATGGGCAAATGTCCTTCCTTTCTAAAGAGTCTCATCATTGGACTATAAAAAGAGGTGTCCCTATACCGATCACATGTGACCCAAGGTCTCATAATGATGGTCATAAGTCCAAGATGAGCACGGGCTCAAAGTCCCGAACATATCAAAATCCAAGGAATCCCGAGCGATAACCAACTCGTGGTTTATACGTTCGGAAGACCACTTGGCACATTCACCCCCCCCCCCTTTTATCAAAAAAACATCCCACACACGAAAGAAAAAAAAAGGCAAGCATGAAAGTCCGATCTTGGAAGACTTGCTTCGGCAAGGCTCCTTAGGTGAACGACGACCCGTTCTTCCCAAGGGGTAACTTAACCTCCGAACCCAAATCCTTTTTTTCAAAGTTTTGAGGAAATCAAAATGGCGTGGTGACTCCGTTTTTCAATTTAAACTGGATGTCTTCAAACCGATGTAAGGCGGTGACCCCTTACACGAGAAAGCGGTTCAACACACAAAAAAATGCGCCGTGATCTTGGGCACCACATTCACACTAACCAACACCTTCACAGGTGCAGGACTGACTTGATTCCGTCGATTGACACCGGGCTGCATTACCTCGTGGGAGTACACGAGGAAGAAATTTCTGGATCGATTTTCTACAGCTGGGGCAAGAAAGAAGACGGTCACCGACTTGAACAACCTGACTCAGGGTAAAACTGAAAGTTCATTGATTTACTACACAAGGTTTAAGGAGATGGTCGACCAAATAGAAGAGGGCCTAACAGACAGGGAAGTCATCAATTGCTTCAGGAATGTGGTATCCTCTCCTCACTTAGACTATGAGCTACAGGTTAGGAGAGTGAATACTAGGAAGGAACTGTTTGAGAGAGCCTACGATGTGGCCATAGCTGAGGAAAGGAAGGAAAAGAAGAAAGAGAAAGATTCAAAGCAATCTGATGCTGGAGAATCTAACAAAGGGGGTCAAGCCAAGAATAATGACAACAATAACAAGGGGAAGAATAGAACAAGGGCGACTGAGAGAGTGCCTGAAACTTTCACCCCTTTGACAGTAAGTCGAACTGAAATCATGAATTCAATCGAGTTGGGTCCACCTGCTCCGATGAACCCAGCGAATAAGTTCAGAAGGGACAACATCAAGTATTGTGAGTTCCACAAAGATACGGGTCACACCACAGAGGAGTGCATGAGTGTGAAACATATCATTCAGAAATGGGTCGACAGTGGAAGGCTGGACAGGTTTATGAAGGGAGCTCGACCTAGCAAAGGCGAGTGAGATGCAGGGGGTATACCTGAACCAAGGTAGCCTCGATTGAATTTGGGGGTAATCACCGATTAAACGAGCAACACTACCCTGAAGCACAAGATTTTTCAGCTCACCAAAGCTCCGTACGTTCCACCTAGGAGCTACATCAAAGAAGAAGTCATCAGTTTCTACCCCGACGAGCTAGCTACCAATTTAGCCGCCAGAGAGCAATTTCTAGTAATTCTGGGGTTAATAGATGGTTGTACGACGAGCAGAATATTGGTAGATATACGAGCTTGCAAGGACATCCTCTACCACAGAACTTTCCAAGAGATGGGGCTGACGAAGGAAATATTGTTGCCCTACGATGGTCGGCTTGAAGGCTTCACCAATCATAGGGTGGAAGCCAAGGGACAGGTCGAGCTGGAGGTCGACATCGGACAGCACCCTTTCAGGGTCGTGGCTAAGGTAACTTTTATTGTTATAGATGTGATAAGTGATTATGCTGCTATCTTGGGTATTCCTGGCCAGGTCGCACTTGGAATGATGGTCTCTATCCCCCATCAGCGGGTTAAGTTTCCTACCTTAGCTGGAGTAGGCTGCGTTTTAAGTACAACCTGAGCTTATCTTGATCACGTCCTCCGAACAAGAAAGAAGAGGGAGCTAGAAATTGAAACTCCTGAGGCAAGTTGGAAACTTTCAAAATCTGTCACCACAACTTCAAGGCTATCTACAATTACCTGTGTTGACGAGGTGACCTATCACTCATATGACCATGTCATGGTCAAGCCGACACGTGCCTCTCTAAACACTATGGTCGAAATAGATACAGTTATGGTCGACCAAGTCATCATAGGCGAGCTAAGCTTACAGATCGACCAAAACTCGAGGGCCACCACTGGGGAGATTGCAGCAGAATTGGATGATATGATTGTCGAAGAAGCTCCACACTTGGGGGCCAAAGAAAGACAAAGGGTTCGTGAAATTATCATAGAGATCCTACAGTTCAGAGATGGTCCGGAGCTAGAACTTGTGGACGAGCTGGAGGAAGTAATAGCCAATCCTTCTTACCCTGATCAAAAAATTCAAGTAGGAAGATAACTGTCAGCTGAGGAAAGAGCAGAAATAGTCGAGCTGCTAAAAAGAAGCATGGATGTCTTTGCTTGGTGAGTAGAGGACATGAGGGGGATCAAGGGAGAGGTCGTTGTTCATAGGATGGAAGTTAATCCGACCATCAAACCCAAGGAGCAGAGGCTGTGAAGTTTTGCTCGTGATAAAGAAGAGGCAATAAAACTGGAGGTAAGCAAACTTTTAAGTGCAGGTATCATCAAGGAGGCCTCCCATACAACCTGGCTAGCAAATGTGGTGATGGTGAAGAAAGCTAATGGAAAGTGGCGTATGTGTGTCGACTTCACCAATCTCAATCTAGCTTGCCCGAAGGATAGCTACCCACTTCCACGGATTGACAAACTGGTGGATTCTATAGCTGGACACACTACTCTGAGTTTCCTCGATGCATATTCGGGTTACCATCTGATAAAGATGCATAAGGACGACATAGTGAAGACGGCCTTCCAAGCTGATGGAGGTATTTATTGCTACAATATGATGCCATTCAGGCTGAAGAATGTTGGGGCAACCTACCAGAGGATGGTCAACAAGGTCTTTGAAACCCAAATTGGACGAAACATGGAGGCCTACATCGACGATATGATCATAAAAACAAAGACCGGACGTAACGTGGTCGACCTAAAGGAAACGTTCACCAATATGCGGGCAAACGACATGCAGCTCAATCCAAGCAAGTGCATATTTGGGGTAGCAGCAGGGAAGTTTCTGGGTTTCATGGTCTCTCAAAGAGGTATTGAAGCCAATCCTGAGAAGTTTAAGGCTTTGGTCGAAATGAAGGAGCCTACGTGTATTAAAGAGATGCAGCGACTAAACGGTAGGGTGTGTAAGTATCCAAATCTGGCTCATGCCTTCCGGTTAATTTCCCCGGCAATTCCGGTAAATTTCCCGGTAACTCCCCGGACTTTCCTGGAGTTCCGGAACAATTCCGGAACTGTTCCAAATCATGTAAAGGCTGAAAGGAAAGCTTCCAAATTAAGAAACATGTTTTTCTTAATTTGGGAAAACTTCTAGAATGGCCACCTTGCATGATTCTAGAAACATGCTGAGTCACAAGGGATAATGCCGCACGGCTGCATTAGCCAAGGGTCTCTGGCCGCACGGCTTCATTGGCGATTTCCAGACTGCCTATAAATAGAGCCCTCCTCTACCCATTTTAGATACGAAAAACACACACCACACTCCATATTCAGACTCAAGAACACTCCTCAATACTGCTGGGAATCCCAAGGGTTGAAGAAGCAAGCCAAGAAGCCTCCTCCTTCCTCCTTGAAGATACCAAAGTTGGTCCTTCCACCTTGTTGAACCCAAAGAAGAAGAGGCCACCATTGGTAACCTCTCACTCCCTAACCTTGCATTCTAATTACTCTATGTGAATTAAATTGCTCCTTACATTCATATATTGTTATTATCTTTGCTTGGGACTTGATAGTTAGCATTAAAGATCATATCTTTATCATTCCCCCTTTTCCCCCTTTGCATCCTTTGTATGAATTAGGCATCATTTGTCATTAAAAATGTAATCTTTATACTCAAAGGTGCATCCTTTGCACCTAAAAATTCCCTTTTTACATAAAAATGTCATCTTTATGCATCATTTGCTCATAAAAATGCAATCTTTATATCAAAAATGCATCCTTTGCACCTAAAATCTATTTTCATGCATCCTTTGCATTAAAGGTCATTCCTTCATCATAAAAATGCATCCTTTGCTTTTCAAAATGCAATCTTTATGCATCCTTTGCATATTAAATGCTAATTTCTTCATAAAAATGCATCCTTTGCATAAAAATCAAGTCTTTACATTCAAAATGCATCCTTTGCAATAAAGATCACTTCTTTACATCAAAATGCATCCTTTGCAAATCAAATGCATCCTTTGCAACCCAAAATGTCATCTTTTCACTAAAAATGTCATTTTTACATGCATTCCCCCATGTCCCCATTAGCAATCTTGGAACGGACCGGTGTAAAAATCCTATCTTTACATCGTTTCTTCCATTAAAGGTTCCATAATCTCTTTAGAAAGGGACAACCTTGAACCCTATATCTCCGATTATCACTTAAGACGAGCATGAAGCATTCATATAAGCTCGATCGTCTTAAGGTGTAGGATTGATGGGCTAAGGACATTCCTTCCTAAAGAACCTCATTTTTGGACTATAAAAGAGAGTCCTTCTCTCGATCACGCAAGTCCCGAGGTTAAAAATGTGATGATCACAAGTCCAAGATGAGGACGGGATCAAAATCCCGAATACATAAAATCCATGAAATCCCGAGCGACAACCAATAAATGGTTTGTACGTCCGGAAGACGACTTGGGACATTCCCTCCCCTTTCATTCAAACACATGCACACAAGAAAGCACGCAAGCAAGCAAAATAAACGGAATCTAGGGAGACTTGCTACGGCAAGGCACCTTGGGTGAACGACGATCCGTTCTTCCCTAGGGGTAACTTAACCTCCGAACCCATAAATCCTTTTTTTCAAAGTTTTGAGGAAATCAAAATGGCGTGGCGACTCCGTTTTTTAAATTAAACTGGATATCTTCAAACTCGCGTGAATCCAAAATTTGGGCACACATTCACAGTTTGGCGACTCCGCTGGGGATATCCCAAAGGAAAAAAGCTTTCCTTTTTAAATAAACGATACCTGGTATATAGGTGGAAACCACTTAACCTTCCTGTATCGCTCCCTAACCCGGGGCTTGGGATAAACGGTGGTTTAACAATCCAACGTACCGGTATCACTTTTCGAAAGAAAAATAAAAGAAAGCTTTCCCTTTGAGCGGGTTAGACTCCCATCGCGGATTCCGTCTATTTTGCTTGCTTTCTTTGCCTTGCATTGCATTATTTGCATCTTGGGATTTGTGCATACTTTGAACGGGAAACAACCCGAAAAAAAATAGCAAAGGAGTGGAACCTGGAAAATTGATCCATGCAGTCATACGGCTCAATCCTCCTTGGATTCTGATCGGACGGCCTCAGTGGCAATTCCACCAGGAAAAATTATGGTTAATCTGGCAGCCTTGGCAGCTTGGGGCTATTCAGTTCCAAGACTGACTGGGGCTCCCAGAAAATTTACGTGCTTAACTGTTGCATTCTCCCCCGTCCCGAAAATCATTCCTTTAAAACACATTTATGAAAATCTCTGTTTTAACTCAAAAAGGAACATTTTTAGGAGACCGCACACTACGCACACCTTATATATCATGTACACTTTGCACGCACGTCCCTTTAAACCCGGGGTGGTTGTTCAGCTGCAGTCACGGACAGCCTTACGATGCTCCCGGGCGCGCACGAAATCACCCCAAACTCCCCATGGCAGCCAGTGTCGACCAATGCACGGTCAGGTGTCACACGTTTCAAAAAACCGTGACTTTTTGGTTGGTTTTTGGTCTAGTCCGTGTCATATAGCCCAGTTGCATATCCCCGTAAAGGTCAAGCCTTAGCTCATAACGGAAGTCAAGGTCTCTCGCTCAAGCGAAACTCTGCCAAAATTCCGACAAGGAAAAATTGGTAGAACCTTGACTCCGACATTGACTTTGACCTTGACCTGCACGGAATGCGTAAGAGTCGAGACCGAGTCTTTGCCAAGAAAAATTCAAAGATCTTTCGCTCAAGCGAAGCTCTGCCAAAATTCCGACAAGGAAAAAAATTGGCAAGATCTTGACCCGGCATTGACTTCGATTCTGACTCACGCCCGGCGTATGCAGCGAAGTTCAATGTGACACTGTGTCATCCGGCTTTTACCGCCCGACCCATGTCTATTATCTTCTCGGACAGTACCAAAAAGTCAAAACGTCAATCGCGCAAGCGAAATTTTGCCGAAATTCAATCAAGGCTGAAAGACGAGACTTTCCCGGTATTGCCTTGACTATAATTTGCATCGCTCGTGCGTTAAAAGTTCCTATGACCCGCTAGACCCGTTAGGAGCGTTCTTTTCTCTTGGTCGATGGGATCCGCGTGCCCTATAGGACCCTCGCCCGGGGCTGTCCACCCTGGGAGGTCGAAATACAGGTGGAATACGAGGGGCTTATAGACGTAGTGACGGAACCCACTGATCCAGGATCTAGAGTAGTTGCGAAAAAGAAGGGCAAACCCCCTTTTCCAACCAAATAGAAATTAATAAAAGACACTGTTTTAAGTAAACTGGAAGATTCTTAATTTGCATATTGCTTGAGCCTTCAGCCTAAACACCTACCCCGAGTCTAAACCTCTCCTGTCCCTTTCCCGCAGAGAGAAAGAAGTGGGTGAGAACACCGGGTCAGCGACTTGTTAGCGCAGAATTCTCAGACAGTTCACCGGAATCCTCAGTTTGGTCAGTTCAGAGAGTCAGAATGTCTGATTCGACAGAGAACAGTACTGGTTTGGGTAACCAGATGACTAGGGAAGAAGAGCTAGCCTATAACTAATGCCCTCCTCCAGTCACATATAATCCTTTGCCAAAGACTGTCCCTTTTCAGTCTTTTCCAATATCTCAAGCCATCAGGGTCCCGACACCCTCTCCTCCTCAGATGAAACCTAGCTTCGCCACAGCTATCCCAGTCATGCAGCCTCTGCATTACCCCGTGGGACCCTTTCCCTCCTCTCAACCTGAGCCAAATCTCCCTGCCGTAAAATCTCAATACCAGCCTGACCTTTCTAACTTTGTCAACGCCTGTGAATTTGCCTATCTCCCAGACAGTGGTAGTGAAGAATCAGTCGGAAATGAGAACAGGAATGGATGGATTTACAGTGATGATGACAGCTCAGTAGAAGGAATGAACTTGGAGTCAACCAAAGTGAAATTTGGAGAACAAGATGAAGTAGAAAACCACGGACCTGGATTAGGGGATGGTATCACTTCAAAATGTGTCTGTAGCCTGTGTGAAGGTTCGGGCGGGAAAGAGGATGCATACGAATTCTACATCCTAGAGTTCAATACTCCTTACAAAGACTTGGTCGGTGAATGGAGGGACTTAATTGAAGCTTTAGCTGAAAGAGGAAAGTGGGCTCCGCCTGCCGATCTAGAACATGTAAGCGTCGTTGAAGCTAAACCCCCATCAGGAAGAGTAGACTCCATTGCAGTGCTGAAAATCACCCCTGAGACCTTGTCTGAAGAAGAGTGTATGGATGCCTTAGAAAGAGTCCTAAAATTTGAAGCGACCCCGGTCCCCTTTATATCCTACGATGACAGCGATGTTTTCTTGGTAATTCCCAAGTCAAAGGAAGGACCCAAGATGCCTCTTATATGGCGTCAAGTATCCCGACCTGCATTTGCCCTCATTGGTCATCAGAGTCAAGATGAGAGTTCTCATGAGAGTTACTGTAGTGGTACTGAGGAAGACACGGTCGAAGTACGAGAAGGAACGGTAGAGGAGTGGTTAGCCCAGAAGCCGAAAAGCCCAGAGAGCCTTCCCAACAGTAAAGAACAGGAACCCACCATGAGGTTTGACCCCGCGGAAATCCTTCTCGATGATGGAGTTTCCCACTTCAGAAAATGCTTGGCCAATGTTAAAGATGCCGTCATGAAATTAACCCCTAGAGAAAGGAGGGACATGCTTGACAGTGATGAGGAATGTGATCCCGCTCTGTTGAAAAAGTTGCTAAGACCGGATGAGGAAGCCATTCACCAGACTCCAAACCCTGAAAGTGATAATTCCTGTTGCATGCTGACCTTGAAAAGCTTGAACGAGACTGTGAAGGCTTTAATGAGGAAGGTGAAGTTGAAACCAGTCGGCTGTTGAGCCAATTAGAGAGTCAGAACTCAGAAAAGATCAGAAAGCCAGTAACCTGGGATCAGATTCGGGAAGCCGCTTATGCCTCTAGTGGTTCGATTAATCGATTAATCAGCCAGAGTTGGACATACGCTGGCAGAGCCCGCCTTTCACTTTGAAAGAGCCGATGTAATCCTCCGAGGGAATGATGACCCGGAAAGGTCTAATGTCTATGTGATGACTCGGTCCGGACAGATGAGTATTGAATGTACTTAAGGGTGATAAAAGAAATGCCGTTTCGAGCCGAAAACGGATAAAAGACCCTATAAGCCGAAGCGTAAAAGCCGGACTCGACGAGGATCCAAGGTCGACTCGGTTGAAGTGTACTCGAACCAATATCTCCTTGTGGTCCTTATTAACCTCTTCATACCCTCGAAGTCAAGCTAGAAGAAAGTTTGGCCAAGACCATGGTGCCCATAGATGTCACCCCAGATGAGGTCGTCCAAATGATTGGAAGTATCCACTATGGAAACATCATTACCTTCACCGACTTGGACTTGCCAAAGTATGGGGCTAGTCATAACGAACCCCTTAACATCACAGTCCAATTGGAAGACCATCGGTTGCCCGGGTATTAGTTGACGGAGGGTCTCGTAATGAACGTCCCGCCAAGAAAGATGATGGACTTACTGGATTTGAAGCCTACAGATTTGAAGCCTTCTAGTCAGACTATTAAAGCCTATGACTCCACTGCACGATCAGTTTTGGGGATTGCTACTCTCAAGTTGTGGTTCGGGAAAAAGGTCATGGACGTTGACTTCCAAGTGATTGACATTCCGATCTCGTTCTTCGCGTTGCTAGGGCGACCTTGGATCCACCGGATAAACGGAGTGGACTCTACTCTGCACCAATGTGTCAAATTTCGCCCAGTCTAGTGATGGGACTATCACTACCATCTACTGAGACAAAGTGTCACGGTAGAAGGAACCAGACCTGAGGTATCCCGATATTGGAGATTAAGCATGATGATGAAGGGTTCGCCTTGACCGGATTCTCTGTAGCTTCGTCCAAGGCACAAGTGTGTTGCACTGACCTCACCACTACTTCCGATAAAATTCCTCCGGCCATGAGAATGATGAGAAAAATGGGTTATCTTCCGGGGCTTGGATTGGGCAGAAGACTCCAGGGTCGCAATACCATCATTGATGTAAAGGAACAAACTACCAGATATGGATTGGGATACAAACCGAACTCTCGGGATGGCAGAAAAGCTAAAGGGGTCCAGCTCTATCCCTACAGTTTATCCCTGACCCATTACTTTACAAAAGGTGGGACTCAATACGATGAAAATGACCATCAGACCTCCCTGAAGAAAACCCTTCTGGAAAACCTTGAGAAGGTTAGGGGAAAACCAGCAAATCCTGTTCGAAGGATGTTCCTTGACTTGCCAGACATTCCTGGGGCTACCACTACCGTTCAGAACGAGTATGTCTTCAAAGAAAATTCAGACAGTGTCAAAGAGTCAGCATTCGGGGTAATAGACTTCTCCGCCTTTGAGTTAGCTCTTCCGAAGATCAGCCAGATAGAAGCTGCCAGTAGTGAAGACAGTGAGTGAGGCTTGCAGAAATTGTTTGATGAAGAAGCACAGACCCCAGATTTGATCGACTTCAGCTCAGATAATGAGGTAGTTGCCGTAATTGGAGAAAGTGGTGAAGATCCTTTCGATCCCCGCACTTTGGTAACTAAGACAGAGATGCCGTTGAAGAATTGGGAGACATTCTCAGGGCCGGTAGCCAGCCGACAGCAAATGATTGCGGAGCTTGGATTGGTACCTCGTCCTTCTCAACCCAGTCGTGTCAAAACCCTATTGTCCATACAGTCGAGTCAGGAATCTTTGAATTCCAGTCCTCTGAGTCATCCGAAGGCCTCACGCCTGAGGATTATCAATATGTAATCGATGTCATCTTTCCCTTTGCTTTGAATGAAATGACAGATCTTTCTGATTATCCCCTTATTGCCAACTTAACAAATGATAAATTAACTCAAAACTTATCAACAGTTAATAATGAATCATTTGAACAAGATGCAAACACACTAAATGAACAATACATTAAAGAAATCTTTAAGCAGGTTACAGAAAAAGAGGAAAACCGGGCCCAAGCTACGTAGGAGGTTTTGACAAATGTGAACTTGCGTACTGTCGAGGAACCTAAAGAGACACAGATTGGAAACTTCTTCCAGGGGGTTGAACGGGACAGACTGGTTAATCTGCTCAGAGAATACATGGACGTCTTTGCGTGGTCGTACAAGGATATGCCGGGGCTAGACGGTTCAATAGTAGAGAACAAAATCCCTCTAGCACCAGATGCTAAGCCAGTAAAGCAGAAATTGAGGAAAATCAAGCCAAAGTGGTCTCTACAGGTCAAAGAAGAAATTGAGAAGCTACTGCGGGTAGGATTCATCAGAGTCATCGAATATCCGACATGGTTGTCCAATATTGTGATCGTCACCAAGGCCAATGGGAAGGTGCGCTACTGTGTAGATTTCCGGGATCTGAACAAGGCCAGCCCCAAAGATGATTACCCCTTGCCAAACATAGACATCCTGGTGGACTCCACTGCCAACTACGAAGTCAAATCCTTCGTTGATGGCTTTGCAGGCTACAACCAGATCAAGATGGCCGAAGAAGACCAAGAAAAGACAGCCTTCACCACACCGTGGGGAACTTACTGCTATACAGTAATGCCATTTGGGCTCAAGAACGCCGGGGCTACTTATCAAAGGGCGGCGACCGCGCTTTTCCATGACATGATCCACAAAGAGATTGAGGTCTACGTAGACGACATGATAATCCACTCCAAAGGCGATGACGGACAGCACTTTGTTGACCTGCGAAAGTTCTTTGAGAGGCTGAGACAACATTCCATGAGACTAAACCCTGCTAAATGCACCTTCGGAGTGACAAGGGGAAAAGTGCTTGGGTATATGGTCACGGAGCGAGGTATCGAAGTCGACCCCCGAAAAATCAAAGCCATTATGGACATGAGGCCACCTCAAACCCAGACAGAAGTCAAGAGCTTTATGGGGAAGTTGCAGTACATCAGCCGTTTCGTCAATCAGTTGACCACTATGTGCGAGCCCATCTTCAAGCTCATGAAGAAGAATGTAGATACAGAGTGGACCGAGGAATGCCAGGATGCCTTTGACCAGATCAAGGCATACTTAGTACATCCTCTAGTACTATGCCCCCACATAGACAGAAACCTCTTCTGCTCTATCTTACTGTCACTGATACGGCAGTTGGGGTTATGCTTGCTCAGGAGAAGAAAGACTCTCGGGTAGAAAATGCCATTTATTTTGTCAGCCGGAAGCTATAGGGAAGTGAGCTCAATTACTCAGCATGTGAAAAGACTTGTGCGGGCAGATCGGGTGCAGGTAGTCGGTAAGTGAAGCATTATATGCAAGCCCATCCGGTGAATTTGGTCTCAAAAATTGACCTCATCAAGTATATCTTCGATAAGCCTTCCCTCTCGATGCGTCTAGCAAAGTGGTCCTTCTTCTTAGCGAGTACGACATCAATTATGTGACCGAGAAAAGGCCATCAAGGGTCAAGCATTGTCGGACCACCCGGCGAACTTCCCCGAGTAATGAAGACAGAGGGCCCGAACCCCAATTCCCGAGATGAAGGGATCTTCGTAGTTGAGCCTCGAAAACCGGTGGCAGCTTTTCTTTGATGGAGCCGCTATCAAAAGAGGAAATGGCATAGGGATGCTCTTTGGTCGATCCGAAAGATGAGCATACACCCATAGCCCTCAAGTTGAACTTCCCCGCCACGAACAATGTTGTCGAGTACGAAGCTTGCATTGCTTTGGTTTGGAGGCCGCCCTAGAAAGGAATGTCAAGGAGCTCGAAGTTTATGGAGACTCGGCCACGATCATCAACTGGTCTCCAACAAATGGAAGACTGTGGACCCTAATCTTCAGCGGTATCATGCCCATATGGAGGAGTTGGATTCGGACAGGTTCGTAGAAGTGACTTTCCACTACTTGCCAAGGGAAAAGAACAGATTCGCAGATGCCCTCGCTCCTTTAGCCTCACTGGTAGAGATTTCCGAGGGAAAAGCCATAAAACCCTTCAGAGTAGGTAGAAGAGAAGCCCCGACTTTCGTTGTGAAGTAGACCTGGGACCCGAGCCTATCAAGGAACCGTGGTACAATCAAATTTACCAGTTCCTCAAAGATGGAGAGTCAGCTTTCAAAGATGAAGAAGGTAGACCAAAAGAAGGTGTCAAAGCCAAGAGCTTGCAAGCCCTGAAAAGGTTGGCCTCCCATTATGTCATTCTAGGAGGCAACTTGTACAAGAAGCGGTATCAAGGACCACTCCTCTTATGCGTCACTCAAGAAAGGGCCAAAGAGTTGATGATTGAAGTCCACAATGGTCCCTGCGGTCCTCATATGAATGCTAGAGCCCTAATGCAAGTGATCCTCAGAATGGGTTACTACTGGATTTCCATGGAGACAGACTGTGTTCAGCATGTTCGAGCGTGCGACAAATGCCAGCGGTTTGCCAACCTCAACCATCTCCCGCCTCATGACCTGTACTTGTAAGTGCTCCAATTTGAGCTTGTTAGAATTTTCGTTAGAAAATTAACGAAAGTTATAACATTTCTAACAATTCCTAACTATCCTAACATTTCTAACAAAGTGAGGGTAAAATGGGCATTGTTATTTAAGGTTAAACCTTAAAAAGAATCTTAAAAAGCAAAACAAAAGAAGAAAACCAAAAATGGCAATGGCTGGAAACACAAAAACTGGCTGTTAATTTGAATTTTGAAAAGAAATATTCTTCTTGTCCAAAGCTGGAGCTGCATTTAATGAACAGTGCACGCTGACTGGATCCATCCGCGCGGACATCTTTGCATCTTCAGGAGGGCTATAAATTGAGCCCTCCAGTCACAAAAATAAAGAGGAAGAACACATTTTGCACCGAACCTCTGGCGAAATATAGAGAGAAAACAGTGAGAATTCACTTGAATTGTCACCATTTTCTCTCCAATCTTTCCCAACTCATACTCATCCACTCACTCTCATATTAAAGCCCTAAATACTCATACACTCAAGCCAAACACTCAAGAACACAAGGAAGATTGGTAAACCCTCCTCTTCCTAACCCTAAATCTCATCCATGCATGCATCTTCAAACTACAAAATGTAGTTCTTTCATCTTCTTGCTCTAGATCTAAGAAGATCACCATGGAAGACCATCTCCATGGATGATCTTCTACAAAGATCAAAATTACTTTCAAGTTTTCTTACTTTCTTGCAAAGAAAATTCATTTTCAAAACCCTAAAAACCATTTTCAAGCATAAAATCTCATTTTCAAAGGATAAAAATCCCCTTCCCAAGCAAATGAAATGCTTAGTCCTAATGTACCCCAAGGATGGTTTGGTATAGTTGATTCACCACTAAAATGTCTAGTGATCACTAACCAAAACCTAGGGAAATGGGGACAAGCATGGATGCAAAACCCCCTTTAAAATCATATTTTCTTTCTTGAGAAGTTGCTGTCCAGTAGCAATTTTCTCAGACCTCAGTCCATGGTCTTAATTTTTGGACACAGATGAACTTGGAATTTGGTGTTGACTACAAAATACTTTTTGTAGCCAACATCCAGAGATTTCCAGACATATTTTTACTTTATTTTTTGGGTGAGTAAAACTCCTCTTTTAAAATTTTCTTTCAGAGGCTAGTTCATCAGCTTCTGGGAATCCAGATCTCATATCTGAGGTTTCCAGAAGGTTTTGACCCCTCAAATCTTCTCCAAAATGGAAAATTCCTTCGTACAAACTTTATATAAGGTGTCTAGAACAACTTTCATTCTCTGAGTTTATCCAGATTATGAAGTTTTAAGACCCTTGAATCCCTTTCAAAATCAAAGGTCCACTGCCTTTTTCATTCTGGCAGAAATGGCTCTCAACTTCAAAAGGTCTTTTGAGTACCAAATCTCAACCCAAAAATCTTCCAAAAAATCATGGGATCATTTTAAAGTCTTAAAAAGATATCCCAATTTTTACTTTTCTGAGTTTCAACTTATTTTGGCCAAAACACACACACACACACACACACAAATGATTTTCAGCTTGGAAGACTCGTTTACGAGGCGCGTCGGAGTGCACACTAACGTCCTTCCCGACGCGTAACATGACCTCCGAACCTAAATCTCTGATCTCGGGCTTTTTTCAAAGTTTTGGCCCTCAAAATTAAAATGGCGTGGCGACTCCGTTTCGTTGATTTTCTTTCAAACATAAAAATGGGAAAATTTTCGGATACACATTCATCACGGTGGCGACTCATTTGGGGACTAAGCTTTTTTAAAAAAAAAAAATGGTCTTTGGTATATTGGTGGAAACCACTAAATTTCCCGTTATCGCCTCCTAACACGAGTCGGGGATAAATTGTGGTCTAACAATCCCACGTACCGGTATCACCGTTTTCAAAAAAAAAGCTTTTGAGGGTCAAGCTTCCGTCCCGGCTTTGAAAATCATTTTGTGTGTGTGTTGATTTTTGCACGATTTTCATGTTGTTTTGGCCGCCTCGGAGAAAGTCAAAATTTTGGGTGTCGGAATAATGTCCCTAACTGTCGGAATTTTCGTGCTTACGTGCTTATGTGCTCATAAAAAAAAAAAATCAAAATCAAAAAAAAAAGATTTTCAAAAAAAAAGAAGAAGAAAATTCTCAAAAAAAAATCATGCATCATGCTTTTTAAGACACATAAAAAAAAAAATCTCTATTTTACTCGAGAAAAGAATATAGGCTTGCACACTACGCGCACGTGACCGTACATTGCACACTACGTCCTTAACCCGGGAAATCCTTGTCGCGGTCCGTTTGGTCTTATTACGCCTCTCGGATGAGCACAGGACTACCCAAACATCCCATGGAGCCTCGTGTCGACCATGCGCTTGTCCGTGACACACTTTGTCAGAGACCCGGTTGGTTTTTAGTGCAGTGTGTCATGCCCTGTCCGTGTATAGACCTTTCCTTTCAAGCCTTTGTCGGCATACCGACTCAATATCTTTCGGGTCCCTAATCGTCGAAGTTGCCGGTTTTCCGCCGCAGACTTTGACCAAGATATTGACCGGCGCCTTGACTTCGGCTCGACCGGCACAAATTATACACGACTCCCGGCATTGACACCGAGTCATCAAGGATTAATGACTATTCCATGCCTAATTACGGCTTAGCGACTGACAAGTCAAGATCAATCGTGGACGCTTATCGGTCAAATCATGCCGACTTTTTGTCGAGCCCTCGGACATGATCTTGACTTTCGACGTCGGCTTTGTCCATAATTTACATCGAATGCTCGTTAAGACTCGATTACCCGCCGAGACTTTTAGAATCGTTTTCTTTCGGTCGGTGGGACCCGCTTGCCCTATAGGACCCTCGCCCGGGGCTGTCCACCCTGGGAGGTCGAAATACGGGTGGAATACGAGGGGCTTATAGACGTAGTGACGGGGCCCACCGATCCAGGAATCGAGTAGTTTGCAAAAAGAAGAGCAATCTTTTCCAACCGATTAGGTTAATAAAACATGTTTTAAGTAAACGTGAACAAATAAGCGCATGTTGCATGAGCCAAAAGCCCAAACACCTACCCTCCTTCCATTCCCGGACATCTGAACCTTCATGTCCTTTCCCCGCGACTCCGCACAAAGCTTGGTTTCGGGCACCGGGTCACCGTTTGATCGGTTGGGAGGAGTCAAAGCGCATCGTCGGCTTCACCGTTTGTTCCGACTCGGGTTTCAGAATGTCTCCATCAGCCGGTAATGATGGGGATAACGTTGCTCCGTCCTCCAAAATCCCTCGAACAGGACCCGTGTGGATCCGGTTGGTAGAACAAATGAGACTTCGACATGAGGCTCAAATTGATAACCTTCGGGGGATTGTCGCGAGTCATGGTTTGACTATCGGTCTCAATTCCGATGGCACTTTTACCGCAAAGACGAAGAGGGTTCTCCTCCTCTTCTTAATAGTCCGGATACATCAAGATGCTACCTCAAGATTCCTATGTTTCCACCGCCGGGACTCCTGCCCGCCGACTTACGGGGCAAGCGGCCCCCAACGACGGATCGGGGACGAAAGAGTTCGGTATCTTGTCGGTTGTCCCCTCTCAAAGTGATGATCCCACAAGTGTCGGCTGAGTGATGAAAATCGAGGAACGAGTTGAAGAAATATGGTCGGCCATCAAAGCCTGGAAGAACGCCGGAACGGACGGCGAGCTTGGATTGAAGAGGCCACACGCCACTTCGGGACCTTAACAATATCCCAAGCGGCCAGGGCTACCTGAAGGACAAACATGTGCCCGTTCCCGGGACCTCAATATCTCTCATTATCCGGCGGAGTCCAATCACTCGCTACCGAGACAAGCCCGGCGAGATCCCGGACCGGTTCCACTCAAAGTCATTCCGGCACCGCTCAACACGAGGTCCCAAATCCGCCACCGGCCGTAGTGGAACACATTTGGTGGGATATTTGTGGCTGTCCCGATTGCCTTGAAAGGGATTATCGGGGTGGATACACGAGGACCGTCCTCCTAAGAAAAAGAAAATTTCTTCCCGGCAAAAATTGAAGGAGAGATTCGAGGCGGTGATAACGGCGTGGGAACGCTCGGGGAGCTATGCAGGGGATTTGATTATTATGTACTCTACTCCGGTCGGTCTTCCCCAAAGCAAAAAGGGGTAAAAGAGCGAGAAAAGCCTTGCCAACGACGGAGTTGAGACTTTCGGATACCGAATGCTGCAGAACGAAGTCCAACCCCCTCGGGGTCGGCCCAAGGTTCGGTTGTCCGGCTCCCGAATATACACCGATGAAGAAAAACCGACACCGGTCGGCGCTCCCACTCAATCAACATGTTGACTAGAGATGGCAACCGCCACAAAAGGCATCGGTATAACCCGGGGGCTTCGGCAAAGACTCTACCTCGCAAGAAAAAGGCACGAAGTGGCGGCTTGATGACTCTCCATCCCGAGACAAGGACCAAATCTATGATCCTCACCTATATGGGAGCATGATCACCTTCTGCGATGAAGATTTGCCAAGAGATGTCTCCCAACACAATGAAGCTTTGTACATCACTATTCGGCTCAACACCATATCACTCCACAGGGTATTAGTGGACAATGGATCATCGGTAAACGTCCTTCCCCTCGGCATGATGAGGGCCCTCCGCATAAATGAAAGGCGCGTGATCCCATCTACCGGACTGTCAAGGCCTACGACGGTTCGTCTCGTCCCATCACAGGGACGGTGACTCTGGAACTGCAGTACGAAACCCAAATGGTGCCCGCAAAGTTCCATGTAATGGATATCCCCTCCGAGTTCACGGCCCTGCTAGGGGCGCCCTTGGTTGCATCACATGAAAGCCATAGCCTCCACTCTCCACCAATGCGTCAAATTCATCAACCGGCGGGAGACCTTGAAGTCATAAGGGGTGACGGTTTCCTCATAGGGAACGAAGGCTGAAACAATAGCCAAGAACACCCACGATCAAACAGGGGCTACATCCTTCAAGAGGCAAGTCTCGCCGGCATCCTTTGGAATCCAGCGATGCCAACTATGTCGACACACTCAAGCGAGCGAGACTCAGAAGAAGTTCGATTCATCAAATTTAATTGCTATTTCCAACACTTGGAGGCGTGCGGAAGGAAACGCTGAACACCGCCATGATACGAGGCACACAAGTCCCCGGTCCTCAATCACGGATTTGTCGATTACACCAAACCCATTCTTTGGCCTCGCCGAGCGAGGAGATTTTCATGATAAAAGTAGGCAAACACCGACGGACTCGGCTCGAATCTATGAACGTCGTGTGGGACGTCCTCCTTCTTGAACTACACTGCCAAGCCTTTCCGCTCGAGTATGGGACATGAGATTTTTCTAGCGGCACACCGAGACGCAATACGTCCTTACATACGGATTGAGCGGTCGGATTGTGACGAAACGGAAATCCCGAGATTGAGGAAGATCCCTACATCCACATGCTCGGCTTTCGGACGCCAAACACAATTGATTACGGTTTAGACAAAGAGATGATAGCAACGGCGGCGAGGAGGGAGCACGAGACCATGCCTTTCCCGGGTTGTGAAGCCACCGACAGGTGATGCCGCTAAAGAATTGGGAAACTCTCTCGGGCCCGTCCGCGACCAAAGAGGAAATGATCACCAAGCTTGGATTGGTCCCCGTCCTTTCGTGTCAACCTTTGTAAAGTCCTCAGGAGTCTCTCATTGTTGAGTTCGAGTCTCTCGAGTCGTCCGATGGCCTCACGCACGAAGACCACGAAATTGTAGCCAATCTTTGTATTCCCTCTTATTCTCAATGAAATGATGAACCTTTACGAGTATCCCTTAATTGCCACTTTAACTAATGATGAATTAACTAATAATCTAAAAACGGTTAATAACGATTCACTAGATGAAGAGGCGGACACATTAAATGAACAATATATCAAAGAAATCTTTAAAGCGGGTTGTCAGGAAAGAGGAAAATCGAGCCCAAGCTGCCGAAGAGATTTTGACAAGTGTGAATCTGGGAGCTGCGGAAGAGCCTAAAGAGACGCTTGATTGGTAGTTTCTTCGAAGGGAATTTGAAAGGGACGCCCTAATTGAGCTGCTAAAAGAATTCGTGGATGTGTTCGCATGGTCCTATAAAGATATGCCGAGGCCTCGATCCTTCCATAGTTGAGCACCGAATACCGCTCGACCCGGAAGTCAAGCCGGTAAAGCGAAGCTAAGAAGAATTAAGCCGAATGGTCCCTACAAGTGAAAGAGGAGATAGAAAAGATGCTCGGGCGGGGTTCATCGGGGTCATTGAATACCCAACATGGCTGTCCAACATAGTGACGGTGACCAAGGCCAACGGAAAGATCCGATCTTTGCGTAGACTTCGAGACTTGAACAAAGCCGGTCAAAGACGATTTCCCCACGAGCATCGACATTTTGGTAGATTCCACGGCCAACCATGAAGTCAAATCCTTCGTCGACGGTTTTGCCGGCTACAACCAAATCAAAATGGCGAGAAGAAGATCAAGCCAAAACGGCCTTCACAACCCCTTGGGGCACATCTTGCTACACGGTCGTGCCATTCGGACTAAAGAATGCGGGGCTACGTACCGGAAGGGCGGCTACGGCTCTGTTCCATGACATGATCCACAAAGAAATTGAGGTCTATGTGGACGACATGATAATACATTCCGGAGGATCGGATGGCCGGCACTTTGTTGATTTGAGAAAATTCTTCGGCCGCCTCAGAGACCACGGCATGAGGCCCGAATCCCGGCCAAGTGCACTTTCGGTGTAAGACGAGGCAAGGTACTAGGATATATGGTGACGAACGGGGAATCGAAGTAGATCCCCGAGAAAATCAAGGCGATAGTTGAAATGAAGCCACCACGGACAACGACGAAGTGAAATCCTTCATGGGAAGCTACTTGATACATAAGCCGCTTTGTAAATCGGTGACCTCGATCTGCGAGCCAATCTTCAAGTTGATGAAGAAGAATGCCTACACAGAATGGACCCCGAGAATGTCGGCTTGCCTTTGAGCAGATTAAGGCATACCTTGTGAATCCCCGATTCTCTGCCCACCACATCGGCAAAAGCCACTCTTGCTATATCTAAGCATCACGGATACGGCAATTGGGGCTATGCTAGCTCAAGAGAAGAAAGATTCCAAAGTCGAAAACGCCATCTATTTCGTAGCGAAAGCTCCAAGGAAGCGAACTCAATTACTACGCTTGCGAGAAGACTTGCGCGAGGTTTGGTGCAGGTAGTGGGAAAGTTGAAACACTACATGCGGTCTCACCGATACATCTTGTTTCAAGGATAGACCCCATCAAATATACATTCGACAAGCCTTCCATCTCCATGAGATTGGCAAAATGGTCGTTCTTTTTGGCCGAATATGACATCACTTATGTTTCAAGGAAATCCGTAAAAGGACGCATAATGGCGAGAACATCGGCGATTTCCCAAGTGATGAGTCTCGAGGACTGAACCTCAATTTCCCGATGATGGAATCTTCGCTCTAGAAGGAGAAAATCACGGCAACTCTTCTTCGACGGAGCGTCAAACAAAAGGGGAACGGGATAGGAATGCTTACAGTCGATCCTCTGCGCGAACACACCCCCATGCGATGAAATTTGAACCGAAGTCACAACAATGACTTCTTGAATATGAAGCTTGCATAGCTGGGTTGGAAGCCGCCCTTGAAAGAAATATCAAGGAATTGGAGGTGTACGGTGACTCTGCCCTCATCATCAATCGGGTCTCTAACAAATGGAAGACCGTGGATCCGGGTTTGCGAAGTATCATGCTTACATGGAAGAACTAGTGGCTCAATTCAAAGAAATCGGCTTTCATTACACCGCGAGACCGAAACGAGGTTCGCGAGATGCTGCAGCTACGCTAGCCTCTCTTGTCGAAATACACGAAGGAAAGTCTGTTAAACCATTCGAGTCGGGAGAAGAGAAAACCCCGCCTATTGCTTGAAATTGAAGCGGAAGCGAAGCGATCAATGATCCACAGTACACTCAGTTACCAATACGAAGGATGGCGAGGCCTCTTTCAAAAATGAAGATGGGGAATATAAAGAAGGAATCAAAGCAAAAAAGTCTCTCGGCCACACAGCGGCTCGCCTCCCATTATGTTCTTTTGGGAAATATGCTATACAAGAAGCGTTATCAAGGCCCCCTCTGCGATGTATCGGCAAACAAGAGGCTACCGAACTCATGAAAGAAATACATGGTGGTACTGCGGCCCTCACATGAATGCTCGAGCTACGATGCAAATCATGCGAGAATGGGGTACTTTTGGATCTCCATGGAAAGCCGGCGCATCCGGTTCGTCAAAAGGCTGCGACAAATGTCGGCGATACTCAAATCTTAATCACTTGCCTCCTCACGAGTTATCTTGCATGACAACCCCTTGGCCTTTCGTCACTTGGGAATTGATGTCATAGGCAAAATCACACCATCGAGCGATATGACCACGAGTTCGTCCTGGTAGCCGTGGATTATTTCACCAAGTGGGTTGAAGCAAAGTCCTACAAAATCCTCAATTCAAAGAAAGTTGCCCTCTTCATCAAAGAAAACATCATGTGCGAGATACGGGTTGCCGGCCGAAATCATCTCGAGATAATGGATCCCACTTCGAAGGGGAATGTGAAAAATTGCTGGCGGAATTCCGAATAACCCGTCACAAGTCATCTCCTACGGGCCCCAAACCAGCGGAGCCGTCGGCGACAAACAAGACTCTGGAAAATATCATCAGGAAAATGGTGTCAAGGCGAGAGATTGGCCCGAGAAGTTACACTGGCACTCAGGGGCTCTGAGACATCGATCGGAACGGCAAGCGGGAAACACCTTTTGCCCTCACATACGGAATGGAAGCCGTACTCCCAATCGAGCTGGAAATACCCTCGCTCAGGTATCTGTGGAAAGCCGGATCAACGAGGTCGAATGGCTCCCGAGTCGCCATGACGAATTGGCCCTACTAGACGAACGCCGATTGAAGGCCATGGAACACATTCGGGCCTACCAAGGAAGAATGGCTAGAGCCTTCGACAAGAAAGTAAAGCATCGGGAGATCCGAGAAGGTGATCTCGTTCTAAAAAGAAAAGCCCCCAGTCCGTATCAACCCCCTCGGCAAATGGGAGCTGTATGGGTCGGGCCATATGTCGTCCGAGAAGATCTTCTCCGGAGGAGCCATGCAACTTGCGGACCTCGACGGGAATCCCTTTGTACACCCGAGTGAATGGTGACAAGGCTGCGCGAGATACTACGCGTAAAAAAAAACAAAAAAAAAAAAAAAAAAAAGAAAAAGTGCTAAAAGAGTAATACCCAACTAGGTTAGAAACCCGAAAGGGCAGCTTAGGTAAAAAACGGGGTTGCACCAAAAAAAAAAACAAAAAAAAAAAAAAAAACAAAAAAAAAAAAAAAAAAAAAAAAAAGAGTGCTAAAGAGTAATACCCAACTAGGTTAGAAACCCGAAAAGGGCGGCCTAGGTAAAAAACGGGGTTGCACCAAAAAAAAAAAAAAACAAAAAAACAAAAAACAAAAAAAAAAAAAAAGAGTTCACCGGGTTGAACTACGAAGACTGAGCTCCTCAAAATGAGGAACGTAGGCGGCCGGAAACGGTTCGGTCTAAAGCACAAATAAAAGCCATACTTTGGCATCAATACAATTGATCGAGACCATGAAAGCGTCTCGAAAAACTCTAAAGCAATTCAAATATTCATTACAAGTTAAAAGCTCTTTGATGAGTCTAAGCCCGATTCATTCCTACAGCGGCAACTTGCTAAAGGAAAACTAAGATACATAATCAAACTAATGTGTACGCCATGACAAGAAAAGGGATACTCGGAAACCTCGAGTCACTCCAAGCCACTCGTCTTGGCCTCTCCCTTCTTCTTCCCCCTTCGAGTCTTCTTTTACGAGCAGGGAAAAATGTCGGTGTTCCTCCTACCAAGCTACGGTATAGGGACGGGGTCTATCAAACCGGCCTCTGTCGGGGCCTTAGTAGCCACTAGCGTCATCCCTCATCTCCTGTAACCTAGGCGGTAGCATAGGAGCCCTCCTCTCCTGTCTCTTGACGTAAGCCTCATAATCGGTCACGGCGTCTCCGCTCTGTCATGAGGGTTGGCCCTCGCCTCGGCCCTCCTCCTCTCGAAACGATCGGGTCCTCCGCACCCACAATGGCCTCACGCCGTCTCAAAATAGCCACTTTGAGTCTCTCCCGGATGCCTCTCGTACCAATCCAGGGTACCAAGTGGTCGGGAACACCGGTCTCGGACGCCTTTGAGAATGACCCGAGGAGGAAAGGCATCATACCTCCATGCTCGGGAAAGAAATGGAAACACCGAGGGATCATCCATGGAAGCAGGAGCCACCACCACTGGTGGCTATATCATCAAAACCCTCGAAGGAACTGCTCCAAGCCAAAGCTGTCTCGGGACCGAGAGCGGAATGTAGAAAGCTAGGGCGAGAAAGCCCGGAAGCATAACCACATGGGACCCGTCTGAAGCACTCTGCGAGTCTCCACCCGCCAATGAGGCACCAACCATCGATATCTTCGATGCGGCGACCCGCCATCCAACGCTCCACGAGCCACGATCATCAAAATCTACATCGACACCTCTCTGGCAAAAGTCCGAGGCACGATCATATCGAGAGGTTTCCCGAAGAACCCCCAAACGCTCCATCGGCCACGGGGTCAAGAGGAGCAGGCTGCCCCCGTGCATATACCGCCGTCCGGTAGCTAATCTGTCGAGAGCATGAAAAGTCTCCCCCGGAATCAAAGGAACGACATCTACGCCGGGCGACGGTGAACGACAACATCCGGCGAGACCGATGGCGAGATCCCAAAGGAATAGACCATGAACGGGGTGCCAAACATACAAAGTGCAAAGGCATCCCAATAGGCATCATCCACCAAACCTAGGCCCCTAAATCTGTCGGGAAGACCGGAAATATCGAAATGATCGGGACCGCGGATCATACCTTGCGCTTCCTCCGGGGAAAGATGAAGGAGGACGCACAATCTGTCAGCAAAAGAAGCCCCTCGGGCAAGGAACCGCTATCTCTTCCACCTCCAGGACCTCCAAGCAAGGCCCGAAATTCTTCGACGGTCGGAACAATCTCGTTAAAGGAAAGGCAAAAGACATGCCTTCTAGTATCCCAAAACGAAGAAGAAGCTCTTAAGAGGTCATAATCCGGAACCAATTCTTTGAGAGACCACAAGCATCGTATCTTGTACCTTTCTTCAAAGAATGATCTTCTCTCATGCATGATCTCCCTACACCACTCCTTGAACTTTTCAAAGAACAACATTTGCCTTTCTTTGGACAATTTTGGAGAATTTTTGGCCATTTCCATGGTTTTTCTCTCTTTCTCCCCGAAAATGGCTGTTTGAATTTGGAGGTTGAAGAGGATATTTGAATTTGAAATAAAGCAAGACCAGTCGAACCAAAATTAAAGGACAATGTCGAGATGCGAGTCCCATCCGCGCGGATGGGATTGCTTTCCATCGAGAAAAATGCACGGATCCAGTGCTACACCAAAAGAGGAATATTCCGTCCCGGTTGCTCGAAACTTGTGCAAAAACCTCCCCAAACCAGTCCATATACCAAACACCCTTGCAAAAAAAAAAAACCAAGGCTCATGCAACACTGCATTCATACTGCATTGCATTCATAAAATAAAATCCTAAATTATTACATTCCAAAAAAAAAAGAGTGTGCATAAAAAAAAACAAACAAACATAAATAAAATCCTAAATTATTACATCAAAAAAAAAAAAAATGTGCATAAGCTGTACAAATCTAAATCTCAATCTCAAATCTCAAAAAAAAAAAAATCAATCGGAGTCTCCAGCGCCCGATGTCTCCCCCCGGCCCCTCTTGCGACTCGGGCCCGCCTCCTCGGGAGCCACGAAAATCTCGGGCTCGAGAATCGTCCTCGTCTCCGAGAAAGAGGCTCATCGGGACCAACCGGCACGCTACGATAGGGCAAGCCGAGATCTGCGAAAAAGTCGTATCCAGAAGGTGAAGGCGTCGGACTCACTGGACGTACGAAGACGACCCGCCATGCCGCCAAACGTGTCCACTGCCCGTGTGGATCCCGAGAATGACGTGATCCGAAGGCGGCACCGCGCGGGGATCAAGGAGAGGAGACAAAGGAGTCTCTGAAGAAGTCTACGAGCGAATAGGGAAGCCTCCCGTCGACGGGCGCCGGCCGTGGTCGCCTCGCTCTAGCACGAGGAGCCCCGCAAGCGACCATCCTCTGATGAATCTCTTGGCCCCGATCACTTGCTTCGTCGGCTTCTCGACGACCACCTCCAGCGCACAAAAGCAAAAGCGTCAAAAAAAAAGAGGTGATGCTAAAGATGATGAAACAAAAGAAAGAAAAGAAGGGGAAAAGGTGAAGCCATACCTTCATGCCGGACGAGGCGGAAAGCTCGTGGAAGTCGCTCGAGTGAGGGATCTGCACCCTCAATCGGACCCCATCCTGGATATAGGAAAAATCCGTCCGAGGGTACCGCGGGATCCCAAGCCCCTCCTATCCGAACTGAGGCATCCTCGGCCTCCTCAACGAATGTCGCATATGGCTCAATCGCCACGAAGTCAGAAGTGCTTGGCCTGCTCGGTAATCATCCCAGTCACGGACCGATCGCTCGGAGTGCATCATATCGGCGGGAGGCTCCACCGGTGTCCTCAAGGCGAGTTCACGCCATCTTTGGCGCGTCACCCTCTCTCCCGAGATAATAGGCATCGCGGTCGGACCCCTCAAAATCCTCCATTTGCCAGTCCGGATCTCGGCGCCCTTCGAGTGCGCCACCTCAGCGATCCCGGGGGAAGAATATCATCCCCTCATCTGTCTCGGCCTCCGTCGAAAGGAAGGCAATCCGCGTACACGAGTCGTACGCCCCCTGGAGCTTATCTTCTCCGGGCATGCTTGGACCAAGGCTGCATGGCCGGATACGCCCGGCGTACTCCGCCAGTGCCGCCACATCGTGACGTGGAAAAACTCCAACGCCCATACTGCGAAAGGTAAAAATCCAATCAATCCGGTGCAAAAGAAAAGTGCGTGCTCAAAAAAAAAAAAAAAAAAAAGAGAGGAAAGCAAAAGAGAGCTTATACCTCCGGGGCAAACTCAAGCGGTACAAAGAGCTCACGGCCTTCATTTGTACCTATCAAGAGCAAAATAAAGCTCTGCCCGGCCCGGCCTCTCCCCACGAGACATCTCAGGCCGTCTCCATGTCCTCCAAGGACCTCAACAAGGCAAAGGCTGCCGTCCCCTCGGCATGTCCAAAGAGCGTGCTCGAAAAAGCAAACCACAAGAAGGCCACGGCAATCGATCGGCGCCTATCCTCTCCTCCCGGCCTCGTAACTCGCTATGGTCTCCACGATCTTGCCGTAGACCACGGCATACTCCATCCCATCCCCTTTTTGGGAATAGGGGAAAATCCCGAGAAGAGCACACGAGATCGGCATCGGCTGTAGCCATCCCGCCACTCAATCTTTGCGTCCATTAAAGGACAGGCCCGTGATCGCGGCATAGTCGGAGGCGTAGCCGTAGCCTCGCCCCGGAAGAAGTGGAAGGTGTGGGTCGCGTCCCACCAGTCTTTGCGCCGAGCAAACATCAAGCCCTTGCTCTTAGGGAACTTGACCGGTCCCCTCGAAGCACTCGACAAACTCCCGAGCCCCGTCTCGACAACAATCTGTCTCGGACTCGGCAAAGCTCCTCGGCCCGCATCCGGAAGCCGGTCCCACAAGTCAATCACGGACTCCACCGATCCTCGAGTCTTCATTTTGTTCGAATTTGCTCAGTCACAAAAACGGTTTCCGCCAAAAAAAAAAAAAAAAAAGAGAAAATGTCAAAAAAATTTTTGCATTTGCATTTACAAAAAAAAAAAAAAAAGCATACACATGCATTTAAAAAATTTCGACGGCATAACGGCATACAATGAGCATAGCCCCATTTTTCTCGCACGAGAAGACAGGTTTTCGGCAAATCCCAATGCATTCATCAAAAAAAAAAAAGATGCATTCCTACGGAAGTAAAAACTCCGTCCCATTTTCATAAAATAACATGCATACCATCCATCATCTCAAAAAAAAAAAAAAAAAAAAAATTTGCATACATGCATATCATCCATCTTACATGCAACGGGAGGAAAAATCCGTCCCACTTTTCAAAAAAAAAAAAAATATGTCCTAAACATACATACATCCCATATTGGCAAAATGCACATTCTTTCCAAACAAAATGCATGCATTGCATCATCATTCATCAATATCAAAATTCAATTCCAAAAAAAATGTGGCAAAAATGCCAATTCTTTTCCCAAGCAAAATGCACATTTTGGGATACCCACAAATTCATTGCAACATGCATATCATCAAGATCAATATTCAATTTCAAAAAAAAAAATCATCATCAACATGCATAGCATCAAAATCAAAAT
The DNA here is from genome assembly GCA_022495995.1 of Adenophora triphylla var. japonica. Classification (NCBI taxonomy): domain Eukaryota; kingdom Viridiplantae; phylum Streptophyta; class Magnoliopsida; order Asterales; family Campanulaceae; genus Adenophora; species Adenophora triphylla. The sequence continues at coordinate 365,737 of JAFEMH010000446.1, forward strand.
CAAGGCCAAGAACATGGTCATTTCGAAATTACCAAAAAAAAAAAAATCAAATCACCCAAAAATCAAATGTCAAGCAAGAAATCAACAAAGGGATCAAAGGGTTTCAAAGTATACCGTTCGGAGGTCGAATCCGAAGCCCAATGTTGCCAAGCATCGGGGTAATGCTCCTCATGACCGATTGCGAAAGATTGTAATGCCTCCTCATTCGGACGAGCTCCAATCGCCTCTCAGCTACGGGCCACGTCCTTGGCCTTGAAAAGCGCCTTCCCGTGTTCCATTGCTCAAAAAATCGAAGAAATCGGAAGATTTTGAAGCTTTTTGGCCAACAATGGCGGATTTGCGGAATTTTCTCTCTCTGCTCTCGTAATTTTTGAAAAAACTGAATGGGGAAGAGAAAAGGGCGTTGGCCCTAATTAATACCCCTGGTTTTCAAACCCTCTCCGCGCGGATAGGATTGCAAGGGTCAAAATGACCCTTTTGCCCCTTAAAATTCCGGGACTGCAATTCGGTCCCGACTTGACGAGTTAACCAAAGTTAACCAAAGTCGGCCCCTTGTCAAGAAAATCTTCCCCGGCGAGTCAAACGTAAGACCGAGTGCCCCGAGAAAGATAACGAGATCCCGTATCTTTCATCAAAATCTTCCCCAGCGGTCGAAGCGTAAGGCCAAAGTGCCCACGAGAAAGATAACGAGATCCGTATCTTTCATCAAAATCTTCCCGGCGATCAAACGTAAGACCGAGTGCCACGAGAAAGATAACGAGATCCCGTATCTTTCATCAAAATCTTCCCGGCAGTCAAGCGTAAGACCGAGTGCCCGAGAAAGATAACGAGATCCGTATCTTTCATCAAAATCAACGGCGATCAAACGTAAGGCCGAGTGCCCGAGAAAGATAACGAGATCCGTATCTTTCATCAAAATCATTCTCCCGGCGGTCAAACGTAAGACCGAGTGCCCAGAGAAAGATAACGAGATCCCGTATCTTTCATCAAAATTATTCAGCGATCAAAGCGTAAGACCGAGTGCCCGAGAAAGATAACGAGATCCGTATCTTTCATCAAAATTCACGGCGAGTCAAACGTAAGACCGAGTGCCACCGAGAAAGATAACGAGATCCCGTATCTTTCATCAAAATCTTCCCCGGCGGTCAAACGTAAGACCGAGTGCCCCGAGAAAGATAACGAGATCAGTATCTTTCATCAAAATCATTCCCGGCGATCAAACGTAAGACCGAGTGCCCGAGAAAGATAACGAGATCCCGTATCTTTCATCAAAATCTTCGGCGGTCAAACGTAAGACCGATCTCCCGAGAAAGATAACGAGATCCCGTATCTTTCATCAAAATCAAACGGCGAGTCAAACGTAAGACCGATCTCCTCGAGAAAGATAACGAGATCCCGTATCTTTCATCAAAATCTTCCGGCGAGTCGAAACGTAAGACCGAGTGCCCGAGAAAGATAACGAGATCCCGTATCTTTCATCAAAATCATCCAACGGCGGTCAAACGTAAGACCGATTTCCCAGACGAATACGTCGATTTTCCCAGCAAAGGCTAACGAAATCCCGGCAAAGTTAACGGAATCCCAAAAGCCAACGGAATCTCGAGTAGTACTCGAACTACGAAAGGGCTTGATTCCCAGCTAGGGATACGTAGGTAGCCTATCATTAGGTCCGGCCCCTCGACCAAAACGGTCACCCTCTCCTTCGGCGGCGAGACAAAGTCCATGAAAGGCCATTTCAAATTAAGGTCAGGCGCCTAAAAGCCATCATCATCGAGGTCGAGGCACCTAAAAAAAGCCATCTTCAAGGTTCGAGGCACCTAAACGCCATCTCAAGGTCGAGGCACCTAAAAAGCCATCTCAAGGTTCGAGGCACCTAAAACGCCATCTCAAGGTTTGAGGCACCTAAGACGCTATCACTAGGAAAGCGATAAATCGCAATCATCCCAGCCCGAGAGACCGAAAATGGTCATTCCTATCCCCAGCCCGGAGCGGATAGCCATCGAGACCGAAAATGGTCATCTCTTATCCCAACAGAGTTTCTTTCCAGCAACCGGCTGTAGAACTCGCTCATCGGAGTTCGAGGCACCTAAAACGCCATCATCTCCCGGGGGTCGAAGACCCGAACTACGGCAGCTTGATTCCCATTCGGGATACGTAGGTAGCCTATCGCTAGGTTCGGCCACCCGATCACTCGATCATCTGCCAAATATGGAGCCTTACTCTTATCGACGACCCCAGCTTCCTTGAAAGCGCCGTCGCCAGAGGGCTCTTGTAAGTGCTCCAATTTGAGCTTGTTAGAATTTTCGTTAGAAAATTAACGAAAGTTATAACATTTCTAACAATTCCTAACAATCCTAACTTTTCTAACAAAGTGAGGGTAAAATGGGCATTGTTATTTAAGGTTAAACCTTAAAAAGAATCTTAAAAAGAAAAACAAAAGAATAAAACCACAAATAGAAATCTTTGGAAACATAATGCATTTGGTCAATTTGAATTTTGAAAAGAAATATTCCTTGTGTCCAAAGCTGGAAAGGCTGCATTTAATGAACGAGTGCACGCCGAGGGGATCCATCCGCGCGGACATCTTTGCATTTTCGGAGGGCTATAAATTGAGCCCTCCGAGTCACAAAAATAAGGAGGAAGAACACATTTTGCACCGAACCTCTGGCGAAATATAGAGAGAAAACGGTGAGAATTCACTTGAATTGTCACCATTTTCTCTCCAATCTTTCCCAACTCATACTCATCCACTCACTCTCATATTAAAGCCCTAAACACTCATACACTCAAGCCAAACACTCAAGAACACAAGGAAGATTGGTAAACCCTCCTCTTCCTAACCCTAAATCTCATCCATGCATGCATCTTCAAACTACAAAATGTAGTTCTTTCATCTTCTTGCTCTAGATCTAAGAAGATCACCATGGAAGACCATCTCCATGGATGATCTTCTACAAAGATCAAAATTATTTTCAAAGTTTTCTTACTTTCTTGCAAAGAAAACTCATTTTCAAAACCCTAAAAACCATTTTCAAGCATAAAATCTCATTTTCAAAGGATAAAAATCCCCTTCCCAAGCAAATGAAATGCTTAGTCCTAATGTACCCCAAGGATGGTTTGGTATAGTTGATTCACCACTAAAATGTCTAGTGATCACTAACCAAAACCTAGGAAATGGGGACAAGCATGGATGCAAAACCCCCTTTAAAATCATATTTTCTTTCTTGAGAAGTTGCTGTCCAGTAGCAATTTTCTCAGACCTCAGTCCATGGTCTTAATTTTTGGACACAGATGAACTTGGAATTTGGTGTTGACTACAAAATACTTTTTGTAGCCAACATCCAGAGCTTTCAGACATATTTTTACTTTATTTTTGGGTGAGTAAAACTCCTCTTTTCAAATTTTCTTTCAGAGGCTAGTTCATCAGCTTCTGGGAATCCAGATCTCATATCTGAGGTTTCCAGAAGGTTTTGCCCCCTCAAATCTTCTCCAAAATGGAAAATTCCTTCGCACAAACTTTATTTAAGGTGTCTAGAACAACTTTCATTCTCTGAGTTTATCCAGATTATGAAGTTTTAAGACCCTTGAATCCATTTCAAAATCAAAGGTCCACTGCCTTTTTCATTCTGGCAGAAATGGCTCTCAACTTCAAAAGGTCTTTTGAGTACCAAATCTCAATCCAAAAATCCCCCAAAAATCATGGGATCAGTTTAAAGTCTTAAAAAGATATCCCAATTTTTACTTTTCTGAGTTTCAACTTATTTTGGCCAAAACACACACACACACACACACACAAATGATTTTCAGCTTGGAAGACTCGTTTTACGAGGCGCGTCGGGTGCACACTAACGTCCTTCCCGACGCGTAACATGACCTCCGAACCTAAATCTCTGATCTCGGGCTTTTTCAAAGTTTTGGCCCTCAAAATTAAAATGGCGTGGCGACTCCGTTTTCGTTGATTTTTCTTTCAAACAAAAAATGGGAAAATTTTCGGATACACATTCATCACAAAGGGGCAAAGTGCTTGGGTATATGGTCACGGAGCGAGGTATTGAAGTTGCCCGAAAGATCAAGGCCATTATGGATATGAGGCCACCTCGAGCCAGACGGAGGTCAAAAGCTTTATGGGCAAACTACGATTACATCGGCCATTTTGTCAACCGAGTTGACTACCGTGTCCGAGCCCGTCTTCAAGCTCATGAAGAAGAATGCGAGACGCAGAATGGACCGAGGAATGCCAAGATGCCATTGACCAAATCAAGGCATACTTAGTACATCCTCCGGTGCTATGCCCCCACATAGACAGAAACCTCTCTGCTCTATCTCCTTTTGTCACCGATACGGCAGTTGGGGCTATGCTTGCTCGGAGAAGAAAGACTCTCGGGTAGAAAATGCCATTTACTTTTGTCACCGGAAGCTGCGAGGGGAAGTGAGCTTAATTACTCGGCATGTGAAAAGACTTGTGCGGGGCGGTCTAGGTAGTCGGTAAGTGAGCATTACATGCAAGCCCACTCTGTGAACTTGGTCTCGAAAATGGACCCCATCAAGTACATCTTAGACAAGCCTTCTCTCTCGATGCGCCTAGCAAAGTGGTGGATTCTTCTTAGCTGAGTATGACATCAACTATATGACAAGAAAGGCCATCAAGGGTCAAGCATTGTCAGACCATCTGGCAAACTTCCCTATTAATGAGGACCGCGGGCCTGAACCCCAATTCCCAGATGAAGGGATCTTTGTAGTTGAGCCTGAGAACCGATGGCGGCTTTTCTTTGACAGAGCGCTAACAAAGAGGAAATGGCGTAGGAATGCTCTTTGGTCGATCCGAATGATGAGCACACGCCCATAGCCCTCAAGTTGAACTTCCCCGCCACGAACAATGTTGCTTGAAGTATGAAGCTTGCATTCTTTGGTTTAAAGGCCGCGTTAGAAAGGAATGTCAAGGAGCTCGAGGTTTATGGAGACTCGTAGCCTAATCATCAACCAGGTCTCCAACAAGTGGAAGGCGTAGACCCCAACCTTCGAGGTATCCATGCCTACATGGAAGAGTTAGTAGGCAATTCGAGAGAGGTGACTTTCCATTACCTACCAAGGGACAAGAACAGTTCGCAGATGCCTTAGCTACTCTAGCCTCATTTGGTAGAGATCCCCGAGGGAAAGGCAATAAAACCCTTCGAGTGGGTAGAAGAGAAGCCCCGGCTTTACATTTGTGGAAGTAGACTTGGGACCCGAGCATGTCAAGGAACCTGAATGCGGTCAGTTATCGGTTCCTCAAAGACGGAGAATCAACTTTCAAAGGCGAAGAAGGTAGACCAAAGGAAGGCATCAAAGCCAAGAGCTTGCAAGCCCACGAAAGCGGTTGGCCTCACATTATGTCAATCTGTGGGGCGAACTGCACAGAGACGGTACCGGGGGACCCTCCTCCTATGTGTCACCCAAGAAATGGCCGAGAGAGTTAATGACCAAAGTCCACAATGGTCCCCTGCGGTCCTCATATGAATGCCCAGAGCATTGATGCAAGTGATCCTCGAGAATGGGTTACTACCGGATTTCCATGGAAATAGGCGTGTCCAAAGCATGTGTCCGAGCGTGCGACAAATGCCAACGGTTTGCCAACCTCAATTATCTTACGCCTCATGACACATCGCATGACGACTCCTTGGCCGTTTGCAACTTGGGGTATTGATGTGATAGGAAAGATAGCCCCGGTAGGGAGCAATGGGCATGAATTCGTGTTAGTGGCTACTTCACAAAGTGGGTAGAGGCCAAGTCCTACAAGGTTCTCACTTCCAGAAAAATGGCCCAGTTCATCAAAGAAAACATTATGTGCGTATATGGGGTGACCAAATGAGATCATTTCGGATAACGGGTCACACTTTGAAGGGCTGCGATAGATTGCATCAAATTCGAGTCACTCGCCACAAGTCATCCCCATACGAGACCTCGGACTAATGGAGCCGTGGAATACGCAATAAGACGCTCGAGCGGATTATCCGAAAAATGGCCACCCGTGGTCGTGGTAGCTGGCCCTGCACTGGCACTGCAGGGCTACGTAAGCGTCTGTCGAACGACTGGAGAAACTCCCTTTGCCCTAACTTACGGGACGGAAGCGGTGTTGCCGTGGAGTTGGAAATCCTATCACTAAGGGTCCTCCTAGAAAAGCTTGATGTCAATGAGGTAGAATGGTTGCGCGAGCTGTACGATGAGTTGGCCCTTAGTGTTCGGCTCGAAACCTAACGGTTTATTTTAGATATCCGCAAGTCGCACGGGCTATCGTGTGAATATAGCGGGGTGCAAGTACGAGTCGATCCCACGAGAGACAGGGTTTACTTAAGGGATATTTTTGTCTTTTAGAAAATATAGAAAAGATTGGGGGTAGATAAAATTTGTTTTTAGAATAATAGAGAGAGCATAAACAATAAAATACTTTAATTGAAATCTTATAAAATGAAGCATTCTCGGGATTGGAAATCATACACATATTCTTATTCATCAAATTGTCATTGTCTTAGAAATAAAAGGTTTTCATAAAAATCAAGGATGGTTGTTAGGCCTACGCTATTTCGGGCTAAGACAATAGCGTTTGTATTCTTCACTAATTATGTCCTAACTGTTTGAGAAATCCGTTTATGTTTGCCCCCGCCCTGTCACAAACGGGCATTCCGGCTTATCTCTAGCTGACCATAATTAGTAAGAATCCATTAAGGACGGAAGTCAACATACTTTCCATTAAAGGAACATCCCTAGGCCATTGAACTACTCTCGTGATCAATGAACCTAGTTTCTTTATATGGTTCCGTCAATCGAGATTCTCCGCTAGGTACTTCTCTCAATTGACTGAATCATACAAATTGGATATCGCCAAAATGTAAGGCATTTAGAGAATAATATAAAGAGATTGTTTTAGATGAAGAAAGAAGACAAGACTAAACATTTTTGAATGATGAATAAGCATGCTTTTGAGTTTCCAACCCCAAGAATATGGGAGATTACTCACAAGCCATTGATAACATAAAAGTATAAATAGAGATTGAGTAAGAAAGACTTATGATTGCTGAGAATAATGCTTCACTTTTATTGCTTTTCCTCCAAAGTGATTCCAAGAACAAATAATGACTTTGATCTTCAAACTCCATTTAAAAATTGTTGTTACAAATCTTTGTATCTTCTATCTATCTAATATCAGTAATTTCTCTCTAAGAATTCGTATCTAAGGAATTGATCACAAGGGTCCTATTTATAAATGGAAGGAGACTCTTCAATTGGGTGCCATCAAAAGGTGCCTTTTACATCTGCGGTCACCTGCACGGCCGTGTCAAGGATTTTGCACGGCCGTGTCCTCTTGGCGCCCATTTGGATTTGAATTCTGGGAGACTTGCACGGCCGCTCCATATAGCTGCACGGCCGCTCCATGGTTTGCACGGGCGCAGTCACTTCAAGGCTGGCCACTCCATGGGCCAAGATGGCCGGCCATGGCCTATGATGCACGGCCGCTCCGATTTTGCCGCACGGCCGCTCTTCTCGATTGTTTTCACTTTGAGTGCTTTATTTTGCTTGGTGTTCCTCCATCCTTTGGCAAAATGTCCATGAATCCTTTGTATAAATAAAAAGACCCTAAAACCTGTCTAAAATTTATAAAACATACCAAAAACGTAAAATCTAATAAAATAACAAAAGTAAGTAAAAATACTAAAAACTAAATAAAAAGTGATGATTTATTTGTGTAAAAGTATATAAAAACTAGGATAATTGACTATATAATAGTCACTTATCAAACTCCCCCACACTTAAGCCTTTGCTTGTCCCCAAGCAAACTTAGAATGAAATACGGAGAGGGAGAAAAACACGATTGATCCCTCAGAAATAAAGTAGCAAGCCCTTAAATGCCTTGTAGATAATGTCTTTATCTATCGAATCATATTTTGAATACCTTTAAAAATTTATTTTAGGAAGAAATATTTTAGGGATATTTTTAAAGAGATAAAATGCAAGACAATAACCTAATATAGCATATATAGAATTTTGACCAAGTAAAGCATGCTAGAAGGAAGAATCTTTAGATTTATTTCTTGGTAGAAAAAGCTGTCACTTTTTAGAGTGATTTTTTTTAGAAAAGATGAATTTTATTTCTTTAAGACGTACAAGAGAAGGTATAAACATTTATTCACAATTTAGAAATTCCGAAGAATTGTATTACATTCTTAGATCACAAGGGTGAAGAATGGATGATGGTAGTGGAAAAATCTCGTCAAAGTCAAACAAATTTATCTTATTTTTGTACGTGTTATATTTTTGCAAAAGACCTAAGTTATTTTGATCCTTTCAAGTAGGAGACATTGTGGTCGCGAGCCCCATGTTCCTAATACTTAGATCAAGAATACTTTTGGATATTATTTCCGTTTTGGCAAGGAAGCATCGTCGCAGCGAACGCCGTGCCCCGAGTTACTTAGGAGATAATATGTTTCTTTTTGCTTTTAAGGATTGGTGACAATTGTCACTCTTTTATCAATAAGATAGAAGTGTTTTACTTTGACTTGACTTAAAAAAAATGGAAGGATGGAATTTATGAAAGGGTGTGATTCAAGGGATGCAAACAAAAAGGTACTTCTAAAAAGGAAATAAATATCTAATAAAGATAAAAAAAAATGTACAATCTTAAAGGAATATATTCAAAATTTGCATAAATGACCAAGCATAAAAAGGATTCCTTCTAATCAAATGCATTTTTCTTGATGAGATTCTATATTGTGCTATACCAACTTATGAGGCTTTCAATATTTTTCCTAAAAAGATCCCTTATACTTTTCCTTTTTATAGATTTCTAAGTGTATAGAAAATATGAGAGAAAAGATAAATAGGCATTCATACTAGGGCAAATGGCAAGCATAATGATAATGATTTTTGATCATCATAGGGATTTTTTTTTATATACTATTATACATGCATACAAAAAAAAAATGCAACTAAGTTAAAAAAGAAAAATTATACTAGAAAGCGATTAAATCTATCCTAGAAAGCAAGTAAAATTTAAAAACTAGAAAGCGAAAAATAAAGGATAGATTTACCCCCCCACACTTGAAATGAACATTGTCCTCAATGTTTCAAGGAACAATGCTAAATCTAGGGAGGGTAAAGGGAAAAACTTACTAAAAATGGATCACGGGTAGGTAGGTGGTTGTGGGAAATCATCCCAATTGTTGACCCCGTAGTTGAAGATGGTGTTCACTTGCCTTTGAATCGTCCCCACACGATTTTGTATATCATTCCGGAAGTAATGAAATTCATTGTTGAAAGTGTCGAACCGGGTCATTATTTGATTGTTTTGAAGCTCGATCCGGTCAAATCTTTCATTAAAATTCGGTGGCAAAGGGGGGTGGTTGGGTTGATGTTGCTCTCCTTTTTCTTCTTCTTCTTCCTCTTGGTTTGCTTGGCTTGATTGGCCCTCCTCGAGACTCATGGAAATTGGAAAGATCCATGTTTGGTGTTGATAAGTTTGGGCAAATGGGAGGATGGGACTAGGCAAAACAATGTAGGGCGTTTTACCCGGCCCTACCAACCAATTGTACTCTCCACGTCCTCTATCTGAAATCATTTGCATTACCCGTAGGGTTGGAATATCCAACTTTGTAGAACCCGAAACCGCGACTTCATTGGCGGGCACCATAAACCCAAAATGGTTAGCAAACAAAGTAACAATACCACCAATATGGATCTCTCCATTGAAAGTTGGAGAGACGATATCACTAAATAACTCGATCAAGAAATGGCTCAAATTCACCTTCCTATGAGCCCTCACCATAGACCATAACAAAAACAACTCCTTCTTGTTCACTGTTCCCTTATCTTCCCTTGCAAAAACTGTACATGCATAGAATATGTGCATAATCCGGAGAACGGGATGAATAATAGATGATGCTTTTGCGGTTCTAGATTTGAAGGATGGAATTCCGGTTATTTGCTCCCAAAACACATTCTCCCTAAACTCTATAGGAAAATCGGTTTCAAAGTTGGTGAAAGCAGGCCAACCAAAAATTCTATTTATGTCGAAGGAGGTAAGATGAAACTCCTCCCCACCAAGCCTAAAATACAAATGTATCAATTGGTATGGCTCCCCCGTACTTCCACAAATTTCTGTTGTAAATTCCTTCCTCATAGTGCACAAGAATTCCAAAGTTATCCTTTCGTAAGTCTTTGCATTCAACTCAAGAAAACCACCACAACCAAATCCCATGTGAAACTTCCTTACATTTTTGTAGACATCTAGGGCCTTAAGGGCAGGAACATCTGGGAATTGGGTTGGTCTAATTCTCTTTTGACGAAGGGCGGTGAATCTAGCCACTTCGGAAGGCTCTCTAAACTCAATACCCAAATCATTGAGCGTTGGGTTTAGATTAGGGGTAGGAGATGGTTCCTTTCGGGACCTTTTCGAACCTCTTTCAGCAGCCTTTCCCTTTCCTTTCCCTCTCTCCATTGAAAATTTTCAGAAAAACCCAAAAAAATTTAGCTAAAAGAAGAAGAAAGTAGATTACCCAAATCTGAGCTTGAAAAGCTTGTAATCTTCGATGAATAGCCACTAGATACCAAAAAGCTTCCTTCTTGCACCTTAATTCGGAGTAATCCTTCTTCAATTTGTTGAAATGGGTGAAGGGTTTTGGTATTTTTGGAATTGGGGTTTTAGGAGGGTTTTGGGACTGATTTTGGTATGAGAGAAATGGTTGAGTAGAGGATTTGAGGAGGATTGGGGGTTGAATTGTGAGTAAAAATGGTGTAGGAGTGGGTATTTAAAGTGGGTGGGGCGGAGGTTTTGAGGGAGAGAGGTTGAAGATGAAGTAAATGAGGGAGGAGGGGAAAGGCTGCGTCTTTTGACTGGAACGACGCAACTCCCCAGACGTCTTGCACGGCCGTGTCAAGGAATTTGCACGGCCGTGTCCTTTTACTGAGTCAACCCGCTCCAACTCGATATGAACTGCACGGCCGCTCCAAGAAGAGCTGCACGGCCGTGCGAACCAAACTTCACCATTTTTAAATCTTTTTCCCTATAAAACAAGGTTAGCACAAACAAATATGATAAAAACTCAAATAAAATGAAATGAAAATAAAACAAAAATAATCCATCGGTTACCATCCCGATGATGCTTGTTTTAGGTCCTTAGCTTGACCCCTTCCCGGTAGTAGGAGATGCATGATACTTGGTTGGCCTTTTGTCATTGACAACTTGCCATTGCAATCCCTCCGGGGTAATAAGTATCTTCTGCGGTAGACATTTCTTCCATCCCGACTTCTTGGGTAGAACAAGTGACCTATAGTCTTTGCACTTTCGGAAACTCGAAGTGACCTCCGTCTTTGTTCTTTTTGACTTTTTCACTGCATTGTTAGCTTTGGGACATGCAGAAATATCTAAACCATTATTACAAATCAAAGGTTCAATGTTTATGGGATCATTTTTTATTTCTTCCTTTGACTTTGTTTCCTCACCCATTAAATCTTCTTCACTAGGAATCCAATTTTCTTCGCTAGGGGTGTAGGTCTCTTCATTTGGGGTCCAATCTTCTTCACTAGGAGTATAGGCCTCTAGGTAGAGATCTTCGAGAACTGTCCTATGCATACTAAATTCGACCCTTTCTTTCCCTATATTTAGGGAAAATGTGCCATTTTTCACATCTATAATTGCCCCCGCAGTGGCAAGAAATGGCCTTCCTAAAATGACGGGAATATAATGGTCTTCCGCCATATCCAAGATAAAAAAGTCGACAGGGATGATTAAGTTCCCTACTCGACAAGGCAAATTTTCCATAATACCAACGGGGTATTGAACGGATCGGTCTGCCAATTGGAGAGTTATGGTTGTGGGTTTGAGTTCCCCTATACCAAGCTTCTCGCTAACTGATAATGGCATTATACTAACGCTTGCTCCTAAGTCAAGGACAGCGTTATCTATGTTTATTCTGCCAACACAACAAGGAATGGTGAATGTACCTGGATCCTTTAATTTTGGAGGGTTTTTATTTTGCAAAACGGCGCTTACCTCCTCCGCTAACATAACATTCTCATTCTCTTCTAGCCTTTCTTTTTCAAAAATTAATTTTTTCAAAGGTTTAACGGCTAAAGGCATATCTTCATCTTTTCTAAAATAAGGAATGTTAACATTAATGGCATCTAGGTTATCAAGGAATTCATCATAATCCTTGCCTTTTTCTCTAGGGGATTCTGTTCCCAAACTAGTCTCAATCATCGGAGGGATTGGACTATGATTATTTCTAGGGCATTCATTTTTCTTTTCTTGCTCATCCCTAGTTTTTACTACATTAACTTGCTCATTTGGCCTTTGAGGTTGACCGGGAAGACTCCCTTGTGGTCTATTCAATGGGGTAGCCTGTTGAGCTTTTTGGGTTTCTAGCATCTTATTATGCGCTGCCAAGTTATCAAACCTAGCATTAAGTAGTTTAAAACATTCCCTAAATTCATTATTGATCTTTTCTTGGGAATTTTTATTTTCCACTACAAAATCCATTATAATATCTAATTTAGATTTAGGGGGGAAGGTACTTGCATTGTTGTTGAAATTCTTAGGTGCAAATCCCGGAGGTTGTGTAGATGATTGCGGGTTAAGAACGTTGTTATTCTTATAGGAAAAATTGGGGTGATTCCTCCACTCGGGATTGTATGTGTTAGAATACATCCCCCCTTTTTGCCCAAAAGAATTAACGAAGTTCACTTGATCGTTAGAAGTAACGTCAAGTAACTTATGATTATCCGTACTATGTGAGTTAGACCCACATAGTTCGCATAACACATTTACACTAGCAATGGGATTGACATTAAGATTTTCAAATTTTTTCAAAAGCATGTCAACTTTAGAGGAGAGAAGAGTAACTGCATCAACATTATATTTACCGGGCGTACCTTGTTGCTGCTCCCTCTCGCTTGACCATTGGTAATGGTTCAATGCAATGTTTTCGATAAGGTCGTATGCCTCATCGACTCCTTTGTTCATCAATGCTCCTCCTGCAGCGGCATCAATGGTCTCTCTTGTTTTGAAAATGAGACCGTTGTAGAAGGTGTGAACAATCAACCACTTTTCAAGCCCGTGGTGGGGGCACATTCTGAGAAGTTCCTTGAACCGTTCCCATGCGTCATACAAAGTCTCACTATCTGTTTGACAGAAGTTAGTGATCTTTGTTCGTATCTGGGCAGTCTTGCTTGGTGGGAAAAATCGACCAAGGAATGCTTCTTGAATTTGGTCCCATGTTGTTAATGAATTCTGGGGGACCGAATTCAACCATTGTTTCGCCTTATCCTTGAGAGAGAAAGGAAAGAGGCGCATCCGGATTGCTTCCACCGTAACATTTTGAATACGTGTAGTATCACAATATTCAAGGAATGTTTGGATGTGTAGATGGGGATCTTCGAAGGCAGTGCCGCTGTATTGGTTATTCATAACCATGTGCAATAATTGCGGCTTTATCTCGAAGTTTGCTGCTCCGGCATTTGGCACAACAATAGGGGATCTAGTTCCCGGGGTACTTGGGTTAACAAAGTCCCGTAGGGTCCTAGCAGGTGTTTGCGGTTCTCCGTCCATGTGTTTTTGTAGAGTTTCTCTAAATCTTCTTAATCTTTCGTGAAAGCTTCTTTCGGGTTCCGGATCAAAGTTGTCAACGAATGTCCGAGACCGTTTCATAAACTACAAGAAAACACTTGAAGAAAAATTAAACGTAATGTATTATAGGACAAGAAAGCAAAATAGTAAAAATAAAATAAAAAACAAAAAATTTTGTAGTAAAGACAAAAATAAAAAGTAAACCGTTGTCCCCGGCAACGGCGCCAAAAACTTGTTCGGTCGAAACCTAACGGTTTATTTTATATCCGCAAGCGCACGGGCTATTGTAATATAGCGGGTGCAAGTACGAGTCGATCCCACAGAGACAGGGTTTACTTAAGGGATATTTTTGTCTTTAGAAAATATAGAAAAGATTGGGGGTAGATAAAATTTGTTTTAGAATAATAGAGAGAGCATAAACAGAAAATACTTTAATTGAAATCTTATAAAATGAAGCATTCTCGGGATTGAAAATCATACACATATTCTTATTCATCAAATTGTCATTGTCTTAGAAATAAAAGGTTTTCATAAAAATCAAGGATGGTATGTTAAGCCTACGCTATTTCGGGCTAAGACAATAGCGTTTGTATTCTTCACTAATTATGTCCTAACTGTTTGAGAAATCCGTTTATGTTTGCCCCCGCCCTGTCACAAACGGGCATTCCGGCTTATCTCTAGCTGACCATAATTAGTAAGAATCCATTAAGGACGGAAGTCAACATACTTTCCATTAAAGGAACATCCCTAGGCCATTGAACTACTCTCGTGATCAATGAACCTAGTTTCTTTATATGGTTCCGTCAATCGAGATTCTCCGCTAGGTACTTCTCTCAATTGATTGAATCATACAAATTGGATATCGCCAAAATGTAAGGCATTTAGAGAATAATATAAAGAGATTGTTTTAGATGAAGAAAGAAGACAAGACTAAACATTTTTGAATGATGAATAAGCATGCTTTTGAAGTTTCCAACCCCAAGAATATGGGGGATTACTCACAAGCCATTGATAACATAAAAGTATAAATAGAGATTGAGTAAGAAAGACTTATGATTGCCTGAGAATAATGCTTCACTTTTATTGCTTTTCCTCCAAAGTGATTCCAAGAACAAATAATGACTTTGATCTTCAAACTCCTTTGGAAAATTGTTGTTACAAATCTTTGTATCTTCTATCTATCTAATATCGTAATTTCTCTCTAAGAATTCGTATCTAAGACTGATTACAAGGGTCCTATTTATAAATGGAAGGAGACTCTTCAATTGGGTGCCATCAAAAGGTGCCTTTACATCTGCGATCCACGACTTGCACGGCCGTGTCAAGGATTTTGCACGGCCGTGTCCTCTTTGGCGCCGTATTTGGATTTGAATTTGGAGACTTGCACGGCCGCTCCATATATAGCCGCACGGCCGCTCCCGGTTTGGCACGGCCAGGTCACTTCGGTGCTCGGCCACTCCATGGGCCAAGATGGCCGGCCATGGCCTATGATGCACCTGGGCCGCTCCTGGTTTCTTTGCCGCACGGCCGCTCCGACCGATTTTCACTTGGAGTGCTTATTTTGCTTGGTGTTCCTCCATCCTTTCGGACCAAAATGTCCATGAATCCTTTGTATAAATAAAAAGACCCTAAAACCCGTCTAAAATGTATAAAACATACCAAAAATGTAAAATCTAATAAAATAACAAAAGTAAGTAAAAATACTAAAAACTAAATAAAAAGTGATGATTTATTTGTGTAAAAGTATATAAAAACTAGGATAATTGACTATATAATAGTCACTTATCAACTAGAGCCTTGATCTTTTCTGGATTTGTCTCTATTCCTCGCTGTGACACCATAAATCCAAGGAATTTACCCGCTGCTACACCAAAAACCTATTTGCTGGGATTAAGCTTCATGTCGTTTGCTCTCAAGTTGGCGAACGTTTCCTTTAGGTCGACCACGTGACGCCCGGTCTTTGTTTTAATGACCATATCATCGATGTAGGCCTCCATGTTTCGGCCAATCTGTGAAGCAAAGACCTTGTTGACCATACGCTGGTAGGTTGCTCCTGCATTCTTCAGTCCAAATGGCATCATAGTGTAGCAATAGATGCCTCCAGCTGCTTGGAAAGCTGTCTTTACTATGTCATCCTCATGCATCTTGATCTGATGATAGCCTGAATAGGCATCTAGAAAGCTGAGGGTGGAGTGGCCAGCAATGGAATCAACAAGTTTGTCAATTCTAGGGAGAGGGTAGCTGTCTTTTGGGCAGGCAAGGTTGAGATTGGTGAAGTCGACGCACATTCTCCACTTGCCATTTGACTTCTTCACCATGACCACATTGGCTATCCAGGTTGTATGTGTGGCCTCCTTGATTATACCTGCACTCAAAAGTTTTTGTACCTCGAGTTTAATGGCCTCTTCCTTGTCGCGAGCAAAGCTTCTCAGTCTCTGAGGCTTGGGCTTTATGGTCGGGTTGACCTCCAACCTATGAACAGCGACTTCCTCCTTTATTCCCCTCATATCTTCTACTCGCCATGCAAAGATGTCATTGCTTTCTTTGAGCAGCTCGATGATTTCCGACCTTTCTTCAGTAGACAATTGCTTTCCAATTTGAATTTTCTGTTCAGGATAGGAGGGGTTTGTAATCACTGATTCCACTGCCTACGTCTGACCTCCAACTCTGGACCATCCCTGAACTATAGGGTCTCAATGATGATTTCTCTGACCCTCTGTCTCTCTTCGGCCCCCAGGTGTGGAGCTTCCTCAGTAATCATCTCATCTAGCTTGTGTGCGGTCTCACTGGTGGTGGCCTCCGAGTTATTGTCGATCTGGAGGCATAGCTTGCCTATGGAAACTTAGTCGACTATAACTGTATCTGGATTAACCATGGTGGTTTCAGAGTGACGTGTCGACTCAACCATGACCTCGTCACGTGAGTGATAGGTCGACTCTTCCACGATGGTGATCGTAGATAGTCGAGTAGTTTTGGTGACTGATTGAGACAACTTTAAGTATCCTTCTGCAGTTTCAATCTCTAGCTCCCTTTTCTTTCTCTCCCGAAGTACGTGATCAAGATACGCTCGAGCTGTGCCTTGAACACAGCCGACTCCAGCTGGTGTGGGGAATTTAACTCGTTGATGGGGGATTGAGGCCACCATTCCAAGTGCGACCTGGCCAGGAATTCCAAGAATAGCAGCATAATCACTATTGACATATATGACAATAAATTTTACCTTGGCAACGACCCTGTAGGGATGCTGGCCTAGGTCGACATCCAACTCAATCTGTCCCTTTGCATCGACCCGGTGGTTGGTGAAGCCTTCCAACCTGCCATCATACCTTTCGAGCTGCTCATTTGAGAGACCCATCTCCTGGAATGTCTTATAGAACAGAATATCCTTGCAAGCCCCCGTGTCGACTAAGATTCTGCTCGTCGTGCATCCATCAATCAGTCCTGGGATGACTGCTCTCTAGCCGCCATATTAGTTGCCAGCTGTGAATGTGTGCCCCAAATTTTTGTTTATTGGAATTCACGCGAGTTTGAAGACATCCGAGTTATTTGAAAAACGGAGTCGCCACGCCATTTTGATTACCTCAAAACTTTGAAAAAAAGGTTTTATGGGTTCGGAGGTTAAGTTACCCCTTGGGAAGAACGTTTGGCGTTCACCCAAAGTGCCTTGCCGGAGCAAGTCTCCCGAGATTTCATTAATTGTGCTTGCTTGCGTGCTTTCTTTGTGTGCATGTGTTTGAAAATAAAAGGGGGGAATGTCCCAAGTTGTCTTCCGGACGTACAAACCATTTGTTGGTTGTCGCTCGGGATTCCTTGGAATTTATGTATTTGGGATTATGATCCCGTCCTCATCTTATGACTTGTGATCATCGCATTTTAACCTCGGGACCCTCGGGACTTGCGTGATCGAGAGAATGACTCTCTTTTGGTCAAAGATGAGGTTCTTTAGGAAGGAAGGTCCTTAGCCCATCAATCCTACGCTTTAAGACGGTCGAGCTCGTATAGAGGCTTCATACTCTTTCTTAAGCGATAATCGGAGATATAGGGTTCAAGGTTATCCTTTTCCTAAAGAAATCATGAACCTTTAATGGAAGGAACGATGCAAAGATGAGAACTTTTACACCGGTCCGTTCCAAGGTTGGGGGAAAGGGGAAATGCATGATGAAAAATGACTCTTTAATGAAAAGATGACATTTTTATGTTTGTAAATGATGGTTTTTGATTGAAAGAAATGATCTTTATGCAAATGATGCGTAAAGATAGGATTTTCATGCAAATGATGCATTGAAAAAAGGGGTTTTGATGCAAAGGATGCATTTTTATTGAAAAGATTGAATCTTTATGTACAAAGGATGTATAAAGATGACTTTTTTATTTGAAAATAGGGGGTTTTGGGTGCAAAGGATGCACCTTTATGAAAAAGACTACATTTTTATGACAAATGAGGTCTTAATGCATGCAAAGGGGAAGGGGGATGATAAAGAAATGATCTTTATGAATAAATGCCAAGTCCCAAGCAAGATATATGAATGCAATGAGCAAGTATATCAATTAAAATGCAAAGTTAGGGCGTGCGAGGTTACCAATCGTTTCCTTCGCTTCTTCGGACGGAGCTAGGAGGAGAGGTCGATCTTTGGTCTTCAAGGAGGAGGGATGTAGCTTCTTGGCCTTCCTTCTTCTTCTTCTTGAATTCCCAGCAGTTTCTTCACGTATTTCAGAGTGTATTGTGTATTTTTCTCATATATTGTGTGTGTTGAAATGGGTAGAGGAGGGCTCTATTTATAGGCAGTCTGGATAAGGCTAATGAAGCCGTGCGGCTGCAGGCCCTTTGCAAATGAGGCCGTGCGGTCTTATCCATTGTGACTCAGCATTCTAGAACCATGCAAGGTGGCATTATTCTAGAATCTTCTCCCTAATTAAGAAAAACGTGTTTCTTAATTAGGAAGGCTCCCTTCAGCCCTTATTTAATTAAAAACAGTTTCAGAATGTTTCCGGAACGCTGGGAAGGTCTGGGGAATTACCGGAAAACTTACCGAAATTGCCGGAAAATTTAACCGGAAGGCATGAGCCAGATTTGGGTACTTACAGAAGCCCCTCGGCAACGTCACTTGCAAGGCGAGTGGGGTTGTCGATAGAAAAGGATCCGATCTGGCGAATGCCGAGACGGATTGGATGACCAAGGTGGTCGAGTGGCTGAACCTTTTGGAAGGCTACCTACGTATCCCGGAGGAATCAAGCCAGGCCGTAGTTCGGAATTAGGATCCGCTGAGGAAGGAAGAAGAGAAACTGGTCTCTTGCTGGGAAAAAGAAGAGAAAATGACCTAGGAGGTCAAGCAATTGATCCTACTGGGGATATGCTAGGAGTGACCCAGGTGGTCGGATATCTGAACTTCTATGAGGGGGCGCTTTATCACTGAGGAGTGACAAAGAAAACAGGGTGACCAAAGTGGTCGAATGGCTGGACCTTTTATAAAAGGCTACCTACGTATCCCGGAGGAATCAAGCCTTGTTCGTAGTTCAAGCATCACTAGATAGTTAGGAACGATGTCTAGGATCCTTGAGATTTTGACAATTCGGAGGCTGTCACTTGATGAAGCTAGAGCTTATGGCGCTATCTCTTTATGACGGAGATAGAGGTAACTTAAGTTGGGAAACTTGAGCGTACGTCACTATTCGCGGATAGAGGTATCACAAGTTGAAATGACTTGGGCATACGTCACTATTCGCGGATAGAGGTAGCACTAGTTGAAATGAATTGGGCATACGTCACTATTCGCGGATAGAGGTAGCACAAGTTGGAATGACTTGGGCATACGTCACTATTCGCGGATAGAGGTAGCACAAGTTGGAATGACTTGGGCATACGTCACTATTCGCGGATAGAGGTAGCACAAGTTGGAATGACTTGGGCATACGTCGCTATTCGCGGATAGAGGTAGCACAAGTTGGAATGACTTGGGCATACGTCACTATTCGCGGATAGAGGTAGCACAAGTTGGAATGACTTGGGCATACTTCACTATTCGCGGATAGAGGTAGCACAAGTTGGAATGACTTGGGCATACGTCACTATTCGCGGATAGAGGTAGCACAAGTTGAAATGACTTGGGCATACGTCACTATTCGCGGATAGAGGTAGCACAAGTTGAAATGACTTGGGCATACGTCACTATTCGCGGATAGAGGTAGCACAAGTTGGAATGACTTGGGCATACGTCACTATTCGCGGATAGAGGTAGCACAAGTCTAGAGTTCTGACAATTCGGAGGTTGTCACCTAGTGTTATCCCGTTATAACGGAATTAACGGAGGCGACTGGGAATAGAGCTTGATTGCTTTAGAGATAAGGGATATTTTCTGAAAAGATGTTATCTTGGTTAAAAGATAACGGAAATTGCATGCCCAAGTGGAAGGTCCAGGGGCAGGATTGTAATTTCTGCTCAGAGCGAATGAAGCCGCCCGGCATGAGATGGAGAAAAAGAAGCCGTACGGCTAGAGACCTGTTTTTTCCAGATTATTTAAAACAGGTTTTGAACGGGCATTGGGCATTTGTTGCCGCCCACTTCAGCCGAGAGAGAGAGAGAAGAGAGAGAGAATTTCGAAATTTCTTCAACCCTCTTTGCTTCCCTTTGATTTGAGATGGATCCGGAGGGCAATCCCATACCGAGGCAAGCAAGAAGAAACATCTCGGCGGCCGCGAGAAGGAGGAGAAAGGAGCTCGTTCGAACGGAGAGGAAGTATGACTTCCTTATGCCTCCATCGGAGCTTTACCCGGGGAGAAGGGAGCACAAATCGACGAACCCGCGATCGGTTGGGGTAAGCATTCTCATTTTGCTCAAATCCGATGATTTTGCTTGATTTTTGAATGATTTAGGGCTTGACCCGAATTTTAGGATTTTGAATGATTTTTTTTTGAATAATTTTGAGATGCATGAACAACCTATGAGGCTAAGAATATGCATGTGCAATTTTATTTTGATGAAAAATATGAGAATGACTCACTTTTTTCTCGCAAAATGAAGTAAGAATGAGAATTTTCAAAATATGAGACGGAGTTCTTGCCTTGTGCTAGAACTAGGTCAAAATTCTGATTTTCAATGAGAAAACATGATTTTGGAAGATGAAAATGATTCATGCATGCCATTTTTTGAAAGATAATGCTTATGTGCGAAGAATTGTGATTTTGTGCTTTAGGAAAGCAATGACGCGTTTCAAGTGATGAAAGACACGTTTTTTTGATGCAAATAATGCTAGAAAAACTTTTGTGAATGCTTTTCTTTTGAAAATATGTGCACTTTTGAATATATGCATGCTTTTGAAATGATATGAAGGACTGACGCTTCTTTTTGATGTGCTTGTCTACAGGAGAACAAGTCTAGAGGACCGTCGGAGATTGCATCAAGCTTTGCAGTAGGATGCCGGATTTTGAGAAGAATGGGGTGAATCCTAAGCACTGGTGAGGGCTACCTACCTGGATGCATTTGTAGAGGCCATCTAAGGGAGGGGTGTCCACATCACCTCTAAGAGCAAGGGCTTGGTCCAGCCCTTTCGAGTTCTCGGTGGGACAAGACACATAGCTTTCACCCGAGCCGGGAGAGCCGACAGTGACTCCTGCCGATTTCACAGCCTATTACCTGGCCTACAGCTCACCGGAGGCCCGTGACTTGGAGAGACCATATTACCGCCGAGGAGTTCCAGGCTTTGGTCGGGTTTGAGCCGATTCCCAAGGGGCCGGGGGATGGAGACACGGAATGTCGAGGTGGCGGCAGACTTGCATGCAGAATTTTGCCGCTAATGATGTGGATCGCCCAGCACTGGCTAGAGCATTCATATGGTTGATGCTATCACCACCATTTTTGCTAATTCTCGGGACACTGGCTATGACTTGCCTCCTCGACTCTCCTGAGGATGTTGATGGGACAGGGACGGTCTCTTGGGGAGAGGCCGGATTGGCGGAGCTCTACTTCTCTTTGGACATGTACAAGCCTGGAACAAGGCCGCTTCCATGGATCGTTTCTCATTTGCCCTCGAGGTAGTCTCCTTTCTTTTCTCCTTTTCTCTTTTCCCGTCTTGAGACTTTTATAAGAGAGAGAATGACCTTTTGATGTTTTGAACATGCAGCCTGGTTTTGTGAGGTGATCGGGTTCTTCCCTTGGAACCGCAGAGTGATGTCACCATCTTCCCCGCTATGGTTATTTGGAGAGGAGATGCGAGAGATAAATTCACGGGGAAGACCCGGATTACCTTTGATTACAAAATGGTGAGGCCGGTCATCAACAGGGATGGGCACGACGGAGTGGACTTCTACCCTTGGGGCAGTATCCGGAGATTTTGGCCGGGAGATGCCATCGAGGTGACGAGGCGCAGGAGGTGGCTCACTGGGCCGACATGTGATGTCATCTATCCGGGGACCGCTTCTCGAGGCGCATGGCCATGTTCCCCACTAGATGCCATTACTCCTTCGACCCTCCAGCACGGATGCCGCAGCCTGTGGACCGGCCGAAGGATGAGATTGCTAGGTACTGTGCAGGCGTGGCTGCGGAGGAGTATTTTGATATGGACACCCCTACGCCGTGTTTGTGGAGCAGCCGCCGAGGATGCCACGAAGCTAGTGAAGCCGGCGGTCACTGTGGATATGGGGAGGATGAGCCTACCGACCCGCCGATCCCTCCCGCGCATCCGTCCTATGTGGTCCATGGAGTACCGAGGAGGATGAGGATACCTGTCTCCCGATGCTAGGGAGCCCCAAGACACCTTGCCGCCCGATAGCACCGTAAGTGTACTTTTAGGGTCTTATTCCCTTTTTAGCTTTCAGATTTTCTGCTTTTTGCAATTTTCCGAGATTTTCGAGATTTTTCTCTTCTTTTTTCTCAGTGTTCCAGCTCGCACTTACGATAGGCCGGTCGGGCAGAATAGGGGCTGGAAGGACATGTGCCGGTCTCTTCTTCGAGGAAGCCGGCTGCGCTTCGAAGGCGGCGGCGGATGCACAGGAGCCTGGGCACAAGAGACGGCACGTCGGGGGCACAAATACCTACCTCATCGGCCTCGGAGTACTCTTCCAAAGGCCATGCCTCGGGGCGGGGATCCAACGCCGACATTCTGGAGCAAACTGGCCGAGTACGGGCACGATAATGTCCATTTGTCTGACTTGAGCGACCAGGAGGACTTGATGAGGGAGGCTAGCATTTATGAGCTGAGTAGCGATGAGGAGGAAGAAGAATCGGAGGCCTAGGAGGTCTCTAGAATAGATTTGGAACAAAAACAAACAATTTACAATTTTTATGCACAACTTGTTTATTTTTTGCTTTATTTGGGCGCCGATGGGGCGAAAACATTGTATTTACATTTTATTTACTTTTCTAATTCATGCTTTTTCAATTTGCATATTATCTGAGCCTTGGGGCAACTTTTTTGCTTGGAATTGGGGCTGAAACTGGGCCAAAATGATTTATAATGGTGTATAAATGCTTGAATGGCTTCTGGATATGTTTTTGTACAGGTTTTGGTTGAGAAAGTGGGGTGAAAATTCCCTTGGGCAGCAACTTTGGTTGCTGCAGAATTTTTTCTGCAGAGGGCTAATGTAGCCGTGCGGCATGGCCTTGAGGGCAAAATGAAGCCTGCGGCTTGGCGCCTGTCTGAGCTGGTTATTTTCTGAATAAAAGCAAGGCTTGGCCATTTCATTTCATTTCATTTTCACTCTAGACTTGTCCCAATTGTTCCCAGAGCATATTTTGGACCTAAAAGCACCATCTTTGATCACTTTGCGATGGAGAAGCTCGTCAGATTGCAAAGGGGGAAGCGAGACCATTTTCTATCCGGTCTTCAATCTTGGGCGAGACATAACTTCCAAAATCACAAGGGACTGCTTGATTCTTCCTTCAAGATCAAGTCTTTATGGCATTTGAGGGATCTCCCGCCCGATTGGGACCTGTTGAGAGCCGCAAAGAAAGTTCTGGGACGTCCGGAGACATGTTTATCAGTTTTTCTTACAACGAAATTGTCCCAACGCACGAAGACTTCAGAGCCTTGATTGGGGGTCCCGAGACTGAGGCTATATCTATTCCGCTGATCGGAGACGTGTCGGTGACGGTAAAGCTTGCATCTTTTCTGCATTCCTTTGGGAGAGGCTGAGAGGATGATGGTAGCCCCGGATAGGATTGACCTTTCTGATATCCCGGGCAGGTTTGGGTCTCCAGATATGGCTGCGACCGCGGTAGCTATGGATGCTTTCATTCTCTGCGTATTCTCTGTTCTGTTCACTGCTGAGTCCGTGGGGATCTGTCATAGTGGCCTCTTGGACATGGTCAGAGACTCAGTGGCTGGGAAGGATATTGTCCCGCCGGTTTTGGGAGAGACATTTCATGGGATCGATAGGATGGCTCTGGGAGACCGTTTCATGAGGTCCGGGAGTCCGGCTATGTTGACTCTGTAGGCTGCAGGAGAGGTTCTAGGCTTTGCACGGGGCTTTGCCGACTCGGTGCCCTCGGGTGATTTCTCGGAGAGGTGCACCTGGCAAGCAGAATGTGGTAGCCGGGAGCTGATGATGGCTAGGCTATCCACTTCGGACATCCGTTGGTGGATACCACATTGGAGGTTGCATCGGGAGGATATTTCAGAGTCTTATGCCGTGAGGGTTCCAGGATTCTGCCGGGTCGTCCTTCTACATACCCCGCTTGGTATCCAGCAGCTGGGGCTTTACAGAGCCATTGAGTGATTGGGAGGACATCCTGGACCATGGAGGTGGTGGTGTCATTGGATATGAGAGATCCAAACCGGCTTCTCTTTCTTCTCGAGGGCTTGGACACATACCGCTTTCCCACCTGTGGCTATCTTCGTAAGCAGGAAGAGCACCATCTCGACCACCGTCTACTGGACCGGTACGAGAGGGAGATGGGAGCGACTCAGTGTTATCTTGGAGGATAGACATCGAGCTTTATTGGGAGCCGATCGTGACTCGAGTAGGACTCTGAGGGAGACCGAGGCTAAGGCGAGTTGCCATAACCAATCGTGTGACTTGGTCGAGATATGGAGGCTCGGTACAAGAGATTGTCCGAGGTCGCTCCTTTGACCGAGGCTCAGGGAGGAGGTGCGGACTCGTGCTCGTATAGAGAGAGCGCTTATTGACACGGGGTTGGTAGAGGCTCCAGTGAGGATACCAGAGGCTCGGGATGAGGGATACCGACATTATTGAGAAGAAAGGAAGAAGACTCGACGAGGCCGAGGAAAAGGGAAGAAGACCGAAGAAGACTCGGCGAATGACGACCGACAAGTCTTTTCTCAAGATCCTCTTATTGCCATTTGCAAACACATTAGTTTATTTAGGCATTTTATTGTATTTTAGATCTTTTAGGTGTTAGCAGAAAGTTAAGAGGTAGACCGTGTCTTCAACTCATCAAGAAGTTTTTAACTTGTAATGAACAAGGCATATTATCTTAAAAATTAATCAAGACACATTTCATGGAAATTCAAATGTCTTTATTGATTGGGATCCGTTTTATGAAAACTCGAAATACCCTTTATTATTTAGGACGCACTTCATGGAAGCTTGATTGTCCTTTTTATTGTTTAGACCGAACCATATATGGTCGCCACGTTCCCCTTTTTACAAGAAAGGCTAAGGGGGCTCGTGTCTACGTAGTTCATTCCGGTGAACCAATATTTTTATGTGCACTCTTGCTTTTTTGCCTAGACCGCCCTTTTTGGGGTTTTCAAATTCTTACTGGGCATTACTCTTTTTTGCACTAAGATTTTTTTTTCTTCTTTTTTTTTTTTTTATATGTGCAACCCCGTCTTTTGCCTAGACCGCCCTTTTTGGGGTTTTCAAATTAGCCGGGCATTACTCTTTTTGCACTAAGATTTTTTTCTTTTTTTTTATTTCTTTTTTTATTAGACATAGTATCTCCGGAGTTTATCACCGCTGACCGGGTGGACAAAGGGATTGCCATCCAAGTCCCGCAAGCTTCATTGCTCCTCCCGAGCGCATCTTCTCGCACCACATAAGGGCCGATCCGTACGGGTTTCCATTTTCCTGTGGGGGTCGCTCTCCGTAGGGGGCTTTACTTTCAAAGCACTAAGTCGCCCTTCGATGTCTCCGGCCTTGACCTTTTATCAAACGCTGGCCATTCGCCCGGTAGGCTCTGTGTTCTATGGCTTTTAGCCTTCTCTCGTCAAGGTGGCTAACTCATCATGCCGCCTGCGCAACCATTCCACTTCATTGACACTCGTTTTCCAGAGGGACCCTTAATGACGGGATTTCCAACTCCACCTGTAACACCGCTTCCATCCCGTAAGTTAGGGCAAAAGGAGTTTCTCCCGTGGCCGTTTCCGACAGCACGTTCTGTAGCCCCGCAGTGCTAGGTGCAGCCTTTTCGGGCCAATCACGACCACAAATGGCCATCTTCCTGATAATCCGCTCGAGCGTCTTATTAGCAGCCTTCCACGGCTCCATTGGTCCGAGGTCTCGTACGGGGACGACTTCGCGGCGAGTAACTTCGACCCGACAGCCAGCCTATCATAGCCTTCCTTCGAAGTGTGACCCATTATCGTAAATGATCTCGTTGGGCACCCTATATTCACGCACATTATGTTTTCTTGATAAACCGGGCCACTTTTCTCGGAAGTGAGGACCTTGTAGGACTTGGCCTCTACCCACTTTGTGAAGTAGTCGATGGCTACCAACACGAACTCGTGCCCATTGCTTCCCTGGCCGGGATATTTTCCCTATCACGTCAATGCCCCAAGTTGCAAACGGCCAAGGAGTCGTCATGCAAGATGTGTCATGAGGTGGGAGATGGTTGAGGTTGGCAAAACCGCTGGCATTTGTCGTGTGTTCGGACGTGCCGAACGCAGCCCGTTTCCATGGAGATCCAAAGAGGGTAACCCATTCCGAGGATCACTTGCATCGTGGCTCGCATTCATGTGAGGACCGCAAGGACCATCAGGACTTCGGTCATCAACTCTTTGGCTCTTTCTTGAGTGACACATAAGAGGAGTGGTCCTTGATACCGCTTCTTGTATAGGTTGCCTCCTAGAATGACATAATGAGAAGCCAACCTTTTCAGGTGGCTTGTAAGCTCTTGGCTCGATACCTTCTTTCGGTCTACCTTCTTTGTCTCTGAAAACCGACTCTCCGTCTTTGAGGAATTGGTAACCGGTTGTACCAAGGTTCCTTTATAGGCTCGGGTCCTGTGTCCACTTCACAAAAGAAGGCTGGGCTTCTCTTCTACCCACTCTGAAGGGCTTTATGGCTTTTCCTCGGGGATCTCTACCAATGAGGCTAGAGTAGCTAGGCATCTCGCGAACTGTCTTTTCCCCTCTAGTGGAAAGTCACTTCTCTGAACCGTCCAACTAACTCCTCCATATGGGCATGATACCGTTGCAGATTAGGGTCTGCGCCTTCCACTTGTTGGAGACTTGGTTGATGATCGTGGTCGAGTCTCCGTAAACTTCGAGCTCCTTGACATTTCTTTTCTAAGGCGCCTCTCCAAACCAAAGAATGCAGCTTCCATACTCGGGCGACATTGTTCGTGGCAAGGAAAGTTCAACTTGAGGGCTACGGGGGTATGCTCATCTTTCGGATCGACCAATAGCATTCCTACACCGTTTCCTCTTTGTTAGCGGTCTCCGCCAAAGAACAATTGCCATCTATTTTCAGGCTCAACCGCAAAGATCCCTTCATCTCGGGAAATTGGGGTTCGTGCCCTCTGTCTTCATTACTGGGAAATTCTCGCATGTGGATGCTCGACAATGCTTGACCCTTGATGGCCTTTCCAGCACATAGTTGATGCGCATTCTCGCTAAGAAGAAGGACCACTTCGCTAGACGCATCGAGAGGGAAGGCTTGTCAAAGATGTACTTGATGGGGTCTATTTATCGAGACCAAATCACAGGTGGGCTTGCATATAATGCTTCAACTTGCCGACTACCCGGCACTACCCGCAAGTCTTTCCATGCCGAGTAATGGCTCACCCCGTAGCTTCCTGTAATGATGAAAGTAAATGGCAGTCTTTCTTCTCCCCGAGCAAGCATTCAACCTGCCGTGTTCGTGGTTCAGATAGAGGAGATAAGAAGGCTTCGTCTAGTACGCATAGCACCGGGGATGTACTAAGTATGCCTTGATCTGTCAAAGGCATCCCGGCATTCTTCGGTCCATTCGGGTCCACATTCTTCTTCATGAGCTTGAAGATGGGCTCGCACATAGTGGTCAACCGATTGACGAAACGGCTAATGTACGCAATTTACCCATGAAGTTTTGACTTCGTCTGGTTTGAGGTGGCCTCATATCCATGATGGCTTTGATCTTTCTGGGTCAACTTCTATACCTCGTTCCGTAACCATGTACCCGAGCACTTTTCCCCTTGTCACTCCGAAGGTGCATTGGGCAGGTGGTTTAGTCTCATGGAATGTCGTCTCACCTCTCAAAGAATTTTCGTAGGTCAACAAAGTGCTGCCCACCTTCTCCTTCGGAGCGGATTATCATGTCATCTACGTAGACCTCAATCTCCTTGTGGATCATGTCATGAAAGCGCGGTCACCTCTTTCGTAAGTAGCCCCGGCATTCTCGAGCTCCGAATGGCATCACCGTATAACAAGTAGGCGGTGTGGTGAAGGTCAGTTTTCTTGGTCTTCCTCGGCCATCTTGATCGGTTGTAGCCTCAGAAACCATCAACGAAGGATTTGACTTCGTAGTTGGCAACCGGAGTCCACCAGGATGTCTATGTTTGCGTAGGGTAGTCGTCTTGGGTCGGCCTGCTCGTATCTCGTAAATCCACACAAGAATTAAGCACCTTCCCATTGGCCTTGGTTACTACACGATGTTGGACAACCATGTCGGGTATTCAATAACTCGATGAACCCTACCCGCGTAGCTTCTCAATTTCTTCTTCGACTCGTAGAGACCATTCCGCTTAATCTTTCGCCGCTCTTACCGGCTTAGCATCCGGTGCTAGAGGGATTCTCGTGTCTATTATCGAACTGCCCGGCATATCCTTCGTATGACCATGCAAACATGTCGACGTATTCTCCGAAAGGCTGACCAATCCCTTTCAACCCCGTAAGAAGCTTCCAATCAGAGCTCTTTAGGTTCCTCAATAGTACCTAAGTTCACACTTATCAAAACCTCCTCGGCTTGCAGCCCGGTTTTCCTCTTTTTCGAAAACCCGCTTAAAGATTTCTTTAATGTATTGTTCGTTTAGTGTGTTTGCAGATCTTGTTCAAATGATTCATTATTAACTGTTGTTAAGTTTTGAAAGTTAATTTATCATTTGTTAAGTTGGCAATAAGAGGATAATCGTAAAGATTTGTCATTTCATTCAAGATAAGGGGAAAGATGACATCGATTACATTTTCATAACTCCTAAAGTGAGGCCTCTAGATGACTCGAGGACTCGGAATTCGAAGATTCCCGACCCGACTAACCGGGAATAGACAACATACGACTGACCCTACTTATCATGACTTGGACTCGACAAGGGTTGGATCGGGATCTCTCTCCTTCTTGCTGTTGCCCTCTGGGAGTAGCAAGCCTTGCCGGGTTCATGTCGGAAAGTTGAGAGACTCCTCAACCTGATCAAAAGCTTTGCCGGAAATCATTGGCAGCCTGCAATCAGGAAAGACGTGGCGAAAGGGAACTAAAGTAACTTGTCGCAATCTTTCAACCAGCTCTCTTCGTAGCGACCGGACTCACCGATTGCAAGGGTCTGGTCCGGCCTATCAATAGTTTCGCCGATAATGTGCTCATTGGCTTCTCATAACTCTTGGAAATCCTTATCGATCTTTGGACACCATTTTACTACTCCTCAAAGGTAGTGGTCATCGAAGGGTTGCTCTCGGATAATGCCGATGAAGTCTTCTTCGCAGGGGATCTTAATTTTCCTTGAAGGTCAAGCTATTCAATAGCTGCTTTCAGGTTTGCATTTCTATTCCCTCTGCGTTACAGCTTCTCATTGAACTTCACGATGGCCACACAATCTTCTAGCACTTTCAACTTTCAAGGATCATCAGCATACGGGGATATCAGCCGGGACTCATGGGATTTGTGCGACTATTGCTTGGGTATTAACTTCAACCGGAAGTTAGGGACCTCGGATCCTCCTTATCGTCGAGTCCGTCGCTTTTTTCGCTTCCGGCTTATAAGGTCTTTTTATCTCGTCTTTGGTTCCGAGACCGGCATTCCTTTTGTCACCCTTAGGCCGCTCTAATACTTTGATCTGGTCCAAACCGAGTCATCACATTAGACATTGGATTTTCCTTGGTCATTATTCCTACCGGAGGATTCTCACAATTCTTTCAAAGTCAGAGGCGGATTCTTTACCGGCGTATGGCCAATTTTCCGCCGATTGGATCTCGATTGACGGTGCTGCCGTTTAAGCATAGGCGGCTTCCCGAATCGGTCCTGTGTTACCGGCTTTTTGACCTTTTCACATTCTCCGCTAAAGCTGTTGCTTTCAGCCTCATTCAAACTTTTCAAAAGTCAAACATGCAACAAGAATTATCACTTCAGGGTTCGGGAGCTTGGCAAATGGCTTTCTCGGTGCCCGAACTCTAGCAACTTCTTTAATGTAGAGTATGATCACATTCCTCATCACCTGTCAAGCATGTCTTTTTCTTTCCTCTGGGGTCAACCTTTTGACTCGCATCTCAATGCTGACGTTGGATGCAAAACACTTTCGAAATGGGAAATTCCATCATCAATAAGGATTTCTCGCTGGGTCAAACCTCATGGCGGGTTCCTTTCTTCCTTACTGTCGAGGTATTTTCCTGTGCTTTTTGGCTTCCGGGCTAACCACTCCTCTATTGTCCCTTCCCAAGCATTCTCGACCGTAAGCTCTCACCGCTGTCACTACAGCAGTTCTCGTGGGGAACTTTCGTCCCGGCTCTTATGGACTCAACACAGAGGGCAAAAGCAAGTCGGGATACTTGACGCCATAATGAGTGTGGTATCTCGCACTCTTCCCTCGGGCTTAGGGATTGCCAGAAGACATCATTATCATCGTAGGACATAAAGTGGACTCGGGGTCGCCTAAACCTCGTGACTCTTTCCAAGGCATCCATACATTCTTCTTCGTACCATGTTTCAGTGAGTGACTACTAACACCGTGAGTAGAGTCTACCCTTCCCGATGAGAGTTTGGCTTCGCGACGCTTACATGTTCTAGATCTAAGGGAGGAGCCCACTTCCCTCTTTTGGCTAAAGCTTCGATCAAGTCTCTCCATTCACCTACCAAGTCCTTGTACGGAGTATTGAACTCTAGGATATAGGACTCATACACTACCTCATCCTTCTCCGAGCCTCGCATAGGCTGCACACACTTTGAAGTGATTTCATCCCCTATTCCAGTCTCGTGGCTTTTCTCATTCTCATCTTGCCCTTCGGGTTTCACTTCCGTTGGCTCCAAGTCCATTCCTTCTACCGAACTATCACCGTCAGAATCCACCCATTCCTATTCTCATTCCCGATCGACTCTTCGTCGTAGCTATCCGAGAAGTAGGCAAATTCACTGTGCGTTGACAAAATTGGAAAGGTCAAACTGCACCGGGATTCCAAGGTAGGGAAATTTGGCTCGGGCCGAAAGGAGGAAAAGGGTCCCAGGGGGGATTCAGAGGAAGCGAAAGGTGTCGGGACCCTAACAGCTTCGGGGTATTGGAGGACTCGAGAAAGGACGCTTTCTGCAACGGGTTATATGAAGATGGGGAGGGCATCGTTATAGGCTAGCTCTTCTTCCCCGGTCATCCGGTTACCCAAACCAAGATCAAGTTTCGTCAAATCGGTCATTCGACTCTCGATGAAACCGAGATTCTGCGAACCTGTTCCGAGGATTCTCGCGCTAACAAGTCGCCGACCCGGTGTTCTCACCCACTTCTTTCTCGCCGCGGGAAAGGGATAGGAAAGGTTTAGACTCGGGAGGTAGGTGTTTAGGCCGAAGGCTCGTGCAATATGCAAATTAGAATCTTCAAGTTTACTTAAACAAGCTGTCTTTTATTAATATCTAATTGGTTGGAAAAGGGGTTTTGCCTTCTTTTCGTAACTACACTAGATCCCGGATCGTGGTTCCGTCACTACGTCTATAAGCCCCTCGTATTCCACCCGTATTTCGACCTCCTGTGGTGGATGTGCTCGGCGAGGGTCCTATAGGCACGCTGATCCCACCGACCGAGAGTAAAGAACGCTCCTATCGGGTCTAGCGGGTCATAGGACCTTTCAACGCACGAGCGATGCGGATTATAGTCCAAGGCAATACCGGAAAGTCTCGTCTCTCTCGCCTTGACGGATCTTTGACAGAGTTTCGCTTGAGCGAATGACGGTTTTTGACTTTCGGTAATGTCCGAGAATATAATAGGTATGGGTCAAGGCAAAGTCGGATGACACAAGGTCACATTGAACTTCGTTGCATACATTAAGGCGCAGCCGTAATCGAAGTCAATGCCGGTCAAGATCTTGCCAATTTTTCCTTGTCGGAATTTTGGCAGAGCTTCGCTTGAGCGAAAGATCTTTTGATTTTTGGCAAAGACTTGGTCTTGACTCTTACGTATTCCCGTGCGGGTCAAGGTCAATAGTCAATGTCTGAGTCAAGATCCCACCGATTTTCGGCGACTTCGCTTGAGCGAAAATCTTGGCTTCCGTTATGAGCTAAGGCTTGACCTTTACGTGGGTATGCAACTGGGCTATATGACACGGACTAGACCAAAAACCAACCAAAAGTCACGGTTTTTTGAAACGTGTGACACGGACCGTACATTAGTCGACACCGGCCGCCACGGGAGGTTGGGATGATTCCGTGCGCGCCCGGGAGCATCGTAAGGTCAGTCCGCAGGATCGTACCGGAACCACCGGGTTTGAAGGACGTGCGTGCAAAAGTGTACAGGATATATCAGTGCGCGTAAGGTGTGCGGTCTCCTAAAAATGTTCCTTTTGAGTTAAAACAGTAGATTTTCATAAATGTGTTTTAAAGGAATGATTTTTCGGGACGGGGAGAATGCAACACATAAGCACGTAAATTTTCTCGGGAGCCCTGGGCCGCCGTGGAGCCGAGTAGCCCCAAGCCGCTGGACTCGCTGTGATTAACCATGATTTTTCCGGTGGAATTGCCACGAGGTCGTATGGTCGAATCCTAGGAGGATTAGCCGTCACGACCGCATGGATCAATTTTCCAAAGTTCCACTCCTTTTGCTATTTTTCGGGTTGTTTCCCGTTCAAAGTATGCACAGATTCCAAGATGCAAATGATGCAATGCATGGTAAAGAAAGCAAGCACGATTAATGAAATCGGCGATGGGAGTCTAACCCGCTTCAAAGGGAAAAGCTTTCTTCTATTTTTTTTCAAAATTATTTTTTTTCGAAAAAAGGATACTGGTACGTGGGATTGTTAAACCACCTTGTTATCCCAAGCCCCGGGTTAGGGAGCGATACAGGAAGGGTAAGTGGGGTCCACCTATATACCAAGTATCGACTTTTGTTTTGAAAATATAAAGCTTTTCTCCTTTGGGATATTCCCCAGCAGAGTCGCCAAACTGTGAATGTGTGCCCCAAATTTTTGTTTATTGGAATTCACGCGAGTTTGAAGACATCCGAGTTATTTGAAAAACGGAGTCGCCACGCCATTTTGATTACCTCAAAACTTTGAAAAAAAGGTTTTATGGGTTCGGAGGTTAAGTTACCCCTTGGGAAGAACGTTTGGCGTTCACCCAAAGTGCCTTGCCGGAGCAAGTCTCCCGAGATTTCATTAATTGTGCTTGCTTGCGTGTTTTGTTTGTGTGCATGTGTTTGAAAATAAAAGGGGGGAATGTCCCAAGTTGTCTTCCGGACGTACAAACCATTTGTTGGTTGTCGCTCGGGATTCCTTGGAATTTATGTATTTGGGATTATGATCCCGTCCTCATCTTATGACTTGTGATCATCGCATTTTAACCTCGGGACCCTCGGGACTTGCGTGATCGAGAGAATGACTCTCTTTTGGTCAAAGATGAGGTTCTTTAGGAAGGAATGTCCTTAGCCCATCAATCCTACGCTTTAAGACGGTCGAGCTCGTATAGAGGCTTCATACTCTTTCTTAAGCGATAATCGGAGATATAGGGTTCAAGGTTATCCTTTTCCTAAAGAAATCATGAACCTTTAATGGAAGGAACGATGCAAAGATGAGAACTTTTACACCGGTCCGTTCCAAGGTTGGGGAAAGGGGAAATGCATGATGAAAAATGACTCTTTAATGAAAAGATGACATTTTTATGTTTGTAAATGATGGTTTTTGATTGAAAGAAATGATCTTTATGCAAATGATGCGTAAAGATAGGATTTTCATGCAAATGATGCATTGAAAAAAGGGGTTTTGATGCAAAGGATGCATTTTTATTGAAAAGATTGAATCTTTATGTACAAAGGATGTATAAAGATGACTTTTTTATTTGAAAATAGGGGGTTTTGGGTGCAAAGGATGCACCTTTATGAAAAAGACTACATTTTTATGACAAATGAGGTCTTAATGCATGCAAAGGGGAAGGGGGATGATAAAGAAATGATCTTTATGAATAAATGCCAAGTCCCAAGCAAGATATATGAATGCAATGAGCAAGTATATCAATTAAAATGCAAAGTTAGGGCGTGCGAGGTTACCAATCGTTTCCTTCGCTTCTTCGGACGGAGCTAGGAGGAGAGGTCGATCTTTGGTCTTCAAGGAGGAGGGATGTAGCTTCTTGGCCTTCCTTCTTCTTCTTCTTGAATTCCCAGGCTTTCTTCACGTATTTCGAGTGTATTGTGTATTTTTCTCATATTGTGTGTGTTGAAATGGGTAGAGGAGGGCTCTATTTATAGGCGATCTGGATAAGGCTAATGAAGCCCAGTGCGGCCGCAGCCCTTTGCAAATGAGGCCGTGCGGTCTTATCCATTGTGACTCAGCATTCTAGAACCATGCAAGGTGGCATTATTCTAGAATCTTCTCCCTAATTAAGAAAAACGTGTTTCTTAATTAGGAAGGCTCCCTTCAGCCCTTATTTAATTAAAAACAGTTCCAGAATGTTTCCGGAACGCTGGAAAGGTCTGGGGAATTACCGGAAAACTTACCGAAATTGCCGGGAAATTTAACCGGAAGGCATGAGCCAGATTTGGGTACTTACACCAGCTCGCTTGGATAAAATCTAATCACCTCATCCCTGACGTGGCTCCTTGGTGGCACATGTGGGGCTTTGTTGAGCTGAAAGATCTTATGCTTGATGGCTGTGTTGCTGGCTTGCTCAGTAATAACGCCCAGATTTAGTCTAGGCTGCCTTGGTTCCTGATGTCCACCCCCCGCAGGTCGCTCACCTCCGCCTCCCTGAGGCCTTTTAACGTATGTGTCGAGTCTTCCCTGATCGACCATCCTCTGGATTATGCGTTTCAAACTCATACAATCTTCGGTAGTATGGCCTGTATCCTTGTGGTAATCACAATACTTGCTGTTGTCCCTTCTGAACTTATTGGTCGGGTTCATAGGGACAGGTGGGGCTAGCTCGACTGCATTCATTATATCTGTTCGACTCACCGTCAGGGGAGTGAAAGCTTCGGGCACCTTCTCAGTCGCCCTGGTTCTGTTCTTACCATTCTTATTGTTTCTCCCGTTCTTGGCTGAGTCCTTTTTGTCATCAGCGACCTCAGTTTTGGGGCCTTTCCCGTTCTTCTTTTCTTTTCTTTCCTCGGCCAATGCTACGTTGTAAGCCTTCTCAAATAACTTGTCGAGTAGTGACTGTCCGAACTGTTAGCTCGTAGTCCATGTCTGTCGAGGAAATCCCACTTCTGAAACAATTGATCACCTCCCTGTCTGTGAGTGTAAGTACCCAAATCCGGATCGTCCAAATCCGTCAGAAAGTTAACCGAAATCCGTTAACTGGCCCGCTCCAGGTTAACCGAAACTCGTTAAACACCCCGTTGCTGTGCCAACGAGAGATCCCGGGACTGCCCCGTGCATCCCGACGTCGAACCGTACTTAACACGTGTCATCTCACGTAAAAGTATGGCTTTCCCTGAAAAACGCATTTTCCGGCACTTTCCGGGGGCGTTTCGGACATTTTCCGGACTGTTATTTTAAAAAACGGACAAAACCGGGACCGGGGGACAAAATCCTACATGGCTGGTGACTCAGAGGGACACTTGGCACGCATGCCACCTCCCTCTAGTCACCCTTCAATCAAATTCAAAGGGAAAAGACTAAAATACCCCGGTATACAAATAAAGTCCCACTGACTCCCGTGCACTTTTCCCGAAATTGCCAAGTCCCCTGCATTTCCAAAATACCCAAAACCCCCGGATTCACCCAAGTCCGTCCTGACTCCTACCGCAATTTTCACCCTATAAATAGAAGTTCTTTGTCATTAAAGGCAAGAAAAGGAATTTTTAACACCAAAATTCACCACCCCTCGGCCCAAACCGATTTCACCCCTTCCGAGCCTCCGTTCGTCTCGATTCGCGTGAAACCTTCGTATTTCGATCAAATACGCACATTACTACTTCGAAACAACCTTTCGAATCACTTTCCGTGTCCCGTACACACCTCCCGAGCCAAAGGAGTCAACCCTAGCCATAGGTATAACTCCTCTCTCTAAATCTCTCGTTCCGTCTCGCTACGCGCCGCCGCTACAACCGTTTCGAACGTCGTTATCGAAATGTAGACGCCTCCGTTTAACGGGGTCCGATACGTTTTAGCCCCTCGATCCTCTTCTCTTTCCGTAAGAGAAGTAATCACGGGTTAAAACGGCGTTCCGACCCCGTTCCGTTTACTTTTATTGTCATTTACCAATTCCGGATCGATCGATCCGTCGATCGTCATTTTAATTTCTGTCATTTACAAATCCGAGCTGTTTGGCCTCGTTGATCGTCATTTACAAATCCGAGCCGTTTGGCCTCGTTGATCGTCATTTACGAATCCGAATCGTTTGATTCCGTTGATACCGCATTTTAAATACTGTCATTTACAAAGTCCGACCCGTTTGGATCGTGATAGTATTTACTTTTCAAAGTCCGAGTCGCAACCCGATTCATTGATCGCATATCATTTAAAACGCATTTTTCCCGTAAAAATCGTTAACAATGTAATGCCCGGTTCAAAACCGGAGTTCGTCCGTCGAACTCTCTTTCAAAACGCGCGAAATGACGTTCGGCCTCCGAATGCTCATCTTCAAACTAAAAGCCGCCATTTGACACTCAAAATCATTTAAAACGCATTTTTCCCGTAAAAATCGTTAACAATGACACGCCCGGTTCAAAAAAGCCGGAGTTCGACCTTCGAACTCCTTTTCAACTCAAAATCGACGTTTTCCATGCAAACGCTCATTTCAAACTCAAAATCAACGTTTGCCACGCAAACGCTCATTTCAAACTCAAAACCGACGTTTGTCATTCAAACGCTCGTCTTTTCAAACAAAGTCACCTAATCAACGTTTGTCATTCAAACCAAGATTAAGCTTGTCATTCAAGCCCCCATTTCAAAAGACACACACACACACACACGATTTCGAGAAAGGTAGAAAGACTCGTCATACGAGGCGTTTCGGGCGATCTCGTAATACTCTACCCGAAACGTAACTTGACCTCCGAACCTAACAATCTCTGGTACAAAAAAGCTTTTTACTCGTTTTTGATGCCAATAAAAATGATCCCCGTTTTCAAAGCCTTTTCCTAAGTTTTTGCTACCAATAAAAATGACACCTTTTCACAATAGCCGTTTCTCAACGTTTGGGCTCAAAATACAAAAACCGCGTGGCGACTCCTCATTTTTCCTTCCCATGAAGCGAGGTCTCGTACACCAACCATTCCGCGAAAGACAACCGCCTCGCTCGCGCGAATCCGGGTAATTTCGCTTGGCGACTCCGCTGGGGAAAAGATACTTTTTTCAAAACTACCGTTGTTTTCTAAAAAGCCTTCCGTGGGTCAAACTTTCGTTTACCCTTCCTCGTTTTCGTGTGCGTGTGTTACTTTAAACCTCGAACGGTTTGTTTTTTTTTCAAAGGCATTACATTGTCAACTTTTCAAAATCTTACCATGTTTGTGCATCCCCATTCATGTTTGATTTTCATTGTTGTCTTTTGAACTGCGCATCATAATTCTTTAAGACACATTCAAAAAAATCTCTATTTTACTCGTAAAAAATGGAATTTTAGTGACCGCACACTACGCGCACTTGCCGCTCTAACACCGCACTTCACGTGCACTTGCCGCCTCGGTACACCGCACACTACAACCCCTAACCCGGGATGGCCTTATCGCTGCACTCCGATTGGTCTCGCGTACACCTTTCGGGGGCGCACGGGGTCGTCCCAAACATCCCATCCTAGCCCGTGTAAGCCATGCACTCTTTGTGTCACACTTTGTCCAAGACCCCGGTTGGTTTTTGGCTTAGCTCGTGTCATAAAGCCTAAGTGTATGTTTTTCACGCCGGCCCCGCTCCGAGTCAAGCTCGAGAGTTTGAGACCAAAGGTCGTTCCCGACCCGAAGTCTTGAGCTTTTCACCTTGACTTTGACGCGGAGCTCGCCGAAAAATATACCCGAAGGTTCAATGTGACGCCGTGTCACCAAACCTCGCCGTATGTATCGTACCGCCCACAACTTGGCCAACGCTAAAAGCTAAGGCCTCGCACAAGCGAGTCAGAGAGGTCATGCCCAAATTTTGGCACGATCCCCGCCTTAACTTAAGGACGTTGACTTCGACCGTGGCCCGTACGTCACACACGTTGAAAGTTTGCGTGATCGCCTAGCCTTAAGTTCACTTTTTCCTTTGTCGGTGGAACTCGCTTGCCTTATCGTACCCTCGCCGGGATAGTCCGTCCCGAGAAAGATGATCTACAATGGAAACGAGGGGCTTATAAGCGTAGTGACGAGATCCACCGATTAGAGCTCTAGGATTAGTTGCGAAAAAGAAGACCCGCTCTTTTCCAACCGATTAGGACTACGAGAAAACGTGCTTTAAGTAAACATTAATCGGTAATCGCACATTGCACAAGCCCGAAACCTTGAGCCAAATACCCTTTTCCGAAGCCTAAACCCTTCCTTTCGTTCCCTTGCAAGTGCGAAAGTGGTTCGAATTCGGCCGGCCGCCTTGCCGGGATCACCGTAACGGCGGCGTCGAGATAGTTCTTCGGTTCCCTCGGTTCCTCGGCCTGGAATTTCCGACATGTCTAGCTCACCGAGAAATCGTGACGGGAAGGACCCCGCCACCGGTAATGTATATGACATTGGAAGAAGCCATCCGGGCTTGTGAGGTTCACAAGAGGCGTGAAGAAGATCGGCAAAAATTTCGTGGTACGGACTTCGAATGAGCGAGGTATAGCGAGCTATCCCCAGTCGGGAGCACGGTACTTTCGTCCTAGTCGAGGATGACGATTCCCCCAAACCCGGTTCCGTCACCAAACCTTCAATCGGGTTCTTCCTCCCCGCCAACTTACTGGCTGATTCCTTCGAACTGCGAAGCAGTAGGCCTAGGCTCCATGTGTTGCATACCTCTCAGTGGCAACCTTTGGTCGTTTACGGCCGTGCTACTCCCATCACTCACCGGTGTAACCACGGCGCACCATGGACCATCTCAAGCGAGATGCCAATATCTTTCAATACCCTCACAGGTTCATCCCATTGCCTATATACGAATCCCAAAACACCGGGACAAACCCCGATACAGCTTCGAAGAAGGCCCCCATATATCCCCATATATCAAACCTTCCACCTCCAATCACTACCGCTCACATGGTAGCACCCGGCGCCGAGCCTCAAAGTCCACCACTGGACCCAACCTTAGCCTGGATGGTCGAACAGATGAAAGACCTGAAAGTCAGCATGAGCAGCTCAAAGCAAGAAACGCTCAAATCCACAGATCCGGGAATGGTCACGCCTCTCCCTGCCAAGTTTAGAATGCCGGAGATGGACCGATTCGATGGAACCGAATGTCCTCAAACGCATGTTGACACCTACGTTCTCGGCATGAGAGCGAAAGGAGCAACCCTCCAGCAAATGGCCGATCACTTCCAGCATACGCTCAAGAGTTCAGCGTTACGATGGTTCCTAAGGGTCAAGTCCGCAGATCGCCACACCTGGGATCATATCAGTAACATCTTCCTAGAACGGTACAGATCCAACTTAGAGTGGAAAACAAGTCGTGAGGACTTTATCACCACCGAGCAGAAAGAAGATGAAAGCGTCGGAGAATTCTACAAGAGGTGGGTTGGAAACTCTCCGAGATCATGGAGCCACTCTCCAAGGATGAACAGATGCGAATCTTCAAGTCCTGCTTGAGGCCGTCCATCAGAACTCTCATCAGCCATCACTTCTTCCCAGATCTGCGGGCCATGGTCAATGCGGCTCACACGGTTCGAGAAGGATCTCAAGGAAAAATTGGCTACCTTTGCTGACCATATAGATCTGCGTCCGCGATCTGCATTCGCATCCACTTAGGCCCCCGTGAAGGGAAAGATAGTCTGTCAACTACATCCATCACTACAAGAAAAACGGCAGTTACCGACGAAAAAATCCATCACTAAATGCCAAAAATCCGTCACTAAATCAATTTAGTGACGGATTTTAGACGTAAAAAATCCGATGTTAAAACGTGCGTCGCTAAATTTTTCGACGGATCACTGACGGTTCTCAATCAGATTTAGCGACGGAATTTTCCGTCGCTAACGTTTTAAAATCCGTCAGTAATTTGGTAAAATAAACGACCAATTTAAAGCATTATGCCGACGGATTAGCGACGGAAAATTTCGTCGCTATTTAAATGGTCGTTTTATTTTTTGGACCATTTTCGTGACGGATTATCGACGGATTATTCCGTCGTTATTTAAATGGTCATTTTATTTTTTTGAACCTTTTTAGTGACGAATTATCGACGGATCATTCCGTCGCTATTTAAATGGTCGTTTTATTTTTGGGACCAATTTAGTGACCGTTTATCGACGATCATTAAAATCCGCTAAAATTTATTCCAAATTTTCCCAATTTTATTAATTTTTTTAAATTTTTCTTTTTTTCAATATTTTTATTTTTGATATATCAAATTACCGCCAGATATTTCCGTCGCTAATTTGATATTTTTTATTAAAAAAATTATATATATATATATATAT
Organism: Adenophora triphylla var. japonica; assembly: GCA_022495995.1. Lineage (NCBI taxonomy): Eukaryota > Viridiplantae > Streptophyta > Magnoliopsida > Asterales > Campanulaceae > Adenophora > Adenophora triphylla. The sequence continues at coordinate 406,400 of JAFEMH010000446.1, forward strand.
ATATATATATATATATATATATATATATATATATATATATATATATATATATATATATATATATATATATATATATATATATATATATATATATATATGTGATACCGCAGAATTGTGCTTATCAATCTTCCTCCACGTGGCAGGACGAATCACCTGGCTCCTTGACCTGAAATCAGAACCCACGACTAGCCGGATGTGTCTCCGGCGAAGACGCTCGGGCGTGAGAGTAAGATCACAGTTGTATATAGCACAAAATGTATTGAATACTGAATTCCAATAACAAAATGGCAGTTACCTTTCACCGTTTGGTAGTGACGAAGTATTTATAGACAAGAGTGATGTATTTTTGGGGTGGCGACATGTGCTCCGAGATTATAGCGGCAGTTACTTGGTCGTGGGAACGTGTCTATAACGGCCCCTGATTTGTAGGGATGTGGTTATGGGAATTGTTCAACCAAATACGCCGGCAAGTGTCAGGTCGTCACTTGTTGTCTAGGTCGAGGTCGCCATTCGAGGAATAGTCGACCTGACTGTCGGGTAGAGCATGGTTCGTACCCGAGTTGTAATATGGATTCTGAAGTCGGACTAAGTTAAGTCGGGGCCTGGTGGGCCGGACCATGGGCTTAGTCGACTGATCCTTGAGATGGGCTTTGGGCCCTGTTTTAGTTGGGTCAGTCTCATTGAGAATGTGAGAGTCAAGGCTGCCTGTGATTGGGCTTTACTCGTTTGGCCCAACTCGACACTTTTGGTATGTTCATATATTATTTTAGTAGCATTATTATATTTATACTAAAGCTAAATGTTTCTTTTTTTAAGCAATAAAATTTTATTTCATTCAATTAAAAAAATCATTACATACATAGAAATAAATAATTATATAATGAATAAAAAAATTATAAAATAAAAAATACAAATATTTCACATAATACCTACAAATTTACACAACAGAACAGAACATGAAAACAAGCCAAATCGAGTTTGGTTTCCCCTAAAAATCTTACAAAGGATGGAATTAAAAAATAAAAAGCTAATTTTTTTGTATGTAAAGCTAGCATACATCCCCCAAAAAACCCCAAATTATATATATCAAATCTACAAAAACTTAAGCACGTTCCCCACTAATACGCCTGGCAAGTTGGATATCCTTGGGCATTATAGTAACTCTCTTGGCATGGATGGCGCAAAGGTTGGTGTCTTCAAACAGACCCACAAGGTAAGCCTCAGCGGCCTCTTGGAGAGCCAAGACAGCATGACTCTGAAACCTCAAATCGGTCTTGAAATCCTGGGCAATTTCACGAACCAGACGCTGGAAAGGCAATTTCCGGATCAGAAGCTCCGAGCTCTTTTGGTACTTGCGAATTTCACTGTTAAAGATCAAATTAAACAATTAGATCTGAATGTTGGCAATAATTCATGAACGGAGAGATAATTTGATTGATCAGCGTGTAATTACCGGAGGGCGACGGTTCCAGGACGATAACGATGGGGCTTCTTGACTCCCCCGGTAGTCGGAGCAGATTTCCTTGCGGCCTGAGAAAAATAGCACAAAATAATAAGATTAGGGGAAATCGAATCAAATACTCCGAACAAACTGTTTCTTCGAATTTGACCCTAAATTGAAAATCATATCTCGGAATCTGTCAATTTCAATTTGACTTCGATAACAACGGCGGATTATGAAATCAACACATACCTTGGTCGCAAGTTGCTTCCTAGGAGCCTAGCCACCCGTAGATTTGCGAGCAGTTTGCTTCGTACGAGCCATTGAAGATGATCAGATAAGAGATTAGGCAAGTCATCGACCACCGTTGCCGTCGCCGGAGACAATGAAGGGTAGAGTTGAACGAGGTTGAGAGTTGGGGGGAGAGAGAAGGAGACGGGTTGGGGAGAAGAGTAAGAGAGAGATGAGGGAGGCGGTGTGTTAAGTGGGTAGGGTTTTAAAGTGGGTGAATTGTGATCATTGGATTTGAGTGTGATCAATGGTCTGAATTGATTTATCAATAATCCATGTGAACATTAAGAGCCAATCAAAAGAAAGTGTGTTTGTTTGTTTTTTGAATAAATTTGGGCCATTGGATTCAATTATATTTGATGTATTTAATGGTGAGATGTTGCTTGTGCTAATTCATGTAAATACTTGTGTGTCCAATGAAGTATTGCCACCTTTTATATTTAAATATTTTTCACCAAAATTATCTTCTTGGATAATGAATCATGTGAATACTTGTATTTCTTCATTATTATAATAATTAATAATAATAATAATTTAAATTATAAAATAATATTAATATCAATAATAATAATATTTATTATCAATAATATTTATTAATGAATTATTAATTATATAATTGATTAATTAATTAATATTAATATTAATTATATAAACAGTAATAATATTAATAATAGTACTAATAATAATTAGTAATTTTTATTATTTTTTATTTACCCAAAATTTTAGTTAAAGTAGTATGTCTAATATCAATTTTTTTAAATATTTTTTTTTGAAAAAAAACTTTCTTACAAAAAAAAGTCTAAAACATTTATCTCTATTCAAAAAAAAAAAATTAAAAAAATACTCATTTATTTATTTAATTTCTAACTAATTATATATATATTTTTTAAAAAAAACTTTCTTACAAAAAAAAAAGTCTAAAATATTGATCTCAATCCAAAAATAAATTTAAAAAAAATAATTATACTTTTAAAATATTAATAATACTTACTCCCTCCGTCCCACGTCAATGTGAACCAACTTTATGGGTGTAGGAATTAAGGAAAAGTGATGTAAGAAAGAGAAAAAGTTAAATGTTGTGAGTATGAAAAATTAAATAGGAGAGAAAATGAGTGGGAGGAATAGTGAGGAGAGAGAATGTTGTGAGTGTAAAAGTGAAATATTTATTTCTATTTTGGGAAGTTTGCATTTACGTGGGACGGACCAAAATAGAAATAAGTTTGCATTCACGTGGGACGGAGGGAGTATTAATATACCCTCATACCCTAAACCTCATATACCCTAAACCCTAAACCCTAAACCCTAAATCTCAAATACCCTAAACCCTAAACTCTATACCCTATACCCTATAACCTATACCTTATACCCTATATCATATACCCTATACACTATATCCTATACCCTATACCCTAAACCCAACACACTATACCCTATACCATATACCCTAAATCCCATGTACCATGGGTATAGGATGTAGTATGGTAGTATAAAGTGTATAGGTTTAGTGTAGAGTATGTGGTATAGGTATAGGTATATAAGCAGGTATAGGTATATGATATAGGTATATGGTATAGGTTATAGGGTATGTAGCATAGTGGCATGTATAGTGGCATAGGTATGTGTATGTGGTATGGGTATATGGTATAGGTTATATGGGTATAGTGTATGGGGTATAGTCAGTATAGGCATGATGGATATGGCTGTGTAGGATATAGGGTATAGGGTATAGGGTATAGTGTATAGGGTATAGGATATAAGGTATAGTGTATATGGTATAGTGTATAGGGTATAGGGTATAGCATATATGATATAGGGTATAGGGTCTAGGATATAGGGTCTAGGGTATAGGGTATAGGGTCTAGGATATAGGGTATAGGGTATATGGTATAGGATATAGGGTATAGGGTATATGGTATATGGTATAGAGTATAGGGTATATGGTATAGGTTATAGGGTATAGTGTATAGGGTATAGTGTATAGGGTATAGGGTATATGGTATAGTGTATAGGGTATAGGATATAGGGTATAGTGTATAGGGTTTAGGATATAGGGTATAGTGTATAGTGTATAGGGTATAGGGTATAGGATATAGGGTATATGATATAGGGTATAGGGTATATGATATAGGTTATAGTGGCATAAACAGATGTGATATAGCGTAAAGGGTATAGTGGCATAGTGTATAGGGTCTAGATATAGTGGTATAAGTGTATGTGGTATATGATATAGGGTATAGGGTATGTGGTATAGTGTCTAGATATAGGGTATGGGTATATGGTATAGGTTATAGGGTATATAAGATGTGGTATAAACAGATAGGGTATGTGGTATAGTGTATGCATAGTGGTATATAGCGATATGTATAGGATATAGGGTATAGTGTATATGGTATAGTGTATAGGGTATAGTGGGTATGTGGATATAGGGTATAGGGTCTAGATATGTGGTATAGGTATAGGTATTGGATATGTGTGGTATGGGATATGTGGTAGGATATGTGGTATACCCTATACCTTATACCCTATAGGGTTTAGGGTTTAGGGGTTAGAGTTTTGGATTTAGGGTATAGGGTATAGGATATAGTGTATAGAGTATAGTGTATAGGGTATATGATATAGGGTATAGGGTATATGATATAGGGTATAGGGTATATGGTATAGGGTATAGGATATAGGTATATGGTCTAGGATATAGGGTATAGGGTATAGGGTATATGATATAGGATATAGGGTATAGGGTATAGGTTATAGGGTATTTGGTATAGGGTATATGGTATAGTGTATATGGTATAGGGTATAGGGTATAAGTTATAGGGTATACGCTATAGGGTTTAGGGTTTAGGGTATAGGACTATAGGGTATAGGGGTTTAGGGTTTAGGGTTTAGGGTATAGGATATAGAGTATAGGGATAGGGTATATGGTATAGGGTAAAATTCTTTAATTTTTATTTATAAATTTATAGTTTTTATTTTTATTTTTTATGAATATAAATAAATATTTTGGACATTTTTTAGTATTGAAGTTTTTTTCCAAAAGTTATATAAAAAAAGTTAGAAAAAAAATAAACAAATGAAAGTATAATAAAGAAATCAGGGACGGGTAGAATTTTTTAATTTTTATTTATAAATGTATATTTTTTTTTATTTTTTATGAATATAAATAAATAATTTGTACATTTATAGTATTGAAGTTTTTTTTCAAAAAGTTATACAAAAAAAGATAGAAAATTAATAAACAAATGAAAGTATAATAAAGAAATCAGGGACTAGTAAAATTCTTTAATTTTTATTTATAAATGTATAGTTTTTTTTATTTTTTATGAATATAAATAAATATATTGGACATTTTTTAGTATTAAAGTTTTTTTTTAAAAAGTTATATAAAAAAGTTAGATAAAAAATAAACAAATGAAAGTATAATAAAGAAATCAGGGACGGGTAAAATTCTTTAATTTTTTTTTATATATGTATAGTTTTTTTTATTTTTTATGAATATAAATAAATATTTTGGACATTTTTTATCATTGAAGTTTTTTTCAAAAACTTATATAAAAAAAGTTAGAAAAAAAATAAACAAATGAAAGTATAATAAAGAAATCAGGGACGAGTAAAATTTTTTAATTTTTATTTATAAATGCATATTTTATTTTTTATTTTTTATGAATATAAATAAATATTTTGGACATTTATTAGTATTGAAGTTTTTTTCAAAAAGTTATACAAAAAAAGTTAGAAAATTAATAAACAAATGAAAGTATAATAAAGAAATCAGAGACTAGTAAAATTCTTTAATTTTTATTTATAAATGTATATTTTTTTATTTTTTATGAATATAAATAAATATATTGGACATTTTTTAGTATTAAAGTTTTTTTTTAAAAAAAGTTATATAAAAAAGTTAGATAAGAAATAAACAAATGAAAGTATAATAAAGAAATCAGGGACGGGTAAAATTCTTTAATTTTTATTTATAAATGTATAGTTTTTTTTATTTTTTATGAATATAAATAAATATTTTGGACGGTTTTTAGTATTGAAGTTTTTTTCAAAAAGTTATACAAAAAAAGTTAGAAAATTAATAAACAAATGAAAGTATAATAAAGAAATCAGGGACTAGTAAAATTCTTTAATTTTTATTTATAAATGTATAGTTTTTTTTATTTTTTATGAATATAAATAAATATATTGGACATTTTTTAGTATTAAAGTTTTTTTTAAAAAGTTATATAAAAAAGTTAGATAAAAAATAAACAAATGAAAGTATAATAAAGAAATCAGGGATGGGTAAAATTCTTTAATTTTTTTTATATATGTATAGTTTTTTTTTATTTTTTATGAATATAAATAAATATTTTGGACATTTTTTAGCATTGAAGTTTTTTTCAAAAACTTATATAAAAAAAGTTAGAAAAAAAATAAACAAATGAAAGTATAATAAAGAAATCAGGGACGGGTAAAATTTTTTAATTTTTATTTATAAATGCATATTTTATTTTTTATTTTTTATAAATATAAATAAATATTTTGGACATTTATTAGTATTGAAGTTTTTTTCAAAAAGTTATACAAAAAAAGTTAGAAAATTAATAAACAAATGAAAGTATAATAAAGAAATCAGAGACTAGTAAAATTCTTTAATTTTTATTTATAAATGTATATTTTTTTATGAATATAAATAAATATATTGGACATTTTTTAGTATTAAAGTTTTTTTTTAAAAAAAGTTATATAAAAAGTTAGATAAGAAATAAACAAATGAAAGTATAATAAAGAAATCAGGGACGGGTAAAATTCTTTAATTTTTATTTATAAATGTATAGTTTTTTTTATTTTTTATGAATATAAATAAATATTTTGGACGGTTTTTAGTATTGAAGTTTTTTTCAAATAATTTTATTTATCCAAAAAAATATAAAAAATTAAAAAAAGTTCCGTCCCTCTTCTATTATATACTTTTATTTCTTTAAAAATTCTTAAAAAATCCGTCACTAATCCGTCGCTAACCTAAAATATAAATTTAATAATTATTTTAAATAATTTTAGCAACGACTCAAATCCGTCAGTAATAATATGTAATTGATTTACCGACGGATTTTAATCCGTCGGTAATCAAATCCGTCACTAATCCGTCGCTAACCTAAAATCTAAATTTAATAATTATTTTAAATAATTTAGCAACGACTCAAATTCGTCGGTAATAATATGTAATTGATTTACCGACGGATTAAAATCCGTCGGTAATCTAATCCGTCACTAATCCGTCGCTAACCTAAAATATAAATTTAATAATTATTTTAAATAATTTACCTACGGATTTTAATCCGTCGGTAATTAATTCCGTCACTAATCCGTCACTAACCTAAAATATAAATTTAATGTTTATTTTAAATAATTTAGCAACGACTCAAATTCGTCGGTAATAATATGTAATTAATTTACCGACGGATTTTAATCTGTCGGTAATTAAATCCGTCACTGATCCGTCGCTAACCTAAAATATAAATTTAATATTTGTTTTAAATAATTTAGCAACGACTCAAATCCGTCAGTAAAAATATTCGTCGCCTTTCCGTCACAAATTCGTCGGTAAAAAAGTGCGCAAATTTTTGGCGCCAAAATGGTGACGGATTAGAGACGAAATGGAATCCGTCGGCATATCCATCACTAAATCCGTCGGTAATCTCGTCCTAATTTCGTTTTTTGTTTTTCACCCCAGGTCGTTGCTATTTCGTCGCTAATCCGTCGGTATTAGTGACAGATTTATTTGCGTCACTAATTTCCGTCGGTATCTGTCAGTTTTCTTGTAGTGCATCAGGGACAGCAGTCGGGTAACAGAAATCCAGTCCCACAAAGCAACAACTCCACTCCGAAGCAGCCTGCCGTACACTTCGAAAAGTTGGACATGCCGCTGAGTAAGATGCTGGAAGGGTTAATCAAGGAAGGCCTCCTCAAACTCGTTGCAAACTACAAACCCAAGAATCCCGTAGTCAACGCTGACAAGAGCAAGTACTGCACCTTCCATCAGTATCATGGCCATACCACCGACAACTGCGTTGGGTTACGGTACGAAATTCAGAATTTGATAGAGAAAGGAAAGTTGGAGCGTCCCCATGGACCCAATACAGTCGAAAACCCTTTTCCGAACAACAACAGTGTAAATTCCATTGAATGGGTGCCAAAGAAGATTGCCGCAGAGCCAGTTCCTCCGCTTCTTCTAGCCGGGTCCTCATCGAATGTCCACATCAGTTACGATGTTTGTGATTGCTCTGCATGCCTTGAGTACGAGTCCCAAGACATGATCAGGGGTAATTCTCCCAGAAGCGAAGAAGAAGTCTTCTCAATGTAGGCCGAGAGAAAGATATGAAGGCCGGAGATACCGGTGTGGGTACACTCGAAGAGCCATTCGGGAGGTTCGATTACTACGTACTCTACTCCCCGGTCCTCCCTTCCTCCAGCCATGCAGCTTTAGAGCGAGACGGTGGGAAAGGCTGAAAAGTCCTGCGACACCGAGTTCGGAGCCTCGGGACACCGGAATACCTCAAATCTTGACAACCTCACTGCCAGCCAGATGCCTAACCCCTGCGGGATCGACGAGTTCAATTTGCCCAGCTTCAGGGCACGGGCCGGCAAAGGAAAATCAAAGTCAGCTTGGCACTCGCACTCAATCAACGTGCTAACCAAGGGCGGTCACCGCCACAAACAGCCTCAACACAACCCTGAGGCACCACCAAAGGCTTTACCTCGCAAGAGGAAGATAGGAAACGGATGGATTGATGACTCTCCTTATCCGGATAGAGACCAGATCTACGATTCCCGACTGTATGGCAGTATGCTCACTTTCTGTGATGAGGACCTGCCGAGAGACGCCTCAGGGCACAGTGAAGCTTTGTACATCACTCTCAAGCTCAACACCATATCTCTCCCCGGAGTATTGGTTGACAACGGATCAGCAGTTAACGTCCTCCCTCTCAGCATGATGCGAGCCCTACGCATCGACGAAGGCCACATGATTCCATCTGCCCAGACTATCAAGGCCTACGACAACACATCTCGTCCCATCCTGGGGACGGTGACTCTGGAGCTCTGGTTCGAAACCCAAATGGTGCCAGCAAAATTCCATGTGATGGACATTCCGTCCGAATTCACATCTCTGTTGGGACGCCCTTGGCTACATCACATGAAAGCCATAGCTTCCACTCTCCATCAGTGCGTCAAGTTCATTAACCGGCAGGGAGATCTTGAATTCATCAGAGGGGACAGTTTCCTCATAGGGAACGAAGCCGAGACAACAGCCAAGCGTGCCCGCAGCCAGGCACCGGGGCTACCTCCTTCAAGTCGACCAAGGGACTATCGGGACAAATCTCATCAGAATCCCTCAGAGTCCGGAGATGCTAACTATATCAACGCCCTCGAGCAGGCAGACCCTGAAGCAGTCAGGTTCATCAAGTTTAACTGTCGTTTCCGACATTTGGAGGCAGACTGGAAAGAAACCCTGAGCATCGCAATGATGCGGGCACGTAAACCCCCTGTCCCTGATCGGAGATTTGTCAGCATCCTTCAATCCTACTCTCTGGCCCCGCCAGGCGAAGAAGTTTGCGTGATAAAGGTCAACAGGCATCGTCACACTCGTGATAAATGTATGGCAGTCGTATGGGATGTCCTCTATAAGGAATTGCCCGCTGAGCCCCACTTCTCCAGTGAAGGGCACGATGTTTTTCTAGCAGCTCCAGCATCGCAGCGGGACGCGAGGTGTCCTTATGTCTGGGTTGAGCCGTCAGACGACAACGAATCAGGACTCTCCGGAGTCGAGGACACGACAGATCCGCGGGAAGATCCCTACATACATATGCTCAGTTTCGAGGATGGCACCAGTTCCGATGATGTCACCTACGACAGGGGCTCCAATACCATGGAAATTGTCAAGCTCAACATCCCGTACAGGCGGTTATCCGGCGAATGGAAACAATTGGTTGAAACGACAAAGAACCCCTCTGATCAAGTGACTGACGACGACTTCGTCAACATCATCTTTTCCAGATATCCTGATGATACCAAGGATCCGGTCTTATTATCAGATTCTGCAATGCCAAAGTTACCCTCGACGACTGCCTGCTCATGGTAAATGAGGCCCTGGCCAATCGAGCTCAGAGCTCATCATCACTTCCGACTACCAGCCCCAGTGGCAACCGACCCGTGTCGTCAGTCAAGCTTACAGCCACAAGCGCCGCCAAGGCCAAGGGCAACAGCAAAGGAGACAAGGCTCCTCACCCTGTCACTAATCAGATCAACCTCAGGAACGCTTCCAGTAGCCACCCTGAAAACATCTGTAAAAGTCTTCCCCGCAAGACAGATCAATCTTCCGACGAAAGGAATGATCACCTCAGCATCAACATGCTCAAGTTCGATCCTGCTCCCAGTCGTCACGGCCAAGGATTCAGGCATCCCGCCAGCAAACTGCTAGCTCTGATAGACTTGGCGATCCAGCGAGATCACGAGACTATCAACATCGCAGAATTTAACACCCCCGTGGGTTCAATCAAGCAGATATGGGCGAACTTCTTGGTAACCGAGATCAAGGAGGGCCGCATGGAATGTCCCAGCCCGACTTCCTTTGTCAACATAATCCAAGTATTTCCGCCATTCGGAGATCTGGATGTGATCACAGTTCTAGACACTAGTCAGACGGTGCGTACCTATGGAGACTGTTTAGCTCTCGCAAGGAAAGCCCTCATGGAACTAGCTGCTCAAGAGAATCGTCTCTGGGATGAGAACCAAGCTCAAAAGACCCACAGGGACCAAGCCCTTAAAGTGTCACAAGCAAATTTTCCACGTAAAGCTAGAGGCCACTCTAGACCAATTCGACCTCAAGGGTTTTGCCCACGGCAACTTCCTGGACTACCGTCTTTTCTCCTCCAACCCCCTCTGGCAAGAGAGGGCGGTCAACGGTCCCGACGACCTAGGAAATGGAATGGCACAGCAGGACGAGTACCAGCGCTTATCTCCCCAAGAAAAGCAAGTTCTCTGTGAAAGCGACGACGAAGACGATGAAACCATTCTCTTCTAAGCCGAGCATGAAGTCAACATAACCGGAATCCCAATTGTCCTGGAAGAATGGGGACGGATCATTTCCGCTCTCAAACTAAAAGGCCAACTGAGGGAGGAAGGTCTATTCAAAAAGAAGAGAAAGATGGAAATACATCTCCAATAACTACTCAGGGAGATTCCACAGACTGCGGCATTCGTTTACAGAAATGATCAACCGGGACAGCAACCAGTTACATGGGCAGATGTTCGGGAAGCCGTGTACTCACCTTCCGACATACCCGCCACTCAGATAAAGTAGAAGGGAAAGCTTTCCCCGATGGAGGTTTATCTAGACTGCCGCACACAGTTCAAGGAAGCACTGACTATTCTCACATGGGAAGAAACGCAGGCGCTAACTCTGGACGTAGGCTCTACTGCGAGAAGGTTGATCTGGGCTAAGAGTGGAGGAAAATTAGCAAACCATGAATATCGCCAAACCCAACTCCAGAATGCCCTGAGCATGCTCAGCAAGAAGGAAAGGAGCGTGGTATACCGTGAAGAGATCAAGGAAATAGTTCGCATGAACCAAGAACTCTCTAAACTCCCCCGGAGGGTCAGCAATGCCCTGAGCATGCTCTGGCAACCACTGTTGTGCACTGACATTCTAACATCTACGGCAATCTATAAACTACCTCCCCATGGAGGCACCCAAGCCAGTATCCTGGGATAGAATCCGGAAAGCTGCCGAAGCTCCCGGGAATGCATCCACAGTCAATGAATTGAGGGAAGACATATGGCCCTACGCTTCGAGGAATCCTCCTCTGACTATGGCTCAACTCAGAGCGACCTGTTCAGAAGGAACCAAGCCTGATGCCAGCGTCCTGACCCGATCGGGTCAAATCCATGCATTACCACCTAAGGCCACCAAAAAGCCGACGGAGCCAGAATCGTAACCCGGCCTGCCCGAGGACACAAGTTCCGTGAAAGAGGACCCGATCCTCACTCAGCTCAAGCAGACCCAGGCGAACATTTCCCTTTGGTCCCTGCTCACATCCTCATATCCTCACAAGCTCAAGCTAGAGGAAAGTCTGGCCCGCACCATGGTCCCCGTGGACGCAACCCCAGACGAAGTAATTCAGATGATCGGCAACATCCACTACGGCAACATTATCACCTTCACTGATTTGGACCTGCCAAAATTTGGGGCTGATCACAATGAGCCGCTCTACATCACAATCCAGCTGGACGAGCGTCGCCTTCCCCGTGTGTTGGTAGACGGAGGTTTCGAAATGAATGTCTTGCCCGCCAAGATGATAGACCTGCTTGATATCAAGCCCACAGATCTGAAGCCTTCAGTCCACACTGTCAAGGCCTATGACTCTACTTCCCGTACAGTTCTCGGGGTTGCTACTCTTAATATCTGGTTCGACAAGCGGATGATCCCCATTGAATTCCAAGTGTTGGACATTCCTATCACTTTCACAGCCATCCTGGGGCGACCTTGGCTGCATCAGATAAATGGCGTGGCATCCACCCTTCACCAGTGCATCAAGTTCATGCAAGGCAACGAGCTAACCACCGTCTACGGCGACAGTGTCACCACCGAGGGGACCATCACCAACGGCATTCCAGTGTTAGAGATCAAGCATGATGACGACATGGCATTAACTGGATTCACTCTGGAAACCTCCAAGATCCAAATATGCAACGTGGACCTTCCACTGTTCCAAGACAAAATCCCTCCTGCCATGAAGATGATGAAACTCATGAACTTCATCCCAGGACTGGGGCTCGGCAAAAGATTACAAGGCCAACACCAAGTCATCGAAGTCAAGGACCACACTACAGTCCAGGGGCTCAGTTATGTGCCAACACCAGCTGACATCAGGGAAAACAAAAGGCTCGCCCGCACCAAGGCAGCAGCCCAAAAAAGGGGAACCTCCAACGGCACACCCAACATCCGACCTTACAGTTTCGACCTCGCTCATTACTTCACCAAGGGAACCGACAGGAGAACTGAGGGGACCGACAGCGGAACCGACAGCAGAACTGAGGGGACCGAAAGTGGAACTGATAAAGATGAGAAAGAAGCAGGGAAAGTCAGCACAGAGACTACAGAAAGGATGGAAAAGCTAGCACGGGACCTCAAGCGTTTCAGAGGACTCAAAGCTAATCCGATAAGGGGAGCGTTCCTTGACATCACAACTCTACCTGGACCAATTGCCACCACAGTCCAGCACGAGTACACATTCAAGGGAATCCCAGACATAGAAGAGCAGCTCGAGACACTCTTCATGGGAAATAGACTGTTCGGGTCTGCCGTCGAGGCCACATTCGAGACAGTAACTCTAAAGCAGAAGGAACCAGAATTCACAGAAGACGCTCTTAGTGGACCCGCTCTACAGAGTCTTTTTGAAGAAGTCATGGAGGTGCCAAACCTGATTGACCTGGGCTCCGAAAACAGCATGATTGCCATGATTTGGACAGCAGAAGCCAAGCCTCTCGACCCCCGAACCCTCATCAAGCATCCAACAATGCCACTGAAAAACTGGGTAACTTTCACCGGACCAAGGGCAAGCCAGATAGAAATGGAAGACAAGCTGGGGCTACACCCACATCTCCCTAAACCCGGTCTCGAACCCTCTGAGTCAGTCCTTGTCAGAGTCCAGTCCTCTGAGTCGTCCAACGGCCTTACGCCGGAAGACTATGATAATGTAGCCAACAATGTATTTCCGTTCGCATCTAATGAAAAGTCTGACCTTTCGGAGTATCCCCTCATTGCCACTTTAACAACTGATAAGTTAACAAACAACTTAAAAGACGTTAATAATGACTCACTTGATAAAGAAGCAGATACATTAAACGAACAATACATTAAAGAAGTTCTCAAGCGTGTAGTAGACCAAGAGGACAATCGGGCCTAAGCTGCCGAAGAGGTTATGACCAAAGTGAACCTGGGGTCAGTACAAAAGCCTAAAGAGACACAAGTGGGCAGTTTCTTCGTCGATGCAGAAAAAGAAGCCCTGATAAGCCTCCTCAGGGAGTATGTTGACGTGTTCGCCTGGTCATATCAGGACATGCCAGGACTTGATCCCTCAATCGTGGAGCACAGAATTCCCCTGGATCCAGAATCCAAGCCTGTTAAACAGAAGTTACACAAGATCAAGCCAGAGTGGTCCTTGCAAGTATAAGAAGAAATTGAGAAAATGCTCCGCGTCGATTTCATCAGAGTGATTGAGTACCCGACCTGGCTCTCCAACATCGTGACAGTCACTAAGGCCAATGGAAAGGTCAGATGCTGTGTGGATTTTCGGGATCTCCACAAGGCCAGCCCTAAAGATGATTTCCCACTGCCCAACATCGACATGCTAGTCGACACCACGACAAATTTCGAAGTAAAGTCCTTCGTGGATGGGTTTGCCGGATACAACCAGATCAAAATGTCCGAGGAAGATCAAGCCAAGACTGCTTTCACCACTCTGTGGGGGACATACTGCTACACGGTCATGCCGTTCGGTTTGAAGAACGCTGGGGCTACTTACCTGCGGGCTGAAATAGCCCTCTTCCATGACATGATTCACAAGGAAATCGAAGTGTATGTCGACGATATGATCATCCACTCCAGAGGATCAGATATGCAACACATGACCGATCTGAGAAAGTTCTTCAACAGACTCAGAAAGCACTCCATGAGATTGAACCTTGCGAAGTGCACCTACGGCGTCAAGTTAGGCAAAGTACTGGGGTACATGGTTACAGAAAGAGGTATCAAAGTTGATCCCAAGAAAATCAAGGCCATCATCAATATGAAGCCGCCTCAGACACTGTCAGAAGTAAAAAATTTTATGGGAAGACTTCAGTACATCAGTCGCTTCATCAACCAGTTGACCTCTCTCTGCGAGCCAATGTTCAAACTGATGAAGAAGAATGCCGACATCAAATGGGACTCCGAGTGCCAGACAGCTTTCGAGAAAAACAAGACATACTTGGTGAATCCCCCAATCATGTGCCTGCCACATGAAGACAATCCACTACTCCTGTACTTGACGGTAACAGACACGTCAATCGGAGCAATGCTGGCACAAGAACAGAAAGATTCCAAAGTTGAGCATGCAATCTACTTCGTAAGCCGGAAGCTTCAGGGAAGTGAACTCAGCTACTCAGCATTAGAGAAAACTTGTACCGCCTTAGTATGGGTAGTCGGGAAACTGAAACACTACATGTAGTCACATTCAGTGCTCCTGGTCTCCAAGTTGGATCCTGTCCGATATCTCTTTGACAAGCCATCCCTGTCAATGAGACTAGCCAAATGGTCATTCTTCCTGGCTGAGTTCGACATCAAGTACATGGTCAGAAAATATACAAAGGGCAGAGTAATGGCAGACCAGCTGGCAGACTTCCCAAGCAGTGAACCCAAGGGTCCTGATCCACAGTTTTCGGACGACGGAATCTTTTCACTTGACAGCGCAAACCGCTTACAACTCTTCTTCGATGGGGCAGCCAACAAGAAGGGAAATGTTATTGGAATGCTCCTTGTCGATCCCAAGGACGAGCACACACCCATAGCCATCAAACTGAATTTTGAAACAACCAACAATGCAGCAGAGTATGAAGCTTGCGCAACCGGTCTAGAAGCCGCTCTAGAGCGCAACATCTCAGAACTGGAAGTATACGGAGACTCAGCATTGATCATCAATCAAGTGTCCAACAAATGGAAGACGATAGATTCTGGCCTCCAAAAGTACCACACGTACATGGAGGAGCTCATTGCTTAGGTCAAGGACATCTCTTTCCATTATTTGTCAAGAGACAGGAACCACTTCGCAGATGCCCTGGCTACCCTTGCATCTCTTATCGAAATTCCCGATGGAAAATCAGTAAAACCCCTCAGAATAGGCAGACGGGAAGCACCCGCTTATTGCTGTGAGATCGAAATTAAAAAATGAAATGATCGACGAACCCTGGTACAAGCAAATCTACCAGTACCTCCAAATGGAGAAGCTTCCTTCACAAATGAAGATGGAAAATACAAAGAAGGGATCAAAGCCAAAAAACATGATGGAATTAAAATGCCTGGCATCCCATTTCATCATTCTGGGGGGTATGTTGTACAAGAAGCGCCACCAAGGGCCACTCCTTCGGTGTGTAAATAAAGAAAAAGCCAGCGAGCTAATGAACGAAGTTCACAACGGAACCTGCGGTTCGCACATGAATGCAAGAGCATTGTGAATGTGCGCTCGCCCGAAATTTTTGGTAATTTCGAAATGATGAAAGTAAAGGAGTCGCCACGCCGTTTTTGAGAGGAAACATTGAAAACCTTTTTAGAGAGAAAACACGGGTTCGGGGGTCAGTTTATGTGTTGGAAAGAACCGAGAGTTCACCCAACACACCTCGTCCGTAGTTGAGTCTTTCAATTAAACATCCAAGCAAAATCCAAAGTGTGTGCAAGTGTTGACAATGAACAAGTGTGGTAATCATGCATCTTATTAATATGAATTGAGATTTACAACTCGTGAACCCATTATTTAGGGAGGCCACATCCCTGCTACAACAATCTAAAACAGATTACAACTGAAAAAGGTTTCTGCAAATAGGTCACGATATGTCGCATGACACATGATTCCAGTGACCACATATGTCGCGTGACACAGGATCACCTTGGAACAATGTGTCGCGTGACATACGAAGACCATCTCGCGTAAACTTACACAATGAACACCGAGAATCAACAATAACTAATACGAGATCCAATTGATTAACCAAATTATATACAAAATACGTAAATAACAACAAATCGACCCTGAGTGTGGATATGGGTAGATCCACACCCCCTTGGGGTTTGAACACCAAATTCAAGCAAGTATTCAACAAGAGCAATTCAATTACACAGATCAAATGACTTAAACAGAGAGATTGCAATTGGGATTCAGTAATTTAGACAGATGGAGTCTAATTACTGAATCCTAACAGAAGTAGACAATGAAAATTATAGGGAATTGAATGAGAAGGAAGAAAGAGGAGGGAGTTTGAAATTCGTTACCCTTGATGCTTCCACAAATCCTGTATCAAGTTAGATACAGAACCCTTCAATTCACAGCTACTGGTCTTGAGATCCTGAGAGAGTTGGTGCAAAGGGGTTCAAGTAGCTTGGTTAGAGAGGGGGATTTGGATTGGAGGGAATTGGTTAGGTTGGAGGTAGGAGAGAGAGGGAATTGTGTTTGGGGGCTTCATTACGATGCAATTTCTGCAGAGTAACAGTAGGCTGAAGTTGGGATCCATTTATGAGAGGGGGAGGGTCTTATTTATAGGCTGCAGTTTAGTGGTCACCTTGTGTCGCACGACTATACGAAACCACTTTCCATGCCTCGACTTGTCGCGTGACACAAGGTGGCCTCAACCGTTTTTGGCGCCAAAACCAGTTTCTGGAACATTCAGGCCTAAATACCCAAAAGGTCCAAAAAGGTTTATTCCCAACAGGTCCCTGGGCATGAATAATGTACCAAAAGGTACTTCCTTCGCGAGAAACTTATGAAACATTTCCGGAAGTCTCGGGACAGGCCGGGAATTTACCAAAACGCCCCTTAATGCAATCTTATTACATTAAAATGCATCTAAAAGGTTGCGAATTGGATTGGCGTACTTACAGAGCCCCTCGACAACATCACTTTTGAAAAAAAAAGTGGGGTTGTCGATAAAATAAGACCCAATCCCAATGAGCATAAGGGATAAGGTAACGGGCTATAGTGTGAATCGGGGAGTCTAATGGCTGGACCTTTCTGAGAAAGGATTCCTACGTATCCCTTAAGAAGGGAATCAAGCCAAATCGTAGTTCGAAAGTATCAAGACTAACCACAAGCAAGAAAGGATTAGAGATATGTCTTCATACCTTTGTTGTGCTTACCTGTGACTTCTTGAGGGGTCGGTACTACTGCGGTTGGCTAGTAGCTGCCTTTGGTGCCAGGTTGTAGCTGCCGGAGGGTCTCATGCTGCAACTGGTATTTGCGAGTAGCTGCCGGAGGGTCTCATGCTATCGCTGGTCTTTGTGGATGCCAGAGGGTCTCATACCACCTTGTTGGTGCAGGGTAGTTGCCGGAGGGTCTCACACTACTGCTGCTGACGGGTTGTAGCTGCCGGAGGGTCTCATGCTGCAACTGGCCTTTCGTGGATGCCGGAGGGTCTCATACCACCTTGTTGGTGCAGGGTAGTTGCCGGAGGGTCTCACACTACTGGTGCTGACGAGTTGTAGCTGTCGGAGGGTCTCATGCTACAACGGGTCTTTCTTGGATGCCGGAGGGTCTCATACCACTTTGTTCGTATAGGGTAGCTGCCAGGGGTCTCACGCTACTTCTTTTGTTCTGTTGGGGATAAGTGTAGCTGCCAGGGGACTCACGCTACTTCCGCTTCTGCTCTTTGTTGTTCTTTTGTCGGTCTTGTTACTGGACTGTCCTTGCTGATTGTTCGTCTTTTCTTTTGTGCCCTTAGCTTTGCTTGGGAAGCTGGGGACTCTGCTTTTGTCTGGGGAGTTAGCTTCTTTCTCGCTTGGTAAGCCGGGGACTCTGCATTTCTGGGGAGTCAGCTTCTTTCTTTTGGGTTCGGTAAGCCGGGGACTCTGCATTTCTGGGGAGTCGGCTTCTTTCTTTTGGTTTGGTAAGCTGGGGACTCTGCATTTCTGGGGAGTCGGCTTCTTTCCTCTTGGTTCGGGGCCATGGACTCTGCATTCCTGGGGAGTCGGCTTCTCGGATATGTTGTTCATCAATGCCACATCTTCGGCTTTGCTTTCTTTGTTAGAGCTTTTGAGGGATTGGACTACTGTTGGGACTCGGTCTTGGGGAAAGGTCGGATTGGCCGAGTTATATATGGCTCTTGATGATGTCAGCCGGGGGAAGGCTATGTCCTTCAACTGCTGTCAATTAGCTTTTGAGGTACTTCTCGGTCTGTTCTCTTTTTTCGAATACCGTTTCTTTCTGTTCCCTCCTTTTCTTATCAGTCTGTCTTTGTTTTGTCCTTTCTTTTCTCAGGTCTGGGCTTATGAGGTTATTGGTTGCTATGCTTGGCGGGTGGGGGAGGCGTACCCGGCCACTACATTTCCTGCTATGAGGCGCTGGGTGAAGGACGCATGGCAGAAAGTTCGAACGGCGGATACCAAGGGACGGGTGACTGCCTCTTATGATGATACCCTTATCTGCTTGCGGAGGACCCCTGGGAGTCTGACTCTATTTCCTTGGGTTGACCGATATGATGGGGTCAATCTGGAGCATGCTCTTCATTTGACTGAGTGCTGCAAGCTGCTGGTGGGCTTATCCGGGGATGCTTTGTATTTGGGTGAGCGGGTTTATAGACAGCACGGCCCCGGGAGCATTGCTAGAGTCCCATATGATCCTCCTGCTGAGATGTGGTTTCCTAGGAAGCTTGATGATGTGGCCGCTTTGATCCAGGAAGAGCCTGCTTTTAATTATATTGAGGATGACGGGGACTATGGGGCTTATGTGGCTACGAGGCTGAGATCACCGCAGGTGGTTGCGAGACGTGATACTCAGGCTGCAGGCCCCTCTACTGGACATGTTGTGGATGCTCCTTTACCTCCTCCTTTTATAGACTTTCAGGACGGGGACCACGTGAGGTGGGCCACTCTTGATACCAAATGATTTATCCATATTTTCATCTCCCCAGGGCACTCGATCTCGTAAGCAACCGTCTTTCTTTCATTGTTTTGAACTGTTTTCATCCTTGGTTTCTGATTCTTCCCTTGCTCGGTTGTGCCAGGTCTCTTCTGATGTTTACTGGGGCTTTGCTCGTCATTATACTGGAGCTATGGGCATGATTGATCAGCTGATAAGGAGCAATCAGTATTTGAGGGAGAGGTGTATGGCTCAGAGCTCTGATGACAGTGATTCCACACTCAGCTTGCCCGCAGAAGAGGGCTCTGACCGATATATCTCGCCTGCGGATACACATTTGCCCAGAACCAAGACTCGCTCGGGTCGTCGTCCGCCTAGCCCTTCCAGCTCTGATAGTGATGCCTCCAGAGATCTTCAGGAGCTTGAGACCATTGTCATTCCTACGCTCACGACCTTTTCCGGATGGTCTGTTGTTTATCATGATCCCGTCGTCGTCCTGATCCTGAGGAGGGAGATGCAGATGGAGAAGGCAGCGAGGGTGCTGATGATGATGATAGCTCTGACGATGATGATGGTGCTTATATTTCTGAAGATGATAGCTCGGAGTAGTTCCTTGGATCTATTTGTGGTTCTTTTGATTATTGTACTCAGCTTTGGCAAGATACAGATAAAACACTCTTTTTTTACACTGCACCTAGTACATTATTAGTTATTAGTTGTTTGCGTGAGTCCATTTTTGGGGGAAGAATGGGAATGAATGGCTTTTGAATGGTTATAGTATGAGTATGAATGGTTTGCATGTCTTGGGCTTGTATTTGTGAATGGTGAATGTGTATGCTATTTTGAATGAAATTCCCTCTCCCATGATGCTTGTAGGGTGTCTTTGTTGCTTTGCAGTTTGAAACAAGTCGGGGCATGCCCTGGTATTGATCAGATTGCAGCTTGCTGATGTCTGGTGTTGGACTTACTATGTCGCACGACTCAAGGTAGCCAGGGTACATTCTGTCGCGTGACATTACAAGTCATGCTGGTAGGCCTTCCAATCTAGGCTTCCACATTGCCTTTCAAGCCTTTTACTCTTACTTAGGATATGGGACTCAGTAGTTCCATCATGAAGTAGGCCTCTTGTAACAAAATCCATTCTTAAGTACTGACGTTATAGAAACAGCCCCGGGAACCACACGGGTACATACATCAACTTCTGACCGAGCCCCAGTCTGCAACACAGTCTTTTATAGCCCCAGGATGAGATTGATCTTCAGGTTTTAATCAGTCGGACGGCGGACAAGACTCAAGAGTTTATTTTTTATATGCAGGGGCACATTTTTCGAAGGTTGGGAATGAATCCCGATTTTGTGTATGACACTCTCGCTTATGGGTTTGACTCTTTTTGGAGAGTATAAGCATTACAAGGTGTGGAGGGTGTATGGAAGCCCCTACTTGACAGAAGTACAGTGTTTAGCTCTATATCCCTAATAACGTGGAGAGGAAGACTTTTCGAGACACTTGAAAACTTATCTTATTCGCGATGATCACAAAGCTACTTAAAATCCTTTATTGATTTTCGGGTTAGTCAAACCGCCAAAACCGATATGAGCGAATATTTTCATCAATCCTGAGGAGAAAACCTACTGATATCAAGAATAAAACTCGGAAGGATAGACGGTGTATGGGCATGGTCTTTGAGGAGACCAGATTTTCTGAGATCTGTTTGTGATTTCGTCCGGACCAGTTATGGTTGCCTACGTTCCCCTCCTTAGGAGGAGCTCAGGTCGCCGTAGTTCGGGCTTATCCCGATTGAGAAGAGAATGAATATGAAATTTCAAGATTTTGAGAACCTTAGAGGATTTTGAGAATCAAAGCATTGAGGAACATGTCTCCTTGGAGTGCCAATGAGGGACACGACTGCGAAGCCCTAGTGAGGCATTCACGGGAAGTGTTTGCGGAAGAGAAATGAAATATGCTCACATGAAGTGCCAAATGAATGGATTGAATTTGCACAATCTTAGATTGATGATTTTGAACCAAGATGGATTAGATTCCAATTTAATCAAGCAACGAAGCATTAATCTGATTTAGATCTCGAAGATATTAGAATGAAACTGCTATCCGGTAGGAACTGTAGCTGGGTTTCTGGGCTTCGATCGGCCATCGGGTAATTTGAAAAATTGGTTGCATCATGACCTCTTAAAATGAGAGGTCGACTGGGCCATTTACTGACTGAACCTCTAAAGATGAGAGGTTGGCTTTTTAGGGATGTGTTTGGGGAATCTACGGCGAGGAAGATTGATTGTCTCTAAGAATGAGAGGTCAATTTTTGACTTTGGCCAAAGGCAAGGGTAATGGTAATGGGAATATCCTCTAAAAGCGAGAGAACGGTTTGGGATTATTTGGGTAATGAGAATATCCTCTAAAATCGAGAGAATGGTTTGGGATTGGTTGGTGGATTGCTGACGAGAGAAGATCCAAGCTATCGAGAACTTTTGCGAATTTTCGAGAATTCGGGCTCCTTTTGAACATTGGAGAGCCTCTTGAGAAGTCGGGAACTTTTGCTGAATTGTGAGGATTTAACATCCTTCTTTTGGAAAGCCTCCTGAGGAGTTGAGGATTATATCTGAAATTGTGAGGATTTAAAATCCTTCTTCTGAGAATTTGGAAGGCTTCCTGAGGAGCTGAGGATTATATATGTCCTTCCTTCATGACTTGAGTACTTTACGCACCGCCAACTCTCGAAGCTAACTTCTTGGCATTACTTGGACTTCTCTCAGCAAGGAGTAAAGGTGATGGCTAAACAGGGTTTCAAAACATGTCGATCTTGAAATGAAAGGGTATTATTTAGTGAGGGTGAGGTAATGGCTTCCCTAGGGTGAAAGGCTTCAACCAAAATCCCTACCGGATGACCCAAACGAGATTAAGTCTTCATTGCTTGCTTAAACTTAACCGAGGAAGATTCATGCAAATTCATTGAGCGACGAAACGACGAGGATGATGAAAGAGGTGTGAGCATATGAGATGCAAGATGGGGAGTTGGCAAGCCCCAATTTGAGAAGGATATCAATTGATTTTCTCACTCCGATTAATTTAAATATTAATCATTTCAACGCCTTAGTGATTGAGCAGCACAAGTGATCATCTAGGATAAAACCATTTCAATTGAGTGTAATTCAGGTGTGCAAGAAATGTCTCGAGTCTAGCAAGAAAATAATCAAAGATTTTTATTACTGCAAACCAAAACTGGTCCAACTTGGACTCGACAGACTCAATGCCCGAAAGGGACATTCTAGATCCTACGAGGAATGATTGACTTCTTCAACCTTGTATGGGAGAGCCCCTGGGATTGTTGACAGTGTTGGCCATTTGAGCAAGCATCTGGGCCTCACGCTCACGAGCAAGAGCGGCTTCAAGGGTAACCCACAACTCTTCAATAGACAAATCATTCGAACCCGGCTGACCCGTAGCAACTGAACCTCCGGACTGGCTATCCAACACATTCTCTGCACCAGTCAACCAGGATTCTGAATCAGATAAACAACCACTTGGACACTTGAGCTGCTTCCGCCTAGGGGATATGGACCAAATGAGCGCCGGGGACCGAAGTACGCACCCAACTTGCCGTAACCTTGGAGAGGTGAAGAGGTGAGAGCGAGTATAAGGCAGAGGATATAGAACTTTGAGATGGTATGGGAGAGGGAAGAACGGAAAGGGAGACGGACTCGTGCAACACTTTATTAATCTTCAAGTAGAAATCGGTGTTTTAAGTCCTAGAGACGGTTGGAAAAGGCTAATCCTTTATTTCACGCAATCTAGACCTCGGGGAAACCCTAGGGACACATCATTCACAAATACGCCAAATGTATTGTTTCAAAATTAATAATAGGCGATAATACCTAAACCAAACCAAAGCATTTATGGGACGAACGAGCAGCCCTAATTTCTGGAAAAAATTAGGCAGCATAACGGGTATTCCTGAAGAATTTCAAGGAAAAATCCGGCATGACCTCTCGTCGGTGCACGTTGACAAAACGACATGATCTCTCGTTAGAACATGCCGTGGGAACGACATGTCCTCTCGTGAAACCATGTTGCGATAGCAACATGCCCACACGTGCTAGGGTTTGGGGAAGGTACGAGAGTCCATTAGAAATTTTGAAAAAATTCATTTTAGTGTATTTAAAAATGTCGTGTCAAAACCAACCATTTTGGGTGAGCTTTAAATGTGTGGCGCCACCTATAACGCACTAGGGGGATGGGTTTAACATTAGGCGCTCAAGCGTAGGGGAATTTCATGGCCGTCCGCGATGCCGTCAATCGCACCCGAGGGTTCTAGATCTACGTGATGTAGTGTGCGGGATGGCTATGTTCCTTTATTTGCGAAAATGATTTTTTTTATTATTTTTTTTTTGAAAGGGGGAGAAATGAAAACAACTCACACACACATCCCCACAGAATACAATAATCAAAGATCAATAATCCGATCATGGGGGACTGCCCCACAATCACAACCTGCACCAAGAAATCAAATCATGCAGAGTGTCAAGAACTGTCGCGTGACACAGGACATAGAAGTAGCACTGTGTCGCACAACTAATCAAAATCATTTTCCAGGACCAAAACAGCACAAGCCCCAGCCTCCAAGCAAATCATATAAATCAAGGCCTCACAGAGAATAACAGAAGCATACAAGGAGGACAAAGACAACAAAGCACATAAAATGCATTTAAGCACATAAAATGTCACACAACAAGGCACACAAATGAATGAAATGGACGTTGAACAAGCACGAAAGTTTGACCCACTTTTGAAAAACAAGTTTCAAATGTCCCCAGCGGAGTCGCCACTGAATGTGCGCTCGCCCGAAATTTTTGGTAATTTCGAAATGATGAAAGTAAAGGAGTCGCCACGCCGTTTTTGAGAGGAAACATTGAAAACCTTTTTAGAGAGAAAACACGGGTTCGGGGGTCAGGTTACGTGTTGGGAAGAACCGAGAGTTCACCCAACACGCCTCGTCCGTAGACGAGTCTTTCAATTAAACATCCAAGCAAAATCCAAAGTGTGTGCAAGTGTTGACAATGAACAAGTGTGGTTATCATGCATATTATTAATATGAATTGAGATTTACAACTCGTGAACCCATTATTTAGGGAGGCCACATCCCTGCTACAACAATCTAAAACAAATTACAACTGAAAAAGGTTTCTGCAAATAGGTCACGATATGTCGCATGACACATGATTCCAGTGACCACATATGTCGCGTGACACAGGATCACCTTGGAACAATGTGTCGCGTGACATACAGAGACCATCTGCAGAAACTTACACAATGAACACCAGAATCAACAATAACTAAGACAGATCCAATTGATTAACTAAATTATATACGAAATACAGAAATAACAACAAATTGACCCCGGGAATGTGGATATGGGTAGATCCACACCCCCTTGGGGTTTGAACACCAAATTCAAGTAAGTATTCAACAAGATCAATTCAATTACACAGATCAAATGACTTAAACAGAGAGATTGCGATTGGGATTCAGTAATTTAGACAGATGGAGTCTAATTTCTGAATCCTAACAGAAGTAGACAATGAAAATTATAGGGAATTGAATGAGAAGGAAGAGAGAGGAGGGAGTTTGAAATTCGTTACCCTTGATGCTTCCACGAATCCTGTATCAAGTTAGATACAGAACCCTTCAATTCACAGCTACTGGTCTTGAGATCCTGAGAGAGTTGGTGCAAAGGGGTTCAAGTAGCTTGGTTAGAGAGGGGGGTTTGGATTGGAGGGAATTGGTTAGGTTGGAGGTAGGAGAGAGAGGGAATTGTGTTTGGGGGCAGAGTAACAGTAGGCTGAAGTTGGGATCCATTTATGAGAGGGGGAGGGTCTTATTTATAGGCTGCAGTTTAGTGGTCACCTTGTGTCGCACGACTATACGCAACCACTTTCCATGCCTCGACTTGTCGCGTGACACAAGGTGGCCTCAACCGTTTTTGGCACCAAAACCAGTTTCTGGAACATTCAGGCCTAAATACCCAAAAGGTCCAAAAAGGTTTATTCCCAACAGGTCCCTGAGCATGAGTAAGGTACCAAAAGGTACTTCCTTCGCGAGAAACTTATGAAACATTTCCGGAAGTCTCGGGACAGGCCGGGAATTTACCAAAACGCCCCTTAATGCAATCTTATTACATTAAAATTCATCTAAAAGGTTGCGAATTGGATTGGCATACTTACACATTGACACAGATCATCCTCCGTATGGGATACTATTGGGTATCAATGGAAACAGACTGCATCCAGTTCGTCAGAAGCTGCGACAAATGTCAACGGTTCTCCAACCTCAATCACATCCCTCCTCACGAACTCTATTGCATGACTACACCATGGCCTTTCGCTACATGGGGAATCGACGTCATCGACAAAATCACTCCACCAGGGAGCAACGATCACGAGTTCATACTAGTCGCAGTCGACTACTTCACCAAATGGGTAAAAGCCAGATCGTACAAGGTACTGAATTCTAAGAAGGTGGCCGAGTTCATCAAAGAGAACATCATGTGCCGATACGGAGTGCCCAACGAGATCATATCCGATAATGGGACCCACTTCGAAGGAGATTGTGACCAACCGTCGATCGACCCGTAGTCACACGTCACAAGTCTTCTCCCTACAGACCACAGACCAATGTTGCAGTAGAGGCAGCAAACAAGACTCTCGCAATGATAATCAGAAAGATGACCACCAGTCAGAACCACCACAGGGGAGACTCCGTTCACACTTACATATGGAATGGAAGCAATGTTACTAGTGGAATTGGAAATTCCATCCCTCCGAGTCCTCTTGGAAAATGGGATCAATGAGGTCCGTCACGATGAACTTGCTCTACTCGACGAGCGCAGATTGAAAGCCATAGAACACACTCGTGCCTAACAAAGCAGAATGGCCCGAGCATTTGATAAGAAAGTCAAGGTCCGAGACATCAGAGAGGGCGACTTGGTACTAAAGGAAAAGCCTCCTACGCAGACCAATTCCCTCGGAAAATGGGAGCCTACCTGGATAGGCCCGTTCGTGGTATAAAGAATCTTCTCCGGAGAAGCCATGAAGTTAGCAGATTTGGACGGGAACCCTTTCGTTAACCCCGTGAACGGAAGCAAGCTCTGTAGATACTTTGTTTGAGGAAGAGCACGAGTCAACTCTCCTTCCCCATACACCACCCCTCAGTAAAACTAAAGTGCTAAAATTGTAATACCCAACTGGATACATTCCCAACAATGATCCAGGTAAAAAACAGGGTCGCACTTCTTTTTGTCTTTGTTTTCTCAAATTCACCTAAAGTGTCGAACTACGGTGACCTGAGCCCCTTAGTCCAATTGTAAAAGGGGAACGTAGGCAGCCATCATTGGTTCGGTCTCAAAAAAAAAAAACATATAAGCATCAATTGCTTGTGTTTCGAAAAACTCTTTTCAATTAACCCACAAGTTCATTACGGTTAAAACAATCTTTGATGAGTTCAAGTACGGTCAACTCTTGACTCGCTACACGCTAGCAAAACAAAAATAATACATTAATCAATTAATGTGTCTGCAATGACAGTGGGTGGATGCTCTGGACAGCAAGGTCAACCTAGTCTCTCGTACTTGGTCCTTCATCCTTCTTCCTCTTCCCTTTTCCGCGGCGAGTATTCTTCACCTTCGCAGGGAATATTCCCGTAGTCCTTCTACCTGGCTCAGGGACCCTTCCCGACTGTAAGTACCCAAATCCGGATCGTCAAAATCCGTTAAAAGTTAACCGGAACCCGTTAAGTTCCCCGTTCTCGAGTCAACGAGACTTCCCGGGACTGCCCCGTGCATCCCGACATCAAAGCATACTCAACACACGTTATCACACGTAAAAGTATGGCTTTCCCCGAAAAACGTACTTTTCGGGGTCTTCCGGGATTAGATTTCCCGTTTTCGAGCGTCTCGACCTTCCGGAGGTCATAACTTCCTCATACGAACTCCGTTTTGGGCCCACCACATATCAAATCGAACGCGAGAACAAGATCTACGCATATGGCTAGTTCAATCAGGAAATATAGCCAATTTCAGGAATAGTCCGGCCGGACTCTTTCTGCAGCTTAATTAATACGTGTCCAAAACGTGTCAAATTCAAGGCCAAATGACCAAAATATCCCAAATGCAAGAGAGGTCCGGCCGGACTCTTTCTGCAGGGCAGAAACCCATCAGGCTAAGCAAAGAAGCTTCCTCTCCACTCCATTTTCTTAACCTCCAAGTAATCTCCTCCCTCCTCCAAGATTTTTCACCTATAAATACTCCTCCCTCCTTCACATTTCAACACACAAAATTCTCCTCCCTCCACCCAAGCACAAAAGGCTTGTCTTTCTTCCGCTCTTCGGGGGCCCTCGTGCTACTCGTCGGCAAAATTCTCTACTCTTCGGGGGCCCTCGTGCTACTCGTCGGTAGATTCTGATCGTAGGCTAAACCGACACAAGTCGAAACGCTGCCCAAATCCCTAGATTTCTAAACACCAAATAAAAGGGGAAACTCTGCCCAAACACTTCCGAAACACCTTTCAAACACCTTTCCGTATCCCGTATACGCCCACCGAGCCAAAGGAGCCGACCCTAGCCATAGGTAGCTCCCTCTCTCACTCTCAAAATGTAGACGCCTCCGTCTAACGGGGTCCGATACGTTTTAGCCCCTCGATCCTCTTCTCTTTCCGTAAGAGAAGTAATCACGGGTTAAAACGGCGTTCCGACCCCGTTCCGTTTACTTTTTATGTCATTTACCATTCCGGATCGATCGATCCGTTGATTGTCATTTACTTTCTGTCATTTACAATTCCGAGCCGATTGGCCTCGTTGATCGTCATTTACAATTCCGAGCCGATTGGCCTCGTTGATCGTCATTTACAATTCCGAGCCGATTGGCCTCGTTGATCGTCATTTACAATTCCGAGCCGATTGGCCTCGTTGATCGTCATTTACGAATCCGGATCGTTTGATTCCGTTGATACCGCACTTTAAATACTGTCATTTACAAAGTCCGACCCGTTTGGATCGTGATAGTATTTACTTTTCAAAGTCCGAGTCGCAACCCGATTCGTTGATCGCATATCATTTAATACGCATTTTTCCCGTAAAAATCGTTAACAATGTAATGCCCGGTTCAAAACCGGAGTTCGTCCGTCGAACTCCTTTTCAAACTCAAAATCGACGTTTGCCACGCAAACGCTCATTTCAACTCAAAGTCGACGTTTGCCACGCAAACGCTCATTTCAAACTCAAAATCGACGTTTGCCACGCAAACGCTCTTTTCAAACTCAAAGTCGACGTTTGCCACGCAAACGCTCATTTCAACTCAAAGTCGACGTTTGCCACGCAAACGCTCATTTCAACTCAAAATCGACGTTTGCCACACAAATGCTCATTTCAACTCAAAACCGACGTTTGTCATTCAAACGCTCGTCTTTTCAAACAAAGTCACCTAATCAACGTTTGACATTCAAACCTAGATTAAGCTTGTCATTCAAGCCCCCATTTCAAAAGACACACACACACACACGATTTCGAGAAAGGTAGAAAGACTCGTCATGCGAGGCGTTTCGGGCGATCTCGTAATACTCTACCCGAAACGTAACGTGACCTCCGAACCTAACAATCTCTGGTACTAAAAAAAAGCTTTTTACTCATTTTTGCTACCAATAAAAATGATCCCCTGTTTTCAAAGCCTTTTCCTAAGTTTTTGCTACCAATAAAAACGACACCATTTTCAAAAGCCGTTTCTCAACGTTTGGGCTCAAAATACAAAAACCGCATGGCGACTCCTCATTTTTCCTTCCCATGAAGCGAGGTCTCAGACACCAACCCTCCGCGAAAGACAACCGCTTTCGCCGCGCGCGAAATCCGGGTAATTTCAGTTGGCGACTCCGCTGGGGATAAGATACTTTTTTCAAAACTACCGTTGTTTTCTAAAAAGCCTTCCGTGGGTCAAACTTTCATTTACCCTTCCTCGTTTTCGTGTGCGTGTGTTACTTTAAACCTCGAACGGTTTGTTTTTTCAAAGGCATTACATTGTCAACTTTTCAAAATCTTACCATGTTTGTGCATCCCCATTCATGTTTGATTTTCATGCTGTCTTTTGAACTGTGCATCATAAATTCTTTAAGACACATTCTGAAAAAAAAATCTCTGTTTTACTCAGAAAAAGAATTTTAGTGACCGCACACTACGCGCACTTGCTGCCTCGGAACACCGCACTTCATGTGCACTTGCTGCCTCGGTACACTGCACACTACAACCCCTAACCCGGGATGGCCTTATCAGTTGCACCCCGATTGGTCTGCCAGACACCTTTCGGGGGCGCACGGGGTCGTCCCAAACATCCCATCCTAGCCCGTGTAAGCCATGCACTCTTTGTGTAACACTTTGTCCAAGACCCCGGTTGGTTTTTGGCTTAGCTCGTGTCATAAATCCTAAGTGTATGTTTTTTTACGCCGGGCCTCGCCCCGAGTCAAGCTTGAGAGGTTGAGACCGAAGGTCGTTCCCGACCCGAAGTCTCGAGCTCTTCAGCCTTGACTTTGATGCGGAGCTCTGCCGAAAAATATACCCGAAGGTTCAATGTGACACCATGTCACCAAACCTCGTCGTATGCATCGTGCCAGCCACAACTTGGCCAACGCCAAAAGCTAAGGTCCCTCGCGCAAGCGAGTCAGGGAGATCATGCCAAAATTTTGGCACGATCCCCGCCTTAACTTAAGGACGTTGACTTCGACCGTGGCCCGTGCGTCACATACGTTGGAAGTTTGCATGATCAGCTAGCCTTAAGTTCACTTTTTCATTTGTCGGTGGAACTCGCTTGCCTTATAGGACCTCGCTCGGGGTTGTCCGTCCCGAGAAGATGATCTACAAATGGAAACGAGGGGCTTATAAGCGTAGTGACGAGATCTACTGATTAGAGCTCTAGGGTTAGTTGCGAAAAAAAAGACACGCTCTTTTCCAACCATTTAGGACTCTGAGAAAAATGTGTTTTCAGTAAACTTAAACAACAATTGCATGGTCCCATCTCGGGAATCTTTAAAATATTGACCCTCGCGGTCCAATTCTCAATCGCGACCTTCCGTGGTCCGATATCTCATATCTTGACCCTCGCGGTCCAATTCTCAATCGCGACCTTCCGTGGTCCGATATCTCATATCTTGACCCCTCGCGGTCCAACTCTCAATCGCGACCTTCCGTGGTCCGATATCTCGAGTCTCGACCCCTCGTGGTCCAATCCTCAATCGCGACCCTCTCGGTCCGATATCTCATATCTCGACCCCTCGCGGTCCAACTCTCAATTGCGACCTTCCGTGGTCCGATATCTCATATCTCGACCCCTCGCGGTCCAACTCTCAATCGCGACCCTCTCGGTCCGATATCTCAATCGCGACCCTAGTGGTCCGATATCTCATATCTCGACCCCTCGCGGTCCAACTCTCAATCGCGACCTTTCGTGGTCCGATGTCTCAAGTCTCGACCCCTCGTGGTCCAACCCTCAATCGCGACCCTCACGGTCCGATTTCAAATCTCAAATCTCGACCTTCGCGGTCCAACCCTCAATCGCGACCATTACGGTCCGATTTCAAATCTCAAATCTCGACCTTCGTGGTCCAATCCTTATTCGCGACCTTTCTCGGTCCAATTCTCAAATCGTGACCTTCGCGGTCCAATCCTCAATCGCGACCCTCACGGTCCGATTTCAAATCTCAAATCTCGACCTTCGCGGTCCAACCCTCAATCGCGACCATTACAGTCCGATTTCAAATCTCAAATCTCGACCTTCGTGGTCCAATCCTTATTCGCGACCTTTCTCGGTCCAATTCTCAAATCGTGACCTTCGCGGTCCAATCCTCAATCGCGACCCTCACGGTCCGATTTCAAATCTCAAATCTCGACCTTCGCGGTCCAACCCTCAATCGCGACCCTCACGGTCCGATTTCAAATCTCAAATCTCGACCTTCGCGGTCCAATCCTTATTCGCGACCTTTCTCGGTCCAATTATCAAATCGTGACCTTCGCGGTCCAATCCTCAATCGCGACCCTCACGGTCCGATTTCAAATCTCAAATCTCGACCTTCGCGGTCCAACCCTCAATCGCGACCCTCACGGTCCGATTTCAAATCTCAAATCCCGACCTTCGTGGTCCGATCTCCGATCTCCAATCGAGACCTTCACGGTCCGATCTCAAATAGTCAAATCGCGACCTTCGTGGTCCGATCTCCGATATCTCCAATCGAGACCTTCGCGGTCCAATCCTCGATCCCGACCTTCGTGGTCCGATCTCCGATCTCCAATCGAGACCTTCGCGGTCCGATCTCAAGTAGTCAATCCAGACTCCATGGCCTTCGATCTCCGATCTCCAATCAAGACCTTCGCGGTCCGATCTCAAATAGTCGATCCCGACCTTCGCGGTCCGATCTCTGATCTCCAATCGAGACCTTCGCGGTCCGATCGCAGAAGTTAATCCAGACCTTCGCGGTCCGATCTCCGATCTCCAATAGAGACCTTCGCGGTCCGATCTCAAATAGTCAAATCGCGACCTTCGTGGTCCGATCTCCGATATCTCCAATCGAGACCTTCGCGGTCCAATCCTCGATCCCGACCTTCGTGGTCCGATCTCCGATCTCCAATCGAGACTTTCGCGGTCCGATCTCAAGTAGTTAATCCACCTTCGCGGTCCGATCTCCGATCTCCAATCGAGACCTTCGCGGTCCGATCTCAAATAGTCAAATCGCGACCTTCGTGGTCCGATCTCCGATATCTCCAATCGAGACCTTCGCGGTCCAATCCTCGATCCCGACCTTCGTGGTCTGATCTCCGATCTCCAATCGAGACCTTCGCGGTCCGATCTCAAGTAGTCGATCCCGACCTTCGCGGTCCGATCTCCAATCTCCTATCGAAACCTTCGCGGTCCGATCGCAGAAGTTAATCCAGACCTTCGCGGTCCGATCTCCGATCTCCAATCGAGACCTTCGCGGTTCGATCTCAAATAGTCGATCCCGACCTTCGCGGTCCGATCTCTGATCTCCAATCGAGACCTTCGCGGTCCGATCGCAGAAGTTAATCCAGACCTTCGTGGTCCGATCTCCGATCTCCAATCGAGACCTTCGCGGTCCGATCTCAAGTAGTTAATCCAGACCTTCGCGGTCCGATCTCCGATCTCCAATCGAGACCTTCGCGGTCCGGTCTCAAGTAGTCGATCCCGACCTTCGCAGTCTGATCTCCGATCTCCAATCGAGACCTTCGCGGTCCGATCTCAAATAGTCGATCCCGACCTTCGCGGTTCGATCTCCGATCTCCCATCGAGACCTTCGCGGTCCGATCTCATATATTCAATCCCGGCCTCACTTCGGCCAAAACTTTAAATCTCGACCTTTCACGGTCCAATTTTCGAGCCTTAAAGCCTTGAGCCAAATACCCCTTCCGAAAACTAAGCCATACCTTTCGCCTGCGGTGAATGTAGAGAGTGGTTCAGAATTCCGGGTCAGCGCCTCACCAAAATTACAGCTACGGCAACATCAGACTGTTCCTCAGTTTCCTCAGTTCCCTCAGCCAGACTTTCCGACATGTCAGACTCACCGAGAAATCATGACGGGGACGGACCCCGCCACCGCAACGAGATATGACACCGGAAGAAGCCATCCCAGGGCGTTTGAGGTTCACAAAAGGCAAAGAAGATCACCGAATTTCGTGGTACAACTTCGAATGGGCAAGGTATAGCAGCCTATCCCCAGCCAGACGGTACTTTTGTTCTGATCGAGGACGACGAGCCCTCCCGATCAACTCCTCAAACCTTCCACCAGGTTCCTCCTCCGCCAACTTATGGGATGCCTTTGAACCTAGGAAGCAGCCGACCGCGGCTTCATGTTGCCACCTCTCAAGGCACCCCTGTCATATATGGTCAAGCCAATAATACCCCTTTCACTCAATACAACCAGCGCAGCGCTGGACCATCTCAAACAGATCCCAATATCCCTCGAAATCCTCCCTGGTTCACTTCCTTCTCTCAATATGCTCGGTCATCAAGTTTCGTCCCCGTGACTTTTCCGACCCACTTCTTCGGACAACTCATGTCGCTCCCGGCCGCTCCATGGCCTCAAATCCCTCCACTTCCACCGTATCATGGGCACAAACCGATCACACGCTCGTCTGCGGTATGGAACTCGAAGTTAACGTAAGATGGAAAGCTCGCGTCCCCCGCGGTCCAAGAATAAAAGAGCTAGAGTAGGGGCACCTATCCTCGAGATTTGTCAATTGTCTTTTGGTCAACCTTCGTAGGTTCTAGTACTTTCCTCGTTCAATCAAGTCCGCCTCGGACATTGTAGTTAATCTTAAATTTTCTATAAATAAGTGTCTTTTTTCTCTTCTTGCTAGACTTGAGACATTATTTGCACACCTACATTACAACTAATGAAATGGTTATATCCTAAATGATCACTTGCATTGCTCAACACATAATCTCTGGAAATAACTAATGTTCTGATTAATCGGTATGAGAAAGTCAATTGGTGCCCTCCCCATACACTTTCCTTACCCCACAAAGGCCTCCATCAAGCCACACACTTCCCAAAACACATCCCCACCATCACCTTGACCAAGTCAACGACGGCGGCAATATCAAGGAACAACAAAAGGTCACTCAACATCGGAAGATTGACCCCATGTCGACAACAACCTCGGAGCTCGCCTTCGCCCTCGTGCATATCGAGAAAGTTCAAGCAGGAGCATGCCTTCGTCCTCAAGAACTTCAAAAAGAAAAAAAAAAGAGAGAGAGAAAAGTTCAAACAAGAACTTCAAAAAAAAAAAAAAGAGAGAAAAGTTCAAACAAGAACTTCAAAAAAAGAAAAAAAAGAAAAAAAAGAGAGAGAAAAGTTTAAAGCGAGAACTTCAAAAAAAAAGTGAGGCGAAGGACCCAAAGACCGCCAATCACAAGCTTGACGGATGGGCAAACAAACTTAAAGCTCGAAGAATGGAGGTTGTCGATAACAATGGAGCGGTCAAAGCAAAGGCAAAAACACATCATAAGCCCTTACGCTACATTCGAATTCTTTCTCCCCCGGTGAAAGACGCTGATCAAGAAGCAATGGAATCAACGAAGAAGCCGTCAACAACGACTTGTCAAGGAATCACCTCGAGGCCCGTACCTCATCATCCAAACTTCCCATCCGAACCTTTTCACCAAAGGGACCACAAATGTTCATACCCTTTTCCTGCAGCCAAGCACCGTTCCGCCGTAACTACGGCGACCCGAGCTCCTTACACCGAGGAGAACCTAGGCAAACAGAACGGTCCATAGCTAAGCACATACAAATCCCATGAACCCGGTCTCATCAATGACCTTTCCTATACACAGACCTTTCTTTCACACACAGCCAACTTTGATCCGCGACATCAGTTGACTTTCTTCTCATAGGTTAATCAAGACATTTGTTCATATCGGGATTAATGGTTGAACAACCTGAACATTAACAAAGGGTTTAAAGCAATCTTGTGATCATTATGGATAAAACATGTTTTCAGATGTCTCGACAAGTCTTCTTTTTCTACGATAATAGGAAAATTAGAGCTAAACACTGTCTTTTCTCGTCGCCAAGAGCTTCCATACACTGCTCCAAACCTCTCTACGCTCATACTCTCCCAAAAGAGTCAAACCCAAAGCGAGTTTTGGTGCCTGCATTAAACTAGGCATCCACATAAAATCGGGATTCGTTCCCACTTCTCTAAAATACGTCCTTGCGCGTATACATTACAAGCCATTCCTCTTATACACTTTGGTTGACCAATCGAAAAAAAAAAAATCAAGGACGGTTGCCTCGTCAGGCCACATGGAGTTCAACTCAGATTGGGGCTGCATCAGATTCACTCTAGAATCCCCACAGATGACCAGCGATTCCTTCAAACTGGGGCTTCACCAAGTCATTTCTTCAGACTGGGGCTTTGCCATGCAAAGAGAGTTTTTTTTTTCATCCCAAGGGTCTACCTTGAGTTTCGATTACTGGGGCTTGTCAGAAGCATCGTTCGCCATTATGGTCTTAATCAGAATTGGGGCTTCTCAGATACAGCTTTGACAGTTCAGAATCTGAATCCTCATGACACCTCTGGGCAATAGTAGCATTGAAGGGCAGTTTTTTCCAGCAAGTCTTCCATTCCTTCAAACAGCACAGCTTCAGAACCTACAGGGGTGGAAAAGCAAAAATATCCTGCTGACACCACAGTTCAGGCATCAGGACACAAGAAAGTCTCCAATCTCGGCAACCTTACTGCCAACAAGAAGCATAATTCCCAGAAGGATAAACCAAAGTTCAACTCATCAAACCTCAAAGCAATCTGGAGGCAACACCAAAACCTCTACCTCTCAAATGTTGGAGGACCCGATCCTCACTCAGCTCAAGCAGACTCAGACGAACATTTCCCTTTAGTCTCTGCTCACCTCTTTATACCCTCACAAGCTCAAGCTAGAGGAAAGTTTGGCCCGCATCATGGTCCCCATGGACGCAACTCCAGAAGAAGTAATCCAGATGATCGACAACATCATCGTCACCCTCACAGATTTGAAGCCTTCAGTCCACACTGTCAAGGCCTACGATTCTACTTCCCGCACAGTTCTCGGGATCGCTACTCTAAACATTCTGTTCTTGGCAAGCGATGATCCCCACCGACTCCGAGTGTTGGACATTCCAATCACTTTCACAGCCTATCTGGGCGACCCTGGCCGCATCAAATGAATGGTGTGGCATCCACCTTCACCAATGTATCAAGTTCATGCAAGGCAACGAGCTAACCACGCTCTACAGCCGATAGCTGCTCACCACCGAAGCGACCAGCACCAACGGCATTCCAATCAAGCACGATGACGACATGGCATTAACTGGATTCACACTGGAGACCTCCAAGATCCAAATATGCAATGTGGACCTTCCACTATTTCGGGACAAAATCCCTCCCGCCATGAAGATGATGAAACTCATGAACTTCATCCCAGGACTGGGGCTCGACAAAAGGTTACAAGGCCAACACCAAGTCATTGAAGTCAAGGACCACACCACGATCCAGGGGCTCGGTTATGTGCCAACAACAGCTGACATCAGGAAAAACAACAGGCTCGCCCGCACCAAGGCAGCAGCCCGCAAAAGGGGAACCTACAAAGGCATACCCAACCTCCGACCTTACAGTTTCGACCTCACCCACTACTTCGTCAAAGGAACTGAGAACAGAATTGAGGGAACTGACAGAGGAGCTGATGAAGACGAGAAAGCGATTATCCATCTGCTAGAAAGATTACCCATCTTTTCGTGAGATTACCCATCTCTTAGAGAGATTACCCATCTTTTCGTGAGATTACCCATCTTTTCGTGAGATTACCCATCTTCTAGTGAGATTACCCATCTTTTCGTGAGATTACCCATCTCTTAGAGAGATTACCCATCTTTTCGTAAGATTACCCATCTTTTCGTGAGATTACCCATCTTTTCGTAAGATTACCCATCTTTTCGTGAGATTACCCATCTCTTAGAGAGATTACCCATCTTTTCGTGAGATTACCCATCTTTTCGTGAGATTACCCATCTCTTAGAGAGATTACCCATCTTTTCATAAGATCATCTCCCGTTATCTCCTCGTGAGATCCTTTCTCGTTATTCTCCCTCGTGAGATCTTTTCGTCATCTCCCTGCGAGATCCTTTCCCGAGATCTTGCATCTCGTTATCTCCTCGTGAGATTCTTTCTCGCTATCTCCCCGTGAGATTCCTTTCCGAGATTCTGCATCTCGCTATCTCCCCGTGAGATTCCTTCTCGAGATTCCGCATCTCGCCATCTCCTCGTGAGATTCCCTCTCGAGATTCCGCATCTCGCCATCTCCTCGTGAGATTCCTTTTCGAGATTCTACATCTCGCTATCTCCTCGTGAGATTCCTTTTTGAGATTCTACATCTCGCTATCTCCTCGTGAGATTCCTTCTCGAGATTCTACATCTCGCTATCTCCCCGTGAGATTCCTTTCCGAGATTCTGCATCTCGCCATCTCCTCGTGAGATTCCTTTTCCGAGATTCTCGCATCTCGCTATCTCCCCGCGAGATTCCTTCTCGAGATTCCGCATCTCGCCATCTCCTCGTGAGATTCCTTTTCGAGATTCTACATCTCGCCATCTCCTCGTGAGATTCCTTTTCGAGATTCTACATCTCGCTATCTCCTCGTGAGATTCCTTTTTGAGATTCTACATCTCGCTATCTCCCCGTGAGATTCCTTTCCGAGATTTCGCATCTCGCCATCTCCCGTGAGATTCCTTTCCGAGATTCTGCATCTCGCTATCTCCCCGTGAGATTCCTTCTCGAGATTCTACATCTCGCTATCTCCCTGTGAGATTCCTTTTCGAGATTCTGCATCTCGCCATCTCCCCGTGAGATTCCTTTCCGAGATTCTACATCTCGCTATCTCCCCGTGAGATTCCTTTCCGAGATTCCCGCATCTCGCTATCTCCCCGTGAGATTCCTTCTCGAGATTCCGCATCTCGCCATCTCCTCGTGAGATTCCCTCTCGAGATTCC
This sequence comes from Adenophora triphylla var. japonica, assembly GCA_022495995.1. Lineage (NCBI taxonomy): Eukaryota > Viridiplantae > Streptophyta > Magnoliopsida > Asterales > Campanulaceae > Adenophora > Adenophora triphylla. The sequence goes on from JAFEMH010000446.1 coordinate 444,353, forward strand.
GCATCTCGCCATCTCCTCGTGAGATTCCTTTTCGAGATTCTACATCTCGCTATCTCCTCGTGAGATTCCTTTTTGAGATTCTACATCTCGCTATCTCCCCGTGAGATTCCTTTCCGAGATTCTGCATCTCGCTATCTCCCCGTGAGATTCCTTTCCGAGATTCTGCATCTCGCTATCTCCCCGTGAGATTCCTTCTCGAGATTCCACATCTTGCCATCTCCTCGTGAGATTCCTTTCCGAGATTCTGCATCTCGCCATCTCCCCGTGAGATTCCTTTCCGAGATTTCGCATCTCGCCATCTTCTCGTGAGATTCCTTTCCGAGATTCCGCATCTCGCCATCTCCTCGTGAGATTCCTTTTCCGAGATTTCGCATCTCGCCATCTCCTCGTGAGATTCCTTTCCGAGATTCCGCATCTCGCCATCTCCTCGTGAGATTCCTTTTCCGAGATTCTGCATCTCGCTATCTCCCCGTGAGATTCCTTCTCGAGATTCCGCATCTCGCCATCTCCTCGTGAGATTCCTTTTCGAGATTCTACATCTCGCCATCTCCTCGTGAGATTCCTTTTCGAGATTCTACATCTCGCTATCTCCTCGTGAGATTCCTTTTCGAGATTCTACATCTCGCTATCTCCCCGTGAGATTCCTTTCCGAGATTCTGCATCTCGCCATCTCCCCGTGAGATTCCTTTCCGAGATTCTGCATCTCGCTATCTCCCCGTGAGATTCCTTCTCGAGATTCTACATCTCGCTATCTCCTCGTGAGATTCCTTTCCGAGATTCTGCATCTCGCCATCTCCCCATGAGATTCCTTTCCGAGATTCTGCATCTCGCTATCTCCCCGTGAGATTCCTTTCCGAGATTCTGCATCTCGCTATCTCCCCGTGAGATTCCTTCTCGAGATTCCGCATCTCGCCATCTCCTCGTGAGATTCCTTCTCGAGATTCTGCATCTCGCCATCTCCTCGTGAGATTCCTTTTCGAGATTCTACATCTCGCCATCTCCTCGTGAGATTCCTTTTCGAGATTCTGCATCTCGCTATCTCCCCGTGAGATTCCTTTCCGAGATTCTGCATCTCACTATCTCCCCGTGAGATTTCTTTCCGAGATTCTGCATCTCGCTATCTCCCCGTGAAATTCCTTTTCAAGATCCTACATCTCGCTATCTCCTCGTGAGATTCCTTTTCGAGATCCTACATCTCGCTATCTCCCCGTGAGATTCCTTCCCGAGATTTCGCATCTCGCCATCTCCTCGTGAGACCCTTTCCTATTATTCTCCCTCGTGAGATCCTCTCCCGAGATTTCACCTCTCGTCATCTCCCCTACTTCGGGTAGTGGACACGTCAACCGACCCCCTTCCGAGGTCAAGTCCCGGCTAGTTTTCACTAACGCTCGTCTCCGAGGAACGTTAAATTCTCGATTAGTCACCACTGCGTTCGTCTCCCAGACAAGCAATTCTCGATTAGTCTCACTGCGCTCGTCTCCCGAACGTTAAATTCTCAATCTCTGGCCGACGTTTGACATTCAAACGCTCACTTCTTTCAAGTCGACGTTTGACATTCAAACGCTCATTTACATCCCAAGTTGACGTTTGACATTCAAACGCTCATTTACCCTAAACCGACGTTTGACATTCAAACGCTCACTCCTCGCTCTTCGGACATCAAATCACAATCTCGTCTCCGTACGTTAAATTCTGGGCTTGACGTTTGACATTTAAACGCTCAATCTTGTCCCCTGACATTCCAGCTACAATTCCGTCTGCACGTTAAATTCCTGGGCCTGACGTTTGACATTCAAACGCTCAATCATGTCTCCGGCATTCTGCCATAATTCCGTCTCCGCACGTTATATTCCGCTGACGTTGACATTCAAACGCTCACTCCTCGCTCTTCGGACATCAAATCACAATTCCGTCTCCCGACGTCAAAATTCCCATGGGTTTTCACCAATGTTCACTTTCTCTGCACCCGCAATAAGCCCGAACCCCAAGGCACGAATGCCTTGCAACAATTCTCCTTCGGCACTGCAATAAGCTCCGAACTCCTGAGGCATGAACGCCTTGCAACTTCTCCTTCTGGCGGCCGCAATAAGCTCCGAACCCCAAGGCACGAACGCCAGCAATTCTCCTTCTAAATGCAATAAGCCCGAACCCCAAGGCACGAACGCCTTGCAACAATTCTCCCGGCCGCGATCCATAAGCCCGATCGTCTTCCACCTCGGGCCGCCATCAAGGTAAGCCCGCACAACAATCCCTCTTCGGCCATCATCGTAAGCCCAAACACCATTTCCGTCGAACTCGGAACGTTCAAATCCATTTTCGTCGAACCCGGGACTTTCAAAACCATCTCTCTCGTGAGATTCACCCATCTCCCTGCGAGATCCTTCCCCGAGATTTTGCATCTCGTCATCTCCTCGTGAGATTCTTTTCTATTATTCTCCCTCGTGAGAATCACCCATCTCCTTCGTGAGAATCAGTCATCTCCCTCGTGAGATTCACCCATCTCCCTCGTGAGATTCAGCCATCTCCCTCGTGAGATTCAGTCATCTCCCTCGTGAGATTCAGTCATCTCCCTCGTGAGATTCAGCCCGTCTCCCTCGTGAGATTCACCCATCTCCCTTGTGAGATTCAGCCCATCTCCCTCGTGAGAATCAAACCATCTCCCTCGTGAGATTCACCCATCTCCCTCGTGAGATTCACTCATCTCCCTCGTGAAGTTCAACCACGCCATCGTAAGTTTCAGAAATCTTAGGTTCAGACGCCTCACAATAGTCTCCATTCAGGTTCGGATGCCTCGCAATGGTCTCACTTAGGTTCAGACGCCTCACAATAGTCTCCATTCAGGTTCGGATACCTCGTAATGGTCTCACTTAGGTTCAGACGCCTCACAATAGTCTCCATTCAGGTTCGGATGCCTCGCAATGGTCTTACTTAGGTTCGTACGCCTCACAATAGTCTCCATTCAGTTCGGATGCCTCGCAATGGTCTCACTTAGGTTCGTACGCCTCACAATAGTCTCCATTCAGGTTCGGATACCTCGCAATGGTCTCACTTAGGTTCGTACGCCTCACAATAGTCTCCATTCGTGTTCGGATGCCTCGCAATGGTCTCACTTAGGTTCGTACGCCTCACAATAGTCTCCATTCGTGTTCGTATACCTCGCAATGGTCTCACTTAGGTTCAGACGCCTCACAATAGTCTCCATTCAGGTTCGGATGCCTCGCAATGGTCTCACTTAGGTTCGTACGCCTCACAATAGTCTCCATTCAAAGTTCGGATGCCTCGCAATGGTCTCACTTAGGTTCGTACGCCTCACAATAGTCTCCATTCAGGTTCGGATACCTCGCAATGGTCTCACTCAGGTTCAGCTGCCTCACAATAGGCTCCATTCAGGTTCGTATACCTCGCAATGGTCTCACTCAGGTTCGTACGCCTCACAATAGTCTCCATTCGGGTTCGGATGCCTCACAATGGTCTCACTTAGGTTCGAGATGCCTCGCAATGGTCCCATTTAGGTTCGACGCCTTCAAATAGTCTCCCTCGGGTTTAGACGCCTCCAAAACAGTCTCTCTCAGACGAACTCCTCCTAATAATTCCCACGTGTCGAGGCCCCTACCAATTTCCCTCACACCCGTGAACTACGATCGGCTTGATTCCCGCCGGATACGTAGGAATCCTTTGCTAAGGGTCCAGCCATTTGACCGCCTGTGTCTCTCCATAAGGCATCCCCCGATTTGGATCCTTATCTTTTCGACGACCCCACTTCCTTCGAAAGTGCCGTCGCCGAGGGGCTAATCAGAAGTACCCAAATCCGGATCGTCAAAATCCGTTAAAAGTTAACCGAACCCGTTAAGTTCCCCGTTCTCGAGTCAACGAGACATCCCGGGACTGCCCCGTGCATCCCGACATCAAAGCATACTCAACACACGTTATCACACGTAAAAGTATGGCTTTCCCCGAAAAACGTACTTTTCGGGGTCTTCCGGGATTAGATTTCCCGTTTTCGAGCGTCTCGACCTTCCGGAGGTCATAACTTCCTCATACGAACTCCGTTTTGGGCCCACCACATATCAAATCGAACGCGAGAACAAGATCTACGCATATGGCTAGTTCAATCAGGAAATATAGCCAATTTCAGGAATAGTCCGGCCGGACTCTTTCTGCAGCTTAATTAATACGTGTCCAAAACGTGTCAAATTCAAGGCCAAATGACCAAAATATCCCCAAATGCAAGAGAGGTCCGGCCGGACTCTTTCTGCAGGGTAGAAACCCATCAGGCTAAGCAAAGAAGCTTCCTCTCCACTCCATTTTCTTAACCTCCAAGTAATCTCCTCCCTCCTCCAAGATTTTTCACCTATAAATACTCCTCCCTCCTTCACATTTCAACACACAAAATTCTCCTCCCTCCACCCAAGCACAAAAGGCTTGTCTTTCTTCCGCTCTTCGGGGGCCCTCGTGCTACTCGTCAGCGGAATTCTCTACTCTTCGGGGGCCCTCGTGCTACTCGTCGGTAGATTCTGATCGTAGGCTAAACCGACACAAGTCGAAACGCTGCCCAAATCCCTAGGTTTCTAAACACCAAATAAAAGGGGAAACTCTGCCCAAACACTTCCGAAACACCTTTCAAACACTTTTCCGTATCCCGTATACGCCCACCGATCCAAAGGAGCCGACCCTAGCCATAGGTAGCTCCCTCTCTCACTCTCAAAATGTAGACGCCTCTGTCTAACGGGGTCCGATACATTTTAGCCCCTCGATCCTCTTCTTTTGCCGTAAGAGAAGTAATCACGGGTTAAAACGGCGTTCCGACCCTATTCCGTTTAGTTTTTATGTCATTTACCATTCTGGGTCGATCGATCCATTGATTGTCATTTACTTTCTGTCATTTAAAATTCCGAGCCGATTGGCCTCGTTGATCGTCATTTACAATTCCGAGCCGATTGGCCTCGTTGATCGTCATTTACAATTCCGAGCCGATTGGCCTCGTTGATCGTCATTTACGAATCCGGATCGTTTGATTCCGTTGATACCGCACTTTAAATACTGTCATTTACAAAGTCCGACCCGTTTGGATCGTGATAGTATTTACTTTTCAAAGTCCGAGTCGCAACCCGATTCGTTGATCGCATATCATTTAATACGCATTTTTCCCGTAAAAATCGTTAACAATGTAATGCCCGGTTCAAAACCGGAGTTCGTCCGTCGAACTCCTTTTCAAACTCAAAATCGACGTTTGCCACACAAACGCTCATTTCAACTCAAAGTCGACGTTTGCCACGCAAACGCTCATTTCAAACTCAAAATCGACGTTTGTCACGCAAACGCTCTTTTCAAACTCAAAGTCGACGTTTGCCACGCAAACGCTCATTTCAACTCAAAGTCGACGTTTGCCACGCAAACGCTCATTTCAACTCAAAATCGACGTTTGCCACACAAACGCTCATTTCAACTCAAAACCGACGTTTGTCATTCAAACGCTCGTCTTTTCAAACAAAGTCACCTAATCAACGTTTGACATTCAAACCAAGATTAAGCTTGTCATTCAAGCCCCCATTTCAAAAGACACACACACACACACGATTTCGAGAAAGGTAGAAAGACTCGTCATGCGAGGCGTTTCAGGCGATCTCGTAATACTCTACCCGAAACGTAACGTGACCTCCGAACTTAACAATCTCTGGTACTAAAAAAAAGCTTTTTACTCATTTTTGCTACCAATAAAAATGATCCCCTGTTTTCAAAGCCTTTTCCTAAGTTTTTGCTACCAATAAAAATGACACCATTTTCAAAAGCCGTTTCTCAACGTTTGGGCTCAAAATACAAAAACCGCGTGGCGACTCCTCATTTTTCCTTCCCATGAAGCGAGGTCTCAGACACCAACCCTCCGCGAAAGACAACCGCTTTCGCCGCGCGCGAAATCCGGGTAATTTCACCGACGCCTCCGTCAAACCGGCAGCTGCCAACGCAGCCCTTTCCCTAGCTCTATCTTGAACTGCCTCTCTTCGAGCCATCATGACCGTGCTTTGATCGGCCTCCCGACTTGCATTGGCCTCATAGTCAGCCATGTCATCCCCAGTACGATTCAGAGGGTTAGCCCCCGCTTTGGCCCTCCTCAAAGTCGAGCCGTCAGGGTAATCAAGGCCCAACAGCTCCCTCCGTCTCCACATGATCGCCATCTGTCTCTCCCTCATACACTCTTCGTACCAGTTCAGATACTGCGTAGACAGAACAGTGCCCCCTCTCCGGTAAAAGAGAACCCTGGCAGGAAAGGACGTGTATTGCCACAACCGCGTGAGAACCGATAGCATCGAAGGATCTTCCATCAGCAGAGAGCCCACCTCGAAGGTAGCAGCGTGATCCAAACCCGTCAATGGCACTCGCTCCACGGCATCGTCACAAAGACACTAAGGATGGAATGTAGAAAGCAGTCTGGGACAACCCCGGTACTCTGACAACCAAAAGACCCTCTTGAGCGGTCCGACAAGTCTGTAGTTTCCAATGAGGAACCCACCATCGCAAGTGATGCGTGCGGAGTCTGGCCATCCAGAGCTCCAGCTTCACAAATTCTGACGCCCTATCACCAAAGGACGTCGAGAAAAGGACCAAGCGTCACAAGACACTGGCACCTCGGGCATCATCTGCAATCTCTCCCTCAACCACATAGTGAGCAAAGCGGGACTCCCTCCCCACATGTATCGGCTGCCGGTCGCCATCCGACCTATGCCCAGGAACGTCTCGCCCAGGATCAAAGGCACAATGTCTCCCCCATTCCGACACTGCCTCACCAGGTCTAGCACACTGTGATGGCACACACCCAGAGACGTAAATGTGAACAAAGTAGCAATCGTGCACAGATCAAACGCGTCCCACGCAAAAATGCTCCCCTCAACACCGGCAAATTTATCGGGCAGTCCCCAAATGTCGACATAATCTGTGTTCAGTATTAGCATCTCGTATGCTTCTTCAGCCGAGATACCAAGCAGAGACACTAACTTCTCAATAGTGGCCATGCCACCCGCCAAGGGAAGAACTAGCTGTTCCGTCTCAGGTCCTCCTAAAATGGCCCGGAAATCTTCAAACGTGGGAGTGATCTCGTTGTACGAAAAGTTGTACACGTGCCTTCGTACGTCGCAGAAGCGAGCCGCAGCTCTCAAAAGATCTCAATCTGGCATGAGCTCCTTTAAAGCCTAAACAGATTTCATCCCGTAACAACCCTCGAAAAAACCCTTGTTTTGCCTCGTGTGGTGCCGTACCCACGACTGAAAAATTTTCAAGTATCGCTCTTGCATCTGAGGCGATAGCCTAGGAAATGGAGCCATGAAAAAAGCAAAGAGAACCTTCAAGAATTTGAGAGAAAATTCAGTTGATTGATCGAAGCAAACGCGCAGTTTTCACAAATTGCAAAAGCTGAACTGCAATTTAAAAGAATCTGGAAATTGAGTTTTAGTCCGGCCGGACTGTTTCTCAAGTTGACTGGGTCAACTCTGCAGCCAGCTGCTTTCAAATTGGAAACATTTCCAAACCATGCCCTGTTCAAGCCTCCTTGAAACTGCGTGCACCCATGGTTTCAATCAACCACTACCAACACCTCTTCCGCCCCGGGCTCGTGCAACAGTGCAATTAATTAAATAACAGTACATATAGGCATAAATATTGACCAGTTCAGATTTTTGTGCATGATTCATTTTATTTATTTTTGATCAACCTACTTGCTTATTTGCAAAAATAAAAAGAAGGTAATCACTAAATAAATGTGCAAAATACAGGTTCCGCCTCAAGGGCGCCTTTTCAAATACAAGTCAAATTGTTTTGGACAATACACACATTTTGTCTAAAAAAACAACAACAAAGGAGGACTACTTGGAGTCCTGCTCGTTATCCGAGCACTCAATGTACTGCCCCGCAGCAGCCAGGTCCATCGAGGACAGGTACTCTCCAAATTTCTCTAGGCGAGAATAGGCGAAAGGCCGCCTTTGCTCCTGTGCCCTCAAGAACTCTCCCTGTTCTTGCCCCGAGTATGAAGAATGACGAGCTCCGAACCCCGCCGTCTCGCCAGAGAACTGGCCGAATCCCTGCGTAAAGTCCGCCCCACCAGTCGTGGAGGCAGACGAATCTCTCGGCCTAGACGGCCTCGGCTCATGTACAGCCGCACTCCTCCTGGAATTAAACCATAGGAACTCCACGAGTCTCCTGGCGTAATTGGCCCACCCGTCCAACTGTCTCACGGCCCGGTTGTACGTACGGCCAGACACCTGCAAACCAGGAAAGTCGTCAAAAGACAAACAGAAAGCACAGATGCAACATTTGCAGAGTTCTACTATCAAGTAAAGGAAATCAAATCAAAGCACTCACCATGGCATTGGGGTCCACCCTGTACCGAGGCCTCGTCTCCTCCGGGATAGGGATCACCAACCGCCTGCGAGAACCATCCAGCCCCTCATACGCCAGCCTAGCGCGAGGGAGCGGGTAGTCTCGGGGATATCCAGGGCCCTCGCCCTCCCTGTGCAGCACCTGCGGGCTCCTCAGCCTCGTCCTCAAGAAGATGTCATAGTCAGCACCCTCTCTGATAAACTCGATATAGAACACGCCCTGTCTATACCGCTCCAGATCCTCCATCGGTATCAACAGAGGATGCTGCATATGTGGAGGTGGGTCCATCGGCACCATAGGAAGGGACCCTGGACCATGCTGATAGGTCACCCTCTTCCCCAGATACATAGCGTCACAATGAAGCCCCACTAGCAGCTTCCGTCGACGTGTGACCTCCCTAGCAGCCTGAACCACAGGAATGTTAATCTGGCTCCACCAAGTCAGTTGAATCCGCACAGAAAACTCTCGGCTCAGGGCCAGAGATACCTCCTCGTACGTCAGCCGAGTACCCTCCCTCGATGACACCGGATTCTTCGCCTCCTTCTGCCAAATCAACATGGCAGGGAACAAGGACTCATACGCCTCCTTGATCTCCCATCTCTGTGGGTGGAACATCTCTAAAGCCCACACCTGTCAAACACATGGAAAGTTATGTCAGCTACGAACCAGATACATACGAGTACATAATGAGACAAGGAAGAGAAAAAGACGGGAACTTACATCCAAAGCAAATGAAAAGCAGCACAAGGTGTTCTTCTCTCCCCACGAGAACCTATCCAAGGCATGGTAGAGCTCGGACAGTCCAGCCTCCCCCCATGCAAACCACCTCACGACATCCAGATCAGTCAGTGACCCGAGCAGAGGGAAGTGACAGGATGTATCAGAAGTAGGAAACAGGGTCGCTGACAAGGCAAACCATATGAACCCTCGAGCCAGACGCTCTGCGGTCATCCTCGGAGACCCCTCCCCATAAGAAATAATCCCCCTCCTCAGGTGATTCTCCATCGGCCCATACCGAATATCCAAGCCCCTGGCATCGGTAATATCAAAACCCAGCTGTAAGTGCTCCAATTTGAGCTTGTTAGTATTTTCGTTAGAAAATTAACGAAAGTTATAACATTTCTAACAATTCCTAACATTCCTAACTTTTCTAACCAAGCAAGGGCAAAGTGGGCATTGTTATTTAAGGTTAAACCTACAAAAGAATCTAAAAAAGCAAAAGAAATTGAAAAAAACCCAATCTGGGTAAGTTGAAAACATAACCAGCTTTGAATTTTCAAAAGATTATTCTTCTTGTCCAAAGCCCGGAGCCGCATTTAATGAACAGGCACGTTTACAATCCTATCCGCGCGGACATGTTTGTCAATTTCGAGAGGGCTATAAATTGAACCCTCCTCTCGCTTACACAACACAAATCACTCACAGCAACTGCACTCTGGCGAAAAATAGAGAGAAAACAGTGGGAATTCACTTGAATTGCCACCATTTTCTCTCCAATCTTTCCCAAATCCCACTCACTCAAAATACTTTCAAATCACTCTCATACATACTCTCATACATACACCAATCCAAGCTCAAATCACCCCTTGGGAGGAGGATTAGAGAGAAAACATAGAGGACTTCATTGTTATCTACTTGTTTTCTCTTTAACCAACTCAAATCATCAACCCTAAACACTTTCAAGCCCTAAAAACTTTCAAGCCCTAAACACATTCAAGCCTTTCAAACACAAAACACAAGGAAGATAGGTATAACCCCCCTCTCCTTACCCTAAAAATCTCTCATCCATGCATGCATTTTCAAGCTACAAAATGTAGTTCATTCACCTTCTTGTCTTAGATCCAAGAAGATCACCATGGAAGTTCATCTCCATGGATGATCTTCTACAAGGATCAACATTATTTTCAAAGTGTTCTTACTTTCTTGCAAGGAAAACACATTTTCAAAACCCTAAAAATCATTTTCATACATCAAATCTCATTTTCAAAGGATAAAATTCCCCTTCCCAAGCAAATGAAATGCTTAGTCCTAATGTACCCCAAGGATGGTTTGATATAGTTGATTCACCACTAAAATGTCAAGTGATCACTAATCAAAACCTAGGGAAATGGGGACAATCATGGATGCCAAACCCCCTTTAAAATCATGTTTTTCCTTCTTGAGAAGTTGCTGTCCAGTAGCAATTTTCTAAGACCCCAGTCCATGGTATAATTTTTTGGACACAGATAAACTTGGAATTTGGTGTTGACTACAAAACACTTTTTGTAGACAACATCAATAGATTTCCATACATATTTTTACTTTATTTTTTTCATGAATAAAACTCCATTTTTCAAATTTTCCTTTAAAGGTCAGTTCATCAGTCTCTGGAAATCCAGATTTCACATCTGAGATTTCCAGAAGATTTTGGTCCCTCAAATCATCTCCAAAATGGGAAGTTCTTTTACAGAAACCTTATTTAAGGTGTTTTGAACATTTTTCATTCTCGGACTTTTCCCAGATTCTGGATTTTTCAAGCCCTAAAGTCCATTTCAAAATCAAGTGTCCACTGCCTTTTTCATTCTGGCAGAAATGGTTTTCAACTTCCAAAAATCTTTTGAGTACCAAATCTCAACCCAAAAATCACACCAAAAATCATGGGATCTGTCCAAAGTCTAATAAATAATTCCCAATTTTTACTTTCCTCAGTTTCAACTTATTTTGGCCAAAGTAACACACACACACACACACACACAAACAAATGGTTTTTAGCTTGGAAGACTCGTTTTACGAGGCATTCCGGGTGCACACTAACGTCCTTCCCGGCGTGTAACGTGACCTCCGAACCCAAATCTCTAATCTCGGACATTTTTCAAAGTTTTGGCCCTTAAAACAAAAATGGCGTGGCGACTCCGTTTGATTTCAAAAAATCGGGTACATCACAGTGGCGACTCCGCTGGGGACTTCTAAGCTTTTTCTAAAAAAAAAAAAAATGATATTTGGTATATTGGTGGAAACCATTAAACTTCCCGTTATCGCCTCCTAACACGAGACTGGGATAAATTGTGGTTTAACAATCCCACGTACCAATATCATTGTTTTCAAAAAAAAAAAAGGAAAAGCTTTTGAGGGTCAAGCTTCTGTCCCGGCATTAAAAATTATTTGTTGTGTGTGTTGATTTTTTGCACATTCTCGTGTTGTTTTGGCCGCCTCGGAAAAAGTCAAAATTTTGACTGTCGGAATCATGTCCCTAACTGTTGGAATTTTTGTGCTTATGTGCTTATGTGTTCATTAAATTTCAAAAAAAAATTTCAAAAAAAAAGATTTTTCAAAGAGAAAATTTTCAAAAAAAAAAATCATGCATCATACTTTTCAAGACACATGAAAAATTTCTATTTTACTCAGAAAAAGAAGATAGACTGCTTGCACACTACGCGCACGTGACCTTACACTGCACACTACGTCCCTAACCCGGGGAAATCCTTATCGCGGCCCGTTTGGTCTTATTACGCCTCTCGGTGCAAGCACAGGACTACCCAAATATCCCATGGAGCCTCGTGTCGACCATGCACTTGTCCGTGACACACTTTGTCCGAGACCCGGTTGGTTTTTAGTCTGGTCTGTGTCATGCCCTGTCTGTGTATAGACCTTTCCTTTCAAGCCTTAGTCGACATACCAAGTCAATATCTTTCGGGGACCCTAATCGCCGAAGTTCGCCGGTTTTCCGTCACGGACTTTGACCAGATATTGACTGGCGCCTTGACTTTGACTGACCGGCACAAATTATACACTTACTCCCAAAGATGACACCGAGTCATCAAGGATTAATGATTATTCCATGCCTAATTACGGCCTAATTGACGACAAGTCAAGATCAATTGTGGACATTTATCACCCAAATCATGCCGACTTTTTGTCGAGCCCTGACATGATCTTGACTTTGACGTCGCCTTTGTCCGTAATTTACATCGAATGCTCGTTAAGACTCGATTACCCGCCGTACTTTTAGGATCGTTTTCATTTTCGGTCGGTGGGACCCGCTGCCCTATAGGACCTCGCCCGGGCCGCCCACCCCGGGAGGTCAATACAGTGGAATACGAGGGGCTTATAGACGTAGTGACGGGGCCCACCGATCCAGATCCGCAGTAGTTTGCAAAAAAGAAGAGCAATCTTTTCCAATCGATTAGGTTTAATAAAACATTTTTTAAGTAAATTTAAACGAATAATCGCATGTTGCATGAGCCCTAAGCCCAAACACCAACCTGTTTCGCTTTCCCTTGTCCGAACCACACCCTTTTGCGCCTTTCACAAGAAGCAAAGTTTGGATCAAGCCCCGGGTCATCGTTTGTTCAGCCTATTCCGGAGTCGATACTTCATTGGTTTCCTCCTTCGATCCACTCAAAGTTTCGTAATGGCCAACTCGTAGGAGAACTGTGGGGACGTACAACTCCGCACCCCGAAAATCCGCAAAAAGCCGAGCAAAGGGAATCGTGTGTTGGAACAGATAAGACAACATCAAAGGCTCGATCGCCGATCTTATTGGAAGGTATCGTAACCTGTGGGCTAACAATTGTTCGCAACCCTAATGGAACCTTTACGGTTGATGCGAAGATTGGAACTAATTACCCTCCCGGCATGCCAACTACCATCAAATGCCCTGTTCCCTTTTCGTGTGGAACTACTAATGGGCCAAGCATCCCCCACCTATCACTCACCGCCTCTCGGCCTCATTGTATCGATACTCCTCAACAGATCCGATCTAGGTCAACCCGCCCCTGCCTCTCGCATCTCACCACCAGGATTGAATCGCTTGGCTTTCGCCCCACGCCTTGGAAGGGGTCAATTTACTACTTCACAACATCGCCGGGTTTGGGTCATCATCTCGGAATGGGTCGATCACGACTTCTCAAGCCCAAAGAAGCTTGACATGGCTCCGCAAGCCATTTTGGGACAGCTTCGCTTCTCGTGCTCCATGGTTCGAGGGGGCCGGCTTGCTTCCTCCAATTCTCAAAGCACACTTGCCCCTATGATGTTGCAAGATCACATGGGCCACCGTGCTCTTATCACCACTTCCAACAGTTTACCGTATTCACAACATCCTCCAAGCTCTACCTCGCCTCCGGTTGGGAAGTCCGACAAGGTCAAATGCTCCTCATCAAATTCTCCACCCTACTGCATGCAAGCTCCACCTCCTGCTCATCAAGTACAAGTATGCACATTACCCTTGTAGTCATGTTCCTCGGTGTGGTCAAGACACGTTCGCCCTACTGCTACGATGCCTCAAACTCATGTCTTCAGCAGCCTTTTGGATCCGCACTCACCGCTCCTCGGTATCCAACCATTATGAGCCATATATCCTCATCCTCTAATCCGCCAGGCCTTATGAGGAGGGTTACGGTCGCGCTTTTAATGCTCAGACTGTCATCCCTCCCACCAGAGTACTTCCTACTGTGGTTTCATTTACTGATCCCAATGATCATTTCTCAAACAACACGAGTGTAAACATGATTGAGTTTCATGATTCAAGCTCTGTGAATTCAATAGACTTTGGCAAGCCAGATGATTTAGTCGTAACAAATGTTGAGAATGGCTGGTTTGACTGCAACAAGCATGTGACCACGGCAAAGCTGGATTTGGTGAAATGCTTTAAACTCCCGCCCCCCGGTAAGTTCACGACTGACGCCAAGGGTAAATGGGATGATAATGATCTGATGGCAGATAAGGCAACCGTCAGGGCCGGTAAGCGAGGAATTCCTTAAAGTTACCAAAGGCGAGCATAGTCTACTAAAGGATAAAGACATGGTCCAACAACAAAGAGTAGCTAGACTAGGGACTACCCATCCTTTAATATTAAACCAGTCTTTTAGTCAACCTTCGTAGGTTCTAGTACTTTCTTCGTTCAATCAAGTCCTCCTTGGACATTGTAGTGTGACGACCCCAACCCTAGGCACTCATTTTAAATACTTAATTATATGCCTTTAATATTTATGTTATCTTTATGTGTTCAATTATGTCTTTAAATTCTTAAATTAAGATAAATTGAGTGAAAAGTAAATTTAGGACCTTATGAGAATTTATTGGACATTAAATAAAGAAACTAAGGGAAATAATAAAAATGGGAAAATGCTAAATAATATGGGGAGGTTAATTGAGTAGGATGAATTAATGGGATAAGGTTTATTTTAATTTAATTTGAGTAGGGTGAAAGCCTTGGGTTATTTGATGGGGGGCCAAAATCCTTCCCTCTTCCCTCCTCTTGCCAAGTGTCCTTCCCCCATCACCTCTCTTACTCCCTTCCCCCCTTCTCCTTCATTCACTACACTTTTCATCCTAGAGGAAGTATAGAGAACCACCATTGAAGCCTTCTCCCAAGCTTTGAGTCCAAGGCATTTCATCAGTCTCTGGAAATCGAGATTTCATATCTGAGATTTCCAGAAGGTTTTGGTCCCTCAAATAATCTTCAAAATGGGAAGTTCTTTTACAGAAACCTTATTTAAGGTGTTTTGAACATTTTTCATTCTCGGACTTTTCCCAGATTCTTGAGTTTTCAAGCCCTAAAGTCCATTTCAAAATCAAGTGTCCACTGCCTTTTTCATTCTGGCAGAAATGGTTTTCAACTTCCAAAAATCTTTTGAGTACCAAATCTCAACCCAAAAATCACACCAAAAATCATGGGATCTGTCCAAAGTCTAATAAAGAATTCCCAATTTTTACTTTCCTCAGTTTCAACTTATTTTGGCCAAAGTAACACACACACACACACACACACACAAACAAATGATTTTTAGCTTGGAAGACTCGTTTTTACGAGGCATTCCGGGTGCACACTAACGTCCTTCCCGGCGTGTAACGTGACCTCCGAACCCAAATCTCTAATCTCGGACATTTTTCAAAGTTTTGGCCCTTAAAACAAAAATGGCGTGGCGACTCCGTTTGATTTCAAAAAATCGGGTACATCACAGTGGCGACTCCGCTGGGGACTTCTAAGCTTTTTCTAAAAAAAAAATGATATTTGGTATATTGGTGGAAACCATTAAACTTCCCGTTATCGCCTCCTAACACGAGTCGGGGATAAATTGTGGTTTAACAATCCCACGTACCAATATCATTGTTTTCAAAAAAAAAAAGGAAAAGCTTTTGAGGGTCAAGCTTCTGTCCCGGCATTAAAAATTATTTGTTGTGTGTGTTGATTTTTTGCACATTCTCGTGTTGTTTTGGCCGCCTCGGAAAAAGTCAAAATTTTGACTGTCTAATCATGTCCCTAACTGTTGGAATTTTTGTGCTTATGTGCTTATGTGTTCATTAAATTTCAAAAAAAAATTTCAAAAAAAAAGATTTTTCAAAGAGAAAATTTTCAAAAAAAAAAAAATCATGCATCATACTTTTCAAGACACATGAAAAATTTCTATTTTACTCGTAAAAGAAGATGGGATCAAGCTTGCACACTACGCGCACGTGACCTTACACCGCACACTACGTCCCTAACCCCGGAAATCCTTATCGCGGCCCGTTTGGTCTTATTACGCCTCTCGGTGCAAGCACGGGACTACCCAAATATCCCATGGAGCCTCGTGTCGACCATGCACTTGTCCGTGACACACTTTGTCCGAGACCCGGTTGGTTTTTAGTCTGGTCTCGTGTCATGCCCCGTCTCGTGTATAGACCTTTCCTTTCAAGCCTTAGTCGGCATACCAAGTCAATATCTTTCGGGACCCTAATCAGTCGAAGTTCTCGCCGGTTTTCCGTCACGGACTTTGACAGCGTATATTGACCGGCGCCTTGACTTTGACTCTGACTGGCACAAATTATACACTTACTCCCAGCATGACACTGAGTCATCAAGGATTAATGATTATTCCATGCCTAATTACGGCCTAATTGACGACAAGTCAAGATCAATTGTGGACATTTATCAGTCCAAATCATGCCGACTTTTTGTCGAGCCCTCGGACATGATCTTGACTTTGACGTCAGCTTTGTTCGTAATTTACATCGAATGCTCGTTAAGACTCGATTACCCGCCAGACTTTTAGGATCGTTTTCATTTTCGGTCGGTGGGACCCGCTTGCCCTATAGGACCCTCGCCCGGCCGCCCACCCTGGGAGGTCGAAGTACAGGTGGAATACGAGGGGCTTATAGACGTAGTGACGGGGCCCACTGATCCAGGATCCAGAGTAGTTTGCAAAAAAGAAGAGCAATCTTTTCCAACCGATTAGGTTTAATAAAACATTTTTTAAGTAAATTTAAACGAATAATCGCATGTTGCATGAGCCCTAAGCCCAAACACCAACCTGTTTCGCTTTCCCGGGTCTGAACCACACCCTTTTGCGCCTTTCACAGTAAGCAAAGTTTGGATCAAGCCCCCGGGTCATCGTTTGTTCAGCTCAGTCATTCCGGAGTCAGATACTTCATTGGTTTCCTCCTTCAATCCAGCTCAATGTTTCAGAATGGCCAACTCAGAGGAGAACTGTGGGGGACGTACAACTCCGCACCCCGAAAATCCGCAAAAAGCCGAGCAGTGGAATCAGGTGTTGGAACAGATAAGACAACATCAAGAGGCTCAGATCAGTCAGTTATTGGAAGGTATCGTAACCTGTGGGCTAACAATTGTTCGCAACCCTAATGGAACCTTTACGGTTGATGCGAAGATTGGAACTAATTACCCTCCGGGCATGCCAACTACCATCAAATGCCCCGTTCCCTTTCGTGTGGAACTACTAATGGGCCAAGCATCCCCCCAAACTATCACTCACTGCCTCTCGGCCTCATTGTATCGATACTCCTCAACATCCGATCTAGGTCAACCCGCCCCGTGCCTCTCTCGCATCTCACCACCAGGATTGAATCGGTTGGCTTTCGCCCCCACGGCTGAAGGGGCCGGTTACTACTTCACAACATCGGTCGGGTTCGGGTCATCATCTCGGAATGGGTCGGCTCACGACTTCTCAAGCCCAGCAGGTTTGACATGGCTCCGCAAGCCATTTTGGGACAGTTCGCTTCTCAGGCTCCATGGTTCAGAGGGGGCCAGCTTGCTTCCTCCAATTCTCAAAGCACACTTGCCCCTATGATGTTGCAAGATCACATGGGCCACCAGGCTCTTATCACCACTTCAACAGGTTTACCGTATTCACAACATCCTCCAAGCTCTACCTCGCCCCTCCGGTTGGGAAGTCCGACAAGGTCAAATGCTCCTCATCAAATTCTCCACCCGGCTGTTACGCAAGCTGCTCCTGCTCATCAAGTACAGTATGCACATTACCCTTGTAGTCATGTTCCTCAGTGTGGTCAAGACACGTTCAGTCCTACTGTTACGATGCCTCAAACCTCATGTCTTCAGCAGCCTTTTGGATCCGCACTCACTGCTCCCTGGTATCCAACCATTATGAGCCATATATCCTCATCCTCGGCAACTGCCAGGCCTTATGAGGAGGGTTACGGTCGCGCTTTTAATGCTCAGACTGTCATCCCTCCCACCAGAGTACTTCCTACTGTGGTTTCATTTACTGATCCCAATGATCATTTCTCAAACAACACGAGTGTAAACATGATTGAGTTTCATGATTCAAGCTCTGTGAATTCAATAGACTTTGGCAAGCCAGATGATTTAGTCGTAACAAATGTTGAGAATGGCTGGTTTGACTGCAACAAGCATGTGACCACGGCAAAGCTGGATTTGGTGAAATGCTTTAAACTCCCGCCCCCCGGTAAGTTCACGACCGACGCCAAGGGTAAATGGGATGATAATGATCTCGATGGCGAGATAAGGCAAACCGTCGGGGCAGTAAGCGAGGAATTCCTTAAAGTTACCAAAGGCGAGCATAGTCTACTAAAGGATAAAGACATGGTCCAACAACAAAGAGTAGCTAGACTAGGGACTACCCATCCTTTAATATTAAACCAGTCTTTTAGTCAACCTTCGTAGGTTCTAGTACTTTCTTCGTTCAATCAAGTCCTCCTTGGACATTGTAGTGTGACGACCCCAACCCTAGGCACTCATTTTAAATACTTAATTATATGCCTTTAATATTTATGTTATCTTTATGTGTTCAATTATGTCTTTAAATTCTTAAATTAAGATAAATTGAGTGAAAAGTAAATTTAGGACCTTATGAGAATTTATTGGACATTAAATAAAGAAACTAAGGGAAATAATAAAAATGGGAAAATGCTAAATAATATGGGGAGGTTAATTGAGTAGGATGAATTAATGGGATAAGGTTTATTTTAATTTAATTTGAGTAGGGTGAAAGCCTTGGGTTATTTGATGGGGGGCCAAAATCCTTCCCTCTTCCCTCCTCTTGCCAAGTGTCCTTCCCCCATCACCTCTCTTACTCCCTTCCCCCCTTCTCCTTCATTCACTACACTTTTCATCCTAGAGGAAGTATAGAGAACCACCATTGAAGCCTTCTCCCAAGCTTTGAGTCCAAGGCATTTCTTCACCAAAATCAAATCTAAGAGCACCTTTGGAGTTGGATCACCTAGAGGAATCCATCTAGCTAGAAAGATCAACCTTCCATTGCAAACCCTAAGGTGAGTTGTTATGATTCCCTTCCTCTACTTGTTCATAAGTTCCTTGAATGTTGTTCTTGTTCTTGAAATGATGATTCCTTGCTTAGAAACCCAAATGGGTGTTGAATGATTGGAAAATGAAATTGGTTGAAGTTAGGGTTTAAGGAATGATCATTTAAAGGGTTGGAAATGGGTGAAATGAGTAGAGATAAATAATCTAGGATTACTTGGTTTTGAGTTTACAAGTTTGAATGGGACTTGGTAAGATGAAGGTGTTCTTGGGTGTTCTTGTAGTAAGCCATGGTAGAGGAAAGGAGAACTAGGGTTAAAAGGATAAAAATGCATTTTGGGCATTTGGAGGCTTGGGCGGTCGCCCGGGTGACGGCCGCCCATGTTGGCGAAGGTTTATTGTGCTTTGAAAACCCACTTGGGCGGTCGCCCAAGTGGTGTGGGCGGTCGCCCATAGTGGCGAAACCACAATTTCCCTTGAAGTCCACTTGGGCGGTCGCCCAGTGGTTAGCGGTCGCCCAAGACCCTGAACCAAATTTTCTAAATTTAAACTAGGATCGTTTAGCAAGTTTGTTGACCACTTATAAATTGAGACTCCCACTTGGTAATTGAACTTGAACCTTCATTAAGGTATGGTATCCTTGTATATGGAATTGGTAGGGTAGGTTAATGATCCCTCATTTCCTTACTTGATGTTATAAAAATGGTTGTTGACATTGTTTAGTGTATTCATAAATTGTTGCACTTTGATATTGATTGGGCATGAGTATATATTACCATGTGGCTATTGTTTATCCCTTTTTGTGGATTTTATTCAAGTATCTATTATGTGCTTGATATGTGTGAGTCGGTGACGTTGGGGTATAACATAATACGGTCAATTATGGAAGTGTGACCTAATGTGATCGGATTATGTTATATTCGCGACCGTCCCCTCTGTGGCCACGGAGTTGGGGTTATAGCATCTGTATTGAGCCAAAAGCCTTACGAGTTGCTACTTGTCTTATTTGGTTCCCGAAAAACGGGTCTTATAAGACGTGAGTATTGCTTAAGCGGCTCAAGTAAGATTGGAGTATTATTATACCCAATGTTGTACGACTCTTTTGTTCGAGACGGGAAAAGGTAAACCAAGGTAATGGAATGTGTTTATAGCTTTCCCAATGTGTTATGTGCGACTTGTTATATGCTGCATTTATTTGGCATATTGTTGCATCCATAATAGCTTGCTGAGATTTATTCTCACCCCTCTCCCTTTACTGTTTTAGATCCCGAGACAGGCGGACCAGGCCAAGTAAGGACGGAGAGGAGTTTGGAGTAATCTTTTGGGGTATTGTCGGGGTACGTAGGGTGATGTATAAAATTGTATTTTGATAATTCCTTTCTTGGAGTTTGTAATTATAAACTTTAAACTCTACGTCATAACCTTAATCTTTTGTAACTAAACTGTTGACCGTTTTCAAAGTTAGTTATCTCCTCCTCCGATGTGGAGTTGAGTGGAGTTCTTTTGAAATGTTATGTTATTAATGTTTATGTTTGAAAGTCAAAGCAAAGTTTTAAAAGTTTAGTGTTTTTGGGTTAGTATGAGGACGCTCCAACTCGGGACACGTGTAGGTTCCGGGTCGGGGTCCTCAGCGGTTAATATCAGAGCTCGGTTAGAATTCTCGGGTAGAGTCTAGCTGAGTGAGAGTGTGTGATAACTGACGTCGAGTGTTTAATGCAGGAGTTTGTTGTTATGGCGGGAAATGATGGTGATCAGAATTTGGGTTTGGGTGGTGTTGGTAATCCGAATGCCGAGATGATGGATATGTTCCGAGGGTTTCTTCAGCATATGGCAACTCGTAATCGAACCGAATCGGAATCAAGGCGGCAAGGGCAACATGGTTTGGAGAAGTTCGTGAAGATGTCTCCTCCTAGCTTCAACGGAGATCCGGATCCGGTGAAGGCTGAGAGGTGGCTTGAGGCTATGAATAAGATTTTCGCAGCTATGGAGAGTTCGGATGCGGAGAAGGTGAGATGTGCCGTTTTCAAGTTGGAAGGACCCGCTGAGCACTGGTGGCAGGTAGTGAAGGATGGTTGGGACCGGGATTTGACACCACAGACTTGGGAGAACTTCACACGCAAGTTCCGGGATCACTTCGTGCCTATGGTTACTAGAGACAAGAAAGAAGGCGAGTTTCTGAAACTGGAGCAAGGGACCATGACGATAGCGCAGTATTCAGCAAGGTTCACAGAATTGGCCCGATGTTGTCCTCATTTGGTGCCGGATGAGGAGAGACGAGTCTACCGGTTTGTGAAGGGTTTAAGGGTTGAGTTCCGAAAGCAGTTATTGACGCATAACTTCGCCAACTTCCAAGCAGCAGTGAATATGGCGTATCGGATTGAGAATGACATAGAGGAGCATCGTGGTAAGAATGAAGGCGGAAACAGGAATAGATTCCAAGGTCAAGGTTCAGGACAGAATAGGGTGCAGCCGAGGACATTTACTCCGGGAGCAAATTGTGAATGTGTGCCCCAAAATTTTTGTTTATTGGAATTCACGCGAGTTTGAAGACATCCGAGTTATTTGAAAAACGGAGTCGCCACGCCATTTTGATTACCTCAAAACTTTGAAAAAAAGGTTTTATGGGTTCGGAGGTTAAGTTACCCCTTGGGAAGAACGTTTGGCGTTCACCCAAAGTGCCTTGCCGGAGCAAGTCTCCCTAGATTTCATTAATTGTGTTTGCTTGCGTGCTTTCTTTGTGTGCATGTGTTTGAAAATAAGGGGGGGGGGAATGTCCCAAGTTATCTTCCGGACGTACAAACCATTTGTTGGTTGTCGCTCGGGATTCCTTGGAATTTATGTATTTGGGATTATGATCCCGTCCTCATCTTATGACTTATGATCATCGCATTTTAAACCTCGGGACCCTCGGGACTTGCGTGATCGAGAGAATGACTCTCTTTTGGTCAAAGATGAGGTTCTTTAGGAAGGAATGTCCTTAGCCCATCAATCCTACGCTTTAAGACGGTCGAGCTCGTATAGAGGCTTCATACTCATTCTTAAGCGATAATTGGAGATATAGGGTTCAAGGTTATCCTTTTCCTAAAGAAATCATGAACCTTTAATGGAAGGAACGATGCAAAGATGAGAACTTTTACACCGGTCCGTTCCAAGGTTAGGGGAAAAGGGGAAATGCATGATAAAAATGACTCTTTAATGAAAAAGATGACATTTTGGTTATAGCAAATGATGCTTTTTGATTGAAAGAAATGATCTTTATGCAAATGATGCATAAAGATAGCATTTTTATGCAAATGATGCATTAGAAAAGGGGTTTTGATGCAAAGGATGCATTTTTATTGAAAAAGATTTGATCTTTATATGCAAATGATGCATAAAGATAACATTTTTATTTGAAAATAGGGATTTTAGGTGCAAAGGATGTACCTTTATGAAAAAGACTACATTTTTATGACAAATGAGGTCTTAATGCATGCAAAAAAGGGGAAGGGGATGATAAAGATGTGATCTTTAAGCTACCAAGTCCCAAGCAAGATATATGAATGCAATGAGCAAGTATATCAATTAAAATGCAAGGTTAGGGCGTGCGAGGTTACCAATGACTTCCTTTGCTTCTCGGGACGGAGCTAGGAGGAGAGGTCGATCTTTGGTCTTCAAGGAGGAGGGATGTAGCTTCTTGGCCTTCCTTCTTCTTCTTCTTGAATTCCCAGCAGCTTTCTTCACGTATTTGAGTGTATTGAGTATTTTTTCTCATATATTGTGTGTGTTGAAATGGGTAGAGGAGGGCTCTATTTATAGGCGAGCCGGATAAGGCTAATGAAGCCGTGCGGCCGCAGCCCTTCGCAAATGAGGTCGTGCGGTCTTATCCATTATGACTCAGCATTCTAGAACCATGCAAGGTGGCATTATTCTAGAACCTTCTCCCTAATTAAGAAAAACGTGTTTTCTTAATTAGGAAGGCTCCCTACAGCCCTTATTTTAATTTGGGACTGCTCTGGGACATTTCCGGAACACTAGGAAGGTCCGGGGAATTACCGGGAAATTTACCGAAATGTCGGAAAAATTAACCGGAAGGCATGAGCCAGATTTGGGTACTTACAGAAGCCCCTCGGCAACGTCACTTGCAAGGCGAGTGGGGTTGTCGATAGAAAAGGATCCGATCTGGCGAATGCCGAGACGGATTGGGAGACCAAGGTGGTCGAGTGGCTGAACCTTTTATAAAAGGCTACCTACGTATCCCGGAGGAATCAAGCCAGGCCGTAGTTCGGGATTAGGATCCGCTGGGGAAGGAAGAAGAGAAACTGGTCTCTTGCCGGGAAAAAGAAGAGAAAATGACCTAGGAGGTCAAGCAATTGATCCTACTGGGGACATGCTAGGAGTGACCCAGGTGGTCGAATATTTGAACTTTTATGAGGGGGCGCTTTATCACTGAGGAGTGACAAAGAAACAGGGTGACCAAAGTGGTCGAATGGCTGGACCTTTTATAAAAGGCTACCTACGTATCCCGGAGGAATCAAGCCTTGATCGTAGTTCAAGCATCACTAGATAGTTAGGAACGATGTCTAGGATCCTTGAGATTTTGACAATTCGGAGGTCACACCGATGAAGCTAGAGCTTATGGCGCTATCTCTTTATGACGGAGATAGAGGTAACTTAAGTTGGGAAACTTGAGCGTACGTCACTATTCGCGGATAGTGGTATCACAAGTTGAAATGATTTGGGCATACGTCACTATTCGCGGATAGTGGTAGCACAATTTGAAATGACTTGGGCATACGTCACTATTCGCGGATAGAGGTAGCACAAGTTGGAATGACTTGGGCATACGTCACTATTCGCGGATAGAGGTAGCACAAGTTGGAATGACTTGGGCATACGTCACTATTCGCGGATAGAGGTAGCACAAGTTGAAATGACTTGGGCATACGTCACTATTCGCGGATAGAGGTAGCACAAGTCTAGAGTTCTGACAATTCGGAGGTTGTCACCTAGTGTTATCCTGTTATAACAGAATTCACGGAGGTGACTGGGAATAGAGCTTGATTGCTTTACAGATGAGAGATATTTTCTGAAAAGATGTTATCTTGGTTAAAAGATAACGGAAATTGCATGCCCAGGTGGAAGGTCCAGGGGCAGGATTGTAATTTCTGCTCAGAGCGAATGAGGCCGCCCGGCATGAGATGGAGAAAAAGAAGCCGTACGGCCAGAGACCTGTTTTTTCCAGATTATTTAAAATCAGGTTTTGAACGGGCATTGGGCACTTGTTGCCGCCCACTTCAGCCGAGAGAGAGAGAAGAGAGAGAGAGAATTTCGAAATTCTTCAACCCCTTTTTGCTTCCCTTTGATTTGAGATGGATCCGGAGGGCAATCCCATACCGAGGCAAGCAAGGAGAAACATCTCGGCGGCCGCGAGAAGGAGGAGGAAGGAGCTCGTTCGGACGGAGAGGAAGTATGACTTCCTTACGCCTCCATCGGAGCTTTACCCGGGGAGAAGGGAGCACAA
The DNA here is from genome assembly GCA_022495995.1 of Adenophora triphylla var. japonica. Lineage (NCBI taxonomy): Eukaryota > Viridiplantae > Streptophyta > Magnoliopsida > Asterales > Campanulaceae > Adenophora > Adenophora triphylla. The sequence goes on from JAFEMH010000446.1 coordinate 468,721, forward strand.
ATCAACGAACCCGCGATCGGTTGGGGTAAGCATTCTCATTTTGCTCAAATCCGATGATTTTGCTTGATTTTTGAATGATTTAGGGCTTGACCCGAATTATAGGATTTTGAATGATTTTTTTTTTGAATGACTTTGAGATGCATGAACAACCTATGAGGTTAAGAATGTGCAATGTGCAACTTATTTGATGAAAATTATGAGAATGACTCACTTTTTTCTCGCAAAATGAAGTAAGAATGAGAATTTTTTCAAAATATGAGACGGAGTTTTTGCCTTATGCTAGAACTAGGTCAAAATTCTGATTTTCAATGAGAAAACATGATTTTGAAAATGATTCATGCATGCCATTTTTTTTTTTTTTGAAAGAATAATGCTTATGTGCAAAAAATTGTGATTTTGTGCTTTAGGAAAGCAATGACGCGTTTCAAGTGATGAAAGACACGTTTTTGATGCAAAAGATATGCTAGAAAAACTTTTATGAATGCTTTTCTTTTGAAAATATGTGCACTTTTGAATATATGCATGCTTTTGAAATGATATGAAGGACTGACGCTTCTTTTTTGATGTGCTTGTCTACAGGAGAACAAGTCTAGAGGACCGTCGGAGATTGCAGTTAAGCTTTGGCAGAGGATGCCGGATTTTGAGAAGAATGGGGCAAATCCCAAGCCGGTGAGGGCTACCGGCCCGGATGCATTTGTAGAGGCCATTGGTAGGGGTGTCCACATCACCTCTAAGAGCAAGGGCTCGGGTCCGAGGCCCTTTCGAGTTACGGTGGGATAGTACCCATAGCTTTCACCCGAGCCGGGAGAGCCGACGGTGACTCTGCCGATTTTACAGCTATTATCGGCCTACGCTCACCGGAGGCCCGTGAATTGCTGAGGAGTTTCAGGCTTTGGTTGGATTTGAGCTGATTCCCAAGGGGCTGGGGATGGAGACACGGAATGTCGAGGTGGCAGCTCGTACTAGCATGCAGAATTTTGTCGCTAATGATGTGACCGCCTGCCACCGGTAGCTAGAGCATTCATATGGTTGATGCTATCACCACCATTTTTGCTAATTCTGGGACACTCGCCATGACTTGCCTCCTCGACTCTCTGGAGGATGTGGATGGGATAGGGACGGTCTCTCTCGGGGAGAGGCCGGATTGGCGGAGTTGTACTTCTCGTTGGACATGTACAGCGGAACAAAGGCCGCTTCCATGGACCGCTTCTCATTTTCCCTTGAGGTAGTCTCCTTTTTTTCTTTTCTTTTCCCCGTCTTGAGACTTTTATAAGAGAGAAAATGACCTTTTGATGTTTTGAACATGCAGCCTGGTTTTGCGAGGTGATCGGGTTCTTCCACTTGGAACCAGCAGAGTGATGTCACCATCTTCCCCGCTATGGTTCGCCGGAGGGAGATGCGAGAGACAAATTCACGGGGAAGACCCGGATTACCTTCGATTACAAAATGGTGAGGCCGGTCATCAACAGTGGATGGGCACGATGGAGTGGACTTCTACCCCTGGGCGTGTATCCGAGATCTTGCCGGGAGATGCCATCGAGGTGACGAGGCGCAGGAGGTGGCTCATGTGGCCGACATGTGATGTCATTTACTTGGGACCGCTTCTCGAGGCAAAGATGGCCATGTCCCTCCATTCGACGCCATTACTCCTCAGATCCTCCAAAGACGGATGCCGCAGCCTGTGGACTGGCCGGCGATGAGATTGCTAGGTACTGTGTGTGCGTAGGCTGCAGAGGAGTATTTTGACATGGACACCCCCTACGCCGAAGTTTGTGGAGCCGCCTCGAGGACGCCACGTAAGCTAGTGAAGCCGGCGGTCACTCGGGGATATGGGGAGGATGAGCCCATCGACCCGCCGATCCCTCCCGCGCATCCTGTCCTATGTGATCCATGGAGTGCCGAGGAGGATGAGGATACCGTCCCCGATGCTAGGGAGCCCCAAGACACCTTGCCGCCCGATAGCACCGTAAGTGTACTCTTAGGAGTCTTATTCCCTTTTAGCTTTCGCATTTTACGCTTTTGCAATTTTCTCGAGATTTTCCGAGATTTTTCTCTTCTTTTTCTCAGTTCCACTCGTACTTACGATAGGCCGGTCAGCGTAATAGGGGCTGGAAGGACATGTGCCGGTCTCTTCGAGGAAGCCGGCTCGCGCTTCGAAGGCGCGAGCCGGATGCACATGTGGAGCCTGGGCGCAAGAGATGGCACGTCGGGGCATGGCTGCCTTCCTCATCGGCCTCGGAGTACTCTTCCAAAGGCTGCCATGCCTCGGGGCGGGGACCCAACGCCGACATTCGGGAGCAAATGGCCGAGTACGGGCACGATAATGTCCATCTGTCCGACTTGAGCGACTGTGAGGACTTGATGAGGGAGGCTAGCATTTACGAGCTGAGCAGCGATGAGGAGGAAGAAGAATCGGAGGCCTAAGAGGTCTCTAGAATAGATTTGGAACAAAAACAAACAATTTACAATTTTTATGCACAACTTGTTTATTTTTTGCTTTATTTGGGCGCCGATGGGGCGAAAACATTGTATTTACATTTTATTTGCTTTTCTAATTCATGCTTTTTCAATTTGCATATTATCTCCGAGCCTTGGGCGACTTTTTTGCTTGGAATTGGGGTGAAACCGGGCCAAAATGATTTATAATGGTGTATAAATGCTTGAATGGCTTCCTGGATATGTTTTCGTACGAGGTTTTGGTTGAAAAAGTGGGGTGAAAACTCCCTTGGGCAGCAACTTTGGTTCTTTGCAGAAATTTCTGCGAGAGGGCTAATGTAGCCGTGCGGCATGGCCTTGAGGGCAAATGAAGCCGTGCGGCTAACGATTACGAGTGGTTATTTTACGAATAAAAGCAAGGCTTGGCCATTTCATTTCATTTTCACTCTAGACCTGTCCCAATTGTTCCCAGAGCATATTTTGGACCGAAAAGCACCCTCTTTGAACACTTTGCGATGGAGAAGCCCGTTAGATTGCAAAGGGGGAAGCGAGACCATTTTCTATCCGGTCTTCAATCTTGGGCGAGACATAACTTCCAAAATCACAAGGGACTCGCTTGATTCTTCCTTCAAGATCAAGTCTTTATGGCATTTGAGGGATCTCCCGCCCGATTGGGACTCGTTGAGAGCCGCAAAGCAAGTTCTCGTGGACGTCCGGAGACATGTTTCTTGCTTTTCTTACAACGAAATCGTCCCAACGCACGAAGAATTCAGAGCCTTGATTGGGGGTCCCGAGGGACCGAGGCTATATCTATTCCGCTGATCGGAGACGTGCCGGTGACGGTAAAGCTTGCATCTTTTCCATATTCCTTTGGGAGAGGCCGAGAGGATGATGGTAGCCCGGATAGGATTGACCTTTCGATATCCGGGCGAGGTTTGGGTCTCCGGATATAGGCTGCGACCACGGTGGCTATGGATGCTTTCATTCTCTGCGTATTCTCTATTTTGTTCACCGCCGAGTCCGTGGGGATGCTGTCATAGTGGCCTCTTGGACATGGTCGAGAGGCTGCGAGGCTGGAAGGATATTGTCCCGCTGGTTTTGGGAGAGACATTTCATGGGATTGATAGGATGGCTCGGGAGACCGCTTTCATGAGGTCCAGGAGTCCGGCTATGTTGACTCTGTGGCTACGGGGAGAGGCTCGGGGCTTTGCACAGGGCTTTGCCGACTCGGTGCCCTTGGGTGATTTCTCGGAGAGGTGCACCTAGGCGGCGAGAACGAGGGTAGGCTGGGAGGCGATGATGGCTAGGCTATCCACTTCGGACATCCGTTGGTGGATACCACACTGGAGGTTGCGGACCGGGAGGGTATTTCAGAGTCTTATCTTTGTGAGGGTTCCGGGATTACAGCTGGTCGTCCTTCTACATACGCTTGGTATCCGGGCGGTTTGGGGCTTTACAGAGCCATTGAGTGATTGGGAGGACATCCGGACCATGGAGGTGGTGTCATTGGATATGAGAGATCCAGCCGGCTTCTCTTTCTTCTCGAGGGCTTGGACACATACTTGCTTTCCCACCCGGGGCTATCTTCGGGAGCGGGAAGAGCACCATCTTGACCCACTGCCTACTTGGACTGGGTACGAGAGGGAGATGGGAGCGACTCGGGCTATCTTGGAGGATAGACGTCGAGGCTTTATTGGGAGGCCGACCGTGACCTCGAGTAGGACTCGAGGAGGCGAGGCTAAGGCGAGTTGCCATAACCAATCGTGTGACTTGGTCGTAGATATGGAGACTCGGTACAAGAGATTGTCCGAGGTCGCTCCTTTGACCGAGGCTCGAGAGGGAGGAGGTGCGGACTCGTGCTCGTATAGAGAGCACTCATTGACACGGGGTTGGTAGAGGCTCCGGTGAGGATACCGGAGGTCGGGATGAGGGATACCGACATTATTGAGAAGAAAAGGAAGAAGACTCGACGAGGCCGAGGAAAAGGGAAGAAGGCGAAGAAGACTCGGCGAATGACGGCGACAAGTCTTTTCTCAAGATCCTCTTATTGCCATTTGCAAACACATTTAGTTTATTTAGGCATTTTGTTGTATTTTAGATCTTTTTAGCAGGTTAGCAGAGTTAAGAGGTAGACCGTGCTTGAACTCATCAAGAAGTTTTTAACTTGTAATGAACAAGAAATATTATTAATCAAGACACATTTCATGGAAATTCAAATGTCTTTATTGATTGGGACCCGTTTTATGAAAACTGAAATACCCTTTATTATTTAGGACGTACTTCATGAAAGCTTAATCGTCCTTTTTATTACTTAGGACGCATTTCATGGAAACTTAATCGTCCTTTTTATTATTCAGACCGAACCACATATGGTCAGCCCTACGTTCCCCTTTTACAAGAAAGGCTAAGGGGCTCAGGTCTTCGTAGTTCATTCTGGTGAACCAATTTTTTATGTGCAGCCCTGTCTTTTGCCTAGACCGCCCTTTTTGGGGTTTTCAGCCTAGCTGGGCATTACTCTTTTTTGCACTAAGATTTTTTTTTTCTTTTTTTTTTTTTTTTTTTTTTATATATGTGCAACCCTCGTCTTTTGCCTAGACCGCCCTTTTGGGGTTTTCAAACTTAGCCTGGGTATTACTCTTTTGCACCCCTTTTTTATTATTATTTTTTTTTTCTTTTTTTATTAGACATAGTATCTTCGGAGTTTATCACCGTTGACCGGGTGGACAAAGGGATTGCCATCCAAGTCTGCAAGCTTCATGGCTCCTCCCGATAATATATCTCGCACCACATAAGGGCCGATCCAGACGGGTTCCCATTTTCCGTGGGGTTGTCTCTGGTAGGGGCTTTACTTTCAAGACTAAGTCACCCTCTTTGATGTCTCTGGCCTTGACCTTTTTATCAAACGCTCTGGCCATTCGCCTCGGTAGGCTCGGGTGTGTTCCATGGCTTTTAGCCTTCTCTCGTCAAGGTGGCTAACTCATCATGCCGGCCACGCAACCATTCCGCTTCATTGACACCTGTTTTCCAGGAGGACCCTTAATGACGGGATTTCCAACTCCACCGGTAACACTGCTTCCATCCCGTAAGTTAGGGCAAAAGGAGTTTCTCCTGTGGGCCGTTTCCGACAGACGTTCGTAGCCCTGCAGTGCTAGGTGCAGCTTTTCGGGCCAATCACGACCACGGGTGGCCATCTTCCGGATGCTCCGCTTGAGTGTCTTATTAGCAGCCTTCCACGGCTCCATTGGTTTCGAGGTCCGTACGGGGACGACTTGTGGCGAGTAACTCGAATTCTCGATGCCAGCCTATCGCAGCCTCCTTCGAAGTGTGACCCATTATCGAAATGATCTCGTTGGGCACCCCATATCTCGCACATTATGTTTTCTTTGATGAACCGGGCCACTTTTCTCGGAAGTGAGGACCTTGTAGGACTTGGCCTCTACCCACTTTGTGAAGTAGTCAATGGCTACCAACACGAACTCGTGCCCATTGCTTCCCGCCGGGATATTTTCCCTATCACGTCAATGCCCCAAGTTGCAAACGGCCAAGGAGTCGTCATGCAAAGATGTGTCATGAGGTGGGAGATGGTTGAGGTTGGCAAACCGCCGGCATTTGTCGCAGGTTCGGACGTGTTGAACGCAAATGCATTTCCATGGAGATCCAAGAGTAACCCATTCTCGAGGATCACTTGCATCGTGGCTCGGCATTCATGTGAGGACCGCAGTGGACCATCATGGACTTCGGTCATCAACTCTCTCGGCTCTTTCTTGAGTGACACATAAGAGGAGTGGTCCTTGATACCGCTTCTTGTATAGGTTGCCTCCTAGAATGACATAATGAGAAGCCAACCTTTCGGTGGCTTGTAAGCTCTTGGCTCGATACCTTCTTTTGGTCTACCTTCTTTGTCTCCGAAAGCCGACTCTCCGTCTTTGAGGAATTGGTAACTGATTGTACCAAGGTTCCTTTATAGGCTCGGGTCCCAGTCCACTTCACAACAAAGTCGGGCTTCTCTTCTACCCACTCGAAGGGCTTTATGGCTTTTCCCTCGGGGATCTCTACCAATGAGGCTAGAGTAGCTAGGGCATCTGCGAATCTGTTCTTTTCCCTCGCAAGTAGTGGAAAGTCACTTCTCTGAACTGTCCAAACCAACTCTTCCATATGGGCATGATATCGTTGTAGATTAGGGTCCACGCCTTCCACTTGTTGGAGACTTGGTTGATGATCGTGGCCGAGTCTCCGTAAACTTCGAGCTCCTTGACATTTCTTTCTAAGGCAACCTCCAAACCAAAGAATGCAGGCTTCATACTCGGCGGCATTGTTCGTGGCAGAAAGTTCAACTTGAAGGCTATGGGGTATGCTCATCTTTCGGATCGACCAATAGCATTCCTACACCGTTTCCTCTTTTGTTAGCGGCTCCGTCAAAGAACAATTGCCATCTATTTTCGTGCTCAACCGCAAAGATCCCTTCATCTGGAAATTGGGGTTCGTGCCCTCTCGTCTTCATTATCGGGGAAATTCGCCGGTGATCTGACAATGCTTGACCCTTGATGGCCTTTCCGGTCACATAGTTGATGTCGTATTCTGCCAAGAAGAAGGACCACTTCGCTAAACGCATCGAGAGGAAAGGTTTGTCAAAGATGTACTTGATGGGGTCCATTTTTGAGACCAAATTCATAGGGTGGGCTTGCATATAATGCTTCAGCTTGCCGACTACCTGCACTACTCCCGCACAAGTCTTTTCACATGCCGAGTAATTGAGCTCACTCCCTTGTAGCTTCCGGCCGACAAAGTAAATGGCATTTTCTACCCGAGAGTCTTTCTTCTCTTGAGCAAGCATAGCCCCAACCGCCGTGTTCAGTGATAAATGAGATAGAGCAGAAGAGGCTTCTGTCTATGTGGGGGCATAGTACCGGGGATGTACTAAGTATGCTTTGATCCGGTCAAAGGCATCTTGGCATTCTTCGGTCCATTCTCAGGTCCACATTCTTCTTCATGAGCTTGAAGATGGGCTTGCACATAGTGGTCAACCGATTGACGAAACGGCTAATGTACCGCAATTTACCCATGAAGCTTTTGACTTACGTCCTGGGTTTGAGGTGGCCTCATATCCATGATAGCTTTGATCTTTCGGGGTCAACTTCTATACCTCGCTCCGTGACCATGTACCCGAGAACTTTTCCTTGTCACTCCGAAGGTGCATTTGGCGTGGTTTAGTCTCATGGAATGCTTTGTCTCAGCCTCTCAAAGAATTTTCGTAGGTCAACAAAGTGCTGCCCACCTTCTCCTTTGGAGTGGATTATCATGTCGTCTACGTAGACCTCAATCTCCTTGTGGATCATGTCATGAAAAAGTGCGGTCGCTGCCCTTTGGTAAGTAGCCCCAAAGCATTCTTGAGCTCCGAATGGCATTACCGTATAACAAGAGGTTCCCCACGGTGTGGTGAAGGCCGTCTTTTCTTGGTCTTCCTCGGCCATCTTGATCCGGTTGTAGCCCGCAAACCATCAACGAAGGATTTGACCTCGTAGTTGGCGGTGGAGTCCACCGGGATGTCTATGTTTGGCGTAGGGTAGTCGTCTTTGGGCTGGCCTTGTTCAGATCTCGGAAATCCACACAAAGAACAAGACCTTCCCATCGTCCTTGGTTACGGTCACGATGTTGGACAACCATGTCGGGTATTCAATAACTCGATGAATCCTACCCGCAAAGAGCTTCTCAATTTCTTCTTTGACTTGTAGAGACCATTCCGGCTTGATCTTTCTCGCTCGTTTTACTTGCTTAGCATCTCGGTGCTAGAGGGATTCTCAAGTGCTCTACTATCGAACCTGTCTAGCCCCGGCATATCTTTGTATGACCATGCAAACACGTCGACGTATTCTCTCGAGCAACTCAATCAATCTGTCCCTTTCAACCCCCGGAAGAAGCTTCCAATCTGTGTCTCTTTAGGTTCCTCAATAGTACCCAAGTTCACACTTATCAAAACCTCCTCGGCCTTGGGCCCGGTTTTCCTCTTTTCCGAAACCCGCTTAAAGATTTCTTTAATGTATTGTTCGTTTAGTGTGTTTGCATCTTGTTCAAATGATTCATTATTAACCTGTTAAGTTTTGAGTTAATTTATCATTTGTTAAGTTGGCAATAAGAGGATAATCGAGAAAGATTTGTCATTTCATTCAAGATAAGGGGAAAGATGACATCGATTACATTTTCATAATCCTCGGGCGTGAGGCCTTCGGATGACTCGAGGACTCGGAATTCGAAGATTCCCGACTCAACCGAATAGACAACACCGACTGGACCCTACACTACTTATTGACTCGAGGGGGACTTGACAAGGGTTGGACCGGATCTCACTCCTTCTTCTTTGCCGTTGCCACCTGGAAATGCTTGCAGCCTTGCCATTGTCATTTGATTGTGCACTCTGCGGATCATTATTGCCTTTGTTGACACCAATTCCATAGGAAGTACTTACTGATCCGCGGAATCTCCTTTCGATCTTAACTTCATCCATTTGTACTTCCGGGCAAGAGGACCGGTTGTGCTTTCAAAGCATCCGAGATACGGCTCTCTTCATCCCACAAGTCTTCGGCTTGTTCACTCTTCTCTCTACCTTTTCCCAAACAGGGGTTGGGAATGATCCTCGGGAGTAGTAAGAGCCATTACAAACACATTATGCTCGTCATGGGTAATGAAGGGTTACGAGAGACTTTCATTATCATGGCTTGTTTTACTTCAAACTCGCAGTCTTCATAAGTGAGCCTTTCTTCTCGTAATCTTGACCATGGTTACTCGGTTCGATGTCGTAGAAAAGAGGCCGAGCTCGACAACATTAACGAAATCGCTCCGACTATGGGTCCAAACCGTCCCTCCCTCCATGGCGGCGGCATTAATCGATCTTTCCATTTCCCTTGTAATTCAAAGCATAAGGAACATTGAATTTCGGGATATCTATAATCATTGGATTTCCAAAACCATTTCCATTTGTTCCTCCGAACTCGATCATGTTGACTCGGTTGTTAGCGTGAAGAGGATTCTTGACCACATTGGGACCCCGAGGTGGTTCTAACTTGCCTTCTTCAACTAGGCGAGAGATCGGAGCTTCGAGGTAGGTGCAATCATTAGTGTTATGGCCATGATAATTGTGGCGACAAAGTTGTTTGGTCTCGTCCATTCTCGATACTTTTGGGGTTTCGGGTTTCCGCTTTTCCAAAGGTCCGATGAGTCCTTGGGCTACCAAACCGTCGAAGACCTTTTCTAGTGGCATTCCGAAATCTTCGGCGGTATAGAAAGGAGCTTTGGCTTTGCAGCCAGCCTTGGCCCGCATTACATCTCCGCTTTCTCATTCTCGAATGTAATTGCCGCCAATTACTTCTTTTCCTTTTATGGTGACACTGGGGCATTTGACACCTGTGCTTTGTAGCGATAAGAACTGGCTTCCTGTGGCGGGAGCCATATTGAAGGCATTCTCAAACTTGGTGCCGGCATTTACCATTGCCCGAAGGTCGGGATAGTAGTAATTGCCAATTTGAACTCTTAGTTGAGGTTTCAGCAAGATTGGAAGATCTCCATCTCGTTCCTCTTCATTAAGTGGGGTCATCATTTCACCGAGCTTCCAATTCCATCTCTTGTAGAATTCACTTACTTGGCTCATCTCGAACGTTGTAGGGTACCACCGTAGGTCATTCCGGCTGGTTTCCCAATTCAAATTGGCCTTATACTTTTCTAGAACGCTTCTTTGATCTCGGTCCCAAGTAGCTCGGGCCTCTCGGTTTCACATGCAGAACCACCTAAGAGTCGAACCTTTTAATGATAATCGAAAATGATCGGCCATTTGTTGCCATGTACAATCTTTTGGCTCTCATGGCAAGAATGTAGCTTTCAATGTGAGTCCGGGGACAACCGGTGCCGTTGAACTTTTCAATTTCTCGGCATTCGGAATTTTGGAGGGAGAGGGACAACTTTGTTGGGATCGGTGATCTCGGTATGCCGTCCTCTTGGTGTCTATTTCCCCAAACTTCTGCTTTGCATGGACCTAACTTGTTCCCTTAGCGAAGCCGTATCGAGTCGGGGGATGGTTTAGGATTGCTCGATTCCTGAGAAGGCTTATCTCGACTTGGGTGGAAGGACAGGTGGGTGGCATAGTGGTAGCCGGTACCAAGGCTTGGGGATCTTTGGAGGAAGTAAGTGTAAACTTGACTGCAGTCCCGTGTTCCCGTGAGACCGGCCGGAGGCATAGGAATTAGGCCTCATAATTTCCGAAGTAGGAAAAAGGATACGGAACCTCCCGGGGTCCCGTGGGCAAAGTTGGAGGTGGAAGATCTCGCCGTGGCGGTGACATGAATCGAGAGGGTCATTGAGCTGATTTTGAGGCCTAGGAATGCCCTGGATGGCCCATACTCGAGGAGAGGGAGTGAATCCCATGGGGTAATGCGAGTAGGCCGCGTCTTAGAATCGGATAGCCGAGGCGTTTGCTTTCTACGTTGGTAGGGGACAAAGCTAGGTCTCACTTGAGGAGGTGAGGGTGTTGGGATCCCGATGGCTTCGAGATGTTGGAAAGGGCGAAGAGGGGTAATCTGGATAAGGGATCGTATGAGGATGGAGGAGGGCATTGGTTATAGGTGGATGGAGCCGAGATGGCCGCTTCGGGAGGCTCATCTTCTATCATCACCAAGGAACCGCTTGGGCTCGACCACTATTTGAACTCCATGACGACGAAGCGCTTCGATGAGCGTGGCTTGCTTTGTTCCTCATGGGTCTTACGGCTGTTTTCCCGTAGGGCTAAGGTTAGCTCTTCTTCCCTGTCATCCGTTACCTAAAACAGGCAGCCTTGTTTCTTCGTCAAATCGGTCATTCGACTCTACGAACCGATGAAACCGAGGATCTCTCGCGAACTGCTCGAGGATTACTCGCGCTAACAAGTCGGCGACCCGGTGTTCTCGCCACTTCTTTCTACGGCTGAGGGAAAGGGATAGGAAAAGGTTTAGACTCGGGGTAGGTGTTTAGGGTGAAGGCTCGGGCAATATGCAAATTAGAATCTTGAAGTTTACTTAAAACAATGTCTTTTATTAATATCTATTTGGTTGGAAAAGGGGTTACGCCCTTCTTTTCGTAACTACACTAGATCTGGATCGGTGGGTTCCGTCACTACGTCTATAAGCCCCTCGTATTCCACCCGTATTTCGACCTCCCCGGGGTGGATGCCCGGGCGAGGGTCCTATAGGGCACGCGGGTCCCACCGGCCAGAGTAAAGAACGCTCCTATCGGAGTGCAGGGGTGGCATAGGACCTTTCAACGCACGAGCGATGCGGATTATAGTCAAGGCAATACCGGGAAAGTCTCGTCTCTCTCGCTCGACGGATCTTTTTGACGATGAGTTTCGCTTGAGCGAATGACGGTTTTGACTTTTCGGTAATGTCCGAGAATATAATAGGCATGGGTCGGGCGGCAAGCCGGATGACACGGTGTCACATTGAACTTCGTTGCATACGCAGCGTAGCGTGAGCTCGGAATCGAAGTCAATGCCGGTCAAGATCTTGCCAATTTTTCCTTGTCGGAATTTTGGCGGAGCTTCGCTTGAGCGAAAGATCTTTTGATTTTTGGCAAAGACTCGGTCTTGACTCTTACACATTCCGTGCGGGTCAAGGTCAATAGTCAATGTCGGAGTCAAGATCCCACCGATTTTTCCTTGTCGGAATTTCGCGAAATTTCGCTTGAGCGAAAATATTGGTTTCCGTTATGAGCTAAGGCTTGACCTTTACGTGGGTATGACGGCGGGCTATATGACACGGACTAGACCAAAAACCAACCAAAGTCACGGATTTTGAAACGTGTGACACGGTACATTTGTGCATTGGTCGACCTTGTTTGCCATTGGGGAGGTTGGGATGATTAAGTGCGCGCCCAGGGAGCATCGTAAGGCTCGTCCGTGTGGCTAGCTGGAACCACCCTCGGGTTTGAAGGACGTGCGTGCAAAAGTGTACGGGATATATCAGTGCTGTGCGCGTAGTGTGCGGTCTCCTAAAAATGTTCCTTTTGAGTTAAAACAGAGATTTTCATAAATGTGTTTTAAAGGAATGATTTTTCGGGACGGGGGAAAATGCAACACATAAGCACGTAAATTTTCTCGGGAGCCCCGCCGATGGAGCTGAATAGCCCCAAGCCGCTAGGCTCGAGATTAACCATGATTTTTCCTGGTGGAATTGCCACTTCCGAGGTAGTATGGTCGAAATCCTATGAGGATTAGCCGTACTGGATGCAGCATGGATCAATTTTCCAGGTTCCACTCCTTTTGCTATTCTTCGGGTTATTTCCCGTTTCAAAGTATGCACAGATTCCAAGATGCAAATGATGCAATGCATGGTAAAAGAAAGCAAGCACGATTAATGAAATCGGCGATGGGAGTCTAACCCGCTCAAAGGGAAAAGCTTTTTGTATATTTTTTTTTTTCAAAATTATTTTTTTTTCGAAAAAGGGATACTGGTACGTGGGATTGTTAAACCACCTGGTTATCCCAAGCCCCGGGTTAGGGAGCGATACAGGAAGGGTAAGTGGGGTCCACCTATATACCAAGTATCGATTTTTGTTTTGAAAATAAAGCTTTTCTCCTTTGGGTTTCCCCAGCGGAGTCGCCAAACTGTGAATGTGTGCCCCAAAATTTTTGTTTATTGGAATTCACGCGAGTTTGAAGACATCCGAGTTATTTGAAAAACGGAGTCGCCACGCCATTTTGATTACCTCAAAACTTTGAAAAAAAGGTTTTATGGGTTCGGAGGTTAAGTTACCCCTTGGGAAGAACGTTTGGCGTTCACCCAAAGTGCCTTGCCGGAGCAAGTCTCCCTAGATTTCATTAATTGTGTTTGCTTGCGTGCTTTCTTTGTGTGCATGTGTTTGAAAATAAGGGAAATGTCCCAAGTTATCTTCCGGACGTACAAACCATTTGTTGGTTGTCGCTCGGGATTCCTTGGAATTTATGTATTTGGGATTATGATCCCGTCCTCATCTTATGACTTATGATCATCGCATTTTAAACCTCGGGACCCTCGGGACTTGCGTGATCGAGAGAATGACTCTCTTTTGGGTCAAAGATGAGGTTCTTTAGGAAGGAATGTCCTTAGCCCATCAATCCTACGCTTTAAGACGGTCGAGCTCGTATAGAGGCTTCATACTCATTCTTAAGCGATAATTGGAGATATAGGGTTCAAGGTTATCCTTTTCCTAAAGAAATCATGAACCTTTAATGGAAGGAACGATGCAAAGATGAGAACTTTTACACCGGTCCGTTCCAAGGTTAGGGAAAAAGGGGAAATGCATGATAAAAATGACTCTTTAATGAAAAGATGACATTTTGGTTATAGCAAATGATGCTTTTTGATTGAAAGAAATGATCTTTATGCAAATGATGCATAAAGATAGCATTTTTATGCAAATGATGCATTAGAAAAGGGGTTTTGATGCAAAGGATGCATTTTTATTGAAAAAGATTTGATCTTTATATGCAAATGATGCATAAAGATAACATTTTTATTTGAAAATAGGGATTTTAGGTGCAAAGGATGTACCTTTATGAAAAAGACTACATTTTTATGACAAATGAGGTCTTAATGCATGCAAAAAAGGGGAAGGGGATGATAAAGATGTGATCTTTAAGCTACCAAGTCCCAAGCAAGATATATGAATGCAATGAGCAAGTATATCAATTAAAATGCAAGGTTAGGGCGTGCGAGGTTACCAATGACTTCCTTTGCTTCTCGGGACGGAGCTAGGAGGAGAGGTCGATCTTTGGTCTTCAAGGAGGAGGGATGTAGCTTCTTGGCCTTCCTTCTTCTTCTTCTTGAATTTCCAGCAGTTTCTTCACGTATTTCAGAGTGTATTGAGTATTTTTTCTCATATATTGTGTGTGTTGAAATGGGTAGAGGAGGGCTCTATTTATAGGCAGTCTGGATAAGGCTAATGAAGCCGTGCGGCTGCAGGCCCTTCGCAAATGAGGCCGTGCGGTCTTATCCATTATGACTCAGCATTCTAAAACCATGCAAGGTGGCATTATTCTAGAACCTTCTCCCTAATTAAGAAAAACGTGTTTTCTTAATTAGGAAGGCTCCCTACAGCCCTTATTTTAATTTGGGACTGCTCTGGGACATTTCCGGAACACTAGGAAGGTCCGGGGAATTACCGGAAAATTTACCGAAATGTCGGGAAAATTAACCGGAAGGCATGAGCCAGATTTGGGTACTTACACAAATCGAGGAGGAAATGTGGCGACTCCGGCAAATCGTGCGACTCCAGGTTAGTTTGGGACAGTGTGTGGTTATTGCAAGAAGCTAGGGCATTCGGAGGACAAGTGTTGGAGCAAGCAAGGAAAATGTTTAGAGTGTGGGGCGACAGGCCATTTCCGGAAGAATTGTCCCAGGTGGCAGAATAAGCAAGCGACGGGTGCCGGTTTTGGAGGACAAGGTAGTGGTGTGAAGAGAGGTGTAGATGGGAAACCCAAAGATAGGGTGCAAGGTCGAGTGTTTGCCTTGGGTCAAGGAGAGGTCGATCCCAATGCTGTCATTAGAGGTATAGTTCCTGTCTCAGGAGTTAAGGCCCGCATTCTTATAGATCCCGGGTCTTCCCATTCATTTGTGGCATCGCATTTTGCATTCTCATTGCATACTTTGCCTGAATCTATGCCTTATGTGTTGGAGGTTTCTACTCCTATGGGAGAGTGCCTCACATCTTCTTTGATATATCCTGGTTGTGATGTGACTATATGTGGGCATGTATTGCCGGTGGATTTGGTCGAGTTACCAATCCGTGATTTTGATGTGATCCTAGGGATGGATTGGTTGAGTCAGTGTCATGCTATGGTAGACTGTCGTAGAAAGCGAGTCTCATTTGCTATGCCTGATATGCCTACTTTTGTATTTGATGCGGATAGATCTATGTTCGGTTTACATGTTATCTCTGCTTTAAAGGCTAGGAAGATGCTATCTAAGGGGTGTACGGGTTACTTGGCTTATGTGGTAGATTCCAATAAGAAGTCTCCCGAGTTAGCTCATGTTCCGGTTGTCAATGAATTTAGTGATGTGTTTTCTAGCGAGTACTCTATGCCTCCGGATCGTGAGATAGAGTTTTGTATTGACTTAGTGCCCGGTACCGCACCTATCTCTAAAGCACCCTATAGAATGGCTCCGGCCGAGTTAAAAGAGTTGAAGGTCCAATTGCAAGAATTGTTAGACCGAGGTTTTATTCGTCCTAGTGTGTCTCCGTGGGGAGCACCGGTCTTGTTTGTTAGGAAGAAGGATGGTACCTTACGATTGTGTATTGACTATCGTTTGTTGAACCAAGCCACCATTAAGAATAAATATCCCCTTCCGCATATAGATGATTTGCTTTGACCAACTCCAAGGTTCCGTTATCTACTCAAAGCTTGATTTGAGAAGCGGATACCATCGATTGAAGATTAGACCGGATGATATTGCTAAGACGGCTTTCCGGACTAGATATGGTCATTATGAGTTTGTTGTGATGCCTTTCGGGTTGACTAATGCTCCAGCCGTGTTTATGGATATGATGAACCGTGTCTTCAAGCCTTATCTTGATAGCTTTGTGGTAGTGTTCATAGATGATATCCTTGTTTACTCTAAGTCTCGGGAAGAGCATGAGAATCATTTGAGGATTGTCTTGTCCGTTCTTCGGGAGAAGCAATTGTACGCCAAGTTCAGTAAGTGCGAGTTTTGGCTTGAGCAGATTTCTTTCTTGGGGCATGTTGTGTCGAGTTCGGGAATTTCCGTGGATCCTTCAAATATTGAAGTCGTGGTTAATTGGAAGCAACCTTCGACTGTGACCGAGGTCCGTAGTTTTCTTGGTTTGGCGGGGTATTATCGGAGGTTCATTGAAGGGTTTTCTCGGATTGCGACTCCGTTGACTAGGTTGACTCGGAAAAGATGTATCGTTTGTATGGGATTCCAAGTGTGAAGCAAGCTTTGATGAATTGAAGAAGAGATTGACAACGGCTCCTATTCTTACCCTTCCGGATGGTTGCGAGAATTTTGTTATTTATAGTGATGCCTCGAAGGCGGGTTTGGGATGTGTGTTGATGCAAAATGGGAAAGTAATCGCGTATGCCTCTAGGAAGTTATCACCGGCGGAACAGAATTACCCTACTCATGATATGGAATTGGCGGCGATTGTATTTGCGTTGCATAAGTGGAAGCACTACCTTTATGGGGCGAAGTTTGAGATTTTCACCGATCATAAGAGTTTGAAGTACCTATTTACCCAAAAGGAGTTGAACAACCGACAAAGGAGATGGCTTGAGTTCTTGAAGGATTTTGATTGTGTCATTTCCTATCACCCGGGAAAGCCAATGTAGTGGCGGATGCGATTAGCCGAAAGGCGTATTTGGCTTGAGTTCCCGAGAATTGATGAGTGAGGTAATTATTGCGAATGTTAGAGCCGTTCCGACATTGTATGGAGATTTGAAAGAAGCTCAACAAGGAGATCCAGAATTGAAGAAAATTTTAGATCAAGTGCAAAATGGGAAAGCCGGGGAATTTGCTTTGAATAGAGATGGGATTTTAACTTTCCAAGGGAGAATTTCCGTTCCTTCATCGCCGGAAATCAAGAAGCGTGTTTTAGAGGATGGCCATAAGTCTAAGTTTGCGATTCATCCGGGGAGTACCAAAATGTATCAAGACTTGAAGCGTGGGTATTGGTGGAATGGTATGAAGAGGGAAATAGCGGATTATGTTTCTAAGTGTTTGACTTGTCAACAAATCAAGGCCGAACATCAGAGATCGGCGGGACTACTTCAACCATTGGATATTCCGGAGTGGAAATGGGAAGGGATCTCGATGGATTTTGTTTCGGGTTTGCCTCTTACCGCGAAGAAGATGGATGCTATTTGGGTTATTGTGGATAGATTGACAAAGTCGGCTCATTTTCTTCCGGTGTCAACTAAGTTTTCGTTAGAGAAGTTAGCCCAGTTGTATATGAAAGAGATCGTTCGACTTCATGGGGTTCCGGTTAGTATTGTTTCCGACGAGAGATCCGAGGTTTACTTCTAGATTTTGGAGAGCATTGCATGAAGCCTTGGGTTCTAAGTTGTGTTTTAGTACGGCGTTTCATCCTCAAACCGATGGGTCATCCGAGAGAACTATTCAGATACTCGAGGATATGTTACGGGCTTGTGTGATGGATTTCCAATTATCTTGGAAGGATCATCTACCGTTAGTTGAGTTTGCCTACAACAACAGTTATCGCTCTAGTATTGAGATGGCCCCGTATGAGGCGTTGTATGGTAGAAAGTGTAGATCTCCGTGTGTTGGGATGAGGTAGGTGAAGCGAGACTTTGGGGTCCGGATTTGGTTAGGGATTCTACGGAGAAGATCAAGGTGATTCGGGATAGATTGAAGACGGCTCGAGTAGACAGAAAAGCTACGCCGACAATAGAAGACGGGATTTATCTTTTTCGGGTTGGTGACTTTGTGTTCTTGAAGGTCTCTCCGAGGACGGGGATTAAAAGGTTTGGTAATAAGGGTAAGTTCGCTCCGAGGTTTGTAGGTCCGTTTGAGATTCTAGAGAAGATAGGGGAATTGGCTTACCGGTTGGCGTTGCCTCCGTCTTTTCTTTGCTTCATGATGTGTTTCACGTTTCTATGCTAAGGAAGTATTGTCATGACCCCTCCCATGTTTTGAGCTCTCCTCCCGATGATGTCCAAGCGGACATGTCTTATGTTGAAGAGCCATTAAGAGTCTTAGAATTCCAAGTTAAGGAGTTGAGAACTAAGAGTATCCCGATAGTGAAAGTCCTTTGGAAGAATCATACCGTCGAGGAAGCAACGTGGGAGCTAGAGTCGGAGATGAGGGCGAAATACCCGTGGTTGTTTGAAAATTCAAGTAAGTTTTCTTTTAAAATTCGGGTCGAATTTTCTTTAAGTGGGAGTGAGTGTGACGACCCCAACCCTAGGCACTCATTTTAAATACTTAATTATATGCCTTTAATATTTATGTTATCTTTATGTGTTCAATTATGTCTTTAAATTCTTAAATTAAGATAAATTGAGTGAAAAGTAAATTTAGGACCTTATGAGAATTTATTGGACATTAAATAAAGAAACTAAGGGAAATAATAAAAATGGGAAAATGCTAAATAATATGGGGAGGTTAATTGAGTAGGATGAATTAATGGGATAAGGTTTATTTTAATTTAATTTGAGTAGGGTGAAAGCCTTGGGTTATTTGATGGGGGGCCAAAATCCTTCCCTCTTCCCTCCTCTTGCCAAGTGTCCTTCCCCCATCACCTCTCTTACTCCCTTCCCCCCCTTCTCCTTCATTCACTACACTTTTCATCCTAGAGGAAGTATAGAGAACCACCATTGAAGCCTTCTCCCAAGCTTTGAGTCCAAGGCATTTCTTCACCAAAATCAAATCTAAGAGCACCTTTGGAGTTGGATCACCTAGAGGAATCCATCTAGCTAGAAAGATCAACCTTCCATTGCAAACCCTAAGGTGAGTTGTTATGATTCCCTTCCTCTACTTGTTCATAAGTTCCTTGAATGTTGTTCTTGTTCTTGAAATGATGATTCCTTGCTTGGAAACCCAAATGGGTGTTGAATGATTGGAAAATGAAATTGGTTGAAGTTAGGGTTTAAGGAATGATCATTTAAAGGGTTGGAAATGGGTGAAATGAGTAGAGATAAATAATCTAGGATTACTTGGTTTTGAGTTTACAAGTTTGAATGGGACTTGGTAAGATGAAGGTGTTCTTGGGTGTTCTTGTAGTAAGCCATGGTAGAGGAAAGGAGAACTAGGGTTAAAAGGATAAAAATCTGCATTTTGGGCTGGCTGGAGGCTTGGGCGGTCGCCCAAGGGGGGCTGAGCGGCCGCCCATGTTGGCAGAAGGTTTATTGTGCTTTGAAAACCCACTTGGGCGGTCGCCCAAGTGGTGTGGGCGGTCGCCCATAGTGGCAGAAACCACAATTTCCCTTGAAGTCCACTTGGGCGGTCGCCCAAGTGGTTAGGGCGGTCGCCCAAGACCCTGAACCAAATTTTCTTAATTTAAACTAGGATCGTTTAGCAAGTTTGTTGACCACTTATAAATTGAGACTCCCACTTGGTAATTGAACTTGAACCTTCATTAAGGTATGGTATCCTTGTATATGGAATTGGTAGGGTAGGTTAATGATCCCTCATTTCCTTACTTGATGTTATAAAAATGGTTGTTGACATTGTTTAGTGTATTCATAAATTGTTGCACTTTGATATTGATTGGGCATGAGTATATATTACCATGTGGCTATTGTTTATCCCTTTTTGTGGATTTTATTCAAGTATCTATTATGTGCTTGATATGTGTGAGTCAGCTGACGTTGGGGGTATAACATAATACGGTCAATTATGGAAGTGTGACCTAATGTGATCGGATTATGTTATATCTGTGACCGTCCCCTCCTGTGGCCACAGGTTGGGGTTATAGCATCTGTATTGAGCCAAAAGCCTTACAGAGTTGCTACTGTCTTATTTGGTTCCCTGAAAAACGGGTCTTATAAGACGTGAGTATTGCTTAAGCAGCTCACTGTAAGATTGGAGTATTATTATACCCAATGTTGTACGACTACTGTTCAGACGGGAAAAGGTAAACCAAGGTAATGGAATGTGTTTATAGCTTTCCCAATGTGTTATGTGCGACTTGTTATATGCTGCATTTATTTGGCATATTGTTGCATCCATAATAGCTTGCTGAGATTTATTCTCACCCCTCTCCCTTTACTGTTTTAGATCCCGAGACAGGCGGACCGGCCAAGTAAGGACGGAGAGGAGTTTGGAGTAATCTTTTGGGGTATTGTCGGGGTACGTAGGGTGATGTATAAAATTGTATTTTGATAATTCCTTTCTTGGAGTTTGTAATTATAAACTTTAAACTCTACGTCATAACCTTAATCTTTTGTAACTAAACTGTTGACCGTTTTCAAAGTTAGTTATCTCCTCCTCCGATGTGGAGTTGAGTGGAGTTCTTTTGAAATGTTATGTTATTAATGTTTATGTTTGAAAGTCAAAGCAAAGTTTTAAAAGTTTAGTGTTTTTGGGTTAGTATGAGGACGCTCCAACTCGGGACACGTGTAGGTTCCGGGTCGGGGTCCTCACATGTAGTTAATCTTAAATTTTCTATAAAAGAGTCTTTTTCTTTTCTTGCTAGACTTGAGACATTATTTGCACACCTACATTTAATGAAATGGTTTTATTTTGAATGATCACTCGCATTGCCCAACAAATAATCTCTGGAAATGATTAAGATTTTAATTAATTGGTGCGAGAAAGTCAACTAATGCCCTCCCTATACACTTTCCTCACCTCACAAAGGCCTCCATCAAGCCATACATTTTCAAAAACATGTCCCCATCATCACCTTGACCAAGTCAACGACGGCGGCAGCATCGAAGAACAACAAAAGGTCACTCAGCATCGGAAGATTGACCCCATGTCGAAAAAAAAAAAGGGGCTTGCCTTCGCCTCACGTGCATCAAGAAAGTTCGAGCAGAGGCTTGCCTTCAAAAAAAAAAGAGCTCAAGCAAAAGCTTCAAAAAAAAAAAGAGCAAAAACAAAAGCTTAAAAAAAAAAAAAATGAGGCCAAGGACCCAGCACCTCCGATCAAAGGCTTGACATATGGGCAAAATTAAAGCCCGAAGAACAAACGTTGTCGACAACAAGGGAGCAGTTAAAGCAACGGCAAAAACATATCATAAGCCCTTAAGCTGCATCCGAAATCTTTCTCCCCCGATGAAGGACGACGATTAAGAAGCAACAGAATCGCCAAAATACCTGTCAAACTGACTTGTCGAGGAATCACCTCAAGGCCCGTACCTTATCATCCAAACATCCTATCCTAACCTTTTCACCAAGAGTACCACAAATGTTCATACCCCTTTTCCAAAGCCAAACACAGTTCAAGCCCGAACTACGGCGACCTGAGCTCTTCATAATGGAGGGAACGTAGGCAACCAGAAATGGTCCGGTCATAAACACATCCAAATCCCAAGAAAATTCGGTCTCATCAATGGCCTCTCCTATACACAATCTTTCTTCACAATTCGCCAACTTTACCCCTGGTATTGGTCGACTTTCTCCTCATGATTAGTCAAAATGTTTGTTCATATCGAGATTAGGGGTTTGAGTAACCCGAACATTAATAAAGGGTTTTAAGAAATCTTGTGATCATTTTGAATAAAACATGTTTTCAGATGTCTCGACAAGTCTTCTTTTTCTACAATAGGAAAAATAGAGCTAAACACTAATTTTCTGTCAGCAGGGGCTTCCATACACTTTTACAAACCTTTCTAAACTTATGCTCTCTCAAAAGAGTCAAACCCAAAGCAAGTTCTTTTGTGCCTTCATCAAATGAGGCCATCAAATAATACAAATCGGGGATTCATCCCCACTTTTCGAAAAAATATGCCCCTGCAGGTATACATTCCTAAATTGTCTTTCTTTTACATTTTCTTCCGGTTGACTAATTGACTAAAGAAAATAATAAAGTAAATATAGAAGGATGGGTTGCCTCTTTTGCTACATGACAATTCAATTTGCATTAGAGCTGCACTGTACTCTTTGAGGGAGGACTTTCGTCAAGCCATTTGTTTAGAGTGGGGCTTCTCTGGTCACGCCGGTTCTTCGCTTTTGCTACAAGATGGGCTGGGTCTTTGTTTAGACTCATCTCAGTATCAGTCTGCAATGCTTACCAGGTTTGTGTCAGATTCACAATCATGAGACAAAGGCTCTACCAAGTTGCTTCTTCAAAATCAAGACTTCGCAAACACATCTCTTCAGACCAAGGCCTCGCCAAGCAAAGTGAGATTTGATCCCCATGTTGGTCATGGGTTTGTCAAGTACAGTTCTTTAATGTCCAAGGTCGAGAACGGAATTTTAATCAGAACCAGGGATTCATCATGGCTAATATTAAAATCCCTTGGGCCAATCAGGATGAGGTGTTGATGATCAATTTTGGAAGGTGTCAGGAATTTTGGTTTGGCGATTGCCCTCAACCCCGATGGGACTTTCACGATAGAAGAGGAAGAGGATTCCCATCCCTATCCCGGCCAGACAGACTACCGCCAAATGCCACCACCTTCCTTACATGGAACCTCCACCGGGCCACACTCTTCTCAACCTGTGAATCAGTCATCCTTTCAGCCTCGGTCTGGTATACATTCACAGTTCGATGCAGGACATTCGTTTGGGGAAACAAATTGATTTCAGCCCGAGTTGGGCCAGTATGGTGTGCCTCAATACAGTTGGGGTCAGCTCGGTATGTCGCAGCAGTTTGGTATGCCTCAGCAGGGGCTTCTCAGTTACATCAGCTTGGTATGACTTCTCAGTTGGGTTTGGGACGGCGGTCAACTATAGATCAGTTTGAACTTCTCAGCCCCAGCAGTTTGGAATGCCTCGACAACCCGGTTCAAGACGGCCGAGTCCCGGCACCGCACAAGTCTCACAAGATCCCTTCATGACCGCCTCAACGGGACAACAAACCCCCAATCCCACTCTCGGTTGCCCAGGCTACTCCAGGATGCCACCACCAGCCTCCTATGGTACCATCTCCTCGATCTTTGGGTCAGCCAGCTCCTCAACTACAGACCACTGGATCCATGCAGCCTGACGGGACGAATCAGTTCGCAGTTCCTCAGTAGGAACAAAATCAGTACGGAATGTCTTCTCATGGTTGGGGGTACCTTGGAATGCCACAGCAAATTGGGATCCCGTCTCAGTTCAGAAACGATCAAGCCAGAACCTTCACAACAACGGTTTAGAGTGCCGCAACAACGGTTTGGGATGCCACCACAGTTTGGTCCCGGAAAACAAAATGATGCTAGTTCAGCTGCTCCTCACACAGCTTTCACAAATCCATTTCTCACTCAGGCTTCGATGGGTTACCAAGCCTCCATCCCGGTTTCATCAGAATCACCAGGACCGCAGTACCCCCCGGGTTATACACCCTCGCCACAGGCAGCCATGCAATTCAACAACCAGGGACAGCAGCCCGCACTTAAGCCTACTTATGGGCCTCACTCCGGAAATCCAAGCTACCCGGCTACATCAGGTCTACCACCACCCTCTTTGCCAATTGGAAGTTAACAGCAAGCCACTGGGTTCTATCCCTTTGACCAGGCTCCTACTCACACTCCCCAGGGTAATTCGGGCCAAGGACAGGTTTTCACCTACATCCCCGGATCGACCGTTCCCTCCACCAGTCTGCCGCCGGTGGTAGCTCCTCTCTCTAGCTCAGTCGTCGGCTTGAACACTCTGGTTACACCACCGGACCCTCATCTGGTTTTGGTTCATGGAACAGCATAAGGAATTGAAAGCGCAGATTGCTGAATTGACCGCTAAGAAGTCTGCCTTCCGGCCCACGGACCCGGACTCCATTGTTCCCCTGCCCCACAAATTCGTGATGCCTAAATCTGGACATCTTTGATGGGACTGCATGCCCGGAAACCCATCTGGACACGTATACCTTGGCAATGAAGGCCAAAGGGTGCGCCAATCAGCAGTTGGCGGACTATTTCAGCCTCTCTTTGAAATCTAGTGCTTTGAAGTGGTTCTTCCGCTTAAAACCCGAGGTCAGGGCTACATGGGACCAGATTACAAGTGCCTTCACGGAAAAGTATAAAGAGTTGACTTGCGGACAACGGTGCGGCGTCAGACGAGAACATCGAGGATTTTTATGAGCATTGGAACCCGAAGCTTAGCGAAATGGCAACCCCTCCTTCGAAGAGGAACAACTGGGCATCTTTCAGTCATGCCTGAAACCACATCTGAGAGCCTCCCTCAGCAATTTCCCCTATCCGGACCTGCGGGCAATGGTCAATTCCGGGGCTAAGTTTGAGAGGACTTACAATCGGCGGCAAGTTGTTGCACACACTTCTGAGATACCGGGCTTTTTCCACCTCCGACACGACTCACTGTGACCCTATTCGGGACGAGATTGCAAAAATGTCACTCCTTTCGTGCCAAGGAAAGGTGATGTGCCCAAGTCGCGAAGCTTTAAGCTTGAAGATTTCGGAGTGCCTTTGAGCGACGTCTTTCAGGGATTTGTGAAGGAAGGTTTGACCAGACAACCATCAGCCCATGGATCCCGGTGTCCCTTTGGACACAACTAAACTCTGTGCTCCCCGCTAGTATGCTCTGAAAAAGGGCGGTGTGATAACTGATCGAAAAGGATACCCCAAGGGCCCAACACAGTCATCAATCCATTCCCTAAGAAAAACCATAGGGTGAATATGATCGAAGCCATGAACAAGCCAAGTGCCACTATGGCTAACAGTTCCCATATGGAAGACGCCCTTCGAAGGGAGGATTCTAGTTGCATAGTTGTTATCAAAGATGGGTTTCTCACTCCATGACGTAATGCTGCAACGAGTCTGGGGTCACATCAACTTCACCTCGAGGTCTCTCACGTTGATCGATCGGCTGGATACTTCATCAGTATGTCAGTTTTACAGTCAAACCTTTGACTGGACCCCTGTAGTAACGTTTTGTCGAACCTGGGGCTTCATCAAATCAGAAAGCGTCTGTGGCTTTCTCCATGTCTTTTCCACGGAATGGGGCTTTATCAAGTCATACCTATCTTCAGAAGAAAGGCCTAGTCACCTCAACAACTATCTTGGAGTTTCAGCTTTAGAACTTGATATATGGCAACTCCCTGCATCATCAAAGGTTGAAAACTGGGAATCTCCTCATATCAGCATTTCGCCAAGTCATGTCAAGTCACAACTAACCCAAGCGAAAGAGGGTTCATTCATATCAACATACTTTGATGCTAGAACCTGTCAAGATCGCCTTCAAATGTTCGAAACTGAAAAGAAATTTCAATCGAGACCCGGGGTTCAAATCCAACTTCACCCCAAGATCAAAATTGACCTCATCAATGACATGCAATTCAGTCCGCGACCAAAGGATATCACCCCACCTGCACAAAGCTTGTCCCAAACAGTCCACCTGCATCCCCACAAAAATCTCCCCAGGGCTCATGTAGCATGCACAAAACTTGAATCAATAGGAAAAATCCTAAGTGATTGAAGATCATAAATCATAATTTCCCTGCCAAAAGCTTAGGCTAGGTGCATCTTCGAAAGCAAGTAAATGCATCATCTCGCGAACATACGCAGTGATACTCTCACAATCATTTTTGGTTCTATGCATGCATCTGTCATCATGAATGTCATATATGCATCTTCCTCTCTACTAACCAATGCAGGAATTCAAACGTGAAAGACCATCTTCCTTCGCCATTGAGACTTACCCTCAACAAGGGAGATATTTACCAAAGCTCAAAATCAATGGTTTCAACAAAATTGCAAGAAATCAAATCCCCCTTTTCGGCAAGAGATGATTCCGGGCAAAACATGTGCAGATCACCTCCAGTGTCTACAAATCGGTCAGAGATGCCAAGTTCTCAAATACGGTTCGGTCAGAGACGCCAAGTTCTCAACATACGGTACGGTCGAGAGACGCCAAGTTCTCAAATACGGTTCGGTCGAGAGACGCGAGTTCTCAAATACGGTTCGGTCGAGACGCAGAGCTCTCAAATGCAAATCGGTCAGGGACGCCAAGTTCTCAAATACAATACATTCAGAGACGCCGAGCTCTCAAATGCAAATCGGTCAGGGACGCCAAGTTCTCAAAATACAAATTGGTCAGGGACGCCAAGTTCTCAAATGCAAATGGGTCAGAGACGCCAAGTTCTCAAATACAATTCGGTCAGGGACGCCAAGTTCTCAAAATACAAATTGGTCAGGGACGCCAAGTTCTCAAATGCAAATGGGTCAGAGACGCCAAGTTCTCAAATACAATTCGGTCAGGGACGCCAAGTTCTCAAGATACAATTCGGTCCGAGACGCCAAGTTCTCAAACGCAAATCGGTCAGGGACGCCAAGTTCTCAAATACAATTTGGTCAGGGACGCCAAGTTCTCAAATGCAAATCGGTCAGGGACGCCAAGTTCTCAAATACAATTCGGTCAGAGACGCCAAGTTCTCAAATGCAAATGGGTCAGGGATACCAAGTTCTCAAATGCAAATCGATCAGAGACATCAAGTTCTCAAAGGCAAGTAGGCCAGGGACGCCAAGTTCTCAAATGCCAATCGGTCAGAGGTACCTCACGCCCCTAAATGTCTCAACATCCCGATCAGATACATCAAGACTCTCAACACTATCAGCTACCACATAGCCCCCGCAACTTGCTCTCCTGCAGGTAAGCACAGCAAAGGTACGTTAGTCCCTCAACATATCTCAAAAATATGCATACATCCACAAATGTTGCATGATTACCCATAGCTTTAGCTATCTCTATCTCCGCAAATAGCGACGTAAGCTTTAATTCCTTAAGGTGACAGCCTCCGAATTATCAAAAAACCCAAGATCCTGAACATGTTCCTAACTATCCAGTCGATTTCGAACTACGATTGGCTTGATTCCCACTCGGGATACGTAGGTAGCCTACCATAGGTCCAGCCGCTTGACCGACACGGTCACCCTTTTCCCCGATAATCATCGTAAGCTCTAATCTTCCCCTGCGAGAATGCCCTCAAATAGTCTCCCTCAACCTCGATCTAGGTTCATACAATAGAACTAAACCTCAACTTAGGTTCATCCCTGACAAAAGCCAACGGAATTCCGTCTCTTTCACCTCCGGTAGCAAACGTAAGACCGATCCCTTCAAATGAAATCCACCAAAAGACTGTCTATCCCCCTCGAAGTCTGTCCCCAACGAAAGGATATGAACATCGAAGGAAATCATTTCAAAACAAGTTGTCACCTCCAGATCACCCATCATCAAGGTCCAAGGCACCTAAAACGCCATCATCAAGGTTCGAGGCACCTAAGACGCCATCATCAAGGTTCGAGGCACCTAAGACGCCATCACCAAGGTTCGAGGCACCTAAGACGCCATCATCAAGGTTCGAGGCACCTAAGACGCCATCATCATTAAGGTTCGAGGCACCTAAGACGCCATCATCATCAAGGTTCGAGGCACCTAAGACGCCATCATCATCAAGGTTCGAGGCACCTAAGACGCCATCATCAAGGTTCGAGGCACCTAAGACGCCATCATCAAGGTTTGAGGCACCTAAGACGCCATCACCAAGGTTCGAGGCACCTAAGACGCCATCATCAAGGTTCGAGGCACCTAAGACGCCATCATCATTAAGGTTCGAGGCACCTAAGACGCCATCATCATCAAGGTTCGAGGCACCTAAGACGCCATCATCAAGGTTTGAGGCACCTAAGACGCCATCGTCAAGGTTCAAGGCACCTAAGATGCCATCATTAAGGTTTGAGGCACCTAAAACGCTATCACACACAACACGAGGAAAGCAATCATCCCCTAATTCGACAAACCAAAACGCCATTACCAGGTGACTTCCCCAAAATAGTCAAGTCATAGGGCGACCTCCCCAAAATAGTCAAAACCATAGGGCGACGTCCCCAAAATAGTCAAAACCTTAGGGCGACTTCCCCAAAATAGTCAAAACCATAGGGCGACTTCCCCAAAATAGTCAAAACCATAGAGGCGGACGTCCCCAAAATAGTCAAAGCCTTAGGGCGACTTCCCCAAAATAGTCAAAACCATAGGGCGACTTCCCAAAATAGTCAAATCATAGGGTGACTTCCCAAAATAGTCAAATCATAAGGTGACTTCCCAAAAATAGTCAGATCATAGGACGACTTCCCCAAAATAGTCAAGTCATAGGGCGACTTCCCCAAAATAGTCAAGTCTTAGGGCGACTTCCCAAAATAGTCAAAATCAAATGGTCATTTTCATCCCCAAAGAGAGTCAAAACCTTAGGGCGACTTCCCAAAAATAGTCAAACCTTAGGGTGACTTCCCAAAAATAGTCAAATCTTAGGGCGACTTCCCAAAATAGTCAAATCTTAGGTTGACATCCTAAAACAGCCACTCTAGGGTCAAAGACCCGAACTACGGCCGGCTTGATTCCTCTTAAGGATACGTAGGTAGCCTATTAAATAGGTTCAGCCACTCGATCACTTGATCATCCTGCCAAATATGGAGCCTTACTCTTATCGACGACCCCGCTTCCTTCGAAGCGCCGTCGCCGAGGGCTACCGTAAGTGCTCCAATTTGAGCTTGTTAGTATTTTCGTTAGAAAATTAACGAAAGTTATAACATTTCTAACAATTCCTAACATTCCTAACTTTTCTAACCAAGACAAGGGCAAAGTGGGCATTGTTATTTAAGGTTAAACCTACAAAAGAATCTAAAAAGCAAAAGAAATTGAAAAAAACCCAATCTGCAAGTTGAAAAACACAACCAGTTTGAATTTTCAAAAGATTATTCCTTCTGTCCAAAAGGCCTGCAGCAGCGAAATGAACAGTGCACGCTGTCAATCATATCCGCGCGGACATGTTTGTCAATTTCAGAAGGCTATAAATTGAACCCTCCTCTCTCAGTTTACAAAACACAAATCACTCACACAAGCTGCACTCTGGCGAAAAATAGAGAGAAAAACAGTGGGAATTCACTTGAATTGCCACCATTTTCTCTCCAATCTTTCCCAAATCCCACTCACTCACAAATACTTTCAAATCACTCTCATACATACTCTCATACATACACCAATCCAAGCTCAAATCACCCCTTAAGAGGAGGATTAGAGAGAAAACATAGAAGACTTCATTGTTATCTACTTGTTTTCTCTTTAACCAACTCAAATCATCAAGCCCTAAACACTTTCAAGCCCTAAACACATTCAAGCCCTAAACACTTTCAATCCTTTCAAACACAAACACAAGGGAAGATAGGTATAATCTCCTTCTCCCTACCCTAAATTTCTCTCATCCATGCATGCATTTTCAAACTACAAAATGTAGTTCATTCATCTTCTTGTCTTAGATCCAAGAAGATCACCATGGAAGTTCATCTCCATGGATGATCTTCTACAAGGATCAACATTATTTTCAAAGTGTTCTTACTTTCTTGCAAGAAAAACACATTTTCAAAACCCTAAAAATCATTTTCATACATCAAATCTCATTTTCAAAGGATAAAATTCCCCTTCCCAAGCAAATGAAATGCTTAGTCCTAATGTACCCCAAGGATGGTTTGATATAGTTGATTCACCACTAAAATGTCAAGTGATCACTAATCAAAACCTAGGGAAATGGGGACAAGCATGGATGCCAAACCCCCTTTAAAATCATGTTTTTCCTTCTTGAGAAGTTGCTGTCCAGTAGCAATTTTCTAAGACCCCAGTCCATGGTCTAATTTTTTGGACACAGATAAACTTGGAATTTGGTGTTGACTACAAAACACTTTTTGTAGCCAACATCCAGATATTTCCATACATATTTTTACTTTATTTTTTTCATGATTAAAACTCCATTTTTCAAATTTTACTTTAAAGGTCAGTTCATCAGTCTCTGGAAATCCAGATTTCACATCTGAGATTTCCAGAAGATTTTGGTCCCTCAAATCATCTCCAAAATAGAAAGTTCTTTTACAGAAACCTTATTTAAGGTGTTTTGAACATTTTTCATTCTCGGACTTTTCCCAGATTATGGAGTTTTCAAGCCCTAAAGTCCATTTCAAAATCAAGTGTCCACTGCCTTTTTCATTCTGGCAGAAATGGTTTTCAACTTCCAAAAATCTTTTGAGTACCAAATCTCAACCCAAAAATCACACCAAAAATCATGGGATCTGTCCAAAGTCTAATAAAGAGTTCCCAATTTTTACTTTCCTCAGTTTCAACTTATTTTGGCCAAAGTAACACACACACACACACACACACACACACACACACACACACAAATGGTTTTTAAGCTTGGAAGACTCGTTTTACGAGGCATTCCGGGTGAACACTAACGTTCTTCCCGGCGTGTAACGTGACCTCCGAACCCAAATCTCTTATTTCGGGCATTTTTCAAAGTTTTGGCCCTTAAAACAAAAATGGCGTGGCGACTCCGTTTTCCGGTTTTATTTGGTTTTCAAAGAAACGAAAAATCGAATTTTTCCGCGAATGACACATCGTTACAGGAGGTTAAGTTACCCCTTGGGAAGAACGGATCGTCGTTCACCCAAGGTGCCTTGCCGTAGCAAGTCTCCCAAGATTCCATTTTTCGTGCTTGCTTGTGTGCTTTCTTGTGTTCATGTGTTGAAAAGAGGGGGAGGGGAAATGTTCCAAGTTGTCTTCCGGACGTACAAACCATTTAGTAGGTTGTCGCTCGGGATTCCTTGGATTTTTATGTGTTCGGGACTTTGATCCCGTCCTCATCTTGGACTTGTGATCATCGCTATTTGACCTTGGGTCTTTGCGTGATCGAGAGAAGGACTCTCTTTTATAGTCCAAAATGGGGTTCTTTAGGAAAGGAGTGTCTTTAGCCCATCAATCCTATGCCTTGAGACGATTGAGCTTATATTGGAGCTATCATGCTCGTCTCAAGCGATAATCGGAGATATAGGTTCAAGGTTTATCCCTTTCTAAAGATATTGCGACACCTTTAATGGAAGAAACGATGTAAAGATGGGATCTTTACACCGGTCCGTTCCGAAGGTTTCCAATGGGGACTAGGGAAATGTATGTAAAAAATGACATTTTTAATGAAAAGATGACATTTTGGGTGCAAAGGATGCTATTTGATTGCAAATGATGCTTTTTTATGTAAAGAAATGATTTTTATGCAAAGGATGCATCTTTATGTAGAAAAATAGTGTTTTATATGCAAATGATGCATAAAGATGTCATTTGGAAAGCAAAGGATGCTACTTTGATATAAAACAATGATTTTAATGCAAAGGATGCATTTTTATGTATGAAAATGGGTTTTAGGTGCAAAGCATGCATTTTCAATATAAAGAAAGCATTTTTAAGTGCAAAGGATGCAACTTTGTGTGTAAAAATGGTATTTTGAGTGCAAAGGATGCTACTTTATGCATAAAAATATCATTTTAATAGCAAAGGATGCTATTTTAATGTATAAAGATGACATTTTGATGAAAAGATGGCATTTTTATATACAAAGATACTATTAAATTGCAGATTGACATCAGATTACAGCATGGTAAAGGTTAAAATCAGATTAC
Organism: Adenophora triphylla var. japonica; assembly: GCA_022495995.1. NCBI lineage: Eukaryota > Viridiplantae > Streptophyta > Magnoliopsida > Asterales > Campanulaceae > Adenophora > Adenophora triphylla. The sequence goes on from JAFEMH010000446.1 coordinate 500,222, forward strand.
AAACTGAAAAGATGAAGGCTCTGCAAACTGGCCAAGTTTGTCGCGTGACATAGGTTGCCTGGCAAGGTATGTCGCGTGACATACTTAGCCATTTGCAGAGACTGTAACAACTGAGATTTACAGAGGCATCAAGGCACTAATAGAGCCAAGTTACTTCACAAATGGGTCTCAGGGAGTAAGTATGTCAATAGTGAACACTTCAAGAGGGTGTGGATATGAGGGATCCATACTCATCTCGAGTGTTCATGCGAAAACAATGTCAAACCGACGCTATTACATGAAATGATGTGCAAATAGATACGGATCTAAGCAATATGAGCCTAAAGCATGTGATATTACTCAGGATGCATCAAAGTTAACACATTTAATACATAGATCTCATGCATAAGGAAGATAAAGGGAGAGAAAAGGATAGAAAATCGTTACCCTTGAAGATCCCCGACTTCCTATATCAAGTTAGATATAGGAGCCTTCAAACAAAGAACCTCCTGGCCGAAATCAAGCCTTGGTTCCGTGAGAACCGTTGGTTCTTTGTGTGTATGGGAAGTGTGTGTTGGATTAGTTGAATGGTGAGTGATTTGAGAGGATTAGTATGTGTTTTGGGGGGTATTTGAGGAGGGACTAGGATCCTGGGCGTATTCCTTATAGAGTGACACTGAGTAGTGAAAAAGGTCCCCCCAAAATGAGAGGTGCAGGCCTCTATTTATAGGCTGCATGGCAGGGCTTAGTATGTCGCACGACATAACAAGCCATAATCGTTTTCCTTCTAGAAACATGCAAGGTGGCAGTCTTCTAGAAGTCTTCATGGCAGGGTATGCCGCACGACATAAGAAGCCCTATCCAGTTCCCTTCTAGAAACATGCAAGGTGGCAGATTCTAGAAGGCCCCTTTCCAGCGAGGTCCTGCATGAAATTTTGATTCCTAACAGGTCCTTCCTTACTTGGAAAGCTTGGGAAAGTTCCCGAATCGCCCCCCGAACTTTATAAAAGTTCGGGGAATTGCCGGGAATTTTAATCGGAAGGCATGAGCCAGATTTGGGTACTTACAGAAGCCCTTCGGCAACGTCACTTGCAGGGCGAGTGGGGTTGTCGATAGAAAAGGATCCGATCTGGCGAATGCCGAGACGGATTGGGTGACCAAAGTGGTCAAGTGGCTGAACTTTTGGAAGGCTACCTACGTATCCCGGAGGAATCAAGCCATAATCGTAGTTCGGAATCCACTGGAGAAAGGGGTGTCATATGTGACGAATTGGCTGAACCTAATGTAGGCTACCTACGTATCTCGGAGGAATCAAGCCAGGTCGTAGTTCAAACTTTTACTAAGTCGAAATGTTACTCCTTCATCTGGGAATAACGGAGATCGAAAGAGAGCGAAATGTTATTCCTTCATTCTGGAATAACGGAGATCGAGAGAGAGCGAAATGTTATTCCTTCATTCTGGAATAACGGAGATCGCGAGAGAGCGAAATGTCATTCCTTCATTCGGGAATAACGGAGATCGCGAGAGAGCGAAATGTTATTCCTTCATCCTGGAATAACGGAGATCGCGAGAGAGCGAAATGTTATTCCTTCATCCTGGAATAACGGAGATCGCGAGAGAGGTCGAAATGTTATTCCTTCATCTTGGAATAACGGAGATCGAAAGAGAGCGAAATGTTATTCCTTCATCCTGGAATAACGGAGATCGCGAGAGAGGTCGAAATGTTATTCCTTCATCTTGGAATAACGGTGATCGAAAGAGAGCGAAATGTTATTCCTTCATTCTGGAATAACGGAGATCGCGAGAGAGCGAAATGTTATTCCTTCATTCTGGAATAACGGAGATCGCGAGAGAGCGAAATGTCATTCCTTCATTCAGGAATAACGGAGATCGCGAGAAAGAATGGATTTTGTAAAAAAAAAAGGAAGGAAGGACTCGATGATTTTTGTAAAGGAAGTGGGACGTACCCGATAGTTTTTGTAAAGAAAGTGGGACGTACCCGATAATTTTTGTAAAGAAAGTGGGACGTACCCGATATTTTTTTTGTAAAGAAAGTGGGACGTGCCCAATAACTTTTTGTAAAGAAATGGAAAGGACCCGATAATTTTTCGTAAAGAAAGTGGGACGTACCCAATAACTTTTTGTAAAGAAAGGTGGGAAGGACCCGATAATTTTTGTAAAGCAACGGGACGTACCCGATGATTTTTCATAAAAGAGTGGGAAGGACCCGATAGTTTTTGTAAAGCAACGGGACGTACCCGATGATTTAATTATTTGAAAGTAGAATTGAAAATGCCAAGGGCAAATAAAATGAGTCACAGGGGTAAATTTGTAAAATAGGCCACGGGGGCACTGGAGGGAAAACTGGATTGGAAATGATTGGAAATGTCAGGGGCACAAAGGGTAAAACAGGCCTATGGGGGATAAAATTGTAAAATCGAACCTTAAGGGGCAAAATTGTAAAAATCAGCCACATGGGCTTAGTATGTCGCACGACATAAGAAGCCATGTGGACAGATTCTTTAGAAATTTGCACAGTCGTCATTTGAACTTAATCAAAATTGAAATTGAGAGGGAGACGAAAACGAGGAGCAGGAGAGAGCAACTATCGGAGAGAAATTGAGAGGAATCGAGAGAAACCACACATCTTGAGTCTGATTCAATTGGAGAAAATGCCTCCTAGAACACGTCCTACCAAGAGGGCTCCACAACACACCGAGTTGGCTACTCGACGGAAGGGGGTTCAGTGGAATCAAAGGCCATTCATTCCGCAAGCTCAAAGAGGGGATTTCTATCCACAGCTTGATGAACACACCTTGGATGTCAGGAAGAAAAATGTGGTATGTAACCTAGGTTTTTTTAAAAAAAATTGATTTGGGTGAAATCGATTGGAACTGGATATTCCAGACTGCTATGAGTTATCAAGAATTTGTATGTGAATATGGATTGAATTAAAATGAATGCTCAACATTGATAGGTTTTGACCTATTTTCACTTGAGATGATTTCAAGAAAAAGCATGAGATATTTATACCTGTGCTATGTTTACTTGCAGGGATTGCGCACCCGAGGTTCTCCGGAGGTGATTGGTAGGCTATGGCAGATCTTGCCGGGCAGCCAGGAGCAGATACATTCGCCTAAGGGCATGGTTTACGCCGTTGGGCTGGGGCGATTTTTTGAGATGGCGAAAGCCATCGAAGACACCCAGAGGAGTGTGGATTTGGTAAGGCGTTTAGGGAGTTTTAGTGGGAGACCACTCACTCATTCCATTTCTCATGGGGTGAGACGACAGTCACACCGTTGGATTTTGCGATCATCACAGGATTGCCCTTCACGGCTGAGCCACTCTATATGGATGAGCCTGCACAGGTAGCCGAGCCCCAGCCTATTGCCGATGCCGACCTTATGAGCTTACTTGGTTTCGTTCCTCAGATCAAGAAGGGGAATGGATACGAGCTGGGTGAGCTACACGGCTTGATTGGGGAGCAGAGTAGGGACTACCTTGTTGTTGATGATCCTGCTGAGAGCTGGCTGAGAGCCGAGAGATTGGCGAGAGCCTTTGTATGGGTGGGTTTTTCTGACATGCTGTTCATTAACAGCGCATCTACTGCCCTGATTTCACTGCTGGAGCTTCTGAGAGCTTAGGATGCCATGGGGAATCTGTCCTGGGGTGAGACAGGTTTAGCCGAGATGTACTTGGCTCTAGATGATGTCAGCAGAGGGAAGGCAAAGTATTTCACCTGCTGTCACTTGGCCTTCGAGGTATTCTCTCATCTTGACTTCTTTTCTTTTGCACATCTCACTCTATCATTATTTTCCCTGTTTTGACTTCTTCTTCTTCTTTTTCAGGCTTGGGCCTACGAGGTTTTCGGCTGTTATGCATGGCAGATCCAGGATGAGTTCCCTGCCACCACTTTTCCTGCTCTCAGACGGTAGATGAAGAATGCCAGGAGACAGACCAGGACACCGGAGGGTGTGAGGTGCAGGATTACGGCCTCGTATCATGATACGCTGATATGCTTGAGAGGGACTCCCCAGAGGTTGAGTTTATTCCCTTGGACTGGCCGTTATGGTGATTTGGATTTGGATCATGCTGCGCACTTGACAGAATGTCGCAAGCTGCTGGTGGGTTTGTCTGGAGATGCCCTATACTTAGCAGAGAGGGTGTACAGACAGCATGGGCCCAATATGCCTGCTCGGATCCCTGATGATCCTCCAGCTAGGATGTGGCTGCCTCGCCAGCTGGCGAATGTAGATGCTTTGATTGTAGGCGTGGCGGCACATCTCTTTACACGGGATGGAGATTACACCTTATATGTGGCTAGGAATCTTCAGTCCCCACAGGTCAGAGTTGGCTATGGTGCTCAGAGTGCGGGACCCTCAACTGGTCATGTGGCTAGACCTCCTTTGCCCCCGACTTTCATTGATTACCAGGGTGGCGGTCGTATGAGGCGAGCTCATATTGACATGTCACAGACTCATCCTCGTCTGGTGCTCCCGCAAGGTTCCAGATCCGTAAGTACTGCCCTTTGCGTCTTTTGGATTGCTTGCATCTCTTTCTGTTATTAATAACTGCATTTTGACATTTATTATGTCTACTTGTATCAGGTGTCAGCCTAGGCTTACAGGCATTTGACCAGGGCTTATACTGGCGCTGTGGGCATGATTGGCAAGCTCCAGAAAGGCATGAGCTTTTGGAAGAACCAGTGCCGGTCACAAGATTCGATCCGTATCTCCCCACCTGGCCAACCGAGAAAGAAGAAGAGCCGCTTTGATGACGTAGGCACCAGCGGGGGCATTAGTGGACCGAAGCCTCGGACAAAGAATCCAAATGTGCCTCTTCATGGACCCGTCGAGAGTGACGATGATGATGATGATGATGGGGCTGAGACCGCCACGGACTACGAGCTTGATTCTGTTGTTATCACTGAGCCTGATGACTATTATCGCATGGGGACCGTAGCCTACGAGGCACCTTCTGACGATCCTGATGACGAGCCTGAGGAGGCTGAGGATGATGACGAGGATGAAGATGATGATGAAGATGGTTTGGAGGATGGAGAAGATGATGGAGACTAGCCCCTTCCCCCTAGATTATTATGACTTTTTGGTTATTGTACCCTTTTAGGGAAAACACATCTTTTAGATTTGGTCTCTTTTTATTTTGTATGTACATTGTTAGCTTTTTGGTTGCACGAATTTATGAAAGGATGATGGTATGATAGATGGCTTGAATGGATGGCTTGAATGGATTTCTGACTTGTATATGTACCAGGTGAATGAATGCATGAGTGTACATGGGGTAAATGAACCTTCCCCTATGCATTTGAGAAGTGGATGAGTGGTATTTGCAGCTTATGACAAGTCGGGGAGTGCCCTGGGGAATGCAGCATACTGCAGATTGCTGATGTCTGATGTTGGCTTAGTATGTCGCGCGACTTAGTATGCCATGTGGCCAGGTTTGTCGCGTGACATACATAGCCTGAACTGTGCTTTTCATAACCTTTGGGATTGGACTGGAATTGCCAACACAGGTTGGAATTGGGTGACCAAAGGGGTCACAAACCTGATCCTATCGGGGCATGGCAAAGAGATATTGGTCCCTTACTATAAGGATAGAAACGGGGTGACCTAGAAGGTCAAACGGCGGATCATACTGGGAATGTGCCAAATAAAGGGGGGGGTGACCAATGTGGTCATATAGTTGGACTTTTATGAAAAGCTTACGCACCATTGAGGAATGGGGAAAGAAAAAGGTGACCAATATGGTCGAATGGCTGGACCTTTATGAAAGGCTACCTACGTATCCCAGAAAAATCAAGCCTTGATCGTAGTTCAAGCATCACTAAATAGCTAGGAACGATGTCTAGGATCCTTGAGGTTTTGACAATTAATGGAGGTTGTCACCTGAGGAAGCTAATGCTTACGTCACTATCGAGTAGATAGAGGCAGCTATAGCTGGAAAACTTGAGCATACTTCTCAATCTGTGATAGAGGTAGCTAAAGTTGGATTTTTGACAATTAGGAAACTGTCACCTGGCGTTATCTCGTTATAACGGAAGTAACGGAGGCACTTTTGGGATAAAATGTTATTATTAGCAATTGGCACGTTACTTGAGCCTAGGGGTGATTTTTTTTTCTTGGAAACATGGTAGGGACTGGGTCTGGATGTACATATGGAATGTGTTTGAAATTGTTTAAGACGGGTTTCAAGCAAGTGGGGTCGTATCCCCTGAACTGCTGTTGTTGCTGAGATGTTGTCAACGTGGACTAGAATTCCCTCTTGGGCTGAGACTGGGTTTAAACCTTGGGTCTTGATGAATATTCCTTTCTCACATTCTGGCATTTGAAGCTGATGCTGACAGGATTTTACAACCAAAGACTAAAGCAGATGTCGAAGTGACCAAACCTCTCTTCGAGGGGGGATGCGACTTATCGAAGCCCCGGTTTAAGGAAAAACTTTCTGCAAAGCCCCATGTCTTATTAAAGCAAGGAAAGATCCTTTCATTGGCGAAGCCCCGGTTGCATGAACTGAGTAGGCGAAGTTTTAGGTTACGAAGAAGTGACTTGGTGAAGCCCCAATCTGATAACCTAGCAAAAATCCCAATATGATTGGTACTGCAAAAGTGATCCTGAGGTTAATCTGATCAAGACTGAATCTATCTTGTGACATGGTGAGGAACCCGATGCGGACCCCAAAAATGACTAAAGAAGCCCCAGTCTAAGAAAATGGCTTGGCAAAGCTCCAACCTTGAAGAGTTTCAAGGCAGCCCTAATGCGAATTGTAGCAGAAGAGGGAAAAACCTATCCTTTTGTACTTATTCTCTTTTTTTTAGTCACTTAGTCAACCGCAAGAAGATGTGGAAGAAGGGAATTTTTAGACATTTATACATGCAGGGGCATATTTTTTCGAAAGATGGGAATAGATCCCGATTTTGTGTTATTCTGATGGCCTTATTCAATGTAGGCACGAGAACTCGCTTTGGGTTTGACTCTTTTGAGAGAGTATAAGCGTAGAAAGGTTGGTAAAAGTGTATGGAAGCCCCTGCTGGCAGAAAATCAGTGTTTAGCACTATTTTTCCTAAGATGTAGAAAAGGAAGACTTGCCAAGACATATGAAAACTTGTTTTATTTACAATGATCACAAGATTGCTTAAAACCCTTTATTAATGTTCGGGTTATTCAACCACTAATCTCGATATGAACAAACATTTTGATTAATCATGAGGCGAAAGTCAACCAGTGTCGCGGATCAAGGTTGGTTGGGTGTGAAAGAAAAGTTTGTGTATAGGGAGGTCATTGATGAGACCGAATTTTGGGGAATTTGAATGTGCTTATGACCAGACCATTTTTGGTTGCCTACGTTCCCCTCATTGTGAGGAGCTCAGGTCGCCGTAGTTCGGCTTTGGCCGGACTGTGTTTAGTTTTGGGAAATGGGATTTGTGGTTCCTTTAGTGGAAAGGCTTAGATAAGGAGGTTGGATGATGAGACATGGGCCTCGGGATGATTCCTTGACCAAGTCATTTTGGATGGTTGCTTCTGATTTTCATCTATCATTGGGGGAGAAAGGATTTTCACGTGTCTAAAGGCATATGAAATGCTTCTGCCTTTGCTTCTACCGCCCCATTGTTATCGACAACTTTCATTCTTTGAGCTTTGATTTTGCCTGTCCGTCAAGCTTTTGATGGGCGGTGCTGGGTCCTTGGCCTCATTTTTTTTCTTTTATTTTTATGTGCAACCCTGTTTTTTGCCTAGACCGCCCTTTTTTGGGATTTTCAGCCTAGCTGGGCATTACTCTTTTTGCACTAAGATTTTTTTCTTCTTTTTTTTTTTTATGTGCAACCCTGTTTTTTGCCTAGACTGCCCTTTTTTGGGATTTTCAGCCTAGCTGGGTATTACTCTTTTTGCACTACATTTTTTTTTGAAGCACCTGAGGGCCAAGGCGAGCCCCTGCTTGAACATTCTTGATACCCTTGAGGTCTAAGCCAAGCTCCTAGGTTGTTGTCGACATGGGGTCAATCTTTCGAAGCTGAGTGGCCTTTTGTTATCTCTTGAAGATGCCGCCGTCGTTGACTTGGTCAAGATGAAGGCCTTTTGTGAGGTAAGGGGAGTGTATGGCTTGATGGGGCCTTTTGTGGGGTAAGGAAAGTGTATGGGGAAGGCATTAGTTGACTTTCTCACACTGATTAATCAGAATGTTAATTATTTCGAGAGATTATTTGTTGAGCAATGCAAGTGATCATATAAAATAAAACCATTTCATTAAATGTAATGTAGGTGTGCAAATAATGTCTTAAGTCTAGCAAGAAAAGAAGAAGACTCTTTTATAGAAAATTAAAGATTAATTACAATGTCCGTGGAGGACTTGATTGAAAGAGAAAAGTACTAGAACCTACGAAGGTTGACTGAGAGACTATATTTTTCTTAGTCTTACTTAAGGATAAGTAGACCCTAGTCTAGCTACTCTTCGCTGGTTGGACTGCCAGGGAGCTTGAACTTTCCTTCGTAGATCAACCATTGAATTTCTTTCTTCAGATCCAAACACTTGTCTGTTACGTGACCACAATGCTTGTGGTATTCACAGAACTTGGTCCTGTCAACTTTACGTGGGTTTCTCGGCTTATAATTCTCGAGAGGTGTGAGAAGGCCTCGTTTCACCAAATCGTCGAAAACTTTGCTCATGGGCATCCCAAAATCATCAGGCTGACGTTTCTGACCTTGCACTTCCTGAATCGACCTCTTACCATAGCTTTCTGTTTTTGGCCCATGGAGGTTCTCGAGCTTCCCATCTTCTATCAATTTCTGGATCCAATACTTCAAATAGCTGCAATCATCAGTGTCGTGTCCAGGGTATTGATGGAAAAGACAATGCTTAGACTCATCCAACCGAACGTTGGGGTTCTTGGGCTTCCAATTCTTCAGTGGCTTTATCAGCTTTTCTTTCATTAGCTCTTCCAGAATCTTGCTTAAAGGCATCTCCGCATTGTCAAAATGAAGGGAGCAGAGTTTTTGGGAGACCTTGTTGTTCTCAAGGCTTGGATTTCCATTGTCCAATTGGTTCCATTGTTGGATTTGGCTGAAGGAGGCTACGACACTCTTTCCTTTGTGAGGAACTGGTGGTGAGCTGGGTACGGTTGCTTCTTGATGCTGGTGGCATTGGGTTATGCTTGGTGGAGTCATTTCCTTGCCTGATTCGTCATCTTGGGTCAAGGGGGTATTGATACTCATCATGAGGTCAAGCTTCTCCTGCATTTGTTTCACTTGCTCCATCAATATTGACACATGGGGGTCAACGGGAACTCTCGAGTTACTGGAACTCGCAACAGGACTTGTATCGGCGGAGGGAACCACAGTAGCAAACTGGTAAAACTGACGGCTGAATTCATTAAGTCCGGTAGGTGACAGCTGAAAACTTGAACCATCTTTTGGCAACTCATGATTGCATTCAGGTGGGTATAGTGGCTTCAGAACATAGCCACATAGCTCAAACTGATTATGTGAAGCTGGAGCATAAACTGGCAGGTAATGCTGAAACTGAGGGACAGGTGGGGTGAAGCCCAATCCGTTCTGAGGAGCTGAGGGCGATGGGGCCCTGATGGCCTGGGGTGTTGGAAAGGACTGAAAAGGAGTAGTCCTTGGCAGGGGATCATATGTGGATGGAGGAGAGTATTGGCTGTAGGATAGAGGGTATTGGTTATAGGATGAAGGGACTGAAATCACTGTTTCTGAAGTCTCATCTTCGACCATGACCAAAGAACCATTTGCCTCAATTGGTACTTGAACTCCATGGCGGCGGAGAGCACCGATGAGCAATGACAGCTGCTCTTCATGAACCTTATGGGCATTTTCCAAAGCCAGGACTAACTCTTCCTTCCTAACCATCGGACTTCCTGTACCCTCACCGTTTTCTGTCAAATCTGCCATTCTGACTCTCTGAGCTGACGGTTATGCCGAACTGTCTGAACCTAAGGCTTCCGTACTGAAAAGCCGCTGACCCGGTATTCTCACCCACTTCTTTCTCGCTGCGGGTAAGGGATAGACATGGTTTAGACTCGGAGGTAGACAAGGTTTAGACTCGGGGTAGGTGTTTAGGCTGAAGGCTCAAGTAACATGCACTTATTTGCTTAAGTTTTGCTTAAAACACATTTTCTCCTAATCCTAATTGATCGGGAAAGATTGGACCTTGAAAGGCCGAGATCAAAAATCGAAGATCGGACCGAGGAGGTCGCGATCGGGAATTTGACCATGAAAGGTCGAGATAGAAAAATCAAAGATCGGACCGAGGAGGTCTCGATTAGGGATTTGACCATGAAAGGTCGAGATAGAAAAATCAAAGATCGGACCGAGGAGGTCTCGATTAGGGATTTGACCATGAAAGGTCGAGATAGAAAAATCAAAGATCGGATCGAGGAGGTCTCGATTAGGGATTTGACCATGAAAGGTCGAGATAGAAAAATCAAAGATCGGACCGAGGAGGTCTGCAATTGTTCAAGTTTACTTAAAACAGTGTCTTTTATTTATTTCTATTTGGTTGGAAAAGGGATTCTGCCCTTCTTTTTCGCAACTACTCTAGATCCTGGATCAGTGGGTTTCGTCACTACGTCTATAAGCCCCTCGTATTCCACCTGTATTTTGACCTCCCAGGGTGGACAGCCCCGGGCGAGGGTCCTATAGGGCACGCGGATCCCACCGACCGAGAGAGAAGAACGCTCCTAACGGGTCTAGCGGGTCATAGGAACTTTTAACGCACGAGCGATGCGAATTATAGTCAAGGCAATATCGGGAAAGTCTCGTCTTCCAGCCTTAACAGAATTTCGGCAGAATTTCGCTTGCGCGATTGACATTTTGACTTTTCGGTAATGTCCGAGAAGATAATAGGCATGGGTCGGGTGGTAAAAGTCAGATGACACAGTGTCACATTGAGCTTCTTTGCATACGCTGTGCGTGAGTCAAAATCGAAGTCAATGCCGGGTCAAGATCTTGCCAATTTTTCCTCGTCGGAATTTTGGCAGAGCTTCGCTTGAGTGAAAGATCTTTGAATTTTTGGCAAGGACTCGGTCTCGACTCTTACGCATTCCGTGCAGGTCAAGGTCAAAGTCAATTCTGGAGTCAAGATCTTGCCATTTTTCCTTTGTCGGAATTTTGGCAGAGCTCCGCTTGTGCGGAAGATCTTGACTTCTGTTATAGACTAAGGCTTGACCTTTACGGGGATATTCAACTGGGCTATATGACACGGACTAGACCAAAAACCAACCAAAAGTCACGGTTTTTTGAAACGTGTGACACGGACTGTGCATCGGTCGACACTGGCTGCCATGGGGAGTTTGGGGTGATTCCGTGCGCGCCAGGGAGCATCGTAAGGCTGTCCGTGACTGCAACTGAAAAACCACCCCGGGTTTAAAGGGACGTGCGTGCAAAGTGTACAGGATATATAAGGTGCGCGTAGTGTGCGGCCTCCTAAAAAATGTTCCTTTTTGAGTTAAAATAGAGATTTTCAAAAATGTGTTTTAAAGGAATGATTTTTCGGGACGGGGGAAAATGCAACAGATAAGGCACGTAAATTTTCTGGAAGCCCCAGTCAGTCTTGGAACTGAATAGCCCCAAGCTGCCAAGGCTGCCAGATTAACCTCAATTTGTCCTGGTGGAATTGCCACTGAGGCCGCCCGGTCAGAATCCAAGGAGGATCAAGCCGTACGACTGCATGGATCAATTTTCCAGGTTCCACTCCTTTGCAATTTCAGGTTGCTTCCCGAATATTTCAGGCACCTTTTAGCCTTGAGAAGGCTTCCTGTTCAGAGTATGCACAATTCCCAAGATGCAAATGATGCAATGCAAGGCAAAGAAAGCAAGCACGATAATTGGAATTCGCGACGGGAGTCTAACCCGCTCAAAGGAAAAATCTTTCTTTTTTTATTTTATTTCTTTTTCGAAAAGGGATACCGGTACGTGGGATTGTTAGACCACCTTTAATCCCATGCCTCGGGTTAGGAAGCGATATAGGAAGGTTAGTGATTTCCACATATATACCGGGTATCGTTTATTTTGAAAATGAAAGCTTTTCTCCTTTGGGTAGTCCCCAGCGGAGTAGCCAAACTGTGAATGTGTGCCCAAATTCTATTTTTTGTTTTTTTTAGTTTGGATTCACGCGAGTTTGAAAACATCCGATTTAATTTGAAAAATAGAGTCGCCACGCCATTTTGATTTCCTCAAAACTTTGAATAAAAGGTTTTTAGGGTTCGGAGGTTAAGTTACCCCTTGGGAAGAACGGATCGTCGTTCACCCAAGGTTCCTTGCCGTAGCAAGTCTCCCAAGATTCCATTTTTCGTGCTTGCTTGTATTCTTTCTTGTGTGCATGTGTTGAAAAGGGGGGGGGGGAAATGTTCCAAGTTGTCTTCCGGACGTACAAACATTTAGTTGGTTGTCGCTCGGGATTCCTTGGATTTTTATGTGTTCGGTACATTGATCCCGTCCTCTTCTTGGACTTGTGATCATCGCTATTTGACCTTGGGTCTTTGCGTGATCGAGAGAAGAACTCTCTTTTATAGTTCAAAATGGGGTTCTTTAGGAAAGGAGTGTCCTTAGCCCATCAATCCTACCCCTTGAGACGATTGAGCTTATATTGGAGCTATCATGCTCGTCTCAAGCGATAATCGGAGATATAGGTTCAAGGTTTATTCCTTTCTAAAGAGATTGCGACACCTTTAATGGAAGAAACGATGTAAAGATGGGATCTTTACACCGTTCCGTTCCGAAGGTTTCCAATGGGGACTAGGGAAATGTATGTAAAAAATGACATTTTTAATGAAAAGATGACATTTTGGGTGTAAAGGATGCTATTTGATTGCAAATGATGCTTTTTGATGTAAAGAAACGATTTTTATGCAAATGATGCATCTTTATGTAGAAAAATAGTGTTTTATATGCAAATGATGCATAAAGATGTCATTTGGAAAGCAAAGGATGCTACTTTGATATAAAACAATGATTTTAATGCAAAGGATGCATTTTTATGTATGAAAATGGGTTTTAGGTGCAAAGGATGCATTTTCAATGTAAAGAAAGCATTTTTAAGTGCAAAGGATGCAACTTTGTGTGTAAAAATGGTATTTTGAGTGTAAAGGATGCTACTTTATGCGTAAAAATATCATTTTAATAGCAAAGGATGCTATTTTAATGTATAAAGATGACATTTTGATGAAAAGATGTCATTTTTATATACAAAGATACTATTAAATTGCAGATTGACATCAGATTACAGCATGGTAAAGGTTAAAATCAGATTACAAACTGAAAAGATGAAGGCTCTGCAAACTGGCCAAGTTTGTCGCATGACATAGGTTGACTGGCAAGGTATGTCGCGTGGCATACTTAGCCATTTGCAGAGATTGTAACAACTGAGATTTACAGAGGCATCAAGGCACTAATAGAGCCAAGTTACTTCACAAATGGGTCTCAGGGAGTAAGTATGTCAATAGTGAACACTTCAAGAGGGTGTGGATATGAGGGATCCATACTCATCTCGAGTGTTCATGCGAAAACAATGTCAAACCGACGCTATTACATGAAATGATGTGCAAATAGATACGGATCTAAGCAATATGAGACTAAAGCATGTGATATTACTCAGGATGCATCAAAGTTAACACATTTAATACGTAGATCTCATGCATAAGGAAGATAAAGGGAGAGAAAAGGATAGAAAATCGTTACCCTTGAAGATCCTCGACTTCCTATATCAAGTTAGATATAGGAGCCTTCAAACAGCAACCTCCGGGGCTGAAATCAAGCCTTGGTTCCGTGAGAACCGTTGGTTCTTTGTGTGTATGGGAAGTGTGTGTTGGATTAGTTGAATGGTGAGTGATTTGAGAGGATTAGTATATGTTTTGGGGGGTATGTGAGGAGGGACTAGGCTCCTGGGCGTATTCCTTATAGAGTGACATTGAGTAGTGAAAAAGGCCCCCCCCCCAAAATGAGAGGTGCAGGCCTCTATTTATAGGATGCATGGCAGGGCTTAGTATGTCGCACGACATAACAAGCCATAACCATTTTCCTTCTAGAAACATGCAAGGTGGCAGTCTTCTAGAAGTCTTCATGGCAGGATATGTCGCACGACATAAGAAGCCCTATCCAGTTCCCTTCTAGAAACATGCAAGGTGGCAGATTCTAGAAGGCCCCTTTCCAGCGAGGTCCTGCATGGAATTTTGATTCCTAACAGGTCCTTCCTTACTTGGAAAGCTTGGGAAAGTTCCCGAATCGCCCCCCGAACTTTATAAAAGTTTGGGGAATTGCCAGGAATTTTAATCGGAAGGCATGAGCCAGATTTGGGTACTTACAACTATCAAACTTGACACACTGGTGCAGGGTTGAAGCGACCCCTCCAATTTGATGAAGCCACGGCCTTCCTAGCAAGGCAGAGAAACTGACCGGAATGTCTATCACCTGAAATTCAACTACCATGGGCTTTCTGTCGAACCACAGAGTCAATGGTATCACACCTAAAACCTTCCTAGACGTGGAGTCGTATGACTTTATAGTCTGATTGGATGGTTTTAAATCGGTGGCCTTAATGTCCAACAAACTCATCATTCTGGCAGGCAACACGTTCATAGCCGAGCCGTCGTCTACCATCACATGGGGAAGCCGATGTCCGTCTAACTGAACAGTGATGTGCAGAGACTCGTTGCGGCTGGTCCCAAACTTTGGCAAATCCAATTCGATAAAGGTGATTATATTTCCGTACTGGGCAGTACCTATCAATTGGCACGCTTCGTCAGGGGTGGAGTTTACAGACACCATTGTCTTGGATAAGGCTTCCTCCAATTTCAACTTGTGAGGATAAGAAGAAGTCAAGAGAGACCAGAGAGAAATGTTGGCCTGGGTTCGCTTCAACTGTGCGAGAATTGGATCGTCCCCCGTCAAATCCTCTTCGAATACGCCTTTGGCGTACGGACCTTTATTAGCTCCAACTTCCGGAACAGCTGCTTCTTTGTCTTTTCCTGATGATCCGGCAACATCAGTTCCTAACATTTTACCTAACCTAGTAAGCAAATTGACCTCAGCTTCCTGGTCCTTGTCGTGATTTGCACCAACCGCCTTTAACTCGGACCAACTCAACGGAGGTCCCTACGTAGCGTATAGCCACGCCGCCTGTCTCAACTGGTTAAAAGTGATTGCCGAGCTTGAATTAGCGGCACACTTAATCTCTTCCCAAGTGAGGGGAGTAGATCGAGAATCGGGAGAACTACTATCGTGCTGGACATTGTTTGCCGATTTTGCTGCGGATCGAATATCATCCCAAGACAACATGTAGCAGAAATAAGAATTCATTTCATCATCATCATTGGTTACATCATCGTTCACAGGCACAATCACCTCAAATCCGTTCATACCCTCAATAAGACTAGCCTCGCCTACATCAAGCTTACTCTCGTCACAGATTTCCTCACGAAACTCTATGACATTGACAAACTTATTATTCTCAAAGTCGATCATGTTGACCCTGTTGTTGTTGTTGGGAAGAGGGTTGGTGACGACTTTCGGCTTCTCGATCTTGCGCTGGTCGATCAAATTCTGAATGATTCTCTTGAGTGTAAAGCAACTGTTGGTGGTATGGCCCGAGTTCTGGTGGTAACGACACTTCAAGTTATGATCCAATCCCGGGGTGTTAGGAGTAGGGTAGTTCTCCAAAGGCTTGATCATTCCTGTCCTCATCAAACCATCAAATACCTCTTCGAGTGGCATCCCCAAATCATCAAATCTCGACCTCTGAGGCCGTCCTCCACCACGGCCGGGTGACTGATTCTTCTCCCCTTGAATGTAGTTGACGGTGTTAGAGACAGCAGTTTCCTTGCCTTTCGAAGCAACAGGGGCAGAGCTTGGAACTCGATAGCGGGGAGCTGGAGCACTACCAGGAACAGGAGTTGGAACGATGGAATAGGTAGCATTCTCGCTTTCGGCCCCTGCACTCACCATTTCTCGCAGATTCGGGTAATACCCACGGCCAATGGCTTCCCTGACAGCTGGCTTAACACATGAAAGGAAGATGGACTTCTCGTCAGAGAGGGGAATTGGATGAACCAACTCATTAAGATTCTTGTTCCACCTCTTATAAAAGTCTGTTACGGACTCATCGTGCCTCTGGATGGTGCCGATCAAGTCACTACGAGTGGTGTACCACTCGACACTTCCTTTGTATTTGTCCAAAAAGGCATCACTGATCTGGGACCACGTAGCCATTGCTTCCGGCTTAAGGCCTAAAAACCATCTCAAAGGAGAGTCATCGAGGGACAAGTGAAAGTAGAGGGCTAGCATCTCCTCTGTGGCCCCTTTGGCACCCATAGACATGATGTAGCTGTTCATGTGAGTTTTAGGGCATGTGGAGCCTTCAAACTTAGTTATGGGGGGCATCTTGAAGTTCTTCGGGAGGGCCTTGGAGTCCTTGAGCTCTACAGAGTTGACCACACTGGACCCAAAAGTCATCTTGTGCAATTGTTCTTTCACATATTTCAGCTCTTCTTTCAAACTTGAAACCTCGAAAGATGGGGGTTACCCTATAGTTGGAGCTACCGTCGAGGATGGCACTGGAAATTCTGGCGTGGATCTGATGGGCAAGGTAGCCGGAGGAAGACCAAAAGTGTTGGGCACGCTAACATTGCTGTCCACTAAACCAACCGAGCTGGGGATCCTATTCCTGTACATGTCGTAACCATTAAACTGGGTGCTGGGATTCCGGGGACCAAACTGCACCGATTTACTTCCAGCCTGACCATGGGTAGAAAACCTGGTACTGATGCATGGAGCTGAATATGGGGTGGAACCATACAGATGCTGGGTGAGAGGAGAACAAACTGCCGACTGAGGGAAGTTGCTTTGGAATTGGGACTGTGGATACTGCGGGAGCTGATCCTGACAAATCTGGCTTCCCGATAGACGATACCCGCTCTGCTGCTGATTGGACTTATCATGAGGAGCAACAAACTGACCACCACATGCTGGGTTGAAGGGCTGACCCGCGCTGCTATACAGACTTTGACCTTGAGCCCCAAACTGATTATGAACAAACCCAAACTGCTCCTGGTTGACACCACTAGGCTGCTGACTCTGCCCAAACTGATTCTGGGAATAAAACACAAACTGGTCCTGAGCACTATTCTTCGGGAAAGAGCTTGACTCGCCTCTCAGTCCGTATTGTACGCCATAAGTAGACACAGGGATGGGGGGAGGTCTTAACACACTCCCATGAGTCGGCATCAGGAAAGAGCTAGGCACACCATAGGAGATCGGCAGGGGCACATTGTGAAAGCCTTGCCTAGGTGAGGACGGGGGAACAAAACCAGTGCCGGTGATAGTAACATCGGGCTCCTCCCTAATTTCTTCATATGATCCATCAGGGAGACGGATTACGGCAATGCCTTGCATACGCATCACTTCAACATAGCGGGCCCAACCGGCCTCCTCCTGGGCACGAGAGGCTTCGAGAGCAGCACGGAGAGAAGCCTCCTGAGAGAAGTTAAAACCTGGGTGAGGGTTAACGAACGAACTTCCCGGGGGTGTCATATGAGGACCCATGCCATGACCACTGCTAGGAGAGGCATTCAAACCGACGGTCGGTCCCACATTCTGACCTTGATTCGGCCTGACACCTTGACTGACATTCTGACTCTGAGCTGGATTAACACCCGTATTCGGACCCAAACCCGCTAAAACTTGTTAATCTGCCATTTCTGAGACTGCTGGAAACGAATCCCTGACTGGAGAAAAACTGATTAATTGACCAACCGAAATTCTGACCCAATACTTGCTCGCTGAAAGGGGGAGAGAACTGTTTTAGGTAGGGGAGAGGATAGGCTTAAGACGGACTCATGCACATGCTTTATTTAACCGATTTAAATAAAAACTATTTTTATTAATCCTAAGAATGGTTGGAAAAGGGGGACACCTTCTTTTTCGCAGTCTACACTATTCCTGGATTAGTGGGTTCCATCACTACGTCTATAGACCCCCTGTATTCCACCTGTATTGCACCTCCAGGACGGAAAATCCCGGCAGAGGTCCTATAGGGCACGTGGAACCCACCAATCAAAAGGCAAAACGAACCTATGGGCATACAAGTCAAAACAAGTCAAACTCGAGATTTTCAAAACCAAGTCCAAGTCAACGTCTAGACTCGGGAGGAGAGAGGGTCGAAAGTACGTTTGAATGTACGAGATCGCAATTTGCAGGTAAAATCCTGGAAAAAATTCGGCATGACCTCTCCTCTTTTCGAACCGAAAATCCGGCATGTCCTCTTGTCGCTTCATGGCAAAATTTCGGCATAACCTCTCGTTCGCACGCGTCAAGAATTCGACATGGTCTCGCGTTAGCACATGTCAAAAATGCGTCATGACCTCTTGCGAAGCCAAATCGAGAAATCGACATGTACCCACGTCGAAAACGTGTCACTGTCCGCGATGCCGTCCGTACACTCCCGGGTTTTAACTCTATGTGCGGGTAGCGTGCGAGTAGTGTGAAGGTATATTCTAGGAAAATATTTTTTTGCTTTTTTGTAAAAAAGATTTTTTTCTTTTTTTTTTCAAATGCAATTTTTATGAATATGCAAAAAGGAAAAAACAAGAAAATGAGTCCAAAAGCACGACAAAAGGGGACTGCCCCAAATGCCAAGAGATCACCAGCAGCTGTGTATATCAGAACCATCCTGCCCTATTCACTCCGATCACTGAACTCAAGCCTGCACTGCATTCCTATGTCGTCCGACACAGGACATCCCAGGAAGGGGATGTCGTCCGACATAGGGATGCTCACCAACAGAGCCAAGCAAACTGCAAGGGGGAAGCCCCACCATCCAAAATACCACATACCAAGACATATAAAGCATATAGGCACAGAAGCATGGCAAGGCACATAGGAGCACACATAATGACACAAATCGCACACAAGGAGAATGAAGAAATTGTCCAAGTTGATTTAAAGAAAGTTATACCCTCTTAGGAAAAGCTTTTTCTTTTTCAAAAAAGAGGAATGATACCGGCACGTGGGATTGTTAGACCACAATTTATCCCAAGCCCCGGGTTAGGAAGCGATACAGGAAATTTAGTGGTTTCCACCTATATACCAAGCATCACTCCTTTTTGATTAAAATAAAGGCTTTTCAATGTCAAATCCCCAGCAGAGTCGCCACTGAATGAACGCCCTCCGAAAAAAAACACACATTTGCTTCATGTTCTTTGTTTAATGATTTTCTTTTGTTTTTGGGAGTCGCCACGCCGTTTTTAAAGGAAAACATTGAAAAACCTTTTTTAAAGAGAATTTGGGTTCGGGGGTCAGGTTACGTGTTGGGAAGAACTTGGGAGTTCACCCAACACGCCTCTTTCGAGACTTTCAATCAAGCAATGGACAATTATGATCATTCAAAGTGTGTGTGATTCGTGTCAACAAGCAAGGCATGCAAACTTGGATTTCATTGATGGTATTCAGAATGGATACAACTTGTGAGCCATGACAGGGGGCCACACCCTTACAAACGGAGACTTGCATTACAAGGCAGAGGATGAGACAGTCTGTCCAGGGAACTCGGATGTCGTTCGACACAGGGCTTCCTCAGAGAAGGATGTCGGACGACATAAGATCTCCCGGTCAGATTATCTCTTACAACACCAAAGCTACTCTGGAATTGGAACAAGATTATTTTAACTAAGAAGAGACACTATTCAGTGTCTAAGACCAGTTTGGGGTTGATTGGAGTGAGCAATCAAGATTGACTTTTAATGATACGGATGTCATATGACATAGGACACCCAAGGTTGTCCGTGTCATATGACAAACCGCCTCCATCAATGGATTGCACCCAAACAGATCTTAGGCTCCCCAAATAGTGGTAAATGAACCAAGACTACTTGAACACAGCTTTGAGCCACAAAGGGGGATCAATCTTGGTAGATCTGAAGGCACTGAAAGCCAAACAGCTTTCTGGGAGCTCTATGTCGTATGACACAGGACCCCTTTAGGAGTCCTATGTCGTCCGACATAGGTGTCCAATTTCAGAGCCTTTTAGCAGATTGATCCCACCTTGCTCTCAATGCCCAACTGAGCTACAACGTTAACTGAAAGCAGTAGAATAGTAACACTACGTGAGTATTATGGGAGGATCACATGGCTTTAATGGCCAAATGTGATGAATCACATGTTTATGGCCATTATCATGTAGCCATCACCTCCTAACTCAAACAAAACTAACCAAGATGCAAACTTTAATGCAACTAAAGCTACCAAATGTCCAGATCTGAGGTGAGGAGATGTGAATATGGAAGATTCACATCTCCACCACCTTTGTCATGCAAAAAGTCCCAAATATTCACATGTTATTGAGCAATATAAGCATGCAATGTAAATAAATGAAAGTGCAAGGCATAATCAGAGAGAGAGGGGGTTTAGGGACTACCTATTGTAGTCCACAAGGTAAAAGCACCAGTAGTATGGTGATTACCCCTTCAACACACCAACAAAGGAAGTCTTTCTTTGGATCTTGGCTTGGATGTGTGTATGTATGAGGAGGGAGGTGAGTCTGTGTGTGTGAGAGAGAGGGTGAGCCTCTATTTTGACAGAGTTTCCTTACTTGCCAAAAGTCCCCCTTAAATGATCAGCTATGCCCTTTATTTATAGGCATGCTGATGGGAGGTCCTATGTCAGAGGACAGAGGGCGTTAACCGCCTTTGGTGGCCCTTTGTCGGACGACACCGGTCAACATTGTGACAAAGCTGGGCCGCAGGAAGGCAGGCCCAATGGATTGAATAATCAAATGGATAATTGGGCTCAAAAATGCATTTTAGCAAATAAATGAGCCCAAAAATCAAGGAAAGTGGACCCAAAAACATGAGTTCGGGTCGGGGTACTCACAGCAGGGTAATAGGTTTAAAAATCAGAGCATGCCGTATCCTTTTTCCTCCTTTTTAAACACAGTCCGCCGAGAGAGAGAGAGAGAGAGAGAGAGAGAGAGAGAGAGAGAGAGAGAGAGAGAGAGAGAGAGAGAGAAGAACGACGAAAACCTCCATTGTTGTCAAATTCCTTCTCCGAAAACTTCGAAATCAAGGCTATGGAGAGAGGGGATGGAGCTCATGTGATCCGCTAAGGTCGAGTGAGTAGAGAGGTTGCGGAGAAGAGGCTTGAATTGGTGAGGATGCACCGCCATTACACGCTCTCACAATCGGTAAACGACGAAGTTTACCCCGATATGTGGCAACATTGGGCCACCGATGAGGATCTTCGCATGGTATGTCACTCAATTTTGTCGATTTTATTGATTTTTCATCAAAATTGGTTCATGCTAGATTTAGGGCTTTAATGTCAAAATTTGGGGCTTTTGTTGATTTTTCCTTTGGAATATGAAATTGATGATGCATATGTTTAATTGAAAGCATGGGTAGTAGGAATATGCAATTTGTTTATGAAAACCATGTATAATTTGTATAATGTGAAAATAAAGTGGGTACAAATTTGCCGAATTTGTGACGGACTCATGCATGTGAGATTTTGTGATGAAAACTTGTTTTTTTGTGAGCATATGTTTGATAACATGATGACTGAACGTGAGAAAAAAATGCATGCATGCTAGATTTATGAAAATAAAGTGCATGGAAAAAATGTGTCTAAAAAATGGGACGGAGTTTATTTTTTTTTCTTTTCTGTTTGTGTTTGTGTCATGTTTGCAATTTTGTTGACATACTTGCGCTGTGTTTACCTGCAGGGAAGAGCGGATGTCATCCAGAGCAAGTTGGACAAGCTAAAGACTCGAGGGTCCGTGAAGGCGGTCGTTAGGCTTTGGGATGCATTGCCCACAGCTGGTAGGGAGGGTTACTCAGTCCTCGCCAGCTTGTGGTGGCCTCTAACCTTTACGGATTCATTGAGTGCTTGAGAGGATTGGCGGGGTTGCATAAGAGCAAGGGGCTCTACCTGGCTCTGATTGAGCACTGGTGGGATGTCACCTATACGTTCCACTTCTTTTGGGGGGAGGCTACCGTGACCCCCACTTGCTATGCCGCTATCACTGGCCTGTCCTTCAAGGGGCTCCGCTTGGAGTGGCATGACGGGTACACTGACACGAAGCTGATGGATCTACTGGGGATTGTTCCCGTGCTGATGAAGGGGATGGGCATAGATTATGCCGTGGTGGTTGTGAAGCTGACTGAGAGCATAGCTCGGTATGAGAGGGGGATCAGACCATCTCGGCTGAGCAGATTGCCTGCTACTTTTTTGTGGTTCGCCCTTTCTAGCACTTTATTTGGGCATACTGAGGGCACAACTGTGTTTGCCTTACTGGGGTCTTTGGCGGACATCGATAGGATAGATGAGTTTGCTTGGGGAGAGGCCGGTTTGGCTGAGTTGTACTTCGCCTTGGATAGATACAGCAGGAAGGCGTCCACCTCCCTGACCTGCTTTGAGTTCCCGTTGGAGGTATACTCCCTTCTTCTTCTCTCTCTCTCTCTTTTTTTTATCCCTTGTACATATTGTATATGCCTCTTTATATTGATGAGTTTCTCTTGTTGGATGCAGGTCTGGGCTCTGGAGATTTTTGGATGCGCCCTGTGGGATCATGTCCCGGGGGAGGCTTTTGCATACCCTGCTATGCTTTGGTGGACGAAGGATGCCCGGGTGAAGAGGACCAGCAGGACTAGGAAGAAGGTGAGGTACCAGGACATGGTGCCGTTTTTGATGGCAGAGACCAGTGAGAGGGTCGATTTTTATCCCTGGGGTTGGTTCGAGGTTGACCAGCTGGGCGGTGCCGAGCGTTGGACGAAGCGGAGGTGTATCCTGCGGGATCTTACCTGCGATGTCTATTACTTGGGGGAGAGGGTGACGAGACAGCACGGTTTGGGGTTGGCCCCTTTGGCACCATTTGAGCCTCCGACTGACATATTATATCCCTGGGAACTGGCAGTGGTTTAGGGCTGGGCGGCCTGCCATGGAGTACGTTACTCAAGAGCCTTATTTGGCATTCATGAGATGCAGTCTGAAGACGCCTCAGGTACTGGCGAGGGAGGGGACTTCGGTCGTCAGGCTTCCTCGAGCTGGCTTCTCGTATACCAGGAGAGGGTTAGGATGAGGGCGCAAATACCCCTCCCAGAGGTGACACCGTGAGCTTTTCGGCCCCGACCGAATGCTCAGGTATGTGCTGATCACATTCTGATTACTTAGCCTTTGTACATTTTACTCCATTGCTTCGACTATTTTTTATGCTTTCATTTTTTGTGTGCAGTATTTGACCCGGGTTGTCGATTGACTTTTGCTCTAGGTCATTGGGGCTAAGAGGTTCATCTGCAACCTCGTGATGCGGGGGAATGCTCGAGATTTTGAAAGGGCATCGCGACTAGCGTTTAGTGCCTCTACGAGAGAGAGGTCGCCTATTCCTGCCAGCGTGACTATGCCAGGCAGACGATCTATGGAGACTCCCCGCTCCCAGCCTAGAGAGTCGGCTCCTTTGCGGCAGTCGGTGGACGTCCCTCTCTCTCCCTACATGGATAGGAGCGTAGAGATCTCCCGGGACCACATCATCTTCGGGGGCATGGAGGGGCCAAGCTATGTATAGGGCAGAGCTGGTGAGGGCTCTTCTTACCGAGGGGGTTATGGCACCTTTGAGTTGCAGGGAGATTACAGGAGTCCCTTATGGACCCAGGGGACGTATGGCTAGGGCTCGAACGCCTTCTGTTTTGGCTATGACTTCTTTGCCGACATTGGGGTGTCGTACCGAGGCGTGCCTGCTGATCCGGAGGACACATATTCTGACGCCGAGCAGGATGACATAGAGTCGGGGATGACTTTTCCAGGGGCAGATGCGGAGGGACCGAGCACGGCTCAATGGAGGGTGAGGAGGTGCGGCAAGGGGATTGCCAGGGAGGATGACCCTGTTTCTGGTTCGGACAGCGACTCTGATTGACCGTGAGTGAGTGCGTTTATTAGGGCAGAGAGAGAGAGAAAACATATACATGTTATGCACATTATTTTTCTATTTTTGGAATGTAATAACTAGGTTAATACATTATTGTTTATTTCAATATATATATTTTTTGTATTTTTGTTTTGTTAGTTCTGTACTGAATGCAAGTTGCATGAGCCCGATTTTGTGTTTTATGTGGGATTTTGAATGGAAAATGGGGGGATGGGCTGCTTTTGTTTGTGCTTGGCTGTTTGGGGAAACATTTCCTCATTGGGGGACATCAGTTTTTACTGCTGTCAGAATTTTTTGACTGGGTGACAATCTTATTCGCGTGGATGAGATTGAGGCTGCAATCTCATCCGCGCAGACAAGGATAGCATCTGACAGGGTTATTTAAAATTTTCACCTCAGATCTGGTTTATCTCTCCCCTTCATCTTCCTCTTTGTTTTTTCTGAAGTCTCGGGCAAAACCATAAAAAACCATGGAAAACATGAAGAATTCTCCTAAATTGCCAAAGGAGTTGCAAATGATCTTCTTCAACAAGTTCAAGGAGTGGTCTCGAGAATTCATGCATGGGAACAAGGTGTTCTTTGAAAAGAGGTATAAAATCAAATCCTTGTGGTCTCTTAAGAAGCTTGTCCCAGATTATGACTTGATGAGGGCTTCCGCCGCATATTGGGACACTCGGAGGCGCATCTTTTGCTTCTCTTACAACGAGATTATTCCCACCCTCGAAGATTTTAGGGCTTTACTCGGAGGGCCCAAAGTGGAAGAGGTTGCACTTCCCTTGCCCGGAGGGATGTCTTTTGTCAACAAATTATCTAGTCTCCTTCAAATCTCCCCGGAGGAAGCCCGAGGTATGATTCGAGGACCCGACTATTTTGACATTTCTTGTCTCCCGGATAGGTTTAGGAGCTTGGGTATGGTTGGTGATTGTTATTGAGATGCATTTGCTCTTTGTGCAATCGGGTCTTTATTCATGGTCTGTTACTTTTGGGATGTGCCACCGGTCTCTGTTAGATGTTGTTGTTCACTACCGATTGGGTCGGGATATAGTTCCCTTGATCTTGGGAGAGACCCTTCATGCTATTGACCGGTCGGCTATCGGGAAGCGGTACATGCACGGGGGGAGCCCGTTTCTGTTGCTGATGTGGCTGATGGAGAGACTGGGGGTCCTACGGGAGGCTCCACACACACTCAGATAATGGACTTTTGCCAGGAGGGGGTTACTGTCAAGATCGAGGATCAGGCCTCGTGGGAGCGTTGGATGGCTCAGCGCCGTACCTAGGATATCCGATGGTGGATTCCGCACTGGCAGATAGAGACTAGGAGGACACTTTAGGATGGATCTCAGGTAGTCATGCTTTCGGGGATTTGTTGGTCTACCTTCTACATTCCAGCTCTAGCTCTCCGACAGTTCGGGATGGAGCAGGTTCCTTTGGAGGGCTGCGATGATATTGCTACCCGGGTGGTGCTTTCTATTTCTATGGATGACTTATCTGCATTTTCCTTCTTCTCCCGAGTATGGAGGTATCATGTTTTCCCTCCTGTGGTCCTTCTCAGGCGTCCGGAGCGTATTTTTCTGTCCACTTGGTACTTGGATTGGTACGAGAGACACATGGGGGAGACTCAGGTGGCTCTTATGAGGAGGCGTGAGGCCATTGTGGGACCAGAAGATGTCCCTATTTCAGTGTTGAGGAGAGCTGAGGCGAGGGCTAGTCTTTACTACAGGAGCAGGGACGACATGCTTGATTATGAGGTGAGAGTGGAACGTCAGAGAGACAGGGTTCCTATGGCGCCGCCTAGGAGGCAAGAGATCAGAGACGAAGCCCAGGTGATGTGGTGGATTTCAGTATATGTAATTCCCTAATTTTCTATACATTCAATCCTTATTTTGATGTAATCTAGACTAGTTTTGATGTAATTTCGAGTAGATGTTGAATTTGTGAGTAGTGGGAAATTATTGTATTTTGAGACTATTTTTAGTGATTTTGTGTTTATTCCGTGAAAGTTTATTAATGCTGAGGATAAAGCTGAAATTATCAGAAGTTTGGGGATCAGAATGAAAATCTTGAAAGTCAAGGATCAAAGAGAAAGTTCAGTGACCAGAACGAGCTTTTGGAAGCTTGGAGGACCAAAGTAGAAGAAAGAAATTTGGAAATTACAATGTTCAGCTTGAATCAATCACGTGAAGGATAAGGGCGTTTTGACCGAGGCAAATTATTAGTTGACCGTCGCAGGAAGCTTTGGAATTTATTTTATTATTTCTTTTTACTTTTTCTTTTAATAAAATTATTTTTAGGTTTTTAGAACGGAGGAGTATAAATACTCCTTTTAACAATATTTTTTGGGTGGATCTTTTAAAGTTTATTTTTTTCTTAGAGAGTTCATCAATTTTCATGGAAGGCTAATTTCCATTGCTTTGGATTTGAATCTTGAACCGTTTATTGAATTCAATTGAGGTATCTATTTCTTTATTCCTTAATCCCTATTCATAGTTTTACTTGTTTTAATTGATAGATCTTTTTCTAGGGTTTTGAGATTTTATCACCCTCTTTTTCCTTGTAATTGATTTATTGCTAGTTTAATCATAAGTCTGTGCCAGATTAGGATTTTTCACAAGTAGCATCTTTGAGATTTATGCATGTGCCATGGTAAATTGAGAAGTGGGTAAAACTAGATTTTATTCTATTTGCAAAAGAATAGTGAAATTCTTGATCTTAATCTCTTAAATCTTTATCAATTGATTGTCTATACCTAGACTGTGTCAGTTAGGTTTGATTATTGATTAGGGTTATAGGTGAGTGTGCCACTGCTTATAACCATTAATAAGAAAGGGATAGAGATTGAAATACATCTCGGATCAAGTGAATAGGAGGAAGGGAAAGAAATTATACCGATGATATTGAATTGGTAAACGGGGACAGAAACAAATCTGAAGTGCTTTTCTTTTATAATTGTTTACAATCACATTTATTTCCTTGATTTAGTTTAATTACAACAATCTTATCAAACAAACCCCCCAAAACTGGTCTGTGACTATTACATAAACAAATAACCGTTCTTCAGTGGATCGACCCTGAACTTGTCCTTGATGCAGTTTTGTAGCCGAGTCTTGTCTTGGTAAATAATTTATAGGCGTGCGACTTTAGCCTATCAAATTTTGGCTCCGTTGCCGGGGAACGGTGTTTATTTGTTTGTATTCTTATTTAATTTCTGTCATTTAATTTTATTTGTTTGTCTTTTATCTCTTTATTAGTTTCACCCCCTGTCCCTTCGTGGTGTGGATCATTGTTTGGTCCATACCCGTTCTACTGATTATTCTCTTGAGCTTCTTGATCCAGAAATTAAAATAACTATCAAGAAAGAGATGGATGATAGAGCACCCCAGACACTCAAGCAGAAAACTGCACCTAATTGGACGGAGCAACCACATGCAGTCACTTTTCCCGCTTTGCCTGCGGGAGTCACATTCGAGTTGAAAACGGGATTACTTAATCAATTGTCGAGTTTTAATGGGCTACCCGGTGAAAACCCGAATCAACACGTATCTCAGTTCGTGCAAGTTTGCAACAGCATGAAGCCTGCTAATCTTCCAATTGAGCAGCTTCTTCTTCGAGCCTTCTCCTTCACCTTGAAGGACAGAGCTAATATGTGGTATTATCATCTGGCCCCGGACAGTATAACCACCTGGCAGCAAATGAAGGAGGCATTTTTGGATGAGTTCTTTCCAATAGATCAGATAAATGTCATGAAAAGGGACATCAGTAACATGGAACAGAAGACAGATGAATCATTTTATGAGTTTTACAACCGGTTCCATACACTCACCCGGAGTTGTCCCTATCACGGGTATGATGCGGATCAGCTAATAATGTACTTCCATGGAGGACTTACTGATCAGGACAAAAGGATGGTTGACTCTTCGTGTGGGGGTAGCATACTGAACAACACTACTGCGGAGGCCCAGAAATTACTAGAGGAGCTAGCAAGGAGTAGCCGAACACATGGGAGGAGATCCAGTGTCAGACAGGTTAGTGCTATTGGTACAAGCAGCGGGGAGAATGAGAAGCTTGTGTCCGAGGTCAAGGAGTTAAAATGTATGATGAAGCAATTGATGTTGAGTTGGACAGAAGGCCAGGAGAATGTGAATTCAGTTGGGTTCCCACAGCAGCAGCAGAGACAGTATAACTATGGGGGTAATCAACCCTATGATAGATGGGGACAACCACCACAAAGAAGAAAGAACAAAGCAATCTACGTATAACATGTTCCGTATTAATCGCTCAGTATGACTACCTTTTCAAACGGTTTTCAAAGAAGATATGAGGACCGATGCTAGTATCGGTGGTGCGGAGAGACAAATGGGGCAGATTGCGAGAGCAGTGGTAAGAATGGAAGCTAGAGAGGCGGCAAAAGTACCACCTCAGACTGAGCAACTTCCGAAGCATAATGTTAGTGCAGTTTATGTGAGGAAGAAGAAGAGAGTTGATGGGAAAATGGTTCCTATAGAGCTTGATTAGAATGTTGAGAAGAGAGTGGAACCTGAGTTGGAGGTGGAGAAGAAAGAGAAAGTACTTGAAGAGAAGAATACGCCACAAGTTTTCCAAAAGTATGAACCCGTCCCACCTTTTCCATTGGCATTGGAAAGAGACGCCTCAAATGAATCAGAGAAGAGCATGTATGATACCTTCAAGAATATTGAAGTAAATATCCCGTTCTTGGACCTTCTCAAAACAGTTCCTAGATATGCCAAATTCTTGAAGGAACTGTGTACTATCAAGAGGAATAATAAGCTGAAGGCCATGAAGAAAGTGAAGGTGATTGAGCATGTTAGCGCTGTTTATCAGAAAAAGATGCCCAAAAAGTGTAGTTATCCGGGCATGTTCGTGATTCCAGTGACTTTTGGGAGTAGTTCAGTTCAGAAAGCTATGCTTGATTTAGGGGCTTCAATCAATGTTATGCCTTATACATTGTTTGAAGACCTTAAATTGGGTGAATTGGAGAATACTAGAGTTGTGATTCAGTTGGCGGATAAGTCCAACGCATACCCGAAGGGGGTGGTGAGAGATGTTGAAGTCCGGGTTGGTGACTTGATTTTCCCGGCAGATTTTTATGTGCTTGAGATGGAGACGGATTTTTAGGCTCCTATTCTGTTGGAGAGGCCTTTTATGTCTACTTCTCGTACCAAGCTAGATGTGGCTAATGGTTCTTTGACGATGGAGTTCGATGGGAAGAAAATTGGGTTTGATGTGTTTGATGAGAAGAATTTTCCTAAGAACAATGTTCGTAAAGTTTGTGCCATGGACTTGAGGGAGCCGATTATCAAGGAGGAGGCCAAGATAGATGAGGTGAAGTTTTCTAAAATGAAGCCGGAGGAGGCAAAGAAAGTAGAACCACCGAGGAAGAAAGAAGGGAAGCAAAAGAAAAAGGGGAAGCCTAAATGGTCTCCAACGGGGAGGCATGTCATGGAAACCAAACATCTTCTAGAGGTAAACGAAGATTACTTTCATCCCCCTTACATTGATGAGGCCCATGTTTGTGGGGCCTCCCGTCCCCTTACTTGATTATTCCTTGGTGTCCTTTTCCCCATTTTTATTGTCCCGTATTTATTATTTAAGTGTGGGGGAAGGATGAATGAGCCATATGCTATGCCGGGGGCTTACCCGGCATATGGTCTAACTAAAGACGGTAAAGAAGGGCGGCTTATCGGGAGGCAACCCGAGAATTTCGTTGTTTTTAACTTTGTTTAATTTCTTTTTACTTAATTATTTATGTGAAATTGGTGCTACTGAGGTATTTTTGTTTTATGGTGTTGTGTAGGAAAAACATGGAGAAGGGAGGAAAACGTCTTGGGGCCTGTTCAATTTCTTAAAAAAAATAAAAAAAATAAAAAAAATAAAAAATAAATAAAAAATAAATTAATTTCAGCCAGCCTCATAAACAGAGACTTGGGGTGTTTTCAGCAACAGCGAGGCGCCGGGCCTCAATTCTAACCAAGCGGTCGCCTCAATGGCCAAGTTTCCAAGGCAAACTCACTGACTCCCATGCGGCCGCCCCGCTCAAACCCAAGCGCCCGCCCCACCTTCGTCAAAACCTGAGCCAATGGACTGTATTCCAAGCGGCCGCCTCCCAATAAACCATGCGGCCGCCTCAACTTTGTCAATTTCGGGCCAAGTTTACGTATCCAATGTGGCCGCCTCAAATCCCTGAGTTGTTCGCCGGTGATCTACAACCTCCTCCACTCCGGAATGTTGTTGGAATGGAAATCTCTCGTTGGGCAGTGAAGGAAAAGAAGTTTCTGGTTAATACAGAGGAGAGAAGCACGCCAAATGTTCGATGAATTGCTTGAGTGAGGTTGGGCCACTGTTACTTACAATTGTCAAATTGAAGATTGGAGGATCTGGAATTGATGTCCACAGAAAATCAAGGACTCTCTCAAAGCCAGTTGAGCACCCGTCTGAGCTTCCAAATTGGACTATGATGGATCAAGTACAGGACAAGCACCTGGAGAAGATAGTGAAGTGATTTTATTCCCTCAAGCAATCTTCAAGGACCCCCCTCCGTGATGGTAACAATATATTGGTAATTTTTGTTGCATACCGCGACAAGGCGAGTCTATCCCCACAAATAAACGTGCCAAGGCTGCTGAGTTTTTTTTAGTAACCCAAAGGTTATCGCTGAAGTACCATGGTTTGGAATTGAGCAAGAGTACACGCTACTTCAACCAAATGTGAACTGGCCTTTGGGTTGGCCTGTTGGAGGTTACCCTGGTCCTCAGTGTCCATACTATTGTGGTGCTGGGGCTGAAAAGTCCTTCGGTAGGGATATTTTTGATGCACATTAAAAGGCTTGCTTTTATGTGGTATTCAACATTAGTGGAACCAATAGAGGTCATGTCCGAACAGTGGGAGTTCCAAGTAGCCCCCCAAGGAATTGGAATTAGGCGGTGATCACATCTGGTGTGCCAGATATCTCCTCGAGAGAATTACGAAACAAGCTGGTGTCGTTCTCACTCTTGACCCCAAACCTATCGATGGCGATTGGAACGGAGCAGGATGTCACACAAATTACAATACCAAGAGTATGAGAGAGGAGGGTGGTTTTGACGTAATCAAGAAAGCTATACTGAACCTATCGCTTCGCCACAAAGAGCAAATCAGAGCATATGGAGAAAGCCATTGGTGCAGCTGAAGTTGAAGATCGTTTGCAAGATGCAATTCAGGAGAAATTTGCAGTGTTTGGCGATAATGAACATCAAGCCATTGACATCCTTCAAGCCAAGGACCAATATAGGGATCAGATTGGTTCCCACCGCCTCAGTAGTTCCAGAAGGTAACCATTACCCTTGTTTGCTTTGTATTGAATGCATTAGGGACTATGCATTATTTGGTGAGGGGGTGGGGTACTTACATTTTGTTGTTGTATATGTCTGTTTTCGTCTTTGAAAAAAAAATGAAAAAAAAAATTTAAGAGGCTAGGTGAAAATCGGAAACGGCACCTAGGCAAAAGGTGAGTGAGTGAAATACTTTCTATCGTTTATATCACCAGTGTTGGCGTCATAAGGGGGGTTTGGAGTCTCGGGTTAGGATTTTCATACTTGGTGTAGGAGGCTCGGTTAGAGGTGATTAGGATAGAAACCCTCGTTCTTTCTTGGAGTAATAAGGAGGCGTTGGTGCTTTCACGAGGTAAGTTATGCCCGAAAACAATTTCTAGGCATCAACTTCTTATTTTTACGAGGGCGAGTGTAGTGTGAGACTAGCGTGGGGGAAACTTAGGACATTTTTAGTTCCCCCATTTGCTTTTATGTGTGGGCCCTAGTTCGGAAGACCATTTACATGTTGGATTTGGTATCGAGCTAGGGCCGTGTATTCATATGATTTTGAGGAGTGATAAGGAGAAGGAAGCATTCATATTCCGTATTGTTTTTGACTGACATGGATTGGTGGAGTAGAGGAGATTAGGGATCATTTTCCTCCCATGCTATCTGTTTAGACCGGCGATTTAGAGTGGGGTTAGGATATTACTCAGGGACGAGTAATGGTCTAAGCGTGGGGAAATTTGATGTGGTGGATTTCAGTATATGTAATTCCCTAATTTTCTATACATTTTATCCTTATTTTGATGTAATTTCGAGTAGATGTTGAATTTGTGAGTAGTGGGAAATTATTGTATTTTGAGACTATTTTTAGTGATTTTGTGTTTTTTCCGCGAAAGTTTATTAATGCTGAGAATAAAGCTGAAATTATCAAAATTTTGGGGATCAGAATGAAAATCTTGAAAGTCAAGGATCAAAGAGAAAGTTCAGTGACCAGAACGAGCTTTTGGAAGCTTGGAGGACCAAAGTAGAAGAAAGAAATTGGGAAATTACAATGTTCAGCTTGAACCAATCACGTGAAGGATAAAGGCATTTTGACCGAAGCAAATTTTTAGTTGACCATCGCAGGAAGCTTTGGAATTTATTTTATTATTTCTTTTTCCTTTTTCTTTTAATAAAATTAGTTTTAGGTTTTTAGAACGGAGTATAAATACTCCTTTTAACAATATTTTTAGGGTGGATCTTTTAGAGTTTATTTTTTTCTTAGAGAGTTCGTCAATTTTCATGGAAGGCTAATTTCCATTGCTTTGGATTTGAATCTTGAACCGTTTATTGAATTCAATTGAGGTATCTATTTCTTTATTCCTTAATCCCTATTCATAGTTTTACTTGTTTTAATTGATAGATCTTTTTCTAGGGTTTTGAGATTTGATCACTCTCTTTTTCCTTGTAATTGATTTATTGCTAGTTTAATCATAAGTCTGTGCCAGATTAGGATTTTTCACAAGTAGCATCTTTGAGATTTATGCATGTGCCATGGTAAATTGAGAAGTGGATAAAACTAGATTTTGTTCTATTTGCAAAAGAATAGTGAAATTCTTGATCTTAATCTCTTAAAGCTTTATCAATTGATTGTCTATACCTAGACTGTGCCAGTTAGGTTTGATTATTGATTAGGATTATAGGTGAGTGTGCCACTGCTTATAACCATTAATAAGAAAGGGATAGAGATTGAAATACATCTCGGATCAAGTGAATAGGAGGAAGGGAAAGAAATTATACCGATGATATTGAATTGGTAAACGGGGACAGAAACAAATCTGAAGTGCTTTTCTTTTATAATTGTTTACAATCACATTTATTTCCTTGCTTTAGTTTAATTACAACAATCTCATCAAACAAACCCCCCCCCCAAGCTGGTCTGCGACTATTACATAAACAAATAACCGTTCTTCAGTGGATCGACCCTGGACTTGTCCTTGCTGCAATTTTGTTGTCGAGTCTTGTCTTGGTAAATAATTTGTAGGCGTGCGACTTTAGCCTATCGCCAGGCGACCAGAGCTCTGATAGAAGCAGGCTTGATGGACCCGGCCCCTATGCCAGAGCTAGGGAGGAGGAGGACGGACATCATTCCCGTGTCTTGGAAGAACACGAGGCACGGTGGGAGGAGACGGAAGAGGAAGGAAGTGGACGCGAGCACTAATGGCTAGAGCTTCGAGTATCCACTGACCATCCTTGCAGGCACACTAGTTTTTAGTTATGTATTTTTTTTAACTTTTAGCTTAGTTGTAAGTTTAAGAGTAGACCGGGCTTGAATTCATCAAAAAGTTTTTAAATGTAATGAATATATGAATTGCATTAGAGTTTTTCGAGACGCATTCATGACTTGATCAATGTGTCGATGACGAAGTATGATTTTTGTTTATGTTTTAGACTGAACCGTTTCCGGCTGCCTACGTTCCCCTTTTACAAGAGGACTAAGGGGCTCAGGTCTCAGTAGTTCGACTCTACGAGTTGTTCATCATTTTTTTAGAGGTGGTAGGTAGAGAGAGGGACAAGAGAAGTGCGACCTTGTTTTTTACCTAGGCTGCCCTTTCGGGTTTTCAACCTAGTTGGGTATTACTCTTTTAGCACTTTTGGGAGGGAAATGACTCGGTCTTCATGCATAGTATCTACGGAGCTTGTATCTGTTTAACGGATGCACGAAAGGATTTCCATCTAAGTCTGCGAGCTGCATGGCTCCTCCAGAGAAGATCTTCTGAACTACATAGGGTCCGATCCAGACGGGCTCCCATTTGCCAAGTGAATTGGCGTGGGTCGGAGGCTTCTCTTTTAGCACGAGGTCGCCTTCTCGGATGTCTCGACCAGATCTTGACTCAGGTGCCAACTCGGCTCACTATTCACATGGACGAGGCATTAAAACGAACATGACAGGCTTGGTCCTTAGGTTCGATTTTTCTTTTAGGCTGGTGGAAACCGCTTGCCCTATAGGACCCTCGCCCGGGGCTGTCCACCCCGGGATGTCGAAATACAGGTGCAAAATGAGGGGCTTATAGCCGCACAGATGGTCTCCACTGAACCAGGATCTAGCATAGTTGAGAAAAAGAAGAGCAATCTTTTCCAACCTACCTAGGATTCTGAGAAAACACTGTTTTAAGTAAATTAAAACAATAAAAAAATCATAAATAAATAACGGAAACTGCATGTCACATGAGCTTTCCCCCCTTTATCCAAAAAGGCCTTCCCATGTCTAAACCTTACCCGTCACCCCCTCCAGTGAATCGAGAGTGGTTGAGAGTAACCGGGAGCCGCCTTTTCAGTATCGAAGTTACAAGGTCCGACAGCCCTTCCGGTTCAGCGGTTCGAACAGTTCGATACTCCCCCATGGCAGGATCAACAGACAACAGTGAGGGAAACGGAACCCCTCCACTGAGAAACCTCCAGACAATGAAGGAGGTGCTGCAAGCCTTCGAAACTCTCAAGAAGCGCCAAGAAGAGCAGAAAGCCTGGATCGTAGACACCATGCACCATCGCGGAGCCGTTGTTGTTCCCCAAACTGATGGGACCTTCATTCTCATAGAAGACGAAGAAATACCGGCTCCCCAGGTCTCTCAAAGCTACCAGCAGGTCCCACCTCCGCCAAGCTATGAGATCCCAGCAACGCAAAGCAGCTCTCGCTCAAAGCTTTACTCGGGCATCAGTCAAGCAGCTCCGATCTGCCCGCCTCAGCACAGCCAATTTCCCGGCCCTGCGCCCCAGGCTCAATATCAACAGCACACATACGTGCCTGCTCTGCCAGATCCCAATGCATCTCGGTATCTCCTGGGGTTCAATCATTTGACTCTATACGAGCCTCGAAGCCATAACCTGAAATCCCAATGTTTACCCGGGACAGACATCCCAAGCGGATATCCCGACATTTCAAACCTACCACCCGCTGGTCTGCCACTTGGGGCTAATGAAACATTTCCCCAATTCCCAAACACAACCCTTAGCGGCCCGGGCAATCACGCCCTCAATTTCAACAACCAAGGGTACAGGATGGTATACACTCAACTACCTCCTCAAGACTCTCGAATGGCGATCCCATCAGCCAATCCACCTCCATCTTCGGTTTCCATCCTTGAAAATGGCAACCTGCCTCAACCTACTGACCCTCACATGGCTTGGTTGATCGAACAGATGAAGGACATGCAAGGCAAACTAGCCAACTCTCGGAAGGACTCCCTCATGCCCACAGATCCGAACAAGGTGGTTCCCCTACCTCCAAAATTCAGAATGCCGGAAATGGAAAAGTTCGACGGGACAAAATGTCCGAAAACCCACATTGACACCTATGTCTTGGGTATGAGAGCCAAAGTGGCCACCCCACAACAAATGGCGGATCACTTCCAGCATTCCCTCAAATCCACAGCATTAAGGTGGTTCCTCAACGTAAAGGCAGAAAACCGCTCCACGTGGGACCAAATCAGCGAAATCTTCCTAGAAAAGTACCGCGCCAACCTCGAATGGGAAACAAACCGCCATGATCTGCAAGCCACCGAGCAAAAGGATGACGAACCAGTAGGCGAGTTCTACAAAAGGTGGAACTGGAAGCTAAGCGAGATAATGGATCCACTTTCCAAGGAAGAGCAAATGGACATCTTCCATTACTGCCTCAAACCATCTTTGAGGACCTTGATTAGCCATCATTTCTATCCAGACCTCCGTGCCATGGTCAACGCCGGAACCAAGTTCGAAAAGACCTTAAGTCTCCGTAAGACAACAAAGAACTCCCCGCTTCGTCCTATCGCTATCTGGACAAACTCCGTCAAATCCAAAGACCCGTCCCAAACAAAGGAAAGGAAGTAGCTGGAACATTCCACTACATCCAGAATGGAGCTCAAGTAAACCGCGATCAAGCACCCCCGAGGAACAACAATCCCCCTCGCATACCACAGTTCCAGCATTTCGACAACCTCGAAATGCCTCTGGGCCAAGTATTCGAAGCACTGGTAAAGAGGAATCTCCTCAAGCCTCTCGAGAATTTCCAACCAAAGACTCTCAAACCCAACATGGATATGAGCAAGCACTGCGCCTTCCACAACTACCCCGGTCACACCACCGACAATTGCTTCGTGCTGAAGCAAGTGGTCCAGGGGCTAATCAAAGAAGGAAAGCTGGAATGCCCCCGTGACCCTAACACAATCAGAAATCCATTCCCCCGAAATGACAGGGTGAACATGATAGCCTTCAGCGAGACTCCATGCAAGAGTAGGCCTCCTGCAATCTCCGAAACTATCAACATGGTATCCCGCTACGACTAGGAATGTGAAACCAGAGTCAAACGTTCCCGCAATCGGGAATCCAGACATGAACATCCTAGAATGATTGTCTCCCTATGATCTCTTCCACGATCGAGACACACCTATGGATGGATCGAACGCTCCCCGGAGGAGGCCCAATCAAACGGCAGCACCAAAAGCGGTCTAACCTTTACAGACGCAGACTTGCCGATATGTGAAAACAGACACAACGAGGCCCTCCTCATCCTCATAAAGATAGAGAGGTTTTACCTCCCAAACATCTTGGTCAACATCATTGCCTTGCGCACAATAAAACGACTCCGTGTCAACCGCTCCCTGATGAGACCTTCGCCTCGGATAATCCGAGCTTACGACTCAACTCCGTGCCCTTTCGTAGGAGTAATCGATCTGAGGATCCAATTCAACGAACAAATGGAGTCGGTAGAATTCCAAGTTGTGGAAATCAACTCAACCTTCTCCGCTCTGCTGGGACGACCTTGGCTACACCAGATAAAAGCAGTATCATCTACTCTTCACCAGTGTGTGAAATTCATCAATGCCAACAGAAACCTCGAAGTAATCCGCGGGAGCAGCACGATGGAAAGCGCTTGGCCAGCAAGCTATGACCCAGAAGAAGGTCCCGACATGGCCAAATATTCCTCTACAGACGAGTCTCCAGCCATAACCCGCTACAAAATAGATCCCTGCATCCACGCTCTAAGCCGTGACGAGTTAGAGATCGAAGAACTCATGGGCCAAGATGACAACTCTGAATTATGCGACTGTGAAGAATGCACGAAGGAAGATCAAGAGATAGACGCCCAGATAGAACTTGACCAAGAAGTAGACTCATACTTCGCCGAAAATCCACCTGAGGAAAGCTGGCTCATCACCAACACGCTAGTGCAGGACAACCCTCTTGCCGACACACTCGGATCTCACGGGGACAGCCATCACAGCATAGTCCAATTCAACATCCCGGTATCTGACCTGGAAGAACAATGACGAACCTCCTTCAAAGCCTAATCAGAAAAGGAGAGATAGCATGCCCCCTCGATTCAGACATCGTGAATGTCATCCAAGCAAAGATCTCAGATAAGGAAGCAAATTCTATGAAGATAATCAACATCAGCAAGAATCAACTCCGAATCAGCGAATGCTTCGCCCTCCTGGAAGAAGCTCTCCATGACTTCTATCATCAAGCCCCCCCGAGATCTGGTAGCAACACCAATGGAGGGACACCGTCAAAGGAGCAACCTAAAACCTTCGCGATCTGGTTTGAAGTCGAACCGCATGCAAGCCATCCTTCGGGAACGGCATCGACTGAAGAATGGCCACCAAAGCCATCGCCACCCTCTCTAGACCTACAGCCCGCAAAGAGCAATGAAGCCTGGTCTAATCCCTTATCGCCTAGAGTCTGGCTTTGAGTCATGTTGTATGTGAATTCCCGTCTTTCGAGTCATCTGATGGCTCTACGTCGGAAGATTGTGAGTCCATAATCAACAATGTATCTTCTCTACGCTTTCAATAAAAGGTCTGACCTTTCTAAATATCCTCCCATTGCATCTTTAACAAAATGATGAGTTAACTAAATCACAAACAGTTAATAACAATTCATCTAATAAAGAAGCGGGCACATTAATTGAACAATGCATTAAACAAACCTTTAAGCATGTTGTCAAACAAGAGAAAAACCTGGCCCAAGCTGTCGAGAAGGTTTTAATCACAGTGAATTTGGGAACTGCTCAAGAGCCAAAAGAGACGCAAATCAGAAGCCTCTTCACCAGCGCAGGGCGTCAATCAGATCCTCCAATACCTCAAGAACGGGGAAACCGCCTTCATGAACGAGGAAGGCCAATGCAAAGAAGGAATCAAAGCCAAGAGCATCATGGCCCTAAAACGCCTTGTCTCTCACTTTGTCATCCTTGGGGACATGCTATACAAAAAACGCTACCAAGGACCGCTCCTACACTGCATCAGCCAGGAAAAAGCAAACGAGCTCATGAACAAAGTCCACAACGGGGCTTGCGGCCTCCACATGAATGCCAGAGCCCTGATGCAGATCATTCTTCGAATGGGCTACTACTGGATCTCCATGGAGTCATACTGCATCCACTTTGTCCGAAGCTGCGACAAATGCCAACGGTTCTCCAACCTCAATCATCTTCCTCCTCACGATCTCTACTTCATGACTACGCCCTGGCCCTTCGCCATGTGGGGAATTGACGTCATCGGAAAAATCACTCCGCCAGGCAGCAACGGCCACGAGTTCGTCTTGGTCGCCATCGACTACTTCACAAAATGGGTCGAAGCCAAGTCCTACAAGGTGCTAACTTCCAGGAAGGTCACACATTTCCTCAAGGAAAACATCATATGCCGATACGGCATCCCGAACGAGGTCATATCAGACAACGACTCCCACTTCGAAGGAGAATGCGACAGACTGCTGGCCGAATTCAAGATCACAGGCCACAAGTCCTCTCCCTACAGGCCGCAAACTAATGGCGCAAAGAGAAGCAAAGAAACAAGACCCTCGAAAGGATCATCCGAAAAATGACCACACGAGGACGAGATTGGCCCGAGAAGCTGCATCTGGCACTTTGGGGCTACCGAACATCAGTCAGAACAGCCACGGGTGAAACTCCATTCGCCTTGACATACGGGATGGAAGCATTACTGCCCGTTGAATTGGAAATTCCCTCACTCCGAGTGTTGCTGGAAAACAAGATCAACGAAGTCGAATGGATTCGAAGCCGACACGACGAACTGGCTTTGCTAGACGAGTGCCGAATAAAGGCCATGGAGCACATCCGAGCCTACCAAAGCAAAATGGCCAGAGCTTTCGACAAGAATGTCAAGTCCCGAGACATCAGGGAAGGCAATCTGGTACTCAAGGAAAAACCTCTCACTCGAACCAACCCACTGGGAAAATGGGAACCAACATGAATCGGCCCTTTCGTGGTTCAAAAGATCTTCTCCGAAGGAGCCATGAAGCTGACAGACCTAGACGACAATCCCTTCATGAATCTAGTCAACAGAAGCAAACATCGCAGATACTTCGCCTAAAGAAGATCAACTGTGCATCTCTTGGCACTCCCTGTAGTGTCGAACTACGCAGACCTGAGCCCTCTAGTCCGGGGGGAACGTAGGCAACCTTAATTGGTCCGGTCTAAAAACACACAAAAACAAAAAAGTTTGAATGTCAACCAAGACCTCCATCAAACTAGACACTTTTCCAAATCATGTCCCTACCATCACCTTTACCAAGTCAACGACGACGGAAACATCAAAGGACAACAAAAGGTCACTCAACATTACAAGATTGACCCATGTCAACTACAAGCTAGAGGCTTGCATTCGCCCTCGTACGCTTCAAAAAAAAAAACAAAGAGCTCAAGCAGAAGCTTTCAAAAACAAAGAGCTCAAGAAGAAGCTTCACAAAAAAAAAAAAAAACGAGGCCAAGGACCCAATGCCGATGACCAAGAAGCAAGGGAACCGTTGAAAAGACCGTAAAAAACGACTTGTCAAGGGACCATCCAACCTTCCCATCCAAACACAAAATCCAAACAAAAAAGGATGCCGTCAAGGCTCAGACTGCTTCAGTCCACAAATACAACAGAAAGATCCAAAGCTAGACGCCGCCAAGGCTCACAAAAGAAGCAAAAAAAAAAAGGCAAACAAGAGATCTTGCGTCTCGAAAAAGCTTTAAAAGTAAATCAAAAATCACTAACGGTTACAACATTTCTTGATGAGTTCAAGCACGGTCTACTCTCAAGTTCACAACATGCTAAAAGACAGCTTAATACATTTAATAAATAATGTGTCTGCAATGCAATGAATGGATACTTAGGAGGTCATTCCGCGCCAATCGCGCTTGTCCCCTCACCATTCTTCCCTTTCTTCCCTCGTCCCCGGTGAGTCTTCTTTCGTTCCACGAGAGCCATCTCTGTCTCTCTCATTCCGAGATTAGGGGTCCTCCCTGTAGAGTCAAACAATCCAGTGGCTAGCAGAGCTTCATTTGTCCGTGACTCAGTCCAGATCTCCTCCCTGCGAGTCTGCAAAAGAGGACGTCTCTCCGTCAGTCGGTCAACTCGAGTCTCATAGTCAAATAAAGCGTCTCCTGTCACATC
Source organism: Adenophora triphylla var. japonica (assembly GCA_022495995.1). Classification (NCBI taxonomy): domain Eukaryota; kingdom Viridiplantae; phylum Streptophyta; class Magnoliopsida; order Asterales; family Campanulaceae; genus Adenophora; species Adenophora triphylla. Next base: position 540,861 of record JAFEMH010000446.1, read on the forward strand.
CTGGGGGTTAGACCAGGCTTTGGCACTTCTAAGGCTATAGCTAGGACGACAACCTTGACCTAGAATCGCTTCATGCCTGCTTCCCAAAACCACTTGGGACTGCCCGACATGCTGCTCATACCAATCCAGGTACTTAGTGGTCAATACAACACTCTCCCGACGTTGAAGGAGCACCACAAGAGGGAAAGCGGAATACTTTCATACCCTCAAAAAATACAAAAAAACATCCGAATCTGCCATGTAGAGACAAGCCACCTCCACAGTGGCAATGTCATCCATGCCCAGAAAAGCTCCTGCCTCATCCCGAACTGCCGGGAAAGGAGCAACGAAATATAGAAGGAAGACCAAGATAAACCTGGAACTCTGACAACATAGGACCCTTCCTGAAAGGCCCTCCTAGTCTCAATCCCCCAGTGAGGAACCCACCAACGGATCTGATGCGTACCAAGCTGTGCCATCCATCTCTCCAAGGCGGACTGATCCATATCCAATATAAGAGGTCGCTGAGCAAACGTCCACGGGCTAAAAGACGCTGGAGACTCGGGCATGGCTTGAAGCCTCTCTCGCAACCACAAAGTGAGCAAAAGAGGGCTTCCCCCTCTCATAAACCTATTCCCAGTCGCCAGATGATCAATGCCGTGAAGGGTTTCCCCCAGCACCAACGGAGCAATGTCCTCCCCGGCTCGGCAGTGCCCTACTACATCCAGCAAAGCGCTGTCACATACCCCGACGGAGCTGACCATGAAAAGCGTCGTTATCACGCACAAGGCAAATGTATCCCATGAGACGTCACTCTCATCATCGCTCATAAAATGCTTCGACAGTGCGGAAATGTCAATATGACCAGAATCAAAAGTCATACCCTGTACTTCTTCCAACGAAGTCCGAAGAAAGCATGCAAGCTTCACGCTCACGGCCGCACCGCCAATCAAAGGAAACGAGATGGCCTCCACCTCTGGTCCTCCAATCAAATCCCAAAAATCCTCAAAGGTGGGCGTGACCTCATTGTAGGAGAAGATATATACGTGCCTCCTAATTTCCCAGAACTTTGAGGCAGCCTGCAACAATTCCCAATCAGGAACTAACTCCTTAAGGGACCAAACCGAGCGGAGTCGAAACCTCATCTCGAAATCCCATTTATTGTGCCTCATGTGGTGCCTCATCCACGTTTTGAGCCGCTCAAGGAAGAACGCTTGCCTCTCCTTTGAAAGCCTCGGCAAAACTCTCGAAACGGACGAAGAATCCATGGCAAAAATGGAGGTTTCTAGAGAAAATGAGGAAGAAAGCTCAAAATGACTGCAAATGGAAAGTGGGGGAAGTCCAGAATTTCTGTGGCTCTTATTTCTTCCCCAAAAGCAAGGTACGTCCGCACGGACCACTTTGCATACTGGTTGGATCCGTGCGGACCACTTTGCAGTATGGCCCCACGTTTTCAGCAAACTGCAAAACAGCTACTGCTCTCGGCAGGACCTTGCCCCAAACTACTCAAAAGCCTGGCCAAAGCCTTTTCCTGCCACCATACACTGACCACAAATGCATTCCCAGCTCATGTGGCATGCACAAAAATAAAATAAACTAGCAACAATTCCTAGATCCACCCCAAGAATCACAAAATACGGCATTACATCTTAAAATGAAATACTTTACTGTGCAAATACAAGTGTTTTATTACAGGTACAATATGTCTGTTGCTAAAAAAAAAACAACGGAAAGAGGGAAAGCAAATGAGCCCTACTCCGAATCATCATCATCAACCTCCACAAACGAGAAATCCGGCATCTCGGCAAACTCGCCAGTCACATCCTCATCATCAGAATACTGGACCCCCTCATCGTGCGAGTACTCGAAGTACTCTGAAGGATCAAACCCAGTGAAAGGATCAAAGAAGGGATGCGAGGACGAACCCTCACCCTATGCCTCCGGCGAAGGAAAGAACTGATGAAGGGTCTGCGTGAGCCCCCAAAGACGTCCCTGCATCAAGACTCTGCCGCCCCCGAACCGGTACCTCCGGCTGTGGCCCTGGCTCAGCCCTCAACGAAGGAGTATCCACAGACCTCTTCGAAGGCATTGGCTCGAACGCCGCCGCACGCCGCAAAGATCTGCAAGACAACTTCCCCGCGAGTTTCTTCACGAAATACCTCATCCCCACAAACCGACGGGACAGCGTATCAAAGGATCTCCCCGAGACCTGCGCTAGCAAACAACCAAAGAAACGCTCACCTAAAGGGATACAATCATACTCGACAAAAGAAAAAAATACAGAAAAGATGCCAAGATGGAGAAGAGTAAGCACACTCACCGGAGCATCCGGGTCAACCCAATAAGCAGTAGGAGCCTGGTCTGGGATGGGCACCGACACCCTCCTCCCCGAAGAGTCCCCGCGGACATACGTGAAATCCGGCCCAGGCACCGAAACATCTGGGGGACGTGGCGGGCCACCCTGCCTCTCCCTCGCCAACACCTGTGGCATCCTCAACTTCCGCCTAACAAAGGCCCCATACTCCTCGCCACACATGATAAACTCCTCAGCACTCACGCTGCCCAGGTACCTCTCGTACTCCAGCACATCCATGTCATGAGAATTCATCATACAGAAGGGCGGATCCCTCGGACCCACAGGGGGCTCGCCTGCGCCATGCTGCCAAAAGACCCTCTCCCCCAGATACATGACATCGCAAGTAAGGCCCCGCAGCATCTTCCTCTGCCGTGTCACCGCGGGACCACCCTCAAACTCATCATCGCCATACCGAGTCCAAGGGTACAGCTCAAACCCAGCCGGGCTATCCCTCTCCAGGAACTCCTGTACATCCCAATATGCAACAGTGACCTTTCCCCTGCTCGTCCTCCTCTTCCTCAAAGAACAAGCCCAGCCCAGCATGGCAGGGTAGGCCACCATGGCCTCATCCTCCCGGTCCCACTACAGGCACCGTAAGATCTCATAGCACCACACCTCGCAACAAAAAGCGTATAGTGCTCAGAACAAAAGAAAAAGAAGACGGAGAAATGATAAACTGCTAAACCACAAACAACAATAAACTCATACCTCCAGTGTAAAATCAAAGCATCCCAGGGAACTGGCCGCGCCTCGGCTAAACCTGTCCATAGCAAAGTAGATTCGGCCAAGCCCGCCTTGCCCCAAGCAATCTCACCAATCCTCTCCAAGAACAAACCACAGAAAAGAGCGCGCCAGCTGCTCATCCGTCACTACTCCAGTGCCCCGGCGATAAGCCCCGATGTTGGTCGTGATCTGCACCTCCACATCGCTGTACAATATGCCCAAGCCCTTACGAGGGTAGGGCGCAAATCCCAGCAACTCAGCCAGCACGCCATCGGATATCCTGTCCCACCATCTCACCGACCCTCCCTTGAAGGAAAGCCCGGTGATTGCCGCAAAATCGGTAGGAGTCACCGTCACCTCTCCCCAGCTAAAGTGGAAGGTATGCGTGGTGTCCCACCAGTACTCAGACAGAGCCAAAAAGATGCCCTTGTTCTTTTGCGTCTCCGCTATCCCAGCCAAGTTCTCCACGAACACACCCAAACCAAAATCAAAGACCAGCCTCTTAGGACTTGGTCTACCCTCCCAGGAGTTCTCCGGCAGGCTCTGCCACAACTCAACTACGGCCTCAAGGGACCCTTGTGACTTCATCTTCTTCACCTTCCCGGACGAAGGCACCTCATCCTGCAGGTAAACACAACAAAGGTACGTTAATAACAGTACTTAAACAAATATACAGAGAAAATACAAAGCATGAAAGTCCGTCCCAACACGGCAAAACACAAAAGCCCATCACAAAAACATGGCACACACTACACGACACATTTTCAAAAGTCCGTCCCAACACGGCAAAACACAAAAGTCCGTCCCAACACGGCAAAACACAAGAGCCCGTCACAAAAACATGGCACACACGTCACATTTTTAAAACAAAAGCCCGTCACAAAAACACAGCACACACTATACAATTTTCTCAAAAGAGGGATCCGTCCCTACATGACACATTTTCAACAAAAGCCCGTCATAAAAACACGGCACACTTGCACATAAATTTCCCACACAAAGTCCGTCACAAAAACACGGCACACGTCACACTTTTTTCACACAAAGTCCGTCCCTATACGGCAATTTTTTCACAACGTACTTACGGAGATATCATAAGGTACAAATCACCGAAGCATGTATTTCAAAGAGAGACACTTTATTTTTACAAATAAGAGCTAATCTCCATATTTTTGCACAAAAATCAAATACCCACAATTCTTACACGCTCAATTTCAACAATTCACCATAAATTTCACAAAATGAACATGGCAACAACAAAAGCCCCAAATATGCAAAGACTAAAACCTAGTTCTAGCATACAACATTTCAAACAAGAATCAAAGCAACAATTGACTTCTTACCTCCCTTATGATCCTCCTCCGCAAGTTGTGCACCTCCGAATCCGGATACACCACATCCGAATTCCTTGTTGAAGGCACAAAGGAAGAGCAATTCCTTTGAAGATCCAATCTCCCCTCCTTGGCCTCTTGGCTCCTTTGGCGACGACCTCGTCTGATTCTTTCCGCCATTGTAGCAATTCAAGCAACCCGGAAGAATTCCTTCAAGGAATTTTTGAACAAAATCAATTTTTTTCTCTCCCTCTCTCTCCCTCGTTCGAACTGAAGATGAAAATGGAGGAATGGCATCGTTGCTGAAGCTGATCCGGATTTGGGAAAATTAAATTCCCCCACTAATCAGCACATACCACTTTGCAAGGGAAGTGGATCCGTGCGGACCACTTTGCATCTCCAGGCGAGATTACCCTTTTGCCCTTATAATCTTTGCCCCTGGCTGTCCAAAGGCCTTTTTCAGCAGATTCAATGCAGTTTGGTCCTTCACCCAACCAAACTAACACCTGACCGTCATCGTAAGCCCGACCATCGCCCACTAAACGGCAAAACAAACACAAAAGGCACAAAATGCCTTCAAACCCAAATCAAAAGGTACAAAACACCTTCGAACACCAATCCAAAGGCACAAAATGCCTCCAAAACAAAACACAAAAGTCAACCGGCCGTGATCGTAAGCCCGACCATTGCCCACTAAACGGTAAAACAAACCCCGGCCGTCATTGTAAGCCCGAATCTCGCCCACTAAACGGCAAAACAAACACCAAAGGCACAAAATGCCTTCAAGCACAATTCTCAAGGCACAAAACGTCTCCAAAAATACGAAATGTGAAACAAAATATGGCCATCAAAGTAAGCCTGAACCCCTTCCCCAGCGGACAAAAGGTCAAAAGGGAATTTTTTTCAAACCCGTATGAGACCACATATACCCAGCAAACCAAAACACCGGCCGTCATCGTAAGTCCGATCCTCGCCCACTAAATGGCAAAACAAACACAAAAGGCATAAATGCCTCCACACACAAATTCCAAGGCACAAAAAGCCTTCGAACACACATCCTAAAGCACGAATGCCTTCACAATAAACAATTCATTCTCCTCAGTAGTCATCGTGAGTCCAACCTTTCCCCAGCGGATAAAACACAAAGCAAGCATGCCTCATAAAAAACAAAACAAGAGGCAATCATGCCTCACAAAAAACAAAACACAAGGCAATCATGCCTCTCAAAATCAAGCACAAAGCAAGCACGCCTCACAAAAGGCCTCGACAGGGCCATGCTCATGAACTAAAGAGCAAACACTTTCATCCTCAGTCAGAGGACAAGTCACGTCCTCATGCATGACACAAACTCAGACAGAGGACAAGTCACGTCCTCATGCACAACACTAACTCAGTCAGAGGACAAGTCACGTCCTCATGCACGGCACAACCTCAGTCAGAGGACAAACCACATCCTCATGCATGGCACAAACTCAGTCAGAGGACAAGTCGCGTCCTCATGCACGATAACACTCACCCCACTTCGAACTACGATCAGGCTTGATTCCCGCTAGGGATACGCAGGAATCCTATCAAAGGGTCCAGTCAACCGACCTAAACGATCACCCACAGGACACCGACACATCCACGCACTCCCTCTGAACTACGATCAGGCTTGATTCCCGCTAGAGATACGTAGGAATCCTATCAAAGGGTCCAGCCAACCGACCTAAACGGTCACACAGTAGGACATCACTATGTCCTCACAGCCGACCTTAGCGGTCACATCACAGCGGGACACTGCCACATCCTCACAAACTGACCTACACGGTCACCTCCTCTTCCAGCACGCGATCCAGATCAGGACCCTTATCTTATTGTCGACCCCACTTCCTCCGTAAGTGACGTCGTCGAGGGGCTTCTATAAGTACCCCAATATAGATCACTCCTCATCCGACGCACGGGAAACACCGCAGACTCACACAAACGTGATCTCGAACACCCGTAGCCTTCAAAAACCCCAAAAAATCACCAACCAAACCAAGGGGAGGGCTATTCTGGGATAAAAAAGTACAAAAGGACTTTTTGAGAATTTTGGAAAATTTGGAAAAGCATGACTGGTCCGTGCGGACCACTTCGCTTCCAAACATCATAATTACAAAATCCTCTTAAAGTCCACAATATTCCCTTAAATCCCGGAAAACCAAAATTTTGGTTTTGCACATGGTCCGTGCGGACCACTTTGTCAATTTTCCATGGCTATAAATAGAGGGCTCCCCCTCCCATTTTTCTCACACCTCCATTCTGTCCTCTCTCTCCCCCTAGCCTTCAGGCTCCCCTATAAGTCCTCTCGAGGCACTCCCGGTCCCTTTCGGTTCCCTCTGGGGCATTCCGAGGCCCCTCGTGGTACTCTGAAGCCCTGCCGAGCGCTCCCGAGATGCTCCCGAGCTTCCTCAAGGCACTCTCGAGGCATCCCAAAGCCTTGTCGATCCATCTCGAGGCATTCCGGCCCATTCCGAGGCATCCCAGTCCATCCCAAAGCCCTGCCAGACAATCCCGGTCCGTTTCGAAGCACGCCGAAACTCTGCCTGAGCACAACCGACAATCTCGACGCACGCCGGACCTCTGCCTGATTCCATTCAACGATCCATGCAATCCCAACGTACGCTGAAACTCTGCCCAAATACACACCTGACAATCGCGAGGCACGCCGAAGCTCTGTCCGCAGACACCGGCACGTCCCGATGCCATCCCGGTCCGTCCCGGAACACTATCCAACACTCAAACACTATTCCCAAGCACAAGACAGACATGAACAAACATTGGTAAGGCTTCCTTCCATTATTATTTCAATACATTTCAATACATAGCATACGATGTAGACATCATATACAACATGCATTTTTAAAAGCACATACACACACACATAACTTTTTAAAAAAGAAGGGGTATCGAAAGACTCGTTTTTACGAGGCGACTCGGGTGCGCTCTACTATGCCCTTTCCGAGGAGTAATCTGACCTCCGAACTCAAAAATCTCATCACACAACAACATTTTTTAAACTAAGCCTTTTTTCAATGTTTTAGGCTAAATCAAAATGGCGTGGTGACTCTACAAACAAAAAACAGCAGCGAGACACCTCCTCGTACCAACGAAAGCGAGTACGAGATGCCAGGGCCCGCGCGCGAGCCAGATCCGGGTAATTTCAGGGGCGACGGTAGGGGGGATGGAGGAACGAGACGAGACAAAGAAACGAGGAATGTTATCGATGTGATCAGTGACGCTATCCCTAGTATTATCCACCTTAATAATCAGGTGATGAGCCTCTCTCATACTTTTCATGTTCCAGAGTATCCCCCCAGGAAAGGAGAGAGTTATCAGTTTTGCAAGGAAGGAGTTAGTGACTTCAACAATCCATGCCAACCAGCCATTAGTCATTTCAATCTTCCCCCAAAAAACGTGCTACAGCGAGTGCTAGTGGATACTGGGGCCAATCAAAATATTTTGTATTATGAGGCATTTAGGAGAATGGATCTAACGAAGGCGCATCTTACTCCATATGAAGGCGTTCTAGAAGGGTTTACTAATCACACAGTCAGGGTAAATGGCACAATCACTTTGAATGTTGAAATGCGAGATGAGGATCCAGATGTGGATAAAAGAAGGGCGAGAAGTGTTGATTTATGGTAATTGATCTTGTCTCGGCTTACAACGCAATAGTCGAAATTCTTTTCATGCAAAGTTTTGAAATGGTTGCGTCCGTCCCGCACCAGAGAGTAAAGTTCCCTACCCCAAAGGGGATCGTATGTGTTAGGAGTCAGCCCCTGACAGCCATCAGGAAGAAGATCGAAATATAGAAGTCAAAAAGGATAGTTGCGATGACAAATGGAATTGTGATTGGAGGACCGAGGATCAATATGATCACCAACCCCTTTGAAGGGGGAGAGGAGTGGGAAGATATGGAGAGTATGAGGAATGGGTCGGCAATTATATGTTGTCCACGTCAGATACAGGCGAGATGGGACTGCGTAGAGATTGAAGTTGAAAATCAGGATGTTGAGGCTATATTAGTGTTGGTGGAAGAAATGGATGAAGATGACGTGGAAATGGAAGCAATGGAAGAAGAGATTGATGAGGAAATAATTTGCGACCCGATTCCATGTGCTAGTTCAGTAGAGGCGAATTCAATTGAGCGAGATAGGCGGAATCAGCCAGCCTATATGGAGATTGAGGCCCCAGTCTGCGAGATTGAGATTGAGTCCTTACAGGTGCGAGATGAAATAGAAATTCAGGTGCAGGAATAATTGGAGGAGGTCATCGTCAACCCAAGGTTTCCGGAACAAAAAATAAAGATCGGCAAAAATTTGTCACCAGAAAACAGGAAGGTGTTGGTGGAGTTTCTCGAACAAAATTTGGATGTATTTGCCTGGCAAGTTGAGGACATGCGCGGAATCAGAGAGAAGTGGCGGTTCATCGCTTGAGCGAGGATATGGAGGTGAAACCATTAAAACAAAAAGCGAGATACTTGGCCCCAGAAAAAGAAAAGGCCATGCAGGAGGAAGTCAAGAAACTCCTTAGAGCGGGAATAATTGAAAAAAATCACTTACCTAACCTGGGTGGAAAATGTAGTGATGGTTTTAAAGGCAAATGGAAAATGGAGAATGTGCATCGATTTTTCAGATTTGAACGAAGCTTGCCCTAGAGACAGTTTTCCACTTCCAAGGATTGACAGGTTGGTTGATTAGATAGTGAGGCACAAGGTTCTATGTTTTGTTGATGCATATTCTGGGTATCATCAAATAAAGATGGCGGAAGAGGATAAACCATTAACTGCATTTTATGGCGGGTCGTTGGGAAATGTTTGTTACAAGCTAATGTCATTCGGTTTGAAAAATGCTGGCGCAACCTATCAAAGGATGGTTAATGAAGTTTTTGGACCCTAACTAGACATAAATGTGGAGGCATATATAGACGATATGGTCATTAAGTCGCGAGATGACGACCACGTGAAGGATCTCGCGGAGACTTTTGAAAACTTCAAAAAAAATAGAATGAAGATTAACCCCAGCATGTATACATTTGGGGTGACGGCAGGAAAATTTTTGGGATTTATTGTCCATAGAAGAGGAATTGAGGCGAATCCGGAGAAGATCAAGGCTTTGCTGGAAATGAAGCTGCCAAAAATAATCAACGCAGTTCAAAAACTTAATGGAAGAATCACAGCTTTGGGGAGATTCATCTCGCGATCAGCAGAGAGGTGCTTGCCGTTCTTCAAAATTATCAAGGGTGCGAAAAAATTTGCTTGGGATGAAGAGTTTGACAAATAATTCGAGCAGTTGAAGGAGTATTTAGGGAAGCCGCCCCTCTTATGTAGCCCCATGGATGGTGAAAATTTATACGTTTATCTAGCAGTGTCTGATCGTATGGTGGCGACAGTTTTGATAAAGGAGGAAGGGTCAACTCAAAGGCCAGTTTACTATGTGTCAAAAGTACTAAGTGATGTGGAGACGAGGTACTTCAATGTCGAAAAAGTTGCTTACGCTTTGGTGATAGCGACTCGTAAGTTGAGGTCTTATTTCTTTGCCCACTCCATCACGGTGCTCACAGATGCTCCATTGAGAAAAATTCTTCAGCAACCAGAAACTTCGGGGGGGGGGATTGTTAACTTGGTCCATCGAGCTCACGGAGTTCGATATCAAGTATGAAGCAAGAAGGGCCATCAAGGCTCAAGCCTTGATCGATTTCATTTCGAAAGCTTCATTTACCAGAGATTGCCCAGAAGAGGCGCAGTAAAAAATGGCGCAGAAGCCGCCCAAGGAAAAAGAGTTGATTACTTGCGAGTTCAATGGCGAGTTAGTGGATTGTTGGAATTTGCATGTGGATGGTTCTTTAGATAAAAGAGGAAGTGGAGCGGGGATTTCATTGATTTCTCCTGAAGAGGTAAAATTTGAAAAGGCATTGAGATTCAAGTTTGCAGCGTCAAATAACCAAGTAGATTACGAAGCTTTGGTAGCAGGATTGAGATTAGCGAGCGAGTTAGGCATCGGCAAATTGAAAATTTTCTCAGACTCCCAGTTGGTTGTAAAACAAGTAAAGGGAGAGTATGGGGTGGCAAATCCAATCTTGGAAAAATAGTTCGGGATGGCCAGAGATATGTTGAGAAAGTTCAAATGTTGGGATTTGATTCAGGTGGACAGAGCAGACAACGGGCGAGCAGATCATTTGAGCAAAATCGCAAGTGAAGAAGTCAAGAACTTAAACGGCGAAATCAAGGTTGAATTTTTGAATGAACCCGCCTTCAACACTCAAAAAAATTTGGTGATAGGAGAAGGAGACAAGGACTGGGTTGGCGAAATGAAAGAATATTTAGAGAAAGAAATTATTCCTCAAGACCAAGACAAAGCAAAGGTTGTTAAAAGAATCTCGCCAAGATTCATGGTTCAGAATGGCATACTATACAGAAGGTCGTTCACCAGGCCTCTCCTCAGGTGCGTCGAAGAAAACATGGTGGAAAGAGTTATGTTTGAAATTCACAAAGTCGTATGTGGAGGACATCTGGGCGCAAGAACATTTGCAGACAAAATTTTGTTTCATGGTTACTATTGGCCCACGCTTAGTGAAATTACCCGATCCGGTGATGCAGACGACCTTTCGCATTTTGGAAAAGTGTTTGTAGAGTCGCCACACCATTTTGATTATGTCAAAAACATTGAGAAAAGGCTGTTTTTGTTGTTGTGCGATTAGATTTTTGAGTTCGAAGGTCAGGTTACGCCTCGGGAAGAGATTTTTGTGCTCACCCGAGTCGCCTCATTTTCATGAGTCTTTCTGTACCCTTTTCTTTGAAAGTTGTGTGTGTGTGTGTGTGTGCTTTTAAATAAAATGCATTTGAAAGTAAATAATGAAAAGACAGTGCAGGGAATATTAACAAACCGCTATCACCGTTAGACTTCCATAGTGCAATGGAAAGGTCTTGTGGGATCGTTTGGACGGTTTGGGTCTGCGAATATAGTAAATAAGGACTACATTGTAAGCAGTATATTTAAAGCAATAATGTATTTAAAGTTTTGAAATTTAAAACATTATTTAAAGTACGGAAGGAGAACTCACCAATGTTGGTTACGTTCTATCGTCCTAGGGTTTGTAGGAGGAATGTGTTTGGTTGAGGGTGTTTAAAGAGGAGAAAAGTTTTGCCCTCACTTATGGCAAAATCTCCCCTAATTAATTCTCGTCGGGGGGTCTAAAGAGGAAAGAAATTTTGCACTCACTCGGGCAGAACTTCCTCTAATTAGATCTCGTTCACCTTCGCTAGACTCACGGATTTGGACCGTTTTGAGTCGTTTGTTAGGTGTTTGGAGTTTGGTGAGTGGGTGTAGGTTGGTTGGGGATGAATAGGGCTTATGGGACATCGGGAGGTCGATCAGGACGGATCAGGATGGACCGGGATCGCCTTTGGATGGCTAGGGGTGCCTCAGAATGGCTGGGGAGGCCTCAGGATGCCTCAGAATTGGATAGAAACAACTCTAGATTGAATGGAAGAAGCTGAGAAGTATTTGTGGTGTATGAAATGAGATGGGGGAGGCTGGTATTTATAGGGACTAAAAATGTGCAAATGTGTCCGTACGGACATACCATCCTTACACATATGTCCGTACGGACATCCCTTTAATCAGTCATTTTTATGGTTTTCTTGGATTTGGGGAATTTTTTGGCGTGTTGACAAGGTTGTCCGTACATACATACCTTGCTTTTGCACATGTGTCCGTACGGACATGGTAGTGATCTGACAGATTTTTAACTTTTTGTCATTCCTACAGCGTCCTTGAATTTCCTTTTACGCATGAAAGGTCCTCCCTTGGTTTTCTTGGTCAGTTTGGACATTTTGGACGTTTATGGGTCTTCGGGATCACATCTGAATGAATCTTCGGTATTTCCCATATGCTCGGATGGAGAGCGATCCGGATTGGGGTACTTACAGAAGCCCCTCGGTGACGTCACTTATGAAGGAAGTGGGGTCGTCGATAAAAATAAGAATTTTGATCTGGATCGCTTGTCGGAAAAAAGAGGTGACTGTGTCGATCGGATGGCTAGACCCTTTGGTATGATTCCTACGTATCCTGAGTGGGAATCAAACCTGATCGTAGTTCATGTGTGAATATGGTTTAGGGGCCGTATGAGGGTCGAGGTGTGGAAGCGTTTGTACCATTAGTTGGATGAAGGCGTTTGTACCCAAGTGCGATGAAGGCTTTATTTTTGGAAGGCGTTTGTGCCTTAAGTTTGTTTTTGGAAGGAGTTGTACCTTAGGTTTTGTTTTTTCAAAGGAGTTGTACCTTAAGTTTGTTTTTTCGAAGGCGTTTGTACCTTAAGCTTGTTTTTTTCGAAGGCATTTGTACCTTAAGTTTTGTTTTTTCGAAGGAGTCGTACCTTAAGTTTTGTTTTTTTCGAAGACGTTTGTACCTTAGGTTTTTTTTTTCGAAGTCATTTGTACCATGAGTTTTGTTTTTTCGAAGGAGTTGTACCTTAGGTTTGTTTTTTTGAAGGCGTTTGTACCTTAAGCTTGTTTTTTTCGAAGGCGTTTGTACCTTAAGTTTTGTTTTTTTGAAGGAGTTGTACCTTAAGTTTTGTTTTTTTCGAAGGCGTTTGTACCTTAGGTTTATTTTTTTTCGAAGGCATTTGTACCTTAAGTTTTGTTTTTTTGAAGGAGTTGTACCTTAGGTTTGTTTATTTAGAAGGCGCTTTACCTTAGGTTTTTTTTTTGAAGGCGTTTGTACCTTAGGTTTGTTTTTTTTAAGGCATTTATACCTTAGGTTTGTTTGTTTCGAAGGCGTTGTACCTTAGATTTTGTTTTTTTGAAGGATTTGTACCTTAGTTTTGTTCTTTTTGATGGCGTTTGTACCTTAAGTTTGTCCTTTTTGAAGGCATTTGTACCTTAAGTTTGTTTTTTTTCAAAGTCGATTGTACCTTAAGTTTTGTTTTTTTTGAAGAAGTTGTACCTTTAGTTTGTTTGCTTCAAAGGCGTTGTACCTTAGGTTTGTTTTTTTCGAAGGAGTTTGTACCTTAAGTTTTGTTTTTTCGACATAGTTTGTACCTTAGGTTTGTTTTTTTCGAAGGCATTTATACCTTAAGTTTGTTTGTTTCGAAGGCGTTGTACCTTAGGTTTGTTTTTTTCGAAGGCGTTTGTACCTTAGGTTTTTTTTTTGAAGGCGTTTGTACCTTAAGTTTTGTTTTTTTCAAAGGAGTTATACCTTAAGTTTGTTTTTTCGAAAGCATTTGTACCTTAAGCTTTGTTTTTTCAAGGGAGTTGTACCTTAAGTTTGTTTGTTTCGAAGGCGTTGTACCTTAAGTTTGTGATTTGTTTTGTGTCGGACTTACAATGACGGCCGGGATTTGTTTTGCTGGGGAAAAGGAAGTTCGGGCTTACACTGATGACCCAAGATAGATTTTATTTGGGGAAAAGGGTGGTCGGGCTTACTCTGATGGCCGGGATTTGTTTTGTGTCGGACTTACATTGACGGCCGGGGAAATGATTCATTGTACGGGCTTACAATGACTGTCGTTTGACTTTTGTCCACTGGGGAAAGGGTGTTCGGGCTTACAATGATGGCCGAAATTATTTTGCCACTTAGTTGGGGTGAGATTCGGGCTTACGATGACGGCGGGGATTAGATTTTGCTTGTTTAGGGACCAAATTGCATGAATTCTGCAGGAAATGACTTTTGGACAACCAAGGGCAAAGATTATAAGGGCAAAAGGGGGAATTTCTTGGGCTTGCAAGGATGTCCGCACGGACACACCTTGCATTTGCAAAGAGGTCCGTATGGACATGTATGCAAATCAGATGTTTTTTAAACAGATTCAGCTTGAACATGTCGCCATTCCACCCCATTTTTTCAGTTTTTAGCCGAGGAGGAAGAGAGAGAGGAGAAATCTCCATTTTGAGCCTAGTTTTCCCAAGAAAATCCTCCCACATCGCTAGATTTTCATCATGGCGGAAGGAAATCGAAAAGGTCGTCATCAAAGGGGCCGAGATGCCATGGAGAAGAGGTTGGATTTACAATGAAATTCCTCCATCTTTAAGCCTTCAACCATCAATCCGGATGAGTTGTATCCGGATATGGACGTGCACAACTCAAGGGGGAAAAGCAAAAAATGGAGGTAAGAAATCAAATTTTGTCTTTGATTTTTACTTGAATGATGTATGCTAGAACTAGGATTTTGGTTCTTGCAAATTTGGGGTTTTTGTCCTTGATGTGATTGTGTTGTGAAATTGACGATGAATTGTTGAAATTAAACGTGTACGGATTGTGGGTATGTGATTTTTGTCAAAAATTATGGTGTTTAACTGTTATTTGTGAAAATAAAGTGTATCTCCTTGAAATGGAATTTTGCATGATTTGGTGACTTGTACCTTGATGGTGTTTTTGTATGTACTGTGAAGATGGTTTCTTGGAGTAGAATATGCCGAGTTGAGACGGACTTTGTGTGAAAAATCACTTGTTGGGACGGATTTTTTGTTGTAAAATGTGCCGTGTAGGGAAGGACTTTGTTGTGAAAGTGTGTGCCGTGTAGGGACAGACTCTGTTGTAAAAGTGTGTCGTGTAAGAACGAAATTTTGTTATAAAATGTATGTGCCGTGTAGGGACGGACTTTGTTGTAAAAGTGTGTGCCGTGTAGGAACGGTTTTTTGTTGTAAAATGTGTGTGCCATGTAGGAACGGTTTTTGTTGTAAATGTGCCGTGTTTTGTGACTGATTTTTGTTGTGAATGTGCCGTGTTTTGTTACAGACTTTTTGAAATGTGTGAATGATATGTGTGTCGCGTTTCTGTAGTGTTTATATTTTTTAAGTATCGTATTGACGTACCTTTGCTGTGTTTACCTGCAGGAGGATGTGCCTTTGTCTGGGAAGGCTAAGAGGATGAAGTCGCGGGGGTCCCTCGAGGCCGTTGTTGAGGTTGGAGGAGCATTCCCGATATCTCCTGGGAGGGGAGACCTAGTCCTCGGAGGCTAGTTATTGACTCGGGGTTGAACGTATTTGTCGAGAACCTGGCTGGGTTAGCGGAGACCCAGAAAAACAAGGGCGTTTTGGTCACGACCCTAATCCTAGGCACCATTTTAGCACATGTTGAGCACGTGGGGTTGGGGTGTAGCATCTCATTCTATGCCTTTTTTGATATATAAAATGTTTATGTGTTTAAATTTGGTACTTTGACAACTTATGTGATTTAAGGATGTTAATAAATTAATTTTAATTATATAATGTTTAAATAACATAAATAAGAAATTTTGTAGTGAAATTATGATATGTGAAATTTTAAATAAAAAGGTATAAAGTGTTGAGGTGCTTAGGTGTGAAGATTGGAAGTTAGGGTGTTAGTTGTATTAGTTTAAAATCTTGGAGGAGCTTAAAGGGAAATCTTTAATGGTTATCCTTTGTTTAAATAGAAAAGCTTCATTTTAATGATCAGTACCATCTTCTTCTCCAAAAACATCCATGGAAACAAAACCCTTGACTCCTTCTTCCAAAAATTCTAGAGGCTTCATTACCTCTCCATTTTTAAAATCCTACTGCATATTCTTATTCGTGGTGACGAGGGGAGCGCGTAGAGCCGAAAAATAAATATTTCATTTCGCAATATTCCGGTAAGTTGTTATGATTTTCTTTCAAAATGTGTTCATTCAATGATTATAATTGTGATGGATGTGTTATATATGGATTTTGGTGTTTTGGAACCTTTTTCTTTAGTTGGAATTGTTTTGGGCAAAGTTGAATTGAGAGGGTTATGTGTGGTTGTTGTAATAGCAAGAAAAAGGGTTAGAAGTGGTTTTATGGTGTTAATGGTTTAAAAGAAATGGTTGCATGGTAATATGGAATAAAGTTTTGGTAATAAAATGTTTTTGGTTAGTGTTGAAATGTATTAGATAGAAGTAGAATGGTTGTTCTAAGTGGTAATGAATAAATATTTAGATACTTGGCTAATTTAGAATTGTAAATGTGTTTGGAAAAGGATTGGTCACATGTTGCTTTAGTTTGAAATGAATAGAAAGGGGTGTACTGGTTTTGGGAGTGAAGTTGAGTGTTTACTGATGTTGGAACAAAGGGTAGAAGCCAAGGTTGGCTAATGTTATTGAGTTGCTGATGTTTCTGTTTTCTGGGCAAGGGCACGAGACGTGCCCTTGAGCACGAGTCATGACCCTGCCTTGTGAAGTCGTGCGACGGTTTAAGCCCAAGTCGTGCCTGAGGGAGGACGACTGATTCTGAAGGGGTATAAATGGGGCACGAGTCGTGCCCTGCCTTGCCAACCCCTTAACCATTTTTCAAGCCTTGTAAACCTAATCTACCTAGGATATAACTGAACCTTCTTTAACTATAATTGAAGTAGAACACTTTAGCTATACAACGGTATCTTCCTTGGTCAAAATGGAATTGTGGAAGTAGTTTAAATATTGTTCGGAAAATGGTTGATAAGCTTGATTCGTAACTTAACCAAAGTTGTTCAAACTTGGAAATTCGATCTTGAACCTTTATAAAGGTTATTGAATGTTGTGTAATGAATATGTAGGACTTGTTTATGATACATGGTGGCCTTACTTGCTTTCATATTCACTGTGGTTGGTTTGAATAGTGTAGAAAATATATGTTACACTATTGTACTAGTTTGAACATGTGTATTAATACCATGTTGTTTCATTATTATTCCAAGTGTGGATTTATTTATCATGTTGTTACTTGGTTATCCCCAGTGTGGATTTATATTTCAAGTATCTGTTATGTGCTTGATTGTGGTTATATCAGTTGATGTTTGGAGGGTTAGTTATGGTGATTATGCCTAAGCAGATCACAGGAGATGAGTTATGACAATAACTATCTCGGTAGTATGGATGGTTCTATGTGAATATGCCTAAGAAGTTCACAAGAGATGAGTTATGACAATAACTATCTCGATTGTATGGTTGGTTCTGGTGAATACGCCTAAGCAGTTCACAGGAGATGAGTTATGACAATAACTATCTCAGTTGTATGGATGGTTCTATGTGAATATGCTAAAGCAGTTCACAGAAGATGAGTTATGACAATAACTATCCCAGTTGTAAGATTGGTTCTGGGGAATATGCATTCACAGAAAGATAGGAGTTTTACTCCCACCTTATTTGGCATCTTGTTGCATTCATAATAGCTTATTGAGATTTATTCTCACCCCTCTCCCTTTGCTGTTTTAGATCGTGCTGAGACAGGTGACCTGAACCAGTGAGGCCGGGGAAAGAGTTTGGACTTCTTGCTTTTGGGATTTGTCAGGGTATGTATATGATTAGGTGGTGGTTGGGAGTATTTTTGAAGTATTACTCTTTTTGGGAAAAACAATTTGTATGTTGAACTACTTTTGGAAAACTTTATAATTGTAGTTGGTTTGTAATTAAACAGGTTGTTTTATTCGTTTCAAAGTATGTTATAACTTTCCTCCGCGTGGAGATGTTTGAGTTAGTTTTTAATGAAAATTTGGAAGTTGGTTTTCTTTACAAGTGAAGTAAAAAGTTTTAAAAAGTTTAGTTGGTTTGAAGTTAGTTTGGGACCCTCCCGCTCGGGGCACGTGCTAAGGTTCCGGGTTGGGGTGCCCACAGTTGGTATCAGAGCCTGGTTTAGAGGTCAAGGGTAGATGTCTAGACTAAGGGGGGAGTGTGTGGTAACTGACGCCAAGTGTTTGATGCAGGGGGGTTTGTGCAATGGCCGGAAGCAATGATGATCAACGAAGGACTCCAGAAAATGTGGGGACAGGTGAAATTTATAATGAAGAAATGATAAAGTTGTTCAGGATGTTTGTGCAGAATATGGCAACTCGGGGATCATCTCCGAATCAACTTGAGGGATGTCAAAGTGATGGATTAGAAAGGTTTGTGAAGATGAATCCACCGAGCTCTAATGGAGATCCGGATCCATTAAAGGCAGAAAAATGGCTAGAAGAAATGAACAAAATCTTTGAGGTTATGGAAAGTCCCAACGAAGAGAAGGTTAGATATGCCGTTTTCAAACTTGAAGGTCCAGCTGATCACTGGTGGCAAATTTTGAAGGGAAGTTGGGAGCGGGATCATACGCCCTGCACTTGGGATAATTTCACCCAAATAGCTCAAGGATTATTTCATTTCAATGGTTACAAGGGACAAGAAGGAGGTCGAATTCGTGAGGCTAGAGGAAGGGACCATGACGATGGATCAGTATTCAACCCGATTTGAGGAATTGGCTCGGTGTTGCCCTTATTTGGTATCACATGAAGCGAGAAGAGTTCATCGGTTTGTAAAAGGTTTGAGGGTTGAGTTTAGGAAGAAATTATTGATTGATGATTTCACCAATTATCGGACAGCCGTAGATAGAGCGTATAAGATCGAGATTAACATTGAGGAAAACTGTGAAAGATCGGAAAGTACGGTTAGAAGCAAGCCAAAGTATCAAGGACAAGCATCCAGAATCACCAAAGGACAACCAAGGGCTTCAACTTCAGGGAGTGTGCGAGGGGAGCTTGTTGCAGCTTCTTCGTCTCGTCCAATATCCAGACAGTATGGGATGATTTGTAAATTTTGCAAGAGGATTGGACATACCGAAGACTAGTGTTGGAGTAAGCAAGGCAGGTGTATTAAGTGTGGAGAAATGGGACACTTTCGAAGGAACTGTCCAAGGTTGCAGTGGGGACAAGCTTCAGGCAGTGGTCAACAAGGTGAACAACAAAGAGGGGGTATCAGGAGAGATAATGAAGGGAAACCAAAAGAGGAGGTCTAAGGTCGAGTCTGTGCTTCGGGTCTTGGAGAGAGAGATCCCTCAGAGGTCATTAGAGGTATACTACCTGTCTCATGAGTTAGGGGTCATATTTTTATAGATCTCGGTTCATATCATTTATGTTTGGCATTGCATTTTGCTTTTATGTGGCATACATTGCTTAAGATTTGTCTTATGTGTTGGTGGTTTCTACTCTTATGAGAGAGTACCTCGAATTTTCTTGGTTTACCACGAGGGTGATGTGGTTATAACTGGGCATGTATTGCCAGTTGATTTGGTATGATTACCAATTTGTGATTTTGATGTATACTTGACCTGGATTGGTTAAGTAGTTATTGTGCATTGGTAGACTATCGTAAGAAGCGAGTCTCCTTTTCTATGCCTGATTTGCCTATATTTGTATTTGATACAGATGATATATATGCGTTAAAGGCAGAAAATTTTGGTTAAAAAGTGTGAATGCTATTTGTGATGTGTTAGACTTGAGTAAGAAGTCCTTTATAATATTTCATGTGCTGGTTATGAATAAATAGTAAATGTGCTTTCATCGGAGTATTCCATGTGTTGGGTATGGGTATGATAAGCAGAATTTTTAATCCTTATCCTGATGGCTTTGTGGTAATTAGTATGGATGACATCCTTGTTTAATTAAAGTTCCAAGAAGATCATGAAAATCACTTGCGAATTGTGCTATCTGTTCTTCGAGAGAAGAATTTGTTTGTGAAGTTTAGCAAGTGTGCGTTGGCTCGAGAAGATTCAATTATGGGTCCTGTAGCTCGGGTATTACCATGGATCTTACGAGGATTGAGGCCGTGGTCAAGTGGAAGCAACCGTCGTCAGTGGAAGAAGTCCGTAGGTTTTAGGGGTTGAAAGGTTGCTACCGAAGGATTATCAAAGGATTCTTGAGAATTTTAATATCGTTGATTTAGTTAACTTGGAAAGATGTATCAATGGTGTAAGATGCAAAAAGGGTAAATCATATTGGTAGAGATGAAGAATAGATTGGCTATAGCTCTGATCCTTACCCTACCTGGTGGATGCAAGAACTTTGCGATTTTCGGTTACGCGTCAAAGGAAAGCTGGGTTGTGTTAGTATGCAGATGGGCAAGTGATGGCGTATGCTTCGAGGAGGTTAACTTTGGCAAAGCAGAATTATCCTATTATCGACTCGGAAGGGGCTGCGATTATTTTGCGTTAAATAAGTGGAAATTTTATCTATTTAAAGCTTCATTTTAGATTTGTTACCGATCCTAAGAGTTTAAGTAATTATTTCCGTGGAAGGAAGTGAGCATCAGGCAGAGGAGATGGTTGGAACTATTAAAAGACTTTAATTGTGTTATTTTATATCATCCGGAAAAGTTAATGTGATTGCAAATGCGATTAGTCGAAAGGCTTATGTGTCAATATGTATATCCTGTGAGTCGCAAGATGAGATTTTATTGCGAATGTTCGAGCTATACCTATATTGTATCGAAACTTTAAGAAAAATTCAACAAAATGATTCAGAATTTAAGAGGATTATCGGACAGTTTCAAGATGGAAAGACCGAGGATTTTGTACTGAATCAGGATGGAAATTTAACCTTCAACTCATAATTTCGGTACCGTTTTCACAAGAGATTAAAAGACAAAATTTTAGAGGAAGACCATAAATCTAGAATTGCGATTCATCCGGGAAGTTCGAAAATGTATCAAGATGTGAAGATGGGTTAGAAGATTGGAAATGGGAAAGTATTGCGAGGGATTGGTTGATTTTGTGGAGTAACCCTCAACATTTTATCAGATCGGGATCTAGGATTCATTGCGATTTTGGGGAAGCTGTGTGCGAAGTTCTGAGTTCCAAGTTGAGTTTCAGTGATGCGTCTCACCCTCAAACAGATGGGTAGATGGAGAGAAATATCCAGAGTATTGAGGATAGGTTGTGTGTTTGTGCGATGGATTTTCATTCTTTTGATAAGTCCATTTAACCTTAGTTGAATTTGCGTATAGCAGGAGTTTTCAGTTCAGCATGAAATTGGTACCGTATGAAGCCTTGTATGGGAGGAAGTATCTCTATTATCCTTTGCTTGTATTGAGTTCTTCAACCAATGATATTCAGGTGGATCTGACTTGTGTGGAAGAACCGTTGAGAGTTATTAGAATCGCCAGTCCGAGAATTGAAATCCTAGCGTATTCGGGTTGTGAAAAGTATGTAGAAGAATCATGTCGTCGAGGAAGCTACTTGGTTTGAAATCTGAAATGTGTGGGAAGTAACCTTCGTTATTTGATCATTCAGGTAAGTTCATTCAAAATTCAGGGCGAATTTTATTTAAGGGGGAGTGAGTGTCACGACCCTAATCCCGGGCACCATTTTAGCACATGTTGAGCACGTGGGGTTGGGGTGTAGCATCTCATTCTATGCCTTTTGTGATATATAAAATGTTTATGTGTTTAAATTTGGTACTTTGACAACTTATGTGATTTGAGGATGTTAATAAATTAATTTTAATTATATAATGTTTAAATAACATAAATAAGAAATTTTGTAGTGAAATTATGATATGTGAAATTTTAAATAAAAAGGTATAAAGTGTTGAGGTGCTTATGTGTGAAGATTGGAAGTTAGGGTGTTAGTTGTATTAGTTTAAAATCTTGGAGGAGCTTAAAGGGAAATCTTTAATGGTTATCCTTTGTTTAAATAGAAAAGCTTCATTTTAATGATCAGTACCATCTTCTTCTCCAAAAACATCCATGGAAACAAAACCCTTGACTCCTTCTTTCAAAAATTCTAGAGGCTTCATTACCTCTCCGTTTTTAAAATCCTACTGCATATTCTTGTTCGTGGTGACGAGGGAAGCGCGTAGAGCCGAAAAATAAATATTTCATTTCGCAATATTCCGGTAAGTTATTATGATTTTCTTTCAAAATGTGTTCATTCAATGATTATAATTGTGATGGATGTGTTATATATGGATTTTGGTGTTTTGGAACCTTTTTCTTTAGTTGGAATTGTTTTGGGCAAAGTTGAATTGAGAGGGTTATGTGTGGTTGTTGTAATAGCAAGAAAAAGGGTTAGAAGTGGTTTTATGGTGTTAATGGTTTAAAAGAAATGGTTGCATGGTAATATGGAATAAAGTTTTGGTAATAAAATGTTTTTGGTTAGTGTTGAAATGTATTGGATAGAAGTAGAATGGTTGTTCTAAGTGGTAATGAATAAATATTTAGATACTTGGCTAATTTAGAATTGTAAATGTGTTTTGAAAAGGATTGGTCACATGTTGCTTTAGTTTGAAATGAATAGAAAGGGGTGTACTGGTTTTGGGAGTGAAGTTGAGTGTTTACTGATGTTGGAACAAAGGGTAGAAGCCAAGGTTGGCTAATGTTATTGAGTTGCTGATGTTTCTGTTTTCTGGGCAAGGGCACGAGTCGTGCCCTTGAGCACGAGTCGTGACCCTGCCTTGTGAAGTCGTGCGATGGTTTAAGCCCAAGTCGTGCCTGAGGGAGGACGACTGATTCTAAAGGGGTATAAATGGGTCACGAGTCGTTCCCTGGGGCACGAGTCGTGCCCTGCCTTGCCAACCCCTTAACCATTTTTCAAGCCTTGTAAACCTAATCTACCTAGGATATAACTGAACCTTCTTTAACTATAATTGAAGTAGAATACTTTAGCTATACAACAATATCTTCCTTTGTCAAAATGGAATTGTGGAAGTAGTTTAAATATTGTTCGGAAAATGGTTGACAAGCTTGATTCGTAACTTAACCAAAGTTGTTCAAACTTGGAAATTCGATCTTGAACCTTTATAAAAGTTATTGAATGTTGTGTAATGAATATGTAGGACTTTTTTATGATACATGGTGGCCTTACTTGCTTTCATATTCATTGTGGTTGGTTTGAATAGTGTAGAAAATATATGTTACACTATTGTACTAGTTTGAACATGTGTATTAATACCATGTTGTTTCATTATTATCCCAAGTGTGGATTTATTTATCATGTTGTTACTTGGTTATCCCTAGTGTGGATTTATATATCAAGTATCTGTTATGTGCTTGATTGTGGTTATATCAGTTGATGTTTGGAGGGTTGGTTATGGTGATTATGCCTAAGCAGATCACAGGAGATGAGTTATGACAATAACTATCTCGGTAGTATGGATGGTTCTATGTGAATATGCCTAAGCAGTTCACAAGAGATGAGTTATGACAATAACTATCTCGGTTGTATGGTTGGTTCTGGTGAATATGCCTAAGCAGTTCAAAGGAGATGAGTTATGACAATAACTATCTTAGTTGTATGGATGGTTCTATGTGAATATGCCTAAGCAGTTCACAGGAGATGAGTTATGACAATAACTATCTCAGTTGTATGGATGGTTCTATGTGAATATGCCTAAGCAGTTCACAGGAGATGAGTTATGACAATAACTATCTCAGTTGTAAGATTGGTTCTGGGGAATATGCATTCACAGAAAGAGAGGAGTTTTACTCCCACATTGTACGACTTATGGTTCAGACGGAAAAGGTAAAAGGAGGTAACATTAGGTGTTTACCGTTTTACCAATGTGTTATGTGTAACCATGTTATGTGTGCACCTTATTTGGCATCTTGTTGCATTCATAATAGCTTATTGAGATTTATTCTCACCCCTCTCCCTTTGCTGTTTTAGATCGTGCTGAGACAGGTGACCTGAACCAGTGAGGCCGGGGAAAGAGTTTGGACTTCTTGCTTTTGGGATTTGTCAGGGTATGTATATGATTAGGTGGTGGTTGGGAGTATTTTTGAAGTATTACTCTTTTGGGGAAAAACAATTTGTATGTTGAACTACTTTTGGAAAACTTTATAATTGTAGTTGGTTTGTAATTAAACAGGTTGTTTTATTCGTTTCAAAGTATGTTATAACTTTCCTCTGCGTGGAGATGTTTGAGTTAGTTTTTAATGAAAATTTGGAAGTTGGTTTTCTTTACAAGTGAAGTAAAAAGTTTTAAAAAGTTTAGTTGGTTTGAAGTTAGTTTGGGACCCTCCCGCTCGGGGCACGAGCTAAGGTTCCGAGTTGGGGTGCCCACAGTTTTTCTGGCATTGTCAGATTATTGGTGGGATACCACGCACACCTTCCACTTCGGCTGGGGGGAGATGACGCTGACTCCCACAGACTTTGTTGCTATCACCGGGCTATCCTTCAAGGGGGAGTCAGTGAGATAGAGCGATCGGATGTCTGATCGAGCTGTTGGGATTTGCGCCTTCGCCCCGACAGGGTTTAGGCATGTTATACCACGATGTGGAGGCAAGGATCACGACCAACATCGGGGAGTACCGGCAAGGTCCAGGGAGAGTATCGGCGGAGCAGGTAGCGCGCTCATTTCTATGGTTTGCTCTTTCTGAGACTTTGTTCTCGAACCATTCCACCACCGCTCTTTTTCCTCTCCTTGAGAGTTTGGTGAATTTGGAGAGGGTGTGTGACATTGCTTGGGGAGAGGCAGGCATGGCCGAGATCTATTTTTCCTTGGACAAATTCAGCAGGGGTGCGGTCAACTCCTTGGGATGCTTCGATTTTGCCTTGGGGGTATGAGTTTATTGATTTTGTAATTTAACGTTTCATCATTTCCCCTTTTTCTTTTCTGAGCATTATCTGCTTTTTGTGGCAGGTGTGGTGCTACGAGATCTTTCGGCTGGGGGGTGTGAATGTGGGCCCAAGATCGCGGGTTTTTTGTGTTGAACCGCTTTCTCGTGTAAGGGGTCACCGCTTCACATCGGTTTGAAGACATCCGGTTTAAATTGAAAAACGGAGTCGCCACGCCATTTTGATTTCCTCAAAACTTTGAAAAAAAGGAATAGGGTCCGGAGGTTAAGTTACTCCTTGGGAAGAACGTTTGGCGTTCACCTAAGAAGCCTTGCCTAAGCAAGTCTTCCTAGATCCAATTTTCGTGCTTGTTTTGTGCTCTCGTGTGTGTGTGTGTGATTTGAAAAGGGAGGGAATGTGCCAAGTCATCTTCTGGACGTATAAACCATGAGTTGGTTATCGCTCGGGATTTCTTGGATTTTGATGTATTCGGGATTTTGATCCCGTGCTCATCTTGGACTTGTGATCATCATTAAGTGACCTTTTTCACCCTCCAGTTGGGATAATCAACCATGTTAGGCTTGGAAGCCTTGGTGTGTTTTAAACCAACGTTCTTTGGGACAAGATCAGATGTGATCGAAATGGAGGGACACCTTTTATAGTCCAAGGATGAGACTCTTTAGAAAGGAAGAACCTTTGCCCATCAATCCTACATCTTGAGACGATTTGAGCTTGATAGGGACATTTATGCTCATCTCAAGTGATGATCGGAGATGTAGGGGCTAAGGTTCGTCCACTTCTAAAGGGACTTCAACTATGGCACCTTTAATGGAGGAAACGATGTAAAGATGAGACCTTTACACCGATCCACCCCACGGGATGCTTCAAGTACCAAAGGGACTAAGGGGAGGGGTATAAAGATTGGATGTTTATACTCATCCTATGCCTTTCGTGCCTTAGGAAGGTCACTAGGTAATCCTTGGAGAGTGATCCAACCATGAGGGACATGGGGGAGTTGCATTTGAAAGTAAAGATTGCATTTTTATGAAAACAAGTGTAATGCACACTATGAAAAATAAGACTATGAATATAAAGGGAAGACCTTTGAGGCTTTCCTATGTCCTTTAAGAACCTTTTTAGGTGGACAATCCTTGGAAGCAAGGTTAAGTGAGGGGAAACGACATAATGATAATAAAGATGACATTTTTATGGAAAATATGACATTTTTATGCAATAAAGATGAGATCTTTCACATCATCATGTGATGAATCTTCCCTAGAACAAGCCACTTGTGGACCCTTGTTCATCCTTGGGATGGATTCTCCATGAATCCTATGTGATTAGGGGAAAGGGGGATATTATGTCTACATAGCAAAGACTTGATTTTTATGACAATAAATCACATATAAGAGCAAGAAATGGCAATATAAATAGCAAATAAGCAATATAACAAGATAACAAGTATATTTCAAAGAGAAAGGAAGGAGAGGTTACCAATGGTGGTTTGCCTCTATCTCCCTTGAAGTTTTCCTAAGGAAGGAGTGACTTTGGATGGATTTTGGAGAGGAGGGAGGTGATTTTTAGTGAGTTTTGGTTTCTGTAAATTCTTGGTTTCAGTTGGGTAGAGTAACAGTGCTCAAAATTGTATCCTAAAATGAATAGAGGAGGCCTCTATTTATAGGCTGCTGGTGTGCTTCTAATGAAGCCGTGTGACATTAACCTCTGACTAATAAAGCCGTGCGGCATTATCCTTGGGTGACTCAGCCTGTTTCTAGAACCATGCAAGGTGGCGCCCAGAAACTCCCTTCCAGCGAGGGACTGCTTGGAATTTTAATTCCTAGCAAGTCTTTTACCCCTTGGAAGGTTTGGGAAAGTTCCAGAATTCCCCCTGAACTTTAGGAAAGTTCGGGGAATTGCCGGGAAACTTAACCGGAAGGCATGAGCCAGATTTGGGTACTTACACAGGGGTGGGATTTACATGATGAGGCCATGATTGGGTATCCCACCATGCTGTGCTGGCACATTCTCTGAGGAAGAGGAGGGGTAGCAGGGGGAAGGTCACGGTCACCTATGTGAAGGTGCAGAGGTTTTTGGAGAGGGGTAGCTTGAACGGTTGCCAGTTGTACCCTTGGTCGCGATATAGCGAGGACGAGTTGGAGGGTGCTTCCTTGGTGATGAGGCAGAGGAAGCTTCTGCGGGGCCTCACTTGCGACTCGTTGTATCTGGGAGAGAGGGTCTTCTGGCAGCATGGTGTCGGTGTTCCTCCTTGTGCTCCGAGGGATCCCCCGATCCATATAATGAGCCCTGCCGAGATGGACGGGTTGGAGTTTGAGAGGTACCGGGCCGGAGTGGGCACCAAGGAGTTCATCTTGGAGGGCGAGGAGTATGAGGCCTTTGTGAGGAGGAAGCTGAGGATGCCTCAGGTACTAGCTAGGGAGAGGCAGGATGGTTCGTCAGGCCCTCGGGATGTCCCAGTGTCTGGGCCGGACTTCACCTACATCCGCAGGGACTCTTCTAGGAGGCGGGTGCCGGTGCCCATCCTGGAGCAGTTTCCTGCCGTTTACCGAGTTGTTCCAGATACCGCGGTGAGTTTTTACTCTTTTCCTTCTGGCATCTTGTTCCTTCTTTTGCTTATATCTTTTGTTTATCTCTTTTTGTGAGCATTTTTTTTGTTTGTTGTGAAGTTTTCGGGGAAGACCGTAGATGTGATCACTCGCCGGTATTTGGGCCTGAGGGCTTTCACAAAGAAGCTCTTGAGGGGGATGTCCTTCGGGTCATCGAGGAGTGCGGCGGCTTACGAGCCAATGCCTTCGAGGAGATCCGTGGATATTCCTTCATCAAGGGCGGACACGGATCCACAGCCTGCTCCTCAGCCTGATATGCCGACTCGGGGGTGGACAGCTACGATGCGGGAGCTTTTGCGCAGGGCCGAGGGGCGCAAACGTTTCACCAGTTCTTCCCTCCGTCTAGTGCACAGGGGGAGGGTTTGTCCTCGTTTCCCTTATTTGATCCTTTCTCTGGCCTTACCCCTGCGGACTACATGGAGTACTCGATCGAGGAGGGGGTCGAGTTTTCTGACGACGATGAGGTGGTCGTCAGAGGTGTTGCAATGCAGAGGTCTCCATCGGGCGGCACTGATGATTTCGGAGTAGGACTCCTCTTTTTTTTTTCTTTTGGCATTTGTAGAATAGAAAAACATTTGTATTTATGGACAAAGTATTTTACTATGTAATGTAATGAATTTTTATTTGCAATTCCGAGGGGATTGGCCTAGGTATTATTTATACTTTTTTTTTTCATGCATTTCGCATGAGCTTGAAATGTTTTATTTAGTGTATGCGGGCAGCAACTGTTTGTTGCTGCAGATTTTTTTAGCCAGGGAGCAATGAGGTTCGTACGGACCACTCTTGCATGAAAAGAGGTCCATACGGACTCTTTTAGCTCTGCAGAAGGATGATAAAGCTTACAGAAAATCTGGATTTTCTTATCTTTTCATTTCCAAACAACAGCCATTCGACTCTTCTTCTTCATTTTGCAAGAAAACCCCCACTTTAGGCATGGATTCGACGTTTGTTTTGAGAGATTTCCCGAGGCTTTCAAAGGAGAGGCAGGTGCACTTCCTCGAGCGGCTTAAGATGTGGATGAGGCACCACATGAATCATAACAAATGAGCTTTCGAGGTGAGATTTCAACCCAAATCCGTTTGGTCTCTTAAAGAGTTAGCTCCTGATTGGGAGTTGTTGCGGGCGGCTGCGAGATTCTGGGACGCTAGGAGGCATGTGTACAGCTTCTCCTACAACGAGATCACACCCACTTTTGAAGATTTCAGGGCCTTGCTCGGGGGGCTGGAAGTGGAGGCTATCTCTCTTCCTTTGGTCGGGGGTGCGACTGTAAGTATGAAGCTTCCGTACTTTATTCGAGCTTCATTGGACGAAGCACAAGGTATGATGCTTGATTCTGGTCGTATTAATATTTCTGAACTGCCCGAGAGATTTATGGGTGATGACGAGAGTGATGTCTCATGGAACGCGTTTTCTTTATGTGTGATAGCTACGCTTTTCATGGTCAACTCCCTTGGGATATGTGACGGTGCTTTGTTCGATGTGGTAGGATATTGCCGAGCCGGTGAGGACATTGTTCCCTTGGTTTTGGGGGAAACTTTCCATGACATAGATCGCTTGGCGATGGGGGACCAATTCATGCGAGGGGGAAGTCCATTTTTGCTCACTTTATGGTTGCGAGAAAGGCTTCAAGCTATGCCTGTGTCTCCGACATCCTTTAGACCGTGGACGTTTGCTCAGCGGCCTCTTATCTTGGACATGGATCAGTTTGCTTGGGAGAGGTGGATGGCTCGGCTTGGCACGCATCACATCCGTTGGTGGGTTCCTCATTGGGGAATTAAGACTAGGAGGGCCTTTCAGGAAGGTTCCTATGTTGTCAGGGTTCCGAGGTTGTCTTAATCTTCTTTCTACATCTCGTCGCTCGTTTCTCGACAGTTCGGGATGAGGCATGAGCCTTGCTGGGTTGCGTGACGTCGCTACTATGGAGGTAGCTTCCTTTTCAATGGCAGAACCATCCGTTTTCCTTTTCTTTCTGAGGATATGGAAGTTTTCCGCCTTCCCTCCTCGGGTACTTCTCAGATGCAGGGAGAGCACCGTTTTGACTACCGAGTACTTGGACTGGTATGAGCAGCATCTTGGGCGGACTCAAGTGATTCTGGGGAGCAGGCGCGAGGCGATTCTGGGGCAAGATTGTCGTTCCATCTACAACCTTAGGAGCGCGGAAGCTTGAGCTAACCCTCAGGATGTCACGGGGGATGCCTTGTTTGATTATGAGACTAGTGCTGACAGATTGGCGGAGAGAGGTCCCCTTTTGCAGACTCGCAGAGAAGAGATCCGAGCCGAGGCACAGACGAACGAAGCTTTAAGAAGCAATTTTTTGAATATGGAGCATCAGCTGACCGCATTGCAAGCTACCACTCATGGTGAAGCAGCTGAACTGAGGAGAGTAATTCAATCCATTGGTGTTGAAGCTTCTGCATTCCACACGCCTGAAGATCTTCCACCAGCCCCTGCTCCTCAAGCTGATCCTGCGGTCAACAGTTACGTCGTCATTCGTGACCGTGGTTCGTATGACTTGTCTTGAAGAATGAAGATTGATGAAGACTTTCTGGAAGCCTTTTTTTTATTGTTTCCTTCTTTTGTTAAAACATTTGAAAGTCTGTAAGCTACAATTATTTGTTTCTTAAGTTTAAATGCATCATTATCCCTTAAAAACTTTATTCATTCAAACTACTTGTTTGTGGAATAATGATTGCATTATTTTATAACTCATGCATATAGCTCATCCAGCTTATCTCATACTTATGCATGTGTTATTCATTTAGTTTAAATGCATTCATGCACTTCATGATAACATCAGTTGAATGCACTAAATGATTATTTCTTTCTTCTCAAATATGAAATTCTTTTACCTTTTTAGGAAGTTAGAAATCTATGACTTAGTCTTATATATGTGCATTGACTTGGGACATGATTTACCATTCTTAATTAATTTGGACATGTTTTTACCAAGTACAATGAATTAGCCTTTGTTATAGTAGGTAATGGTATCAATCAAATAGGGGGAGATTGTTGGGTATGCTTATTATAAACCCCTCCTATTACTTGATTTGATTGATACCATCACCTATTTTAATTTATATGAACTATAGGATATTATGTATGAAATTTTATAACTTCAATTTTTAGTTAAGTCCATTTTATAGTTTAAGTTACTTAGGCTTGAGAAGGACTAGGTAAAAATTATCTAAGTGTTTTTGGCTGGAGAAAAGCATAAAGCCATGCGGTCAACCGCATAACCGACCGCACATGGACTGACCGCAGTACATTGCCTCGATCGTACATTGACTGACCGCTTGCACCCTTGCAACCGCATTCAAATGGCAACTGCATCAACAAGCAAACCACATGATTGAGAGGACCGCACGGCTGACCGCATGGAAGACCGCACATCAAGACTAACCGCATAGCTTTCCGGACCGCATGATTTGCCAGACCGCTTCCTCTCATGTCTTTAACCAAATAGAAAATCTAGATCAACTCAGAGTTAACTCAGAGATTTTACCGTTGCAGAATTTACTCAAAATTCAAATTGGTGACAGCTGGGGTATCTCGTACAAAAGACACACCAGCATACCACCTTGCCACTAACTTTGCAACATGGAGATAAAAAGGGACATGTGCTCCAATTAAACATCAACATCACATTGTCCTTGAAACTTGCTCAACACGAAATTCCAACGGCTATTTTTATTCCAAGGCTATAAATAGATCTTGTGATCAAGCATGAAAGAGATAACAAAAAAAAAAGCTTGAGTTCAAAGAGACATTATAATCCTCAAAGTGTTGAAGCTTATCATCTCCAGATTTCTTTGAATCTTCAAACACTTTCAAGCCTTCAAGAATATCATTTACCCAGAAATCTCTCAAGCCTTGTAACCACTCCAGATTCATCAAGCTCTATCATTTATATTATAAAGAGCTCTTGAATCTTGCACACACACATACACTGGTTATTGTCTAGGATTAGCTTCATAGAAAAGGATAGTTAGATTTGAGATTGATTGATTCTCAATTTGTATTTCTTTGTAACAACTACTCAAATCAAATATACTATCTCCCTTAGAAAATTCATGACTAACCATCTTGGTAGAGGACGTAGATCTTTAACGATTGAACCTCTCCAAATATCGTGTCATTTACTTTCTGCACTTCACATTTCAAGTTCATAAGTTTTATTATTGTTCCTTGTGTTTGATCTTCACTTAACTCCAACCGCATATTGAATTGTGCTTTTAGTACAAATCTGCCTAAGCTTATTGTCAACCTTGCGGTCGACCACACTCCCTTTTTACTACTAAGCTTTTATACTTGGAAACTTCCGCTGTGCATTTTATTAAGCTTGAAAGTTGATTTTAACTTGACCACACTTTCAGCCTAAGTAAGCCAAGGTTGAATTTTTGAAAAGAGTAAAATTTTTTATACAACTATTCACCCCCTTCTCTAGCTATTTTCATACTTTTGTTGCACCTTTGGAATCAACAATAACTCATCAACTACACTAAGTGAATCTCCAATGCATGAAGTTAAGTTATAGATATCAAAATTAAAATTTGATACCTGTGACACTATTAATAGAGTATCAAATTACCATTTTCAATGGTTGGTATCAAATTAATAACTTATTTTTTATTTTTGTTTTATTGAAATTCTTTCACATTTAATATTTTGTAATAATTAAATATAAATAGTGTTAAATAATAATTTAATACTAATTGTATTAAAAATAAAGTAAAAAAATATGTATACTAAATAAAAAAATCTTTTCCATTGACAAATTAATAATTAAATTTTGTGTTTTATAAATATACAAAATATAAAATATAAATGTTAAATAAATAATTATATGATATAAAAAATACTACTTGACAAAGTGAAAGAGTTAAGCAAAATACCAAATTTGGTACCCTTACTAACTTTTCATCAAAATTTGATATTTTTACTAACTTTTTATCAAAATTTGGTACATAAAATGTTTAGTATTTCGGATGATAACTCTTTTTCACGTGGTTATCAGACCATTGGAGTTGCTCAATAAGGTTTTCTAAATTCAGTTTTACGGTTTTTTTTTTTTTTTTACGGTGTCTACGTAAGAGACCGATGGATCGAACCCCAGCGCTTGCGTAGAGCTTTAAGCATACTGAACTGTCCATAAGGCTTCCCCTTTCTTTTCAATTGAATTCACCCGATCAAACCCGCTCTTTGTTCCTCTGCGGCTCTACGCGAATTCAAAAATCACTCTAAATCTTAGCCTCAATCACTGGGAATTTCAATTGATTTTTTTCTTCTGAAGATTAGATTTCAGCTAAAAGGTATTGAGATTTATCTTTTATTTGTTCTTTTTGTTCTGGCTTATCGTTTGTACAATTCAACTGTTGATTAAGTGTAGTTCAATTCCAATATCCGAATTGCAGGTTGTATCTATATTTTTTCATGTAATTTATGTACTCTGTGTGTGAATTGGTAGAGTGTTGATCTAGTTCAAGTTAGGGTTTTGATTCGTGTTTTTTCTTCTTCAATTCATGTGTGACATTTTGAAAATGCTCATTTTTTTCTTAATTTATCAGTATATTTTTGTAGAATTGTAGTCCCGTCCCGAAGATAGATTGGTGATCATTGCGTCTAATTTCCTTTTTATATTAAACAAATTGCTATTACTCTATCTAAATATGATGTTAAAACTTAGTGAGAAAATGCATTTACAAAATTTAGCTACACTTTGTGCTATAATCTCTTTTCAAGGTGTTTGTTCCCTCTTTGATTT
Organism: Adenophora triphylla var. japonica; assembly: GCA_022495995.1. Classification (NCBI taxonomy): domain Eukaryota; kingdom Viridiplantae; phylum Streptophyta; class Magnoliopsida; order Asterales; family Campanulaceae; genus Adenophora; species Adenophora triphylla. The sequence continues at coordinate 573,913 of JAFEMH010000446.1, forward strand.
CATGCTGTAACATTTTCTATTTCAGTTATTTTATTCTACTCCCTCCGTCCCGCTCCAAATGTCTCAACTTTCCATTTTGGGCGTCTCATTTAAAATGTCTCAACCCAAAAAAGGAAAGTTTTTATTACTATTTCACCCACTCATTCTCTCTCCTACTTTACTTTTACACTCACAACATTCTCTCTCCTAACTATTCCTCACACTCATTCTCTCTCCTATTTAATTTTTCATACTCACAACATTTAAACTTTTTCTCTTTCCTACATCACTTTCCTTAATTCCCGAGCCGAACCCATTTTGAGACATTTGGGGTGGGACGGAGGGAGTAATACTTTGTTATTAAAAAGTAAAATGATATTATAAGGGTAAGAAAACTGCAGCATTGATACTAGTAATATCATACAATTAGTATTTACCTCTAGTTGGATTATATGTGTAGTGGATCACACTTGCAAGAAGAGATCCCCAACTTTCCACTAAGTTCCTGATTGTCAATAGTTGTGAGCTAAATTTCTTAGATTCTTTATTTCAAGTTAATGTTTGTTATTTGGGGCATCGGATTTACCGTATCATACGGGGGGGGGGGGGTTCAATCCCCACCAATTGTCGACTTCACTCTCCAAGTTTCACTATTGTTATAGATTAAATTATCAATTAATAAAAACCCATTTTTAATAGAGTTTGTTATCTGGGGGCAGATGGTAATGAGATAAGGTTGTAGCTACGAAAACCCAACATATGCATCTAATAGCTTAAGGATTTGGCACAGCAACATTTTATGTACTAATAGCATAATGTTCAAAGTTTACTTCCTTTTATGCATAAGCTTGGTGTTCTTGCAGCTTTCAATTGCGAACTTTTCAAATTCAAAACTCCTTGAATCCCCTCCAAAGATTAACTTTTAACAGTCGAGTTGACACGTGAACTGATAAGCGAGTAGCGGCACATCAATATATACATGCTAATTGTATATATACATGAGTCTTTGGATAAGAATTAACCTGCCAATTAGATTATGCAACTAAGGTGTTGCAGCACATTAGCAGTTTTGGAACCTTTTTTACCCGTATAAACATTTTCTATTTTCTGGGATGTCGCAACAACACTGTGACCATAACTGGTGGTGTAAAGGTTGTTTTTGGATCATAATTACGAAATAGCATGGAATAATGTAAGGTTATTAGTGTCTTCTATTATGTTAGCTTTGATTTGATTAATCTTTGTGTGCACATGTTTACTTCTTAGATAAGAGGAGAATGACAACGAAGGGATTGGTTGGTTCTTCTACTAGCAAGACAGTGTGTGGTGCCAATGAGGATATATTTAGTGACATGCCAAAGAATGTTATAGATATGATTATTGAGGCGTTGCCAATACGTGATGTAGTGAGGACAAGTGTCTTGTCAAGGAAATGGCAGTACCGCTGGGTTACTACTTCAGAACTTGTCTTCACCACTGAGTTTTTTAGAAGCTTGAGCGAAAAATATAAGACTGATTTACAAGTGAGGAACATTATTAACAAAATTCTCCTACTTCACACTGGCCACATACGTAGATTTGCTCTTATAACTCCTCCTTCTCTACCACTGACGGAAGATATTAACCATTGGCTTTATTTCTTATCAAGGAATGGTATCAAGGAATTCACTTTACTTTATTCGGGCGATGACTTTCATCAGTTGGGTTTGACATTGTACTCTTGTCTTGATTTGACACATCTACACATTGTAAGCTGTACGTTAAACCCTCCCGCTACTTTTGAAGGATTTCCAAATTTAACAACCTTGAAACTTTGTATGGTTCTCACGAATGAAAAGTTTGGAGATGCCATCTCTGCTTGCCCTCGGCTTGAAACTGTTTGCATCACTAGCTGCACTGGAATTAAAAACCTTGTTGTGCGAGCTCCTAATCTCAAATTCTTTCGTGTACGAGTAAGTGGCCTCAAAACAATTTGGTTGAGTAATACAAAAAAATTGTCATCATTTTCCATCAACTTGGGCATTGCAATATCAGTTGAGATTGAGACAATGGAGAAGCTACGTTTAGGAGACAACATTCTTGAGGTAAAATATAAATATGTGAAAATTATTTCAGTTGGCTAAATCACAAGTGTCATTATACAAAAAAGTCTCTAACAAATTTTTGGTTAAAAGTTTTCAGGTGCAAGCAGTGTCCCAAGGAGACTACCAACCAGCATGGACAACTTAAAGCAGATTGTCCTTCACCAGATAGATTTTACTAATGTCAACCAAATGGCATGCACACTTTGCATGATCCGAAGCTCACCGAATTTGTCGGAACTAACGATCTGGGTGAGGCTTGAAAGTTAAAACATTTTACTTTTTTCATTCATATCGATGAAAGATATTCCCTCTGCCTTATAAAGATGTTCCCATTTGCCCTTTTTGTTTGTCCCGAAAAAGATAATGCCTTTTCCAAAATTGCTATGTTATAATTATCGAACTTCCAAAGTTGCCAAGCAAGGAGGGAAGAGAATGAGAGCCAACCAAGAAAGAAGAGGGAGTAATGGAGTATTAAGTAAACCTCATATGATTGAAACGAAAATAGGTTGTTAAAAAGTTTGAATAATCAAATGGGACAAAGGGAGTAGTTTGTAGTCCATTATTTATTTATAAGTCATCCTATTTTTATTTTTATTTACTTTTTATTTTATGTTTATGTGACTCAGGGACTATTATCAGGATCTGCTATTGAACCGAACCATGAATTTGTGGAAGATTATGGTAATCATGATTGCAGTTTTGACCAGCTTAAAATTGTGAAGCTTGTGCTTCTTAGAGGTTTAAAGTCTGAGATGGCGTTTGTTGAATTCCTACTTGCTCGCACCCCATTGCTTGAGCTAATGTCCATTAAGACGGCCAACGGAATTGACAAGGATAAATCACTCTACATGTGCAAAAAGTTGATGCGGTTTGGTAGAGCCTCACTAAAAGCTTCCCTCATCTACTTGGACCCAGATTCTCCTCAATTTGATCATGAATGAAACTTTTAAGCTTCTTGTCAAAAGCAAGAAATGTTCTTTTGTTTCAGTGATTATATTTTCATTAGTTGTATGATGGATTGATCCAACTTGGAGTTGGGAAGTCTAGGTCGTTTTGGGGTCTAAGGATTTGGTTGTTTGGATTTATGATCATATATATGTATGTTGTATCAGTTGAGGCATGGTTTGGTACCATTACCTTTTGCTAGTAAAAGTTTCTTTTTCTTCTCCTGCTCATGGTTTGGTACCGTTGATATCTAATTGCGGAGCTTTGAAATCAAAGGCATTGTATATCTCAAGTTGTAGCCTTCGAGCAGACTACATACGGTTGCTGTACGAAAGAACATAAAGCCTGATGCAAAGTAGGATATATGGCCCCACGCCTTTGCAATATGAGGGAAATGTAGTGCAGCTGAGCAAATTCCCTGTAGAGAATCTCATTGAAATTTCAAACTTCTCTTGAAGATTCGGCTAAAAGGTACTATCATTTTTCTATAAGAACTGATCTTTTAGTGGATATTTATTGTGAGAGTATGACAAGTGGGTCTCACAAATAAAGAAGTAATAAAAAACTTTCCATTTTTGGATTGTGCCCTTTCAAATGGGACGCCCAAAAAGGAAATTTGTGCCCTTTCGGGCGGGACGGAGGGAGTATATTGTGTTTGAGTTTATTGAGTATTAAACTAGTCAAGCTAGGTTTTGAATATTAATTTCCTCCAATCTTTTTGTTCTTATCACTATTGTATCTAGGGGGTATCTGCCTTGTGACATTTTGAAAATTTTCATTTTTTCTTAGTTTATCAATTTTTATTATTTTTTATAATATAGCAGTTACTCTCACCCCCACCTGGGGATTTGGGGCCTATGCAATTGGATGGGTTATTATTCCCCTTAAACGACTAACCTCGGAAGATGAGGAACTATGATATGTATTATTGCTTGAAGATCTTAAAAAATTTATTTGTCACATAGTCCATTCAACTAAAGTAGTTATTTTATAAAATGTGTTATGAACTTGTGGATGGACCTAAATAAATTCCGGAGAGTGTCAAATTTAGGAATTGGGAATCCCTATGCAGTCAATACTGAAGCCGTGTTTCTGCTAAAATCTAATCCAAGTTGATGAGAAAACATAAGCTGGCGCGAACCATAACAGAGTTTTTTGTGCCCTGGGTAAATGTAGAGACTTGATATAGTGGACTGACTTTTGAAATGTTTTGCTTCTAAAATAGTAGCTCATTGTATAATGAGCCACTAGTACTAGCTCCACCACCATTTGTCCATTGTCTGTTTCATTTTGTGCATATAGGACTGTCACGGGGCCTGAAACCAAAGTTATTGAGCCTGTTCCCATTGAGGGCCACCTACACTGAATTTCACTTGATCTTCTTGTGTTAGCATGTTTGACAAAAAAATTATTTCCTTATTCAGTTGTGAAGTGTTACATTTGGTACTTTTGTATTTTTTTTTTTTTCATATATTGTATCAAACGAATCTTTGATATTCTTTCATATAAGCACCTCAGATGAAGACTTAATGATTGAGGCTGGTCGGATTCTTAATTTGATTTTGTTCAAATCCTATAAAGTTCTCATTTTCTCTTTGATGACCTATGAAATTCCTTTTATAGATTTCTGTGAAGAAATTATTTATATTTCTGTGGCGAAAAGAGACGTAAGGGGGCATTATTTATAATGATTTATCCTTTATTTTTCTCGATGATAAGTTGCTTTGGGTTCGCAAGATCAGTTTAGTTGAAATGAGAATCTTCAGATGAGTATCTGGAAAAATAGGAAAGATAGATTTTTTAATGAACAGATTCATAGGCGATAGTGAAAGAGATAAAATGAGAGAAAATCACTTAAGATGGTTCAGAGACATATGACTTACACTGTGGTACACCCATTAGGAAGTGCAGTCTATCAATATTAGCCTGACTAAAAGTAGGGGTATAGGAAGACTAAAGTTAACATAGACATGAAGTAATAAAGAACAATATGCATGTTCTTGGTGTACGTACGCTTTGATATGAATTGAAACACGGAAACGGATTCATGTCGCGATCCCAGTTGTAGTTGCTTTTCATTGGTCAAAAATCTTCTTACGAAGGCTGCTCTTCTTTCTCCATTTTATCTGTATTACTTTCTTCTAGGTGTTATATAGCTCAGTTAAGGCAGCCTGTACTTTTTAACATACACACTAAACAAAATGATCATAAAAATAGATGTGGAAACCACTCCAATTGCATGCTTATAATTTTTTGATTTCCGGTGGAAAGTTTGAGACCTCTTAATGAAGCAGATTCGTGTAAGTTGTCATGGATTGGTAAAATTCAGCCCTGAGATAAGCAGTAGTGCAAGGAGCTTCATCCAGATCTCTCAAAGCAGTGTAAGTACTTGTGAGCTGGACTTCATTTAGTATGTCACGAAGGTCTGCAGTTTCTTCCTTGAGTTGCGCATTCTCCTTGACTGCCTTTTCATGGCTTTTTGTCACGTTGTTTAACTTGTCTATAAGATTATGATTCTCAGTTCTAAGACGAACCACTTGTGACCAAAGCTCATCAAGGTGGCTTTGTTTCCTCATCCTCGATCTTCTAGCAGATTCTCTGTTCGAAATCATTCTCCTGTGCTTCCTTTCATTGACGGTGTTAAGTTGATATTCCTCTGCTTCATCAGAAGTTGAATTGCTGAGAGATGAGGACTGTGGAGAGAAATCTATGACTGGTAGAGAAGTTTTATAGCAGGGTAGATTTAGGTTACTCATAGAGCTGCTGAAATGGAGGGATGATATATTATTCTGGATTGAAACGAAATTGTTGGGGAAGGAGCAGATGTTTTCTTGAGCTAGAGAGTAGTTTGCTGTCATCTCAGGAAGCATGACCAAGTATATGAGGGAATTGGTATTTCAAAGGTTTCTATTGCAGATAATGCTGAGAGGGGGTGTGTAAGAAAAAGGATGGGAGCGGAGGGGTTTTATAGGGGAGAGCGAGAAGTGGAACATATAAGCGACAATGAGAAACAGGGGTGTTTTAGGGGTAGGCGCAATGGGGTCCAGTGCTGCCAATTCAGGTCCCAGATTTCATATTCTTGGACAATCTGAACCGTCTATTTACCTAGTGGAACCCAGCGTAGAGGTGGTTTCGGAATTGCACACTGAATTCCTGTTGTTTTGTGACATATAATCAAGAGTATGTGTTCATGTATGTTTATTTTTGATAATGGAGATGGGTGTATTAAAGGATAGTTCATATTTTGGATAATCATTGAACATATTATGTCATTATGGGAAAAGTTTGTGACGTGGAGAAGTCTAATTATTTACATGACAATTTCCGTGGAAGAAGAAGAGGAAAAGGGAGCATTTGAGAATTTAGCCTTAAAGTGAAATCTAGAAGAGATTTTTGAGCAAAATCAACAGATTTTATAATCATGCTAGTACCTTTTTAGCTATTAGACCGTGTGATTAGTGATGAATTGTGGGTCAATATAAAAAAAAGGGAAGCTATTAATGTAAAATGCAATATTAATAAATTTATTTGGTGACTCAAAGGGCACTTCACTATAGGATAAGGGACCTATGAAAGTGTTAATACTCTTATGAAATAGGAAACATCAGGTACCTAAAATTCAAATAAACTTCTTTTTAAGGGCGAATGACATTTTGGGCCCCAAATTTTAGGGGGTGTTCCTAAGATGGGCCCCATTCTATCACTAATTACAATATAGGGTCCAAAGTTCACATTTTGTTAAAATTTAGGGTTTTTAACCAGTTTTGTTAGAAAAATTCGTTAAATGATCACGTGCAAGTAACGTGTCATTTAACGGAGGATGTTTTTGAACACAAATTATTTCGTCGTTGTTTTACTGCAAACTAAATAGAAATAAATTAACCATATGGTCCCTCAAATGATTTATAACTTTATAAGATTCCAGAAATACCCTTGTACCCCAAACAAAACCTCACCTCTCCTCTCCCCTCTCACACACTTTGTCTCTCTCTCTCTCTTTAACTTTCTCTCTCTACCCCCATCTCTCCGGTCAACCCCTCCCTCCCCGTTCGGCAATCCCACCCCGCCCACCTCCCACCCTTCGCAAAGTCTTCACCTTCCATCTGCAAGCCGCAACTCTACCCTAACCCCTCCGCCAACCTCGCCGCCCCACTCCGGCAACCCTCTCCCTCTGTTTCACAATTTCTTCTTCTTCTCCGGTTGTCTCCTCCCTTTAGATCTGTCAAGAAAGAAGCTTCTGATTTCCAAATACTTTATTAGTTTTGTTTTAATCATATTTTAATTTTATTTATTGTGTTTGATTTCATTGTATTTTGAATCTGCTATCCAAGGTATTTGATTCTGATTTCATGGTGTTTAATTTTTAAATGTGACTGTGCATTTGATTTTATTATGTTTTGAATCTCATTTTGATTGTTTTCATAGTAAAATTGCTGGATTCATGTCTGATTTTCCTATTATCACATAATCTTCCGTCCCATATTAATCAGAAAAAGAAAGAAAAAAATTGATGGTGAAGATGGAGATGGTGAAATGAAAACATTTACTTGATAGATCTAGAGGGAGGAGACAACCGGAGAAGAAGAAGAAATTGCGAAGCAGATAGGGAGAGGGTTGCCGGAGTGGGGCGGGGAAGTTGGCAGAGGGGTTAGGGTAGAGCTGCGGCTTGCAGATGGAAGATGAGGAAGAAGATAGGGTAGAGAGAGAAAGTTAAAGAGAGAGAGAGAGAGAGACAAAGTGTGTGTGTGAGAGGGCAGAGTAGGGGTAATATATTTTTTTTTTGGTATAAGGGTAGTTCTGAAATTTTATAAAGTTATAAATCAGTTGAGGGACCATATGGTTAATTTATTTTCATTTAATTTGCATTAAAATAACAACGAAAGAAATTTTGTTAAAAAACATCCTCCGTTAAGTGACACGTGACTTGCATTTGATCGTTTAACGGATTTTTCTAACGAAATTGGTTAAAAACCCTGAAACGTTAACAGAATATGAACTTTGGACCCTATATTGTAATTAGTGATAGAATGGGGCAAATATTAGGAACACACCCCCTAAACTTTGGGGCCCAAAATGTCATTCGCCCTTTTTTTAATTGTGTCATTAATACATTCTTTCTTGTTTAGCACAGAAATGAAATCACAAATTACTGATCATAAAAGTTTCCATAGACGAAACACTGAAGTTTCTTATCTGCATTAGATTTTGCTTCCTAGCACGAGAACATGCTTACTATCCACTATTGATCCTGCTTTTAGGTTTGGCTGTTGCACTTAACATTATAGACTTGATCCATATTGCAACGTTGCGAGAAGAAAGAATCATCTTCTTTCCCCCCCCCCACCCCATCTTTGAACGGTCCAGATTGGAAACATAATTGGGTGTAATTAAGTGTTAATTCTTGCGATATATGCTAACTGCAAACATTATTAAATCTGAACTGAATAAATTTGGCATCTTACTTGATCACGATTGATTCTGTCTTCTCACATTGTTTTCTAATATGTCAATGTGCCCCCTCAGGTTTACCTGCAATTTGCCCCAGAAAGACTTAATAAAGGATGTATTTGGCTCATAAAGTGTTTGAGGCATGAAGCGGCAGCCAAGTAGACACTATTAAATATGAAAAAAGCTATATCCAAGAGCAATATATTCAAACCAGGTGCCACTTTACCATTTGTACAGTTGTACTCCATGCATCCTTAGTTGTACTGTGTTTCTTTGATAATATCATTATGGATTTTCAGATTATTTAGAAATGGAACCATTTTTAGCTTTTGCTCTTCTAAAAGGTGATGCAGCCCTAAGACTTTTATTTGGTTTCCAATTTAGAAATACATAGGCCCGTGCTCCCATATTTTTATGTGCCCTGCCATGAATTCTCGATGGTATACTATTCTTTCGGTAAATTAAGTGTATATTTTGAAATTAACAGTTGTATAATACAAATGGCCCCATAGCTAGCCATCATGAACCTATTTAGCGGGCTTCGTTTGGTCATACTATTCATACATCCTGGGGGACAAGTTTCAATTGAATTTGGGACCTACCTATCTAGGAAGATGACAACCAAAATAAACAAGGATAGAAGTGACCCTTTCATGGATACACTTTTATCATTCCTTTTCTTTAAAATGTTATATCATAGGTTTAACAGTTGCTCCGGCAAGGATGCAAGGTGGTCGGTCCGATTTGAAAAAGATTTGGGAACTATTATGTACGAAGGGTAACTTTGATTTAATGCTTCCCCTATTTAACCAAACATCACTTTAAGGACCTCTTATTAAGAATGAAACATTTGGTATCTATCCAGTTTGAGTGCTAAGCAGCAACAATCAGAGTCTTACACCTTTATCTGTGGAGCTCACTAGGTGAAATTTGAAGGTACATCTTTTGTTTTCACATAAGCATTATCTCTTTTGGCCTAAATGGCCACATGCTTTAATTAAATTACGATGGCTGCATTTTAAGCAGTAATTGTATGACAACACATTAAATGATTCTGCAAAATCTGTTGTACTCACTTTTCGTTTTAGTTTACCTCATAGAAAGAGTCTTATCTCTAAATTTAAGCTATATACTATCATTATTTTTCCAAAGTTTTTCTTTTTTCAGAAACTTGGTGTTGCTCTTTTTTTTTCTCTTGCACGTCACAGGAAAAAATAATATAAATAAAATAATAATTGCAACTATGATACAGTTAAGTGAAAAATGAAAGTAAACAATGCATACTTACGAAATTCTGACTTTTAAAGTAGGAGTTTTTTTTTTTTTTTTTTTTTTTTTTAAGAATTGAAGGGAGTGAGTATATATTACAGCTTGGGTCCCAACAAGCAAGCTTGGTGCCTGGTGCACCACACTACCACCTTTTTGCACAGCCCATCAATTCAACCAATTGCCTACCTCCATTACTCTCTTTCTCTATCCCCCCTCTCTCTTTCTCTCGCACACACACACACACACACTCAATCATGAAAAAATTATCTGGCTAACGTAAACTTTGGGCTTGAGATGAAGCTTGAGTCGCACAAAGAATGAAATATTTTTCTTTTCCTTTAGTTCCCTGCTCTAATAGCATATTTCTATGCAAGATAATTAGAATTTGAATAGAATGGTATGATCCATCATGGTATAGTGCCCTCTGTGAACACTTTGGTCACCGGGTTTGCTTGAAACAAGGGCACAAGCGAATACATTCAGAAGTAGTTATCTTTGATAGAAGAAACAACAAATTTGATAAAATTGGACCATTTAAGCTCTATTACGTGCCAAGTATGTCAGAATTAAACAAAAATGCTTTGACAATATCGAGTTTCTTAGCCTTTGGATTGTTCTTATGGATTCTAAGGTATTATATTAAAGAATACTCTTGGATTCCTCCTGTCACTCTCAATATTGTTAATAGTTTCAAGACTTCTTAGGATTCCATCAAAGAGGTTGCAAGTATTTTTTGTACCATGTTTCCACCCAACTTCTCTCTCTCTCTCTCTCTCTCTCTCTCCATTCTTTTGTCCTTTTCTTTAATGTAGGCATACAAAAAATGATCGGTTGAGGAATGAAGTAGGAGTTGCACCCATTGAACATAAATGAAGGAAAATCGTGTATGGTGGTTTGGTCATGTGAGACGGAGACCAAGTGATGCACCGGTTAGGAGGCCTGAAAAGTGGAGAGAAGTGATAAAATGGTGAGGGGTAGGGGAAGGCCCAAGCAAACTTGGATAAGGGTGACTGAAAACAATATGAATTTACTTGGATTTGATGAAAATTTGGCATTGTAGAGGCCGGAGTGGGAGGCAAAAATTCATGTGGGTGATGGGGGTTGATTTTTATATTTTTATTTCCCTTATATATTATATATTTATTCTTTTTATTATCACTATTTTTTTCTTCTTATATTCTTTTCATTTTCTAAATTTTATTCCAACCTATTTTAACTTAATTTTTTTTCTTACATCTTTTCTTTCACGATACCATACGAGGATTCATGTTAGCCGACCCCAAATTATTTTCGGACTAAGGCTTCATTTTTATGGTCATCACAATGTGATTGGTTTAACCAGGATAAGCCCCCATCGTCATCATCATCACCTTAATTACCATATTCCTCTCTTCATCATCTTTCCACGTATGTTTAGTTCTTAAGGGCACACTATTATAGTATTTGGTTATTTACTTTGGCTGGCACATTTCGGAGAAAAGGGTTATACTCAAATGTTAGATATATCCCTTCGGAGTCAATGGTAGTTGCATCCTCTGTGAGTGGGTATAATAGTTATTTCGTATCCATGACCGTCCAAAAATTTGTTATGCCTTACATATTGTCCGCGCTTACGCACTTTATATGATGTCCTACACCACTCAAAAAGGTTAAGTTAGTAACTGCCGATCTGTTTTGCAAGAAATTCTTGTAGTGTATTTTCCTGTGTATTTTCCTTCAATGTAAATTTCATCTTGTAAACTATACTGAAAGCCATTGAAGAATACTGCATCATATATTAGCAAATTTATATTTTAAATGTAAAGTGAGAAATATGGATTCTTGAGAATTGAGATGATACTTTTAAAACTAAGTGCTGTATTCATTATTCTTTAAAATGTTTATTTTTTCCATCTTTATGCATATCTTTTATCCCCACCTTTTTCTTCTTTTAACATATTTTTTTTCTTACATCTTTTCTTTCACGATGACATATGATGATTCATGTTAGTCAGCCCCAAACTATTTTGGGACTAAGGCTTTGTTGTTGTTGTATGCATCTCTTTTTTTTTATCTTGCTAAACTAGTCTTGAAAATTCTTGGAAGCTTGACTCAGACTCCTTCATTGTGTATATCCATTTAGCATGAGCTCAATTTCTTAAATGAAATTACTAGACGAGCTAGCTTACAAATTAATATACTTGGTTGGTCTAAGAGGATTAACTTTGGTCGGCTCAGTTTATTTTATTTACCAATGATGTCTGGACACATTTATTTTGTAGTCTCATCAATGATAACTAGTATCGAGGCAAACAAAAGGTCTGTTTCATTAGTTGATTTGGATTGACTAATATAAAACCAATTACGTTCAAGAAGCATGATCAAATCTTTTTAAAATATTCTACTTAGTTTCAGTCCTTAAAAGATGAGTGATAGAATTCTTCAACTACTTAAGACCACATTCTTCCTTGAACCTAACTATCCAATTCTTTAATGACAATAATTATTAGACCATACAAACTCAAATTTGGCATTGTGCAAGTGCTTAATTCTTTTACTTAATGTCATCTTTGAACCTAACTCGAAAGGGGCATGAAGTTATGGCTTTTTGGTGCGTCCATTAGCCATCTTCCCTTAATGACAGCAACTTGAAGTTCATTAAACTAATAGAATTAGTATGAGGATTTATGTTACCTGGACTCGGGATCGGGTATCCGACACGGGTACGGATCCTAGTGTCGGATTCACTTTTCCTAAAAAAATTGGACACGGGGCGGTACTGTCCTAAAATTAGGATACGGGTACGGGGATACGTTAATAACAAAATGTATTGAGTCTATTTATATACTTTACTTATAAATGAAGTCAACTCACTCTTTTTTTGCTAAGATATAATGTATAACTAAGTAAAACAACATTAAAACTTGTAAAATTTTTATAAATGAAGTCAACTCACTCCTTTTTTTCTTTTTAATTTTTCTTGTCGTATCCTAATGAAAATGCGGGTGTCAGGGTGTCTTGTTGGACACGATACGTGTCGGACACGGGTACTTCAACATATTTGAAGAGTCCGGGTAACACAGTACGTTTTATCATTGTCATCCACTTGGTAGACCAATCTGATCATTTCTATCAAGTTATGAACCTTGATTCATAGGTAGTCTTTGACCCATGAGAGAGGGTTCTTAAGTGCGGTGTTTAAACCATGCTTAGCTATGAAAGACCCTATCTGAATGTTAAAAATAAGAATGCAATGGGGATCTTGTTTTGTTGGTCGAATGCTCTCAAATGATTGTCCAATTAAGCTACGTGGGAAACTGAAGATAAAAGTGACTCACTTCGACTCCTTACATGGCATTATGATGATGATTATCTTATTTTGTTTGAAACAATTACTCTTTTACACAGTTGTAAATTTTTGCTATTGCACCATGGCAAATATTAGGGCTCTTCCATTATGCTCATAATTCATTGCCGTAATTGTAGGTTTGTGGCCCTGTTAACTGTAAGAGAACAATATCCCACATCAAAATAATCCGGACACTCAAAGCCACAATAGTACTTTCCTTCACCAATAAGCTCAACATGAACCTTTCTTCTTACTGGTTTGTCAAGCAGAGTGCATACAGATACTGAAGATGCCCCTTTCGTTCTCATGTAGGCAATAAGACAGGATAAAGTGTTTCCCGTGTCTACGATGTCCTCCACCAAAATGACGTGCTTCCCTCGAACATCGACTTTCAAATCAAACGAAATCTTAGGAGCGCCGTTGGAGACGGTACCGGAACCGTAAGAATCAGCACGAATGAAATCAACAGAGATAGGCAATTTGATTTTCCGGACAAGGTCGGCGAGGAAGAGAAATGCACCCTTGGACGGACATGGACGATGTGGGATATTGTTCTCTTACATTAACTACTGTATATTACCTCCGTCCCAAATTGAAATGTCCATTTTTGTTCTTGATCGAGAACAAAAATGGACATTTATTAATGGGAGGGAGATAGCATAATTTGTTTTTACATGACTAAATTGAAGTTCTGCATATAGGACAATTCACAATTGGACAAATCTGGAGGCTGTAGCTAGAAAAGATACATAGTGGCAATGAGTGCTCCTTTGAGTGCACCCAGGAGACAATCGTGGCCTACCATAGCACCTAAAAAATACAGACAATTTTTTCTGGGTACACTCTCTCTCTCTCTCTCTCTCTCTCTCTCTCTCCCTCCCTCTCTTTTTCCCTGCCCCCTCTTTCTCTCTTCCTAAGAACCACATGAGCATAAACAAAATCTGCACTAGTGATTGTACATTTATGTTATTCAACCTGCAGTGCTCCATGAAAATGAAACCAGTTTTCTCTGAGAAGAAACTTTAACAGATTAAACATTCTCTTTCTTGGTTGGAGGTAGTTCTCAGAACTAACGTTGCATGCACTCGGTTTCTGGAGAAGGGTTCAGTCGTTTCTTTCTACGTATCCTTATTAAGTGGTGCTCTTGCAATTGTTTAACATTCGAGTTCCCATAGTCACCTAAGTGACAATCTTTCCATATGCTCCCATAATAAGCGGATGAGCATTTCCAGAGTTAACCGAGGTTTAAGTCTCACATTTCATTTGAGTGAATCTTCCCTTATACCCCTAAGAATAATGGGAACACGAGCAAAATATTTTCTCTTGCTAATTTTCTCCAATGCTCCTTCTAGTTCATTAACTGAGAGAGAAGTCTTGATTGAGGATGAAGGAATTAATTATTTGTATTACACGAAAAATGGGATGTTTTAAAATAAATTACCACATTTGTTGATTTAGGTAGGAAATAGTAAATATTATGTTGTTAAGTGCTTTATCTTAAAGTATGAGGTTTCACCTTAAAATCAATTGGTACTAAGGGGAGTGGCCCAGGATCTTTATATATTATAGGCAAGGTTTGTCAATTTCCAATGTGGGATAATATCTCTAACACTTTACTGGGGATGATTGGTTACTGTTTTACAAACTGAGTTATAGTGACGGAACTATTCAGGCATCTGAAGAAAATTGATTCAAAACTGAGGACAGAGTGAACAGAAAGCTTGACATTTCATCGTTGAATTCAAATTCAAGCACTACGAGAGAGAAAAAAAAAGAAGGGGTTTCTGAAACCTTCGTTAAAAGATAAAAGGTCCTTTGTGTCCCATGAAAGACAAGTATATTAATGAAGCAGAGACGACGAATCACTTGCAATTTGGACTACCATTATCATGTTACGAAGGCATAGTTATTAAAGGCCCAAGGCGCACCAAGGCGCAAAAGGTGTGCCCAGGCGCAAGGCGGGCGCGCGCCCGAGTGACGACGCAAAAATGCCTTAAAATACTAAAAATATAGTATACATACAACATCAAGTGATCAGGGAGATCGCCGGAGTTCTTCCCAGGTCGTCGGAGGTCGTCGCTGTTAGTTTGAAGGAGTTCTAGGGATAGGGATCGATACTCTAATACAGAGTTATGACACGTGTACGTGAGAGAGTCGTGGCAGAGAAGAGTATTAGTCGCGTATTAGGTTTAATTACGATTTAATTGTTGGTCAATTATTGTGCCCGGAGCCTGGGCGCACACCATCAAGGCTCGCGCTTCAGCCCTAGGCGCGCCTAATCCCTCGCCTATGAAACAGCGCCTCGCCTAGCACAATCCAGGCTCCAAAGCCTCTCTGCGCCCGGAGCCTAGGCCCGCGTCTAGGCGCGCTTTTAATAACTATGTACGAAGGTCTTCTGTTTCTTCCTTAAGTACTGCATTCTCCTTGACAACTGTTTCATGGCTTTCAGAGACATGGTTCAGTTTCCATAAGATTGTGGTTCTCGTTTCTAAGATGAACCACTTGTGCCCAAAGCTCATCAAGCTGCCCCTATTTCCTCATCCTTGATCTTTGAGTAGATTCTCTATTTGATATCATCCTCCTCCACTTTCTCTCATCAATGATGCTATTGAATTGGTTCTCTTCAGCTTCATCAGACGTAGATGAATTGTTGCTGAAAGATGACGAGTACTGTTGTGTGAAATCCATGACAGGAGGAGAAGTTTGATAGTAGCTTGAGAAATTGGTTTGGTCAATTGTGTCGAAATCAGTGGGAAAAAGGGATTGTATTGAGGAGATGAGTAGTTGAATGCTGCCATTTCAGGTAGCATGGCTAATCATATTTGGAGGAAGAAGACTAGATTTTTTGAGTTGCGACTTGGAGGGTAAGGAGAGAATGCATGAGGAGTGGGGGGGGGGTTTATAGTACAAGGGAGGAGAAGTGGCCATGGTAACTTAATTTGGTGTCCAAATTGTATTCTTCAAATTTTGTCTTTTAAAGGAACACTATGTTTTACCCTTAATCAGGAAATAAAAAGAATAAGTTACATATTACATGTAAATTTTAGATATTGTCATTTCATATTTGGCAGTTTTATTTGCCAGAACCTCATCCAGATTTCTTAATGAAGCAGATTTGCGCAAGTGGTCGTGGATTGGTAAAATTCAGCTCTGAGATATGCAGTGGTGCAAGGAACCTCATCCAGATCTCTCAAAGCAGTGTAAGTACTTGTGAGCTGGACTTCATTGAGCACTTGGCGAAGTTCTGAAGTTTCTTCCTTGAGTTGCGCATTCTCCTTGACAGCCTTTTCATGTATTTCTGTCACGTTGTTCAACTTGTCTATAAGATTATGATTCTCAGTTCTAAGACGAACCACTTGTGACCAAAGCTCATCAAGGCGGCTTTGTTTCCTCATCCTTGATCTTCGAGCAGATTCTCTGTTCGAAATCATTCTCCTGTGCTTCCTTTCATCGATGAAGTTAAGTTGATATTCCTCTGCTTCATCAGAAGTTGAATTGCTGAGAGATGACGACTGTGGAGAGAAGTCAAGGACTGGTGGAGAAGCTTTATGGCAAGGTAGGTTTAGGTTACTCACGGAGCTACTGAAATGGAGGGATGACATGTTATTCTGGATTGAAACGTAGTTGTTGGGGAAGGGGCAGAGGTGTTCCTGAGCTAGAGAGTACTTTACTGCAATTTCAGAAAGCATGGCAGTTAAGTTTGTGGGAACTGGTGTATTTCAAAAGTTTCTTTTGCAGATAATGTTGAGAGGGTGTGGAAGAAAAAGTACTAGAGCGAAAGGGGTTTTAGAGGGGGGGGGGAGCGAGTAGTGGAACATTTAAGCAATAATAGGAAACAGTAACAGGGGTGTTTTAGGGGTAGGCCCAACAGGGGCTCCAGGGCCTGTGCACGTAGAAGTCTGGCTTTTGTGTAGTCGGATTGCACAATGGGGTCCCAAGTTTCATTTTTCACTCTCCTGGACAATTGCCTAGTGGAACCCAGCATAGAGGTAGCTTTGGAATTTGAAAGAGTAAAATTTTAGGAAATATTTTACTTTCCTATTTCGAATCAAATTGATATTTTTGGTAAGTTGATTTTATGACTTTTTTGAAAAGATTTATATTGTCCTATTATGAAAAGGACATTGTGAATATGTAAATATCTTTTATTTATGGACATATATTTAGATTAGGACTAACCTACTAACAAATCTCTTTCTTTGTGAGTGTGCTTTATATTTTCTTGTAGGAATTGGAATCTCACATATGAAAGAGTTTGGATTCGTGAAGATCTTCTCAAGGTGCTTATAAATACAAGTGATCAGCACAAAGAGAAGACACGGCTTTAGAGAATAATTTGGAAGACAATTCATAGTTGTTCTTCACGGTTCAAAATAGCCTTTTAGGTTGTGAGTGAAGGTTGTGTCTTACATCCGAACTCACATCTAGTTTTTCATCAAGTTCTTTGTTTTACTTCTGATTAGAATAAGATCTACTTGAGAAAGGGAGACTGTTCTCATCGTAGAAGGTGATTAGAACTTGTTTAGGATTTTAATATTTTCATTTTCACTTATTTGTGTTTTTGTAAGTAACACAGTTTTAATAGTGAAAAGCTTTTTGGGCGTAAGCCTTGTTTGCTGGATTTCGAACCAGTAAACGTTTATAACTTTGTGTTATTCTGTTTTTATTCTGTTGCTTATTTGTGAATGTGTGGACAGTTGTATCTCACATCTGTACTCACATCCGTGTTCTGTTGAGTTGATTAAGCTTCCTAGCTACACGAAACTTTCAATTGGTATCAGAGCCAACTCTCGACATATTACTGAGTGTTGATCCAGAAAGTGTAGTCACTATGGAATGCCAAAATCATCATAACAAGACTCCTGTCTTGGATGGCATCAATTATTCTTTTTGGAAGTCTAAGATGCGTAATTATATCGAAGGTATTGATGAAAGAGCTTGGATATGCATTCTTGTTGCATGGCAACCTCCTATGTGGAGAAGAGACCTGAATTAGGTGTTGGTGAATCTATTTTTTAGAGAAAACCTGAAGAAAGGTGGACTCTTGATGAAATACATGCTGCAAACTATAATTCGAGAGTCATGAGTGCAATTTTCAGCCATGTTTCTGAAAATATGTACAAGCTTATAACTAATGAGAGCATTGCTAAGAATGCTTGGGATATCTTACAGATGCAATGTGAAGGGATTTCAAGTGTTAAATCCACTAGACTTAGAATTTTAATGGATAAATTTGAAATTCTGAGATTGGAGGAGACAGAAGATATTGTCCTTATGTTGCTAAAATTCATGAAATCTCAAATGAATGCACTGGCCTTGGTGAGTCTATTCTAATGCCAGACTTGTGAACAAGATTTTAAGAACCTTACATGAAAGGTTCAACATTAAGGTGGCTGTTATAGAGGAGACTAATGACATCAACACAGTTGGCTTAGACAAAATTGTTGATATTTTAACTGTGTTTTAGCTAAATCTTGAGGCTCAAAAAAAGAACAAGGCCATAAGTCTTGCCCTCAAAAGCTCTGCAGCTGTTCCAAGAGAACTTGTTGAGTTATCCTCTGAAATAGACAAGTCAAGTCTAGAGGATGATGATTTGACCCTTATCTCTAAAAAATTCAGTTCTATACTGAAAAACAAGAGAATGAACAAGTTTTCAAATAGGCCTGTTACTAATGCTGAAAAACCAAAGCCTAGCACTGAGAATGGGTTCAAAAGGCCAAACCTTGAGAATAAGAAATCCTCTGATTCTGTGCAATGTAGAACATGTCGTGGCTTTGATCACTATGCTAATGAGTGTGCTAACACACTTAAAAAGAAGGGAATGAGCTTAACTGCTTCTCTGAGTGATAGTGAGGATGAAGATGAGGTTGCTAACATGTCTGTAATAAACTGACATTCTGTGTGTAATGCTTATTTTGCAGGATTTGAAGAAGGAGGTTCTGAGGTGAATGTGGATGTGGTCCCGGATGTGAACACGTCCTTAAACACATCTGTTGACACATCTAATCTTATTCTAAATTGTTTTTCTGTAAAAAGAGATTCTGATGATGAGGATAGGGACAATCCCTATGAGGAACTCTTTGCAACCTACAAAAAATTACATGTTGATTGGTTGAAGAGGATGGACAAAATTGAGGTACTTGCTGAGGTAAATAAGTCTCTTTCTGATAAATTGATTGCTTGTGAAGATGAAAAATCTATTCTTTCAAAAGAAAATGATGATCAAAAAGATACCAATGCCAAACTTGAAGTCTTTAGTGACCAAGAGAGAAGTTGAGCTTGAAAAATTCAAAAATGAGTTTGAAAAAGCTAAGAGTACATTTAACAAGTTGAATACTGGTAAAATGAAACTTGATGAGCTATTGCTCTTGGTCAAACTGGAAAAACTGGCATTGGGCTTGAAAAATCAAACTTTGTAAAGGAGGGATGTGAGACTTCTAAAGCTAATGAAAAACCTATTTTGAGTGCTAAAAAGTCAAGGAGAAGGCGCTACATCTGTCATTATTGCTTTGCTCCTGGGAACATTAGACCCTTCTGTTACAAGTTAAAAGCTGATAAAAGAACTGGTTATGATAATCAGTCTCAGATGTGTGAAAAGATGTGTACACATCCGGACATACATCCTAGTAATCTGAGATCACTGCACCACAAAAAGAAAGCTGAATCTAAGTGGGTGGTCAAACCAAGTGCTACCTGCAATGTTATCTACTCTTTCCTCAATAGTAGTGTCTCTGGTTCTTGATATTTTGATAGTGGGTGCTCTAGGCACATGACTGGGAATCAATATGTTCTAATAGATTATAGGTTAATCAATGGGGGAAAGGTGAATTTTGGTGGTGGTGCACAAGGTAAAATCATTGGGAAAGGAATTTGTTGGGACTAAAAATCAATTGACTGATATATTTACAAAGGCATTAGATTTGGAGAGAGTTTCCTCCTTGAGGAAGTCTCTTGGCTTGTGTGATATTTGACATTTTCTGATCACCTAATTGTGAGCATTTCTTCTTCATGTTGTCTTTTGAAAACTTGATATAATCTTCTTAGATATCTCACAATGGGTGCCTTAAACAATGAGAAACAGCTGCTTCTCCCACTTGTATGAAGCCAAACCATTGTGATCAAGTGATTCTCAAGAGAAATTTTGAAATCAAACTTGAAAAGATCATTGGGAAAAAAGGGTTATCTTTGGGAAATAAGAAAAATGAAAGCTATTCAAAATGAAAAATATCCACAATAAAAAATGGGTGGATGCATCCTAGAGGCTGTGCAGATTAGATTATTGCTCATTGACTTTTTGTGATCTGAATGTGTCTCCAAATGTGACTCACATCCTATACCACATCTGAAACTGAGATTTTTTTCCTTCACCTGTGTGATGCATCATGCTAGACATACTGCATATTAGGACATATATGGTGCTTTATAAATATTCTCTAGTTTATTTTCTTTCTCAATTTATTCTTTTGATTTAACATGTTTTTGATTTCCAAAATCTCTCTTGAAAAAGAAAGGTGTTTATCAAAATCCTTTTGTGAAAAGGAATGACAATTTCAAAGGGGTTTTTGTTGAAAAAAAGATATGGCTGAAGATTTTTTGTTACCACAAAAGGTATGCAATATTTTGATAAATCTTAATCCCTTTTTTGTGATTTGCTGTGTGTGGAAATTTCAAGGGTTTTATAGCCGTTGTGGACTGTTTCTGTATTTGCTGTTGCCTGAGTCCTGTTTGAGGAAGGAATCCTTGATTGAGTAGGAAAGGGGGAGTTGTGAGTATTTATGTGGCTCAACCCTTGTCACATCTCCTTAATTCGTGCTCCCTGCTCTCGTAATCTCTCTCACACACACACACATCATATAATCTCTCTCTGTTCGACCTAACAAGTTTTGCAGAAGTAATGGACTCTCAAAATCCAATTTGCGATGAAGATGTGCTAGATGTGGAACCAATTTCTGTTGGAAGGGATGAAATCCCCCAATCCGATCTAACTGCTCGACAAAAATTCTTTGTCGAGGTACCCCCTTCATCTCCATCATCTGAATCATCAATGGAGGTACCCTCATCTGCTAACCCTACTCCATTGGAACCAACCATTGCTCCCTCATCTCCTAAAAATCCTACTCCTCCTCCCTCTCCTGTTCCTCGGCCTATTGTAGTTCCACCTGTCGTGGCCCCTGCTCCTACATTGGTCACTCCCCTCACTAAGAAAAAGAAGTTATCTACTTCCAAGCCAAAGGGGAACATTGCCAAACCTGCACCTCCCAGGAATGTGAGAAGATCTCACAGGGTAAGGAAACTTTCTGAGGCTGACAAGGCCAAGAATCTGAAGAAACCTGGGGGGAAACCCACAACTGCCATCACTTGTGATGATGAAGAAGAGGAAGAGGAACCTCAGCTTAAGCTAACAAGGAAGTCTAAGGCTCAAATAATTGCATCCCCTCAACCTGACAAGGATGAGGAGCCACTGGCCAACTTGCTCTTGGAACTGAAAGGGAAGAAGAAAGTTGCTGAAGCTGGGCTTGAACCTGTTTTGGAAGAGGATAAATCTGAAGATAGTTATGATTATGATGACACTGCATCAGATGAAAATTATAAGTTGGGTCGTGATGAAATAGAGCAATAGAAAGAAGATCAAACCATTGATGAACAATCTGAAGAGGATACTGAAGCTGAAGCTGAAAGGGAACCTTCACCCCCAAATAATGTGCCTTCAGATGTGCACACATTCAGGCGCACATCCTCCAGACTGACTATCCAAAAGGGTATTCCTAAAACTCTCTCCTCTACTACTTTAACCCCTGTTTCCTCCAAATTTTTATCTCTTGATGCATATGAAAGGCATGAGCAAATAGTTAATAAGGCTTTCATTGTAGAGATGAAGAGAGATAAGGAGAGTTTCTCCAAATTGGGTATAGATAAACTTTTTGAAGAGAGAGGTCTGTTTTTGACTGTTGATCATCCAATCCCTTTCTTGCCTAAGCTTGTGCATGAGTTTTAGGCAAATCTAACTAAAGGATTGGACAAACCTTCTTCTACTATGTTCAACACTGTGTATGTCAGAGGAAAATTCATTCATTTCTCTCCCTCTGCCATCAATGATTTTTTAGGGTTAAAAGAGGGGTATGATCAGTCATGTGATATTTCTGAGGAAGAGCTAGTGTCCACCCTAACCCATGGGAAGCTAACTGCTTGGCCCATTAAACCTAAGAATCTAGGGAGTGGTTGTCTTACCTCTTTGTACTGTTTTCTTCACTCTATCTTAACTGCCAACTTATGTCCCTCAAACAATAAGACATCAGTAACTAGGGTGCAAGCTGATTTGCTGTATAGGTTGGGTGCCAATAAGAAAATCAATTTTGGGGACTTCATCTTTAGGAAAATCTGTGGATACTGTGAATCCCCATCCAAAAAGTGGTCCCTTCCTTACCCTTCTCTCATCTCTCAAATTTTGATTGCCCAAGGAGTGAAATCTGAAAAGGTTGAAGCTAGAGTGAGTAAGTTTGATTTGTTTAAAGAAACCAAAACCCTGTTGGATGCAAAGCAAAGATTTGTTGATCTTCCTTTAGGAGTTGTTCCAGAAATTACAATGCAGGATGTGGGCACATCCAGCCACACATCTGTGGATTCCTTTGAAGCTCAAATGAAAGATCTTGATGCTGAGATTGCTGCAGCTGATGCTCTCTCCAATACACTCAATGACCAACTGATTGCCTCTCAATCTCATGCCAACAATCTCAAAGCCCTGAAAGCAAGACTCGTGAGATGGCAGACTAAACTTTCTAGTCAAAAAGGGGGAGAGGAAGGAGAAGCCACTGGTGATTTTGTTGCTGCTGCTGCTGATTTGTCTTCATGGAGGAGCTGGGATCTGTAAACTCAGGGGGAGTTTTGTTGGTTTTTAATTTTTGTTTAAACTGTGGTGGTTTCATAAACAATTACTGTTTTTACTCTTAATATTTGTTAGTTTAAGACTTGGTCTGTAATCCCTAAATACATGTGCTGAATGGTTACTTTAGTTTATATTTGTTGAACTGCAATTTTTAGTACTAACATGTTCTATGCAGTTTTTGTGTGGATGTGCTGCCACATCTGCACACATATCCATTTAGGGAGAGTTTTCAAATCTGAAAATGATGGTCATAGTCATCACATAATAAATCTTTAGTTTTGATCAGAAAGTCCAAAATAGGTGGAGATTGAAAGAGTAAGATTTTAGGAAATATTTTACTTCCCTATTTCGAATCAAATTGGTATTTTTGGTAAGTTGATTTTATGACTTTCTTGGAAATATTTATATTGTCCTATTATGAAAAGGATATTGTGAATATGTAAATATCTTTTATTTATGGACATATATTTAGACTATGACTAACTTACTAACAAATCTCTTTCTTTGTGAGTGTGCTTTATGTTTCCTTGTAGGAATTGAAATCTCACATATGGAAGAGTTTGGATTCGTGAAAATCTTCTCAAGGTGCTTATAAATACAAGTGATCAGCACAAAGAGAAGACACAGCTTTAGAGAATAATTTGGAAGACAATTCATAGTTGTTCTTCACGGTTCAAAATAGCCTTTTAGGTTGTGAGTGAAGGTTGTGTCTTACATCCGAACTCCCTTTTGTTTTACAAAAGGGAGACTGTTCTCATCGTAGAAGGTGATTAGAACTTGTTTAGTATTTTAATATTTTCGTTTTCACTTATTTGTGTTTTTGTAAGTAACACAGTTTTAATAGTGAAAAGCTTTTTAGGCGTAAGCCTTATTTGCTGGGTTTCGAACCAGTAAACGTTTATAACTTTGTATTATTCTGTTTTTATTCCGCTGCTTATTTGTGGATGTGTGGACAGTTGTATCTCACATCTGTACTCACATCCGTATTCTGTTGAATTGATTAAGCTTCCTACTTTCAGAATTGCATACCCGGAATATGACCCTAACAGCCAATCGACTTGCTGTTGTTTATGTAATTATTTATGTTTGATAATGGACATTGGTGTATTTATGGATAGTTGAGTTTTGGTTAATAATTGAACATATTACGTGAATATGGGAAAAGTTTGTGACGCGGGGAGTTAAATTATTTAGATGACGAATTCTGTGGAAGAAGAAGAGGAAAAGGGATCATTTGAAAATTTAGCCTTAAAATCAAATCATGCTACTACTTTTCTTTTATCTATTAGACCTAGTGATTAGTGATGAATTGTGGGTCAATATTAAAAAAGTAAAATGCAATATTTATAAACTAAACTTATTTGGTGACTCAAAGGGCACTTCACTTTAGGATAAGGGACCCATGAAAGTGTTAATAGGAAACATCAGGTACCTAAACTCAAAGCACTGAAATGAAATCACAAAATATTGACCATATAAGTTTCCGTAGATGCCTATCCCTAACACGAGGACATGCTTATTGATCCTGCTTTAAGGTTTGCCTGTTATAGACTTGCTCCATATCTTTTTTTTTTTTTTTTGATACCCAGTGGTTACCTTCGTCTGGGTAAGTCTTAGACCACCAGCCATCGGCCCCTCAGTGACTGGCGAAGGTAAATCGCGGATTGTGCCCGAATGATATAGGGTTTGAGAACATGTCAACTAATATCACATACAAGGTCCAACCCAGAAGAAAGCAAATTGCTTCCACCAAGAATCGAATCCACGCTGCATGCCTCCAGAATCTTATGTCTCCCTCCTTTTACCACTCGGCTATGCCCCGGGGGACTCCGTATCTTCTTTCTTTCCCCCCTTTGAATGGTACAGATTGGAAACATAATTGGGGATTTTTTTCTTAAATAATTGCTTTTTAAAATAATAATTCCCAAAATAACAACAATTTCAAACTATTGATCAGAATGTCTCTTTTTTGAAACTCGTTACTTCGTGTAGCGATAAAAAAAAAAAATTCGCTTAAACTCGCTATTTTGTGTCGCGAGATCAATAATTCCTTTTTTTTTACGTAAACAATTTCGAGAATTTCAATGAAATTTTATTAAATTTTAAATTCGCTACTGTGAATAGCGAGTTTTCTATTAGTTAATTAAGGTTGCAATTAATTTTAATGGAGAGGTAAACTCGCTACTCGTACTAGCAAGTTTACTTAAAAATTCGCTAATGTCAATATCGAATTTAAATAACCCTTTTTTCGAATAACACACACAAAATTCATACAACACACCCAAACAAACGACACATAGAGAGGGAGAAACTAGGAACGACGAAAAACAGAGAGCATAACTCGTGATTTGTAATAACGACTTCAAATTCGCTAGTGTAAGTCTTTGATTTCATACTCCCTCTTATATTTCGAATCAATTTAGCATTATTTCAACATAGGGTTTTCGAAATGATTGATTTGGGGTTTTTTGAAATGGATTCAACCTATGATTTTCGAATTGATTGATTTATGAGTTATTCTGTTTACTTAATTAGTTATTCTTGATTTCTATTGTATTGTTGATTAAATTAGTATTTTGTTAGTTTAGTTAGGTTTTTCGTTAGTTCAGTTATGTTTTTTGTTATTTCAGTTAGCATTTTTGTTAAATCTATGTTTTAAATTTGCTCTATTTTGTCTATTGTGTTACAGATGAATGTAGAACATCAACATGGTGAGCTTATTGAGTCGTTTGTCTATCCGGGTTCTTTGCAACGAGATGTTTTGAGATTACAGGATAATCATCGAACTGAATACATATGGACCGAAAGACATGTTGAGAAGTTATCGTTTCGTCGTGTTTTGACTTCTTTCGGAAGTGTTGGAAGTGAGAATCCAGGAGAGACTAGTAGTAGCATGATTTTACGGGGTTTACAAGTTAGGAAAAATCACGTATGATTGGGATTTGATTACAACATTGGTTGAGCGATTGCGTTAGGAAACCCATAGTTTTCACTTTTCTATTAGTGAGATGATCGTTAGTTTAGAGGATATGGGTATATTGTCAGGATTACCGATTGATGGAATTCCTGTTACTGGTTCTGACACCACGAGCTTGCTTCAGGGTTGGTGCGACTTATGTGAGTATTTATTATTGTTATTATGTTCTATTTAC